>JANHMN010000005.1:72667478-72734787 GCA_030674055.1 Rhabdomys pumilio | reverse complement strand
TCAACTAGGCCTGGTCTGTCAGTAAATTTTTGTAATCATTGTGAATTTACCTAGGCCTGGTCTATCAGCAAAAAGGCTTTTAATTATTGTTTCATACTCTATGTTCCAGACCTTTTTAGGTTATTTATCAATTCTTCATTTAATTTTGGTCATTTTAATGTACCTAAAAATCCATTCATTTCTTTCAGTTTCCAATTTAATTGACCGCATGTTTTAAAAGTATTTTTTTATAACATTCTGAATTTCTTTGGTGCTTGTCATTATGTTTTCTGATGCATTCCTGATTTTGTTAATTCAAGCCATCTTATTTTTTCTGTTTAGTTGAGCCAAGTGTCTGTAGTTCTTAATTATCTTCTCAAAGAATCATCTTTTAAATTCATTGATTCTTTGTATTATTTTCTTTGTTTCTATTTAGTTAATTTCTTCTCTGATGTTATTCCTTGCCATGTATTGGATTTTTTATTTGATTTGCTTTGTTTTCCAAATACTTTTGGTGCATCATTTAGTCATTTTTTTTAGCAGTTTCTGATTTTTAATGTAGGCACTTAGAGCTGTAAATTTCCCATATACAACTGCTTTCAGTGTTTCACATATGTTTTGTTGTACTATAGTTTCATTTTAATCAGTTCTAGGAGTTTTCTTATTTATTTATTTATTTATTTATTTATTTATTTATTTATTTATTTATTTATTTTTAAAAGCATCATACTCCCTAACCACTGTCTAAACATTTGTCCTTATATCCACAGATAAGTGTAGTTCTCATTCCTCATGAAGGAAACTTCTCAAAAACAGATGGAGATTACTACAGAAAACCACAACCAAACTAAATGCAGTTTTGGAGCCCATTCTTAAGGGAGAAATTCACAGAACTACCCCACATATAAGGCTCAGGGAGCATTGTGGGAGAGGGGAGTGGAAAGATTGTAGAAGCTAGAGGATCAGGGAATTCTCTGTGAGACTTTGTTCTCTAGGGATGCTATAAGCTACACTCATAAAATATCACTAACATAATTACCTAAACACGAGTTAAACAATGACAAGAAAAATAGACATTCCAGTGTGGACAAAGGAAAAACTCAGGAGACCTCACTCTTACACAACAAACAAGATGTGCTGAGAGTGGAAGAAATAGTCTTCTTTGGGGACGTAACAATTGATTATCCAATAGCAAGTGCTCGGCCCTGAAAATGTGCAATTAACGTTATACAGACTGGGTAGGTTGTATTTTTTAAAGATATGTGTACATATATGCATATATATACAAATATGAATATATATGTATATATATATATATATATATATATATATATATATATATATATATATCACATTAATTCAAGAAGATGACTATGTATTTGAAAGAAACCAAGGAATATATGTGGAAGAGTTTAGAGAATAAAAAGGAAAGGAGAAATGTATTTATATTATAATCTCTAAAGTAAAATAAGTATGTAGATTACTTAAGACAATGTCAAACTTGGGGAAAAACCTATAAACACTTTTTAAAGTGTTTAGTTTGGGGGCATTATGATTTTAGAGGGTTAGCATCCATGAAGTTAGAAAAAGGCATGCTGACAAAAACAACTGAGAGCTTACATCTTTATCTACATATGTTTGAAGCTGAAAGAGAAAGAGGCAGAATTGTAGGAGTCTTTTGAAACCTCAAAGTTTATCCTTAGTGACACACCTCCTCTAACAAGACCACACCTCCTAATCCTTCCCAAAGAGTTCTACCAACTCAGAACCACACATTCAATCATATGTGCATATGGGGCCATTCTTATTAAGTCTACAAAAATATTAATATGAGATTTGGGGATAAACAAAAAGGATAAGATAACTCTTTAATAGTGTTTTTATGGATCAAGTTAACAAGTGTTCAATTTTCCTGGTTAGTTTTCTGTCAATTTGACACATGCTATAATTATCTAAGAAGA
This sequence comes from Rhabdomys pumilio, assembly GCA_030674055.1. Taxonomy (NCBI): domain Eukaryota; kingdom Metazoa; phylum Chordata; class Mammalia; order Rodentia; family Muridae; genus Rhabdomys; species Rhabdomys pumilio. The sequence goes on along the minus strand of JANHMN010000005.1, from coordinate 72,732,847 downwards.
GGGGACCTTAATACAAAAATACCTCAATCATAGTGGCCTGTAGGCAAAACTGTGGGTCATTTCTTGAGTAATGATAGGAGGGGCAAGACTATTATAGACAATGTCATCTCTGGGCATATGGTACTGGGTTGTAAAAGAAAGCAGGTTAAGAATCCATAGAGATCAACGTAATAAGTGGCATTCCTCCAGTCTCTGCTTCAGCTCTTATCTCCTGATTCCTGTCCTGACTTCCCTTCATGGCAGACTATATACTGTAATATTCACTAAATCATCTCCTCCCCAACTTGCTTTAGGTCATGGTTTTTATCATAGCAAATAAGGAAGAATAAAAAAGCATTCAACCTCAAATACAGTCATTAATGAGTTTCATATAAAATTCCAGTTAATTTTATCCCCATGCCCTAGACCTACATTGAAGATGAGCAACAGAATCACCTGGGGAGTAGAACTTTATGATGATGCTCAGTCTACAATCAATGCCAATTAATTTGGTTTCTGGGGATCAAATCTAACATTGATGTTTGTTAACCTCAGATGATTAAACTAGGCATCCTATATTATATAATATATGTTGTCATTCTTTGGTATTTGTACTAAGAAACTTCTCAATAAATTCTATTCCATAAGAGGAATATTTGTTCTAAATTTTTTATTCCACTTGACTAAAACTTTCCTTAACGACAGCTTCTACTCATAAGTATAAGTTTGGAAAACATAGAGATACACAATTGTCTTATAGTAATCTTTCAGAGATGTGGAGATTGATACTGTGTCTTCTCAATTTATCTTTATTCAATCTAACTACATTCCATCATTTTGACTTCTCTCCATCTTATTGACTGATTCTTGTATTTAAAACCACTATGTGTTAGTTTGTACTTGGAAACATCCACTGAGGAAGAGTTTATTTCTTGAGACATCTCATTTGCTATCTGAAGGGCTTAAAGTTTAAGCTTTAAGGTATTAAGACAAAACAAAACAAAACAAAACAAAACTTTTGTTCTGTTTAGTTCCTATGCCTTCTAACCAGGGATCCTCAGTCTTTTACAGACACACAGATTATATATACTTCTCATTAGTAGCAGATATTCTGAGTATAGCGTCTAGGCAACCTTTACTCTTTCTTATCTTTGTCGGGTTTAATAGTCCCATGTCCGTTTTAGACTTGGCATCCAAGTAGTTCATAACACCCAAATTGTTCCTTTATAAGTGAGATCAGCTTTGTGCTAGTCTGTCACCAAGTACAGCAAAAGATCAACAGAATACTACTTCTGGTGGAGCACTGGGCATCAATTCACTTGTGAGACCTCCAATATTCTTTGAATGCAATTTTTGTGACATTTGTTAAGTGTTCTTTCTATATCTGCCATTTCCATTTTTTATGTACACTGTCATCCTATCATTAGTGTTCCTCAAGGTAACTCCAAATTTACAAAAGTAAATGGTTATTTGTATGCCATATATCTGAATGTCATAACCTGGAAAGCATGTGAAAAATGTATAGAAGACCATAACTGAAGAATACATATATATATATATATATATATATATATATATATATATATATATATATATATATATACATGTCATCTGTGCCTATCTGTGTTCATCTCCGTGTGTGTGTATAGGTACAGATGCAAATGTATTTATGTAGACACAAGAGATAAGTCTAGGGTGTCAATTTTAAGTCTTGTCTACCTTGAATTTTTTTTCAGATGCCATCTCTCACTGTCCTAGAATTTGACATACAAAATAGGGTGACTGTCCAGCCAGTGATCTTCCTTTCTCTGCCTTCCCAGTACTGAGATTACAAGTGCATGCTATCAATTATCACATCCAACTTTTTATATGGGTGCTTAGAGTCAAATGTGGGACTCATGTTTGTATGACAAATACTTTACCCACTGAACTATCTCCTTAGCTCCTGTTCTCTGCTCTTCTCTTTCCACCTCTTCACTGTATATTACATATCTGTTAGTTCATGTCTTTCTCAGTCTCAGACTTTTACTACAACCTACTCCTCAATGACTTATTTCATTTCTAATAACATTTATTTTTGAACTGTATAGCTTGTTTCTTCTCAAAATAATAAAACTTCCACACTTAAATTGAACCAGTTTCCAGAATCTATTTATTTGTCCCCAGTAACACATTACTCCAAATTTCTTACAGCATTCTGAGTTCTGCTTTTCTGTTTTCTTTATCAGTTTCTTGTCCTCATGGTTACCTACATCAAAGGTATGGTCATTTTGTTGCCTTAGGGATTAATTTTTAGACCTTGGATTAATTTAGACAGTAGTCTGTCTGCTACTGTCCTAGGATTGATTTTTCACTCATCTCCTGTAGGAAACTTATATAAACAGGTCATACGACTCTGTTACATCTCTACTTATCCACTATGGTAAAACTGATATTAAAGCTTTACCTCAACATGGGACTAATCACTTCTAGTACTCTAAGGAAACATTTCATATGAGTGCCAAGCAATTCAGTATTCAGAAGCATGATCACATTCTTTGCCACCAAGTAGTTCATGGCTCCTTTCACTAACAGTTGGAGATGTAGCATATATTGCCTGGATTCTGTCTAACCAACAATTTTACTACTATCCAGTTAAGACCAAAATATGGGGCTGATAAATACTTATTAGAAATGAAATTGGTTTATATATTTAAAAAGTGTATATGTGTATATGGTGAGAATATAGAAGACTATAGTGACTCTGCAAAGCAATTTTGTAAGTTATCTAAAAAACAAACAACTGTATTCTTTGGAATTTTCATAAAATTTGAATGTGTATCTGCCCACAAAATGTGTACATAAAGGCTAAAACAACTTTATGTATAGTGCTGTAAAATGAAAGTAACTGAAATAACCTTCAACAGGTAGATACATGATAGTATATTAGTGTCAAAATGCTGTTTGTAGGCCAGTAAGAAGAAATTTAGGTTGAATACATTCCAACCCCCTTCTCTGTATTTTTGGGCAGGCTCTCAAACTGTATTCCAAACTGCCTCAAAATAGTGGCATGGTCTAGGCTAGTGTTGAGTTTGTGATATTCCTAGATTTTCCTCTTGAATGTCAGGATTACAATATTGTTTCTAACACAACAAATGAAAAGGCAGGTCTATTTAAAATGGTTTATATATGACATCATTCATAGGTATTTCTCTTCATAAATGACAATATTTTAGTAATGGGGAACAAATCTGTGTTACATTGATTAGAGTTTAGGAAGGTTGTGAATATAAACGAGTAGTACAAGATAACTTATCATGATGACCAGTTCTCTATTCTTATTGTGATGATAGCTATATGAATCTATAAATATAATATAATTTCACACACACAAAGATTAATGTAATAACTAGTGGAAAATTTTAATATGACATGTTGCTTAGTATCTGTGCTTACATCAGAGTGCTGACTTTGATAATTGATTATGCTTGTGCAAGGTATTATAAGGAAAATTGGCTGAAAGGTACATGTGAGCACTTCTGGAACATATTTGCAACTTCTTAATAAGTCTGAAATAAATTTCAAGATGAAAAGAAAGATTAATAACAGAGTTGTGAGGGGAAATGATACTGGACATTTTGATTATGAGGAAAGAGTGACTAGTCTGGAGTTTCCATATGATCCATTGGACAAGGAATCAGGAATATCTGGGTTCAAATTCCCGCTTTGCTACTTCCCAATTGAATGACTGTGGATGAGTCACTTGGCTTCTTTACTCTTTAATTTATTCATTTAAATGGGAATAATACTATTTACTCCCCTAGGCACACAGAAGTTTAAAGTACTTGAATCATGATGAGTGTATGACATTTGTTACTTTCTTAGAACTTTACAGGGCTTAAAACGAAGCTGTCATTCAGGATTACCAATTCTGTTTTAGTTGATTCTGGGATTCAAAGCAGAGGAACTCAAGCAAAGACTTCAACTGTGTTAAAGATGCATGGAGGCAAGGAAGCAGGCTAGTGCATAAAAATGCCCAAGGACTGCTTTATGTCTTCTTAAGAAGACAGGTACCAGTGTGATGGTTCATGCTGTTCAAACCGTTTAACCCTTTTATACTTAACTGACATTAAATACTTGATTGCCTGTTGTCTCTTTCACTACAAGGAAATGAGAATAAACTCTATTTCATAGACTAAGAACTAATCCAAGTCTGAGTATTTTACATTGTGGACTTACTAAAGTAAATCTTCACAAAAGGAAGCAATTAATGAGCTGTCAAAAAGTGGTAGTAGGCAAAACCCTAGACCTAAACCCTTTCAAAAGTTTGGGTGCCATTGATCAAGTCATTTCTGCTCTTTGTGCTTTAGTTCTTTCACACTCTGTTTACTAAGGCACAATCTGGCTTGGGCAATTGATTATTGTTTGTTTGGAAATTTTGAAGACTATTTTTGAGGAATAAGCCTGGGCAGATTGATCCACAAGGTTGAACAAGTGTAGTGATGTTGAGAACTTTTGCTTGTTAATTTTTATACTTCCTCAATGATCAGTCTGTTTTAACTCTCAGTGAGTTTTCCACCAGTTTGTTTTCTTTTTCTAGTCATTAACCTTCTAGTAAACCAGAGCAGGCCTCGTTAACTCATCAGAGGTATGGGGGTTAGTAAACTGCATAAAAGGGAGATGAGACATGTTTTCGGAATGTTACTGTAGTCACGTAAAGAACCTTTGCTAACCCACATTCTTCCTATAAAAAAATCTATGGATTTAAAGTCAACACAGTTAGTGATGTGTGGTAAAATACTTGATGGTTTTCCTATTTGTATTTTTTTATTTTAATTGAACACAGTATATGTGCTAAAGAGTTAATGACTATGAAGAGACACCAGTACAAGAATCAGGAAGACCCTGATTCTGTGTCATAACGTCATTTAAAATATATGTTTACATAAAGTATGCTTATATGTATTATATGTAACTTCAGGTCAATAAAAAATAATGATCCCTATGGCTTTTTTAAACACACTGTTATTTTTTTTTTTTGTTCTTGCTCCCTCTCCTTCGATATTGACTTTTGTCTATCCTCATCAATTGAAGTCACCCATCTGGTTTTCCCATTTCTCCTAATATGACTTACTCTCAAATTGCTACAACCTAAAATAACCTGATAAAAAAGATTCAATGTGCGGTTATTAAGAAAATTTAGCATTCAGGCATGTCTATGAGGGATTACTTTGCTATGGGAAGATCCAGCCTACTTCGGGTAGCACCACCCTAGGAAGAGGGTCATGAACAGTTTTTTTTAAAAAAATGCAAATCAAAATGAGCAAAATCAAGCAAGGGTCCATGTGTTTATTCTGTCTCTGTCCCTGCCGATGGATGTGACAGTTTAAATTGTTGCTCTGACTTTTCTGAAATAATGAATTGTAATCTGGAAATATAAATGTAATAAATCCCTTGTTGCTTAAGTTGCTTTTTGTCAGGATATTTTATTTAAAATAAAAATTATAATTCAGCAAGAATTGTAGTAGGGCTTAATATTTTATATTTCTTATGAACTCCACAGTAAGATGGGTATTGGATCCAGGGACTCTGCTTTGAGTTGTAAGGGACTAGAGGTGATCTCTTAGGTTGGTTTCCTGAGATGAGGTATGAATGGTAGGAGGAACTCATTTACAATCATAGTCTTCCAGGGCAAGATATCTTTATTTTATCATGTTGTTGTACACCAAGTAGAAACAATTGAAGTAATATTATTCTTCACTTTGTGGCAAGATTTCCAATATTAGAATTTCTCACATCCTGCTCCAAGTGTTTATTAAATCACTGGGAAATAATCTTGAGTTCAAACATTAAAATATTCATGGTAAAGAGATGGAAACCTAATAGAGTGTGTGAGATCCATAGTAAGCCATATAGTAAATACATGTATCATAATATCTTATTGTTAAACAGTGTTTGCTGGTATATAAATATTTGTGAATGTCAAAGTCTTCATATGAGGGTAGAAGGACAGCGATTACTATGCTTATTTTACTGCTGAGGAACCAAGGCTCAGTGATGCTTCGTGACATTTCTCAAATTTTACAAGATGAAAGGAGCTGAAAGGAAACCAAAACGCCTAGTCTCATGGCAGCAGTGACTAATGTTCTTTTCATTAAACAAAGAGACATCAAGATCAGCTGTGTGAAAGAGGGAGGGAGCGTGTTCCCAATTTGAATAAATTTGGTAAACATTGCCTTTTCAAAAATGCAGAAATATAAAACAATAATAATTTGCTCAAATCTTCATTTATCAGCTAAAGGGAGATGATGGGCAGATGGCTGTTTGGTGATCTCTTGTGAGAAGAATATGAATTATATCTTTAAAGATATTTGGGATAATATGCTTTCAATGAGAGAAGCTCCCAGCCAAGCACACTGCCTTCTCCAGACAGCATTTTTGGATGCTGCCTGAATTTATAACTACTGTTTTTGAGCCTAATTTCTCTCACTTGTCTTGGTGGACAGTGTCCTACCTGCAGTGTAAAGGATCAGTATCACCAGCAGAGATTGACTGCTACTAGCATACACAATAACCCTATACAGACCATGCATAACATATGGCTATACTTAATGCCTTGTTGATCTCCTCAAACCTCAATTCCTGCCTGCATGTCAGTTGGTTGAACATAGGGAGAAAAGTGCTATAATATTATAGGTATCTGTCAAGAGGCATAGGAGACTTCAGGAGAAAAACAGGCGAGAAGATTAGATCAATGAATAAACAAATAAGCAAGTAACAAAAAAAACTGTTGAGTCTGACTGTGTGATGGATGATACTTTCACACATTGGAACTTCACTTTCCTGGTCAATTAAATGGGCCTAAATGTATGTACCTGCAAGGTTGCTGCTTTTATCAGATGATGTGAAGACTATGAAAGTACCTAAAATATTATATAAGTTGATGCTGTACAGATGATTCTGTCATCAAAGTACTTGCTTCATAAGGATGAGGAACTGATTTTGCTCTCCAAAGTCCACATAAAAGTACAGTTCTGTGGTTCATGCCTTATCCCACTGATGGAAACGCAGATATGTAGGGCTTGTCAGGCCATCTAACCATTGATCTCCAAGTTCAGTGAGAAACTGTCTAAAAAATAATGTGAAATGTGATTGAGGAGAACACTGAAAATTTACTTCTGGCCTCCATATGCACATGCACACATGTTTATATATCCCCAGCATGCATTCCTTTACCCAGGCATGGGCACATATACATGCACACACACACAACTGTGTATACATCCAAAAAATAATGAAAGTTTTTGTGATGGTAGGAGTTGGTTATTATAATTCATTGTTCCCTTGTCAGAGCCTTTTCACTTGCTTTTCCTTCTACCTGGGCTACCCACCACTTACCTTTAACTTTTCTTTGATTGAGTCCTTCTAATTTTTTACTTATCAGTTATAATATTGCCTTCCCACACTGAACTAAATCATGCAATCTAATGGGTCACATACATACATAAAGCCAGTTTCTTTATGTGACTCTTATATTTTCTTCATAGCACTTGCTGTAAAATTAGTTTAATTTGCTCACTTACTTGTTAGTTTTCCAACCTAGGGATGAAAATTCTGCAGTGATAGTCATTTTGTCTATCTTGTTCAGTACAAGAATACTTGACTCATGTTTCGTTTATACATTTTTAATATTTGGCAAGTAGGGTGGCGTTCATTGTTAAACTGGAAGGAGGCCAACTGTTTTCTACCTTCTATGAATCATCCTTATATCCTTGCACATTTTTCTTGCCATATCTTCTACTCAAAAGTTGTTGTGTTGTTAAGGTGCATCTAGGAATTGCCTTCCACAACTCTGGTGTATTTAGAGATTGAAAGTAGAGAAGATTTTTTTTACATCTTTGGTCATTTATATACTGTCCTAGTTAGGTTTAATGGTCAACTTGACATAGCATAGAATCACCACATGAGAAGCAACTTTCAGTTGAGAGATTACCCAGATCAAATTGGTCTGTGGGCATGTTTGTGAGGGATTATTTTGTTAATTTATGTAGGAGTGCCTAGCTTACTTTGGGTAGCACCATTCCCTGAGAAGGTGGTCCTTGGCTATATAACAAAGCTCCCTGACCATAAGCCTATGCATGAAGCAACAACCAGTGTTTCTGCTCAGTTTCTATTTTGAATCTCTACCCTCAATGATGAAATGTGTAACAGATAAACTCTAATAAACCTTCTCCTTCCATAAATTTCTTTTGTTCATAGTATTTGTCACAGGTACAGAAAGGAAATTATAACATACAGCATATATGCAGGTTTAAAATATTAAACTCTACTATTGATTTAATGTTATATGCTGATTAACATCATAAGATATTTGAGCTAGAGGTGTTCTTAGAAGATTTAATCCATTTCCGTATCATACAGTTAGGGAAAGTGAAGCTGAGAAAGGTTAATTTTGATTGTACTGCAGGTTAGAGACAAAACAGGATTCAGAAGTCACTGTTCACAACTCCCAATTATAAAAAGACAAAAGTTCATGAGGCTCCATTCTCTGAACCAAAAAAAGACATGAGGATTCATTGGATGGCTCTCAGAAACTTCCAAGGTTTGAGGTTCTGAAATTAGTGAGGCAATTAAAAGCTAGCACTCAAGATTTTATTTAACACATATTTACTAATAGTTTCCTGCATGGGAAACAAACCATCATTTTTTTTTTCAGGCAGGAAGAAGTAATATGAAACAATGAAACAGAGCCAATGAGGTTGAAGTCAGAGAAAAGTGTTGGAGCAGACAGCACTTAGTCAACTTAGGTTCTAGTGATGACTCATCTTCTGTGACATTATCCTTTCCTTCTATGGGCTTTAGTGTCCTTGTATGTGAGAAGATTGTCTTAAATCTCTTTGTTCTTTATGTGATCCACTATTTTTTAATCTTGAGATTTCGTTGTTATGTGAGTACAAACGCAATAACCTCAGTGAAAAATTTCCAATTTCTAGTTTGCTGGAGATAAAGAATTGAAGGGGAAGAAGAATAGTATAAGAAAATGGCTGGAGTTTCAGTCACCTAGTGATAGATACTTCAATGAGGGAGACTTAGATCACAGTGGGATTCTTATTAATGCACATGTATTAAGGGCTTTTCCAAGGCTCTCTTAAAAAGCTTTGCTCTCTTAGACATACACATGTGCACCTGCACACACCCCAGAGATTCACTGACTAGCTAAAGCCTGTATAGATATTTGGGAATAAGTTTAAAAACCCTAAATTTGAGATGGTAGCAACTGGACAGAACATTCTAGCCAGCAACCTTCTCCTGGTGTTTTCTGGCATTGTGCTTACAACTAGAGCTATGTATGTGAATAAAGAGCCTGAAGGAAATCTGCCTGTCCTGTTTCCACACCTTTTACGAGCTCAGATCTCTTTGTCCTTCTTTTCCACCTTTCTTGCCTTTTTTTTTCTGTTGTCACTGAAATAAAATAATCTTTGCAAAGAAAGCCCAGGAAAAGCTATGTCTTTTCCAGATTGCACTTGGTGCTGCCTCTCTCATTTCTGTCCACTTCATTGTTTTCTGTCTCAGGCATCAGATTTGTTTTTTTTTTCTTTCCTTTTATCCTTTTGGTTTCTCTCTTGAAGTACAAGGTTCTGTCTACCTCATAGCTATGAACAGATTGGACTCCACAGAAATATGAAGAGGGCTTTGAAACGTCTGAAGTATATTGTATGAGCACAGAAGGTCTCTGAAATACAGATCTCAGCTCAGTGCAGAACTAACCCATCTCAAGTTTGCAATAGTACAAATAGATATAGAATTCTTTTTCTTTTTACTGGGGCAAGTGAAAGCTGAGTCTGGATGACTTCTTGAAATGCAATGCCTTTCCTGGGCACTGGGATATAACTAATATGGGAATCCTTAACTCAGGAATTCACTTTTGATTGCCTCATTGGGTCTATCTTTCTCACCAGTTGCTAATAGGATAATCTCTGTCCTCATTTGAAATGATACCACCCAATCTTTTCCTTTGTCTCTTCACCTCTTTCTGTTGATGATTCTCTTATTCTTACTCCAGAGATGGTTTTTCCAGCATGTTAAATCTACTAGGTCTATGCCCATAGCCACATTGGTCAAAACTTCATTTAGCTTTCTGTGATTCTCTGGGCAGAAGAGTATTTGGATACTGTTTTTGATTATCAAACTGGTGATAATAGATTTTGTTGAAAAGACAGCCTTTGTACTTGGAAATTTAGTATGAATCATCAAGGATTGTTTTTGAGAACAGCCAAGAGGAGGAAATCCAGCAGAAAGGAGGAAATATAGGGATAAAATAAAGATCTGGTTCTGAATTTCTATATGAGAGCAGGTCAAACAGCAAAGGGTACTACCCCAATAGGAGTTTCTAACCATGATTATACAAAGGCTTATAAGTCTAGAACACCATCTAAAGGGGGGGTTTGGCATTTTACTAGTTTTTACAGTCTCCCAGTGGGAGAAGGGCTAGCTAATTCAAAGCAAAATCAGTTTTGGGGAATTGTGTTGAAAATTAGGAGAAGATGGACTATCACCAGTTATCCTGTCCATGGTGTGTAGGAGTCAGAAATTAGGTAAAGACATCAGGTTCAACAGAATTTAACTTTTTAAACAGGATAACACAAATAGAGATGGAATTGAAGCCCAAATTAGATCAAGGCAAGAGATAAATAAAGCTCAACAAGGGGGAAAGGGAGAGCCAAGAAATCCTTTGCATCAGAATTTGCCCCTTTGCATATGGAAAGATCAACTAGGTGTCAGGACCAATGGCTAATTCGTTAGTTCTTCCTGGCTCAATGAACTTTGAGTTTGGAAGGAGAATGCCACTTAAGATTGCTTGAGTGTTGAAGCAGACCAAAGCAGGTGTGACATTTTCTTTTCCTTGTCAGTATTCAAGCTGGAAGTGGAGCATAAAACATTCATGAGAGAATTGAGGGTTTTCAATGTGGGCTGGGGAAACAAGGTAGGTATCAACACCAAGTGGTTTAGTAAAAGGTTATTCCAGCTGTGTGTGATTTTGTTTGATTAATCACTTTTGTTCATATTTAAGACTCAAAAGACCGAAGTTGTGGTATTTTTACACAGGAGAGAATGATCATTGTGAAACTCAGGTGCGAGTTGTCTACACTGAGACAGAGCACATGCAGAGGCAAACCATTGTACTTAGAGCTGTTTTGCCAGAGATGAAGGTTATCTGTGTGTTTGAGCATTGAAATGTGTTTTTCAGACTCCAAATGACATGAATTTGGCTTGTGTTTTCTATAGATAGAGCCAATCAAAATTGTGTAGAAACATTTGATTTGGATATTATGGCTCAGTGTGAAGGCCTGGAGAATGCATCTGAAAATTACAGAAATCATTTCTAACATAAAAGTCTAATTCTATAGGAAAGATTAGAAAGAATGCAAAGCAGAGGAGGAACAATGCTTATCACAAGATGTACAGATATCTTGGAAGTAGTGCATGAAAAAATTACTTATCCTGGCTCTTACTGTATAAAAGACCCTTCCTTCAACCATGTAAATAATGATTTTCTTCAACTTGCAACTACGCTATCTCCATGAAGATACTAAAAAAAATTGTAATAATAGATAAATGCATAGGAACAACAAATACTAATCTTTCTATTTAAAACATTTATCTTTGTCCCCTGGAACAAACAAGAAGCATTTTCTCACTTTGTATTACATCTACTTTGAGGGCTGAACTTTAATCTCTCCATTTTTTTCTGTCCCTCTCTGTCCTTTTTTTTTTGGGTTACTCAAACACCAGATCAAATGCTAGTTTTTCTGCAAAGCTTCCTAGGCCTTCATCTTGTACAATTTGTTCCTGTAGCACCAATTGTCTGCACATCTTAAGCCTTCCTCAATTAGGTATTTCCTGAGTATGGGTTCTTCCCTTTAGTGCAATGTTCAGCTTCTTAGAAATAGATGATACTATGGTGAACTTTCCTTTTAATCCCCGACTTCTTCTTCCATTGATAGACTGGGAACATAGACTGGCCCTGGCATTCTTTCTGGGTACTGACTCATACAACAATTCTTGCAAGGTTTCAAATAGCTGATGGATATTGAACACCTGAGGACCAAAAAAATACCACATGTCCATCAGGACATAAAATAGAGAAAAAGAGAGACATCGGAGATATCAAAAGAAATAAGTGGTTTTCACAAAGACAAGTATTGTGCCAGATTTGGTGATACATACTTGTAATCCTGGAACTCTGGATGCTGAGGCAAAAAGATCAGAAGTTTAAGGTCAGCCTTGCCAGCACAGTAAGATGCTGCTTTAAAAATCCAACCAAACAAAAGAGACAAATATCTTAAATTTTCTTTCATGTTTATAATTTAGGGGGAAAAGTGATAAAAGCAAAAAGGGCACTAGGTGGGAAAGGAAGGACTTAAGTGTGGATAGAGAGTAAGTGTGAATAATACACAATAATAGATAAAATGATTTACACACATGTATGACATTTTCTTAATGAACCCCACTACTTAAAAACTAAAATACTCAGTAATAAACATGTATTCCAAATTTTCAAATGTGTGAGAATCTTAGTGTGATATAATGCACACAATTTTTCTCTTTTAAGAATTCACTACTAGCAGTACTGTATGGATCTTACATTAGTATGAGAGGTAAGTGTTCCCAACACCTTTTTGACAGCTACACAAACTCTGGCTCAGAGAGACCAAACCAGCATGACAACTAGGATTAAATAAAAATGAGGACAAAGTCGGATGGTTATGACTTGGAAGGAGGAAGGGGAGGGGATGAATAGGATCAAAATACAATATAAAGTTCTCAAAAATTAATTATATATAAAATAGTAATATACACTACATCATATATAATATATTCATAATACGGAGAGAGAGGGAGAGCTAGAGAGATGGAGGGAGGAGCTGGTAGATGAGCAATCCTGATCCTGCCTTTGCATGTCTGAACCTCCATATCAGAACCCTGACATTTGTGCCTTTGCATTTCCATTAAATTATAAAGTCTCATCTTTAACCCATCATCTCCACAACGTCCCAAGCCCTTCAGGGCCATGAAAGCCAGATTAGCAGCAGGCTGATGTATTTTGACAAACTTCTAATAGAAACTGCTGCAAAGAGCTCAGTCTAAAGACCCTGACTTAATGCCTTCCCCAGGATGGGTCTATGAGATAGAATTAAGATTTACTAATTCCTTCAAATGTGTCTCATCCCTGTGAGTCACCAAACAAAACATAATTTGCTTTTCTCTGATCAGCTATTCAGTATTAGCCCATCGCCCCCATCTCCCCATCAGACACAGCATCCCAGAAATATTACAATACCCTCAGATCTGCTTCAATTCTTTCTTACTTTCTTAGTTCAGTTCAAATACCCAGGAGTTTGCTTGTCTGCGTCATTGCTCCTTTGTGAGCTTTGATGACTGGACAATGATGATGATAGTTTTGGCACTAAATTGATTCTTGCTTATGCCTTAATCAGTAATTATTGACATCCTTGAAATCAGGTGTTTTTCTTTTTACTTCCTGCAGAATAGCAGTGTAGCTTCTGGGCAGTAAAGGGTGGCTAGAAAGTCACGAGCCTGGCTGTAACAAACACCAGGATTTCTTAAACAGAGTGCTTGCTGCATAGCCGAGGTCTCTGAATGCCCTTTCTCATTTTTAGTTCTGGTGCTTTAATCATTTTGCTTCTGACCTTCTATAACCTATATATCTCTATTTCTCTATGGCAGATAAGTAAATGACACACTATGGGTCTCCTTTATCTTTCTAGGTCCGCAGGTTAGTTGTTTTGGTTGTGACTCTAACACCTGTGAAATGGAAATGTAGCTAAAAATTTCCAAGGGAAAGGCTTGTCTGGGACCACCAGTCCTAGTGTGTTTTCACTTCAACCCTCAATGATTGAGATACATTTTCCTTTCCCTACTGCTTTAGATTTTAGCAGCATTGATATGCAGAGCTTCCCAAATCCTAAATCTTCCCGAGGGACTCACCCTTTAGACAGCTGGCTAATCTGACACAGTCTAGTTTCCAAAAGTGTTACTTCCTGGGTGTCAAATGAATGTCCTGTTTCCAGAGGCCAGAAGCAGAGTTCCCTGGTCGGTGGCATGCAGTTCTGAGGCCAGAAAAAAGCAGAACATACTGTTGAGCTCACTCCCAGGTGACCCTTTCTTGCTTCTCATCAGCTAAACTTCCCTCCTGTTTCTCCAACTGCACCCTGCCTTGTTCTCTCTGTGAAACCCTCACATCTGTGCAGGTCTTTCATATCGACCACTCTTCCCAGGCAGCTGACTGGCTTTCTGGTCCAGATGCGACTGCAGTCTCCACAGCCTCCATTCAGTACCTGTGTCACAGCTAGCCGGTGCCTAGGGCGATGATGCAGAAAAGAAACAGAAAGCAAGGGAAAGAGGAGATGCTGAATTCAAATTATACGCAGGGCGATGTTAAAAGAAGAACCCATAAACAGTTACCCCAGGCTTCCAACTGCAGGATTAGAAAAAGGAGAGCCAAAGGAGAGCAGCGAAAGGAGGGGCTTGAGACAGGAGTGACAAAGACTTTGCCAGCCTCTCAGACTCCCCAGCCCAGAAGGACAGGGCGGGGGTTGAGTCGAGGCTCCCCATTGGCTCCAGCGCGGGCCCCTGGACTTTCTATAAAGGGCAGCTGCAGAAAGCCTGCTCTGCACGGGTTTGGAGCAGGAGTGGCAGTGCCTGACTCCGCCCTGCCCACAGCGCCAGCCAGCCTTGGACAGAAAGACTTACAGACTGATGACTGACTGAAGGCAACAGAAATTTGGTCGGAACAATCACTGGCAGCATGGAGGAAGATCTGTGCTTGAGAGAAGCCTGACGCCATCTCCAGTTTGGAGCAGGTGCTGTGGGCACTCTCCAGGAAGAGCGTTTGCAGACAGCCTGCCCTGTGCTCAGCTGCTCAGCTCTGCGCACTTGCCCACCCTGAGCAGGTCCAGTCTTTTTAGCTGGTTCCTGGTATTTCTTCCCTCTCCCTGATCCAGACACCTCAGCTCCAGGGCACTGAATAGATTGCTTGGCTGGCTGTCCACGGCCTTAACTTGCCCTCTTTTTTGAGAGCCTCCTGAGTGAGTAGCTTAAGGTCTTCAGGGTCCACTAAAGGCACTGGGATGGATGCTCCAACCACAGATGTGCCCCCAGAGGCTTTCCAGAGCCCTGGCACCATGGGCTATGGGGACGAGCTGACCCCAGAGGCTCTGAGTGTACCCAGTGGTTTTGATGACTTGATCACTTCTACCACCTCCCAGGTGCTTCAGGCTGCATCCAATGCTGGCCGCAATGGCATGCTGTCCAAGATGGATAAGTTGGCAGACCACATGTCAAACACGGGGGACCTGGCTGACACATCAGGTCCCCTAGATTTGGAAATTGTATCTGATAATGAGCAGGTGCAATTCTGGTTAGTGGTAGGGTATACCATAGTGGTCTTTGCTGCCATCATAGGCAACTGGGTCTTAAACCACATAATTATGAAGTATAAGAGGGTACACACTGCCACCGGCCTCTTCGTTGTCAACATTTCTGTGACCAACATGATGCTTGCTCTTCTCAGCTCTCCCTTCACTATGGTAAGCTGGGGTACTGAGGAGGGTAGCCTGGGAAGCAGGGCAAGAGCTAAAGCTAAACTCTGTACTTGAAACAGTGAGTTTTGTGTGGTCAGAGGGAGGGAGAGGGTTAGGAAGGGTTAGTTTGGTTTGGAGAACATTTTCATAGGAAATATGGCAGAAGCTGAGAAATATTGAAAAGAGCTTGGAAATGTGTTAGGAAGATTGGCAGGATAGCTGTTGCATCGTTGAATTAATCTCTTGCCATGGCAGAGAGGGAAAGAGTATTGGGCTGCCCAGGGAGGCAGTGGGACCTGTTGCTAGTGAGCTTTGGGATAATGGCTGAATCCAAGTTTTGTCATAAAGATTAACTCTGTTTTTCCACCTTTCAAATGCTGTATATGAACTTGAAGTTAGTTAACAGGTTTTGCAATTTAGTGTCTTTCCATGTCTTCAAGCCAGGATGTTGTGTGGAGAAAAATGTGATGACCATGAGCACTGGAGTGTATAAGTATTTCTTTACATACTGACAGAATGATACCAGTAGTTTGGTAAAGCAAGGAGACCTGTATTTGTATTTTGGGGCTTTTGAGAGGGATGGGTACAGGGCTGAGTTCCTGTGCCTCACCAAACCTTTTCTCCTACAGGTGCGCTATCTGTGTAATTCCCTGGTGTTTGGAAAGATGACATGTCACCTCAGTCGCTTTGCCCAGTACTCATGTGCCTATGTGACTGTGATGAGCATGGCAGCTATTTCCCTGGACCGACATCGGGTATGTGCTTCCTAGATCTTGGAAAAGATAGAGCCTTCTCTTAGGTGTATCAAGAGAAGCAAGGTTACAAATAATCTACAAACTTTCTCAAGTTCCTAGGTCTATATATGTAAATGTTTTTGTGTAATTTGGGGAGATTGAAAAATGGTGAAATATAGAACGTCATCAAATCAAATGTAATAAAAATACTACCATCTTTTCTCTGATGCTATGGGAACAGAAATGTGCCAATAAACACATGATACATGTTCTTCTTTGGAAAACATTTCCTGTTTGCTGCATTGCAGGACTGGCTAAAGGAAGGAAGAGGGCAGGGATAAGTGAATGTGGATGTAGTTTTTAGATCTGACTGAGGGCTTCATATGGTAGGGGGTGATGTTTGTGAGAAAGGACAGAGGAATTGAGTAGGGGGGTGAAGAGAGTTGAGATATAAGGAGCCAGGAGCAGTTAAAATCAATTAAAAGGGAGTGAGACAAGCAATGAGAAGCAGGAGGTATTACATAGTTAATAATTTAGAAACTAGATAGAAAATGAGTGGTCTGGAAAGACCAAAGAATTGAAGGGTATGTGGTTAGATCCAGATAAGCATATAAAAAAAAAGACACATAAGGGAACAAACATAGAGCAAAGAAAAGAGGAAGGAAAGTGTGGTTATGAAGACAACTGAGATGGGAGGGGGTGGGAGATGAGAAAGGCTATAAAGCAAGCTAGGTAGAAGAGTAAATGAAGGAGTATATGGGGTACTTTCCCACCCACTAGAAGGTAAAGAAAATTAAGTCACAATTGTCTCCTTTCTCCATAGAACTGCAGAGAAACAGGAGCTTTGAAGTCAGTCCACCTGAATTTCCGAATTCTTCAAATGTAGCACTGCTATATTTTCATGAAGCAAAAATGCCACATACATGTCCAATAAACTACTCTACAAAGCACACTATTACCCACATACCAAGTCTTTGTACCCCCCCTTTTTTTTATCAGAATAACAGTTTATGGATGTGTGATTTAATTTGAATTGTTTAGTTAGGTGGGATCCTTTTCTTTTCAGGTGATGTTATATCCTTTGAAAGCCCGGATTACTCCCATGCAAGGCAATGTTTGCATCATCATCATCTGGATTGTGAGCACTTGTGCTGCTTTGCCACATGCCGTTTACCAGAAGCTTTACCAAGTGGAATTTGGGTAAGAGGAACATGGAGTGAGACGATTGCTGTTATTCTAGCAACCCAAAGCCTTGGAAGTCACAAGGAATGATTTAGAAATTGGGGGGGCTAGAATAAGCATATTTCAAAACATATGTAGAAAAATAAATTTCTCTAAACTGTAATTTGTCATTATTTCCTTAAAACCCTCATGGCAGTGGGTTGCAATTTCCATATTTGGGGCTATGGTTTTCCTATAGGGTCAGTTGAATCTCAATCCTTCTGGTTTTATGCTCAATATACACACAACACAAACAGTAAACATATCTCACCCTTAAGATCTAATTGCCACACAGTTTTTGTAAGCCTTAAGGAAAAGACTAAGTCATTGGTTTTGGTTTTTCTCTCTCATAACCTAGCAACACAACAGAGGAATCTGCCTGCCTCCCAAGTTTCCCATATACTTCTAAATCCACATGGAAATACCTTGACCTGGGCACCTTTCTGCTGTTTTTCATTTTGCCTTTGCTGGTGCTGGTGGGTGTCTATGGTCATGTGGCCAAAAAGCTGTGGATCCATGATGCTGTTGATGACATCAATATCCACACTTACATCTGCCAGCGTGGGAAGAAGAAGCAGACCCTGAAGATGCTGATGACAGTGGTTCTTCTGTATACAATCAGCTGGCTCCCTCTCAATGTCTACCTGGTACTCCTGTCCAGTGAATCCATCTCAAGCCACAATGGTCTCTATTTTTTCCTCCACTGGCTAGCAATTAGTAGCTCCTGCTACAACCCCTACATTTATTGCTGGCTCAGTGATAGTTTCCGTATTGAAGTTCAGAAAGTCATCATGGAAATCCAGAAGATGCTTCTAGATAAAATCAGCCGCCTCAGGGGAGAGCATCGCCGACTGAGCTCTGGATCTCATACCCAAACCCCTGGCAGTGTGGATTCCAATCCAGGAGTGCCCAGATTCCCACGATTCAAAGATTTTGATGAGCTGCCCAGTCCCCCTCCCTCCCCAGCAGTGGAAATCTCCTTTCTCCATGCAGTGCCTAGAGTTTAAGCTGCCCAGACCGTGATTGGCTATCAAAATATCTAAGGTATGATAGGATTAGAATAACTACAATTCATTCATTTCTCATGGTTACATAGAAGGAAGGGTGAGGGTGATGTGAACTAAGAACTTGCACTTACAAGGTAAGCTCCTAGATACTAGTATTTACATTTTATTTAGATATATAAGGACCTGATTTCATTATTATGTTCCTGTGGAAATCTTAGGAGACTAAGGTATGATTTCTGAAGTTTCAGTGACTGTTCTGGAAACTCAAAGTACCTTGTAAGTGCAAGTCTTTAGTTGTATCTTTTTCTCCTGTGGTAGTGAGGATGGGAAATGTTACAGTTACCCAGGAATTGATAATGCAGTGAAATGATTCACCCCCTATAATCATTATCACCCCAAGGTTATTTCCCCAAGTTGCTGAACAACAATTTAGTGGTAGTTTCTCTCTGAGTGCAAGAAAAATCAAAGAGCACAAGTTCACACTTTAAAATCCCAAACCTCCTCTGTGTTTCTGACTCTACATTTAGTTTCATACTTTCTTTTGTGTACTCTTTACTTTTGTCTTTCTTTTTCTGGAAAAAAAGTATGTAACATGCTTAAGCTTACCATTGTTTTAATTATCCCTGTCTCTTTAGCTTATGGACACTTTCAACTCAGCAGAAGAGAGGAGGAGGAAGAAGAAGAAGAAATGATACCTCATCCTGTCACTGCCATTATTCTGGAGATAGTGTTTTAAGGTTCTTGAGACAGCATCCATGGTTGCATGTGTCAAGACGATACCAGGATGAGAATTGAACTTGTGGTCCTCCTCAATTTCCTCTCTTCTTCTTGGTCTCTTCCTAAGTATCCTTGGCCTCCCCCTGGTCTCACCCCTTTTCTAGCCTTTGTCCATTTCCTCTTTCTTGTTCCTGTTCTACCTTTTATTCATCCTTCTCCTTTTTCACTTCCTTCTCTATTTCCATTTTTTCATTATAATCTTTCTTGTTTAAAAATTTGTAACAATGACAAGTTATCCAGTCTCTACTGAGATATCTCCTGGTTGGTAAGGTATGGACAAGTGTCTAGGGTCAGGAAATGAGGGAATGAGAGTTAGCTTCCAGCTACTCTGTTTTCATTTAGTAAATATATGTGGTGGTTTTGGGGGGCTTCAGCACTTCAGATGTTTCTAGTAAATTACCACACTTGCTATAGTGTTGAACTCCTTTTTCGATAAAGGACAAATTGGGGGAAAGACCTAATTCAAGTTTAAATAATTTTTCCATTGTCTCCATTATGTGTCCTCTTCATCCTTTTAATTTAATCCTGTCATATTATTAATAACTCAGTTACAAAACAATGAACTCGTATTACTAAAATATATGAACACATATTTGGAGTAGCTTTAGGCTGTAAATGTGACTGAATCTTCTATTTATTACCATTGTAAACTGCCAACCTACCTGTGATCTCCTTTTGGCTTCAGCTGATTTGGGAATTAGTAGTCTTTGTGAGTAGTGAACTTTGCTTGTGTATTTTTTCAACATGCTTTGTAAATACTTCTGACTATCTTAAGGACAGATATATGTATTTCCTTTTCACTCACCATTTGGAAGAAGAGATGTTTCCCAGGATAATGGGCTGCCTGCTTATAGTTCTGCCTGTCCACATGGAGAAGGCAAAGTTGAATTTTATTGGAGTACCCCACGTTTCATAGAAGCATTGCACGGTAGCTCTGTTAGCCTTTCTCTCCTGTCTGGACAGGAGAAATTTGGGTAAAGGGCTATCATTGTAATACTTTAACCTAATGTTCTATCTTCCCTAAGAAAGCACTTCCTCACCCCTATCCCTATTCTATATAAAGAATCAAACTTCTTTCATCCCCAGTAAGGCTTAGGATCTGGAATGTTCCATGCTTGACAGGTAATCCAGCTTCAAAGTTTGCTTCTGACTTGGCTGGGAACGTTACAGACTTGGAATTTTATACAACAGTTTTGGTGATGTATGGATGTTTGAGAAATTGGGCATATGAATAGTTTCAACTTCGTGTGGGCCTTTGTTTTGAAATTTTCCAGCAGCAAATAATCTGAATTCAGTACCCAGCCAAGTCTGAGGGTGCTACCATTGTTAAGAAGTTTCTGGCTGAAGGGCTCATTTGGTTGGAACATGGTGCTAATGAGCTCTAGATCATAGGCTCTAACCCATGTGCAGCCATTTAGCTCTGTGGGTTCAGGCACAGTGCTAAAGAACTGTGGTCACATGGTTTATAAACCCCATGTGTGTCCTTTTACATAGACTGCACCACTCACCCTAGCCAACCCTTTTCCGAACAACACTTATTAGCCACCTGGAAGGCCCAGCAAAACTGTTGTGTAAATATTACTGCAAAATTTGTTTTCACTTCTGGAGACAACAGTTTATAGGATAAACCTTACTGGCATTGTCAGTTTATTAGAACAAAGAGTATACCAGAAGTGACAGAACAGAGAAAGTACGAGATTCTCCCCTTTTACAAGTTCAAATACATTTATTACATGTTTTAAATACCAAGAAACTGTATCTTGGCACCAGTTAGGATATTTGGAAAAATGCTTTAGTGAGACTAAAATCTACAAGCAGCTTGTCTCATATTCAACCTTAATGGGACAATTTGGAGTGGGGGAATTTCTCTATTGACATCGGTATTCGGGATAATGGTAATCATGTTTTGGTCACTGGATATGTGACATATACATTCTTTCTCATGTCTTTTAAGCTGATAGAATCTTTCACTGTAAATTGTGGTATATCTTATAGGTTAAGGTATCTTTCCACATTGTCACACATAATTCTAGAAATGCATCTATATACATGAACATAAACATCCAAGTACAGCACCAACATTCATTCATGATATAACATAGTAGTATACATAATATGTCACAACTTTGTTGTTTCTGAAGACTGTCAGCATCTCTAGACTCTGAAGCAAAGTTTCACTAGTGGACATATATTGTCATCTGTCTCACATAAGGAAAGAAAGGAAGTACACCAGGTATGAATAATATGAGAGTAAAGATGAAGTTGTTTAGTCTGATACTCATTGTTCACAGACTTTTATGTGTATATTTCAAACTTACTTCCCTTATAACAGTGATAGTAATACGTTGTGTGTGACTGTGACTTTGTATTATAATTCTCAAAGTAAGACCTTATGATATTTATCAGCAAGTGTTAATTTTCATGATCTTACTCTATATTGAAAAACTAAAGACTCCTGGGGTGATTATATAAAATTTCAGCTTCAAATATGAACTTGCATTTCAGAGTAAGCCTTATCTGGCTGCTCAAGGAGCACATGGAGAAAACAGTGGAGATTAGCCTCCTGAGATTTTCCTGACATAATATATGCAGGCCCAAGTAAAAGTGTCTGTGCTCAGATTTATGTAAATGAATTTATGTTAATTGGATTAGTTGAAATGTAGCATCTGGAATGAATTCCCTGTTCTTTTGTGATGAGACCTCCTGCAAATAAAGTTTGCCAGTTTATTTTTATAGAAAGATCTTAGAAGGTACCTAATAGATGCTGTGCCTCATGGCCTTTGATTTATAGAATTTTCCAGTCAATGGTGGAAAGCCTGCATTAAGCGTTGGGAAGGTGAATACTGTATTTGTAATTTTAGACAAGAGACTGTCAATGATTTTGTATCTGCAACTTAGTGCAGAGGAGAGTTTCTGTAAAAGTATCCTGGAATAAAAATATTTAACTATAAAAAGTAGAAAAAAATAAGGTCTTTAAACTTAGAGTCTATATGGTAGTTAGTGAAATTTCACTCATCACTTGCTTGAATTGTCCCCCTCCCCCATGAAATGGAACTGAATATGATGATACCTTAATGGCATTAGCTTTTCAGCTTTTCTCACAGCTCTGTGAATGGATGGAAATTATCCTAAACACCTGTATATAGGCATATCATATACTTGCTGCTGATTCAAACCTAGCAGTGATACAGACTGTGTGGAACTGATGCCTTTTGGGACAAAGACTGTAACCCTGTCAAATACTACTCAAATGACAGAGGAAATAAGGCTCTCTGAAGTGATGTTGATGAATTACATCTTGACAAGAAGAATGAAAGAAGACTTACCATGCTACAACAGGAGAATGAACATTATTCCTACTAATATGCTTGTTACTTATCTACTTGTTGCTGTTGCTTTAAATATTATCTACTAATGTTATTTCTCTCTACTCTAATTTAATGTTTAGCTATGTATTCTCTACTGAAGAGAGGAGGGGCCAGAGGGAAAGGGGTATTGTGGTGTCAGGGGTATGGAAATAGTAGTAGATTAGGACATATATATTTAGATAAACATTACTAAATAAAACTATTTGTTCAAAGCACTCCTGATCTCTTCTTGTATATCTAATAGGAAGGGGGCAAAAGATGGGGGGGTGGCAGTCTCCTTGGTGGAATTTGTGATACACAGTGGCTCATTTGGTAAAATCAGCATTTCAACTTTTCTATGTGAGTAACATGTGGGCATTAAAGTATAAATGAATGGGGTGAAGACATAACATAAAAGCAAATCATTTTTCCTTTTTATGGAAAAGTTTCAAGGTGAGCAAAGGAGACAATTTTTCCTTGGGGGAAAATGTACAAAAAAGACTTGAAGTTCTGGTTTTGGAACCAGAAAAGTAGAGCTGGTATGTTAGTAGGTAGGAATAAGTAGAGGAAAAGAGTCCAGGAGTGGATATGTCAAGGCTAGAATATCCCAAACAGGGAAGAGGCCTTACTTGTTAAAGCCAGATCCAGAACTTGAAAAGTTCATTATTTCTCTAAGTCAGCTGTTCTCAACCTGTGAGTCACTTAGCAGATATCTTGGCTATCAGAATGGGAGATGGGGTACTGGGGGTAGCCACCAGGAAGTCCCAGATGCCAGGAAAGCAAGAGGCTCCCAGGACCCAATGGGGATGAGATTAGCTGAAATGTCCAACAAAGGGGAAGGAGAACTTGTAGAGACCATATCCAGAGGTTAAGCAAGGCCCCCTGTTGGGTGATAGGGCTACCCACTCATCTACAAATTTTTAACCCAGAATGGCTCCTGTCTAAAGAAAATATGGAGACAAAGTGTGGTACAGAGACTGAAGGAAAGGCCATCCAGAAACTGCCCCATGTGGGGATCTATCCCATATAAAGACATTAAACCCAGACACTATTTTGGATGCCAAAAAGTGGTTGCTGACAGGAGCCTGTTATAGCTGTCTCCTGAGAGGCTCTGCCAGTGCCTGACAGATACAGAGGCCGATGCTCATAACCAACCATTGGACTGAACACGGGGACCCCAATGGAGGAGTTAGAGAAAAGACTGAAGGAGCTGAAGTAGTTTTGCAACCCCATAGGAAGAACAGCAATATCAACCAACCAGATCTCCCCTCCTCCAAGCACCCAGGGACTAAACCTCCAACCAAAGGGTACACATGGAGGGACTCATTGCTACAGCTGCATGTGTAGCAGAGGATGGCCTTGTCTGGCATCAGTGGGAAGAGAGGTCCTTGGTCCTGTGAAGGCTCGATGTTCCAGTGTAGGGGAATGCAAGGGTGATTAGTTCGGA
The DNA here is from genome assembly GCA_030674055.1 of Rhabdomys pumilio. Classification (NCBI taxonomy): domain Eukaryota; kingdom Metazoa; phylum Chordata; class Mammalia; order Rodentia; family Muridae; genus Rhabdomys; species Rhabdomys pumilio. The sequence goes on along the minus strand of JANHMN010000005.1, from coordinate 72,708,751 downwards.
CTGGGTGGGTGGTGGAGCACCCTAATAGAAGCAGGGGGAGTTGGATGGGATATGGGGTTCTGGAGGGAAAATGTAGAAAGAGTATAAGATTTGAAATGTAAATACATAAAACATCCAATAATAAAAGATTTCTAACAGTCTAGAAATTACAGTTAGGAAGCAACAACAAAAATAACTTTATGGTTGGTGGGGAGGGGTCACCACAATGTGAAGTATTTTATGCAAGAAAGAATTGCAGAACTTGGAAGTTGGAAAACCACTGTTATAAATATATTTTGCTTAAAGTATCTCTGAAAATTATCACACTAGCCCTTAGAGATGGTTATCTGAAAAACACTTCTTAATTTTCCTCATTAATTTATTTATTCATTTTATGTCTTGATCTCTGCTCCTCCTCCTGCCACCCCCTTACACAGTCCCTCCCTCCACACACCCTCTTCTTCTCTGAGAGGGTGACCATCCTGAATATTCCCCCACCCTCACTCTGGTACATCAAATTTCTGCAGGGTTAGGCACATCCTCTTCCATGGAGGCCAGACTAGGCAGCCCAGTTAGGGGAATGGATTCCATAGAGAGGCAACAGCTTTAGAGACAGCTCCTGGTCCAGTTGTTTTGGAATCCACATGAAGACTGAGCTGCACATCTGCTACATATGCATATGGAGGCCTTGGCCTAGCCTGTGTATGCTCTTTGGCTGGTTGTTCAATCTCCGAGAGCCCATAAGGGACCATGTAGGTTGACTCTCTTGGTCTTCTTATGGGCTTCCTATCCCCTTAGGGGTGCTCAATCCTTTCCCCAACTCTTCCATAAGAGTCCCCAAGTTCTGTCCAATGTTTAGCTCTGAGTCTCTGTTTCACTTAGCTGCTGGGTGGAGCTTCTTGGACATTTGTGCTAGGCTCCTTCCTGTCTGCAAGCTTAACAGAATATCATTCACAGTGCAGGGATTGGTGCTTACCCATGAGATGTGTCTTAAGTTGGGCAGGTTATTGGTTGGCCATTCCATTGATCTACTCTATCTTTGTCTCTGAATTTTTTTTTTAAATAGGACAAATCTTGGGTTGAAATTTTTGTGGGTGGATTGATGTCTTTATCCTTCCACTTGGGGTCAGTGGGGGAGTCCTGCCTGGCTATAGGAGGTAGCCTCTTCAGGTTTCACATCTCTACTGCTTAGTGTCTCAGCTTAGGTCACCTGCTTTGATTCCTGGAAGCCTTCTTAGTCTCAGGTCTCTGGCAGGTCCTCGAGATGCCTCATCCCATCAGCTGCAGATGTTCATTCTTTCTCCTGGCCCTCTCTCCTGTCTCCCAACACCTGATCTTGACCCCTCCCCCAATTCCTCTCTACATCCTCTTTCCCGCCCAGATCCCTCCCTTTCTCAATCTGCCTCCTATGAGAATTTCATTTGTCCTTCTACTTGAGATTCAAGTATCCTTGCTTGGACATTTCTTCATGCATAGCTTCTTTGAGTCTGTTGAGTTTATTGTGAGTATCTTGTACTTTGTGGCTAACATCAACTTCTAAGTGAGTACATACCATGCATGTCCTTTTGGGTCTGGGTAGCCTTACTCAGGATGACATTGTCTAGTTCCATCCATTGTGTAAATGAATCACATTTTCTGTATCCATTCTTCAGTTGAGGGCCATCTGGGTTGTTTCTAGTTTCTAGCTATTATGAATAAAGATGCTCTGAACACAGTGGAGCACATGTGCTTGTGATATAGTGGAACATCTTTTTGGTTTATGGCCGGGAGTGATATAGGTGGATCTTCAGAAAGAATTATTTCCAGGTTTTTTTTTTAGAAACTGGTAGATTGATTTCCAGAGAAATTGTAGAAGTTTGCGTTCCCACCAGCAATGGAGGAATATTCCCCTTGCTCCATATCCTCGCCAGCATCTGCTGTCACTTGAGTTTTTGGTCTTAACCATTCTGATGGGTCTAAGATGGAATCCCAGGGTAGTTTTGATTTGCATTTCCCTGATGACTAGGAATGTTGAACATTTCAGATACTCTTCTGTAGGCTCAAATTTTTAATAGTTGTTAGTCTTATGCAAATATACATTTCTTCTCAGATACATTAAAGAACAACTGGAGGATGAACTCATAGAATCCAAAAAATCATAAGCATTTCAACAAATTCCAAGGTTCTATAGTTTTTGGCTTTGACCAAATTCTATCTCCAGGAGTATCAAATCTGTTTATTTTCTTCACATAATAACTTCTTTTTTCTTTCTTTAATTTATTTATTTATTCATTTATTCATTTAAAATACATTTCAGATTTTTATCTCCTCACCCCATTCCCCCCACAACCCAGGAACCCCCATCCCATCCCCCCTCCTGCCTCCACAATGGTGTGTACCCACCTACCCTCCTCCTGCCTCTCCACCCTCGAATTCCTCCCCACTCTGTGTTCAGCCTTCATGGGACTAGGGATCTCCTCTCCCATCCATGCCTGACAAGGCCATCCTCCCCTAAGTATAGAGATGAAGACATGGGTGCCTCCCTTTGTGCTCCCAGGATGGTGGTTTAGACCCTGGGGAGCTCTGGTTGGCTGGCACTGTTGCTCTCCTCTTGGGGCCAACAACCTTTTCAGCTCCTTCAGTCCTCTAACTTCTCCATTGGGAACCCTTGATCAGATCAATAGGTAGCTGTGAGCATCCACCTCTGGATATGTCAGACTCTGGCAGACCTCCGAGGAGACAGCTACATCAGGTTTCTGTCAGCATGCACTTCCTGACATCAATATCGGCGTCTATCTTTGGTGACTATACATGGGACAGATATCAAGGTAGAGTGGTCTCCCAACGGCCCCTCCTTGACATGAAGCTCATGAAAAAGTAAGACCAAGTGTAGATGCCTCAGTCCTTCTTAGAAGGAGTGACAGAATGCTCAAGGGAGCAAATGAGGTGACAAAGTATGGAACTTCTTTTTTTCTAATGACAGAAAGCAAGAAGGGATGTGGATTTCAGTAGGTGAGGATGTAAAGAGGATCTGGGAAGTGTTGATGGAATGAGAACTATAATCAGAATATATTATATGAAAAAAGTCTGTTTAAAAATTACTGAGATTGTATGTTTTTTAAAAGATTACTTTTTATTTAAGTCTATATGTTTGTGTCTATGTGTGGGTTTGTGCAGGTAAATACAGTGGGAGAGGAGGGCAGAAGAAGGTTTTGGATAGGTAGCTGTGAACTGTTCAAGCAACAGAACTTGAGTCCTTTGTAAGTGGAGCTAGTGATCTTAACTTCTGAGCCATCTCTTCAGCCTCATGGTGGTTAATGTTAAATACTTTTTTCTAAAATCTATAATCACCTCAGAAGAGAATCTGGATGAGGAAATATCTATGTCACATTCACCTGTGGAAAGTTGTCTTGATTATTATTAGGAGCGAGAAAACCCACAGTGAATGTGGCCATCACTAGTTCATGGTCTGGGCCTGGAACTGTATAAGAAAGAAGGAGGATAGCTGAGAATCAGCAGTGAGCAAGCAGGCAACTTGAGTGTGTTTGTTTCTCTCTTCTTTGGATACTGGATGTGCTGTGACCTGCTGTCTCAAGATTCTGCTTTGGTGACTTCCAGCAGCAATGGACTATAACCTTAAATTGTAGGCCAAATTAAGTTTTCCCTACTGTCAGGTTTGACATGAGGTCTAATCTCCATTCTACCTTCACCCTTCAGTCATGGTACACAGGTGGAGGGCATGATCAACAGCCCCCAGGCCCTAGAGAGATTCACATACTAATGAGGTACCCGAAGGCCAGAGGATGGAGCTGATTAAACATTCCTCCCTAGTCCCTCCCCCCTCTTCCCCTCCCTATTTAATTCAGGTCTGCCCTGGGTTTTGTTGGGGGAGCACATCCAGATCCATCCACCATCCACCATGTCAATAAAATGGTTTTAGAAACCCAAAGACTTCCTCGTGTGTTGAGGCCGCCCTGTGAGGAACCGTGGTGAACAGCCAGGCCTAACTTCCAGCTGGAGGAACTCAGGGCATTCTCAGCCAACTACACACAGCGTGGCATGAGAGACCCTGTGGCTCCCCAGTTGTATTTTTTTCCCTACATCTGGCGCCCAATGTGGGGCATGAACAGCCACACGTCTACAAGAACTGTCCTGGCCGAGTTTGCTAAACAGGTATACTTCCCGTGAGGCTTGACACCAGAACTCTCCCTTCTCAGTGCGCGCCCGTGCGTTCTCTGCCTCCTTCCTGCCATGTGTCCAAAGACACCAAGATGGCAGCCAATCTTGGTGCATGGACCTGTCGCCATGAGCTCCCACAGTCTTAGTCCTGCTGTGCACTCACCCAAGGGATGGCTGGGGCCCAGAACAAAGATTCTCACGAGAGCCCTGCGCCTGCCTCTCCTACCCTGAGACATTTACCCCTGACAAAAGATGGCTGGACCAAGCAAGTACAGTAACCTTTCTTCTACGGGGTGCTGCCAAAGCCTCTTTCTTCTCCCCTCCCCCTCATTTCTCTTGGCTGTGGGCTAGCCAGTCGACTTCCCATATGCTCCCTCGTCTTGGTCCTTCCGCAGCCTATCGGCAGTCTGAGAGCCCGAAGATTTGAGACCAGTACACCCCACAAAACTTCAGACTGAGTTAAAACTTCCCCTGCCAAATGGGGCCCATAGTGCCCACCGGAGCGGTGTGGAACCAACTCAATAAAAGCTCCCACACTTCCACTTCTGCCATGCTGAGCCACGGTTCTAGTCGACTGAGCTGTGACAGACACGTAGACCCATAAGACAACACAGACACACATGCCCACACATGAGCCTACATCGTTCCCTACAGGTGGTAGAGGACACGGGAAGAACCAGCTCCAAGACTGTCCCCTCCCACTGGTGCCCACAAAAAACGTCTCAACAAAACTCCAGGACAGTGAGTAATCCCCAGCCTAGTTCACAAGACTAGGAGGCTTCTTTCTGTCTCCCTCTCTTTCTCTCTCCATGTGTTCCTGGTCAGCTTCTCTGTTTTAACTCCTCTTCCTCTTTCTCTCTGTCTCTCCCTCTCCACGTGCTCTCCAGCTCAAGAACAAGATGGCGGCGACTCCCTAGCCTCCACTTTGCCCATCATCCAGCTCCACAGAGAGGGCTCCTTCACAGCTAACAGCTGTCTTTCAAGTCTCAACACAGTGCCGGCTGTGACCCTCCTTCTAAGACTCTTTCCTCAGGTGAGAGATTTCCCTTTCATTTTAAGCTCTCAGGAGTGCAGACTTCAGTCTTTGAGTGCTGCCTGCTAACATAAGTTTCTGTTTCTCTCTCTCCTCACTCTCTCCAACTCGACAAGATGGTGGTGACTTCCTAATTTTCACTCTCTGCCCCTCCCCCCAGGGGTACCTGCTAACTTTTCAAGAGCACTGACTCTAAACTCTAGTCCCCAGTATTTCTCCCCCGAGGGAGTCACACAGCCTGCTAACGTGGGCTAACATAAGCTTTTCCCCCTTTTCTCCATCATTTGTGGCCAACTGAGACCATTTAATTCAGTCAGTTTGCCTGAAAAGCAGCGGTCTGAGACCCTGCTTGCTCCCCTCCCCACCTCCGCCTTTCTTCCTCTTGGCTAAAAACACCAGGCTGGGCCTGGTTGCCACATGTCTCTCCCATAGACACAGCCTTTCACTCTCTCTGACTCTTGGCTCTCCTATCAAGCCTATATGTCTCTTCCTCCAAGCTTTCTTCAAGTTAGCCTTTTGATCCTCCTCTACATTTAAGATTTCTAAAAAAAAAAGGGGGAATACAGGACCTCTCTGCCAGAACACCCAGACGCCACATCGCAGCGCAAGCCCCTCCCCAACTGCTTCTAAACCCGCCATTACTGCTTCTCCACAACAGGAAGACCTACAACACCGTTTTTCAAGCAAAAATTTTAAACATTTCCTTTTCTCCCTAACAGGAACACCTAAAGCAACAATGTTCGTGTTTTTCAACCAAAAATTCTCTTGTTTTTTGTTTAAATGTTTCCTTTTCTTTCTAACACTTGTGAGATATGCCTAACATTTTTTTTTCAATTTTTAGGATTTCTTTAAGATTCAAAAGTCATTTACTCTACTTTCACAAGTTAAATCAACATGCTGATCAACAGTTTCAGCTTTTAATTAACAACTAATTTCTTTTACAAATTATTGCTGCCAATACCAGATACATAACTAACATGATGTTTTTCTTCTTCAGCCATCCAAAGCAGACTCAAAGGTGCCTTCTAAGACTAAATTTCCTCAAACACCTTTGCTTTTCTAGGATCTCAATGACAGACCATAACATGCTTGCTCCCAAATAGCCTAATGCTTGCTACATACCCTTTGCAGATATCCCCCTGCTGGGGTGCTGCTTCCCTGTTGTGATTATCCTATAGATGCTCCCATAAGTCCAGCAGACACAATGCCATCTCCTGGAACCTGCATGCAACTCAGCCTTCTTCCAGCCACCTCTTCTGACTGAAGACCCCAGAGATGCATGTTGAGACCCAGACATGCATGCTGAGATCCAGAGACACACCCTGAAGACTCCAGGGACACATGCCAGACCCAGAGACACTCACTAAAGAAGACAGATCCAGACCTTCTAGCTACAAACAAACTCTTTTGCCAAAGTCACATAGCTAAAGTCACATGTTAGTAAGGAAAACATAATGTCTATTTAGATTAATCAGATGTTATTACCCCTCAAACTGTACCACCTGTGTTTAATTGTTTCAATGATCCCTTGCTTTCCTATCCCCTACTCCCAGCTCCCCTTACCCTTTGGCTTAATTGTGCCACACCCTATGGCCTTCATAGTGTTTTCTTTTGACTCCCTCATTCAAAATTTTCACTAAAAAAGAGTGAAGCCATAAAGAGAAGGTTTGGTCTCCCCAGAAGAGCGCTGGGTTTGAGATAGCTGAGGACCCAACAGGACATTGCCTGTCAGGGACAACATATATCTCCCCATGCTCCAGGATTCCAGACTACTCCATGTGATCCACATCTCTCTTTAACACAGAGTTGCTGCTCCTTTTATGAAAGAAAAGAGAGTGAGATGGTGAGCCTGACAAGAGGTCTAATCTCCATTCCACCTTCACCCTTCAGTAATGGTACACAGATGGAGGGCATGATCAACAGCCCCTAGGCCCTAGAGAGATTAAATACTAATGAGGTACCTGAAGGCCAGAGGGTGTAGCCGATTAAGCATTCCTCCCCAGCTCCTTCCCCCTCTTCCCCTCCCTATTTAACTCAGGTCTGCCCTGGGTTTTGTGTGGGGAGCACATCCAGATCCATTCACCATCCACCATGTCAATAAACCGGTTTTGGAAACCCAAAGACTTCCTCGTGTGTTGGGGCCGCCCCATGAGGAACCGTGGTGAACAGCCAGGCCTAACTTCCAGCTGGAGAAACCCAGGGCATTCTCAGCCAACTACACACAGCGTGGCATGAGAGACCCTGCGGCTCCCCAGCCATATTTTTTTCCCTACACCCTACCCCATGTTGCTTTTTGTCAGGATATCTTATCACAAGAACAGAAATGAAACTAGAACAGATTAATAACATCAAAATCTAGTTCCAGTTAGGTAGTTTTACCAACATTCCCTATTCCCTAGCCTCTGTCTCTTTGCCTTGTTTTTGCTTCAAGGTTATTAGTTATTTTCTGTCACTATAATAAAAAATACTTTATAAAATCGACTTGTGAAGAAAATATGCCTTATAAAAATAAAACTTATAGCTTCAAAGAGTTGAAAATCCAAATATTATAATGTAGGTCCAAGCAAGGACCAAACTACAGCTATTGGATGGTAAAGGATATAGACAGGAATGATCACAATTTTTAAAAAGCAATGGGTGACTGATAAGAACTAACAATGGCTGACAGTCAAGCTAAGTATTTCTGAAGGTAACGACTTTAATAAGACATAAAGGGCTTCCAATAGACTCTATGTCTTGAGTACTACATTATGTGGACCCTAACCTTTAAATATCCTATACTCTAGGAAATTTTGAAGGTTACCCAAACCATATTGAAATTGTCAGCATATGAAATTTTTATATATGCTTAAACTTATATGCCTGCTATACAAGTCAACATATGTAATAGTTTCAGGATTCTTTTTTTTATGTGAAACTCTTTATTGGATATTTTATTTACATTTCAGATGCCATTCCCTTTCCCCATTTCCCCTTCCTAGAAAACCCCTATCCCACTCCCATTTCTCCTTTTTGCTTTTATAATATTATTTTTAATGTTAATCAATGGCTTTATAAGTTTGGTAATGCTCAATGTCAATCAGAAGTGTAACCCAATACCCATCCTAGATATATCAACTATCTTTGACTGGCAGGGACATGAAAACATCCACTTCCGTGCCCCCCCCTCTTGTCACCTAGCTCCCACTCTCCTTCTCCTTCTCCTTCTCTCCTTACACCTTATCTTCCTCTCCTTACTCCTCCCACATTAGCTCCTTCTACATATCACCATTTCTATTAAAATAAAACTTTTCTCTTAGAATACAATTAGAGCATAACTATACCAATTTGTGTCAGTAAGGTACAAGATAGACCTAATACTCAGTCCATCATTTTGTTGACTAAATAGAATGTCTGTCGTCTCTCCTAAATAAAAGACTTAATTCTGAACCTGGCTTTTTTTCTTGGCTTTAGAATGAATGTCAGCTGAAAACCATCCTCTCAAATCTTTTCTCTCAAAGTAAATAACCGGGATTGGCTATGAGACTATAAGTCTTCAACCCCGTCAGAAATCCAGAACGACTGAGTTAACTGAAATTATGGGAAGCGCCAAGCATAGCTTCTAAAACTTAGCCAAATTATAGAGACCACTGAGCACCTGGACAGTCCTTATACTACAAAACATTGGAGCATTTGATCTTCAGCCTTCTGGCCCAGGATCATCTGACAGACCAAGTCATGTAGAATAATTAAGAGCTGATTACTCTGTCTTGGTAGATATAATCAGTTGACTATTCTGCAAGTGTGTCCTTTTCTGGACGGTGATTTGTCTGTAGATGAAAAGAGGCAATTCTTGCCTAGTGGCTGTCTCACCACAACTGGAGTAACTCCAAGGATGCTCAATTTCTTCTTAGAATCCAAGACAGGAAGCTGTCAGGAGCAGACAGGTCTCTAATCAAAATGAACGTTAATACAGAAATGTTTGTAACATCAATTCTGTGGACTTCTGATGTTTTGAAAACCAACTATCCATGTAAGGCTATCTGGACTATTGTTTGTTAACTCCTCTCAGCTAAATAAAATATAGAAAACACCCTAACAATAAACTCAGAGCCATGAATTTGCTATAGGCCCTTAACTCACAGGCTAACCATCTCAAATCAGTTTAAAAAGTTAAAGAAGGACTGGGTCTAAGCCTTGTATTCCTAAATGTGTTATATAGGCACAATGGCTATGAGAGTAACATTATTAATCTCACTTTATATCAATAAGAAGCTCATACCAATGAAAACTTAAATTAGAAATCAAAGTAAATTTTGTACCATTTAAGAAATTACAACTTCATCTTAATAACAATTATACATATTTCTATAAATAGGTTATGGCTATGCAATAAATTCTAGCTAATCCTCCCTGTTCCAACAAAACCACTACTTTTCCATAGAAAGACAGCCCAATATTAACCACCTCAGTCTCCAAGCCCAGGGAATTGGGGCACTGACTCTTCATTAACTTCAAGCTGATTATGGGTGTTGAGATATTAGAAGAGGGGGGCCGGGGGAAAAGTAAATTGATAAGCCTCTGCCATCTGTCTTTACTGCATCCAGCTGCAATTCCAGGACATCAGAGGTTTGAGCAGGTCTACTCAGCTTGCTTGATGAGTAGATACACTGAGGCTGCGTATTCTGCAATATACAATTCTCAAGACAAATTTTAGTATCAAGATAATTTTTTGTTTGAATTCTGGAATCTAGTCTTCTGGAGGCCTGCCTCTGTCATGTCTAATTCATATAATTCTGGGAATTTCTATGAGGCTGTATTCCTACCATCCTCCCATTTTCACCTCCCTGCTCTCAAATTCCCCAACACTAGGGAATCCAAACTTTCAGGTACCAAGGCTCTCCACTTCCACTGATACCTAACCCCTTACCCCATCCCCCCTTCTCCAATTACTATGAGGTTGTGCTCCCACCATCCTCCCATTCCTGCCTCCTGCTCTTGAAATTCCCCAACACTAGGGAATCCAAACTTTCAGGCACCAAGGAAGTCCACTTCCACTGATGCCTGGCAAGGCCACTCTCAACTACCTATACAGGTGTAGCCATGAGTCCCTCCCTTTGTGTTCTCAAGCTAGAGATTGTAGAATGGCTACTCCAGTTCGTTTCTTAGGACAATTTGCTTGAAAAATTGTTTTCCAGCCTTTTACTCTAAGGTAGAGTCTGTCTTTGTCACTGAGGTGGGTTTCCTGTATGCAGCAAAATGCTGGGCCCTGTTTATGTATTCAGTCCATTAGCCTGTGTCTTTTAATTGGGGAATTGACTCCATTGATGTTAAGAGATGTTGGGGAACAGTGATTGTTGCTTCTTGTTATTTTTGTTATTAGAGGTGAAATAATCTTTCTGTGGCTATCTTCTTTTGGATTTCTTGTAAGAGGATTACTTTCTTGCTCTTTCTAGGGTATAATTTCCCTCTTTGTATTGAAGCTTTCCTGCTATTATCCTTTGTAATGCTCGGTTTGTGGAAAGATATTGTGTAAATTTGGTTTTGTCGTGGAATATCTTGGTTTCTCCATCTATGGTAATTGAGAGTTTTGCTGGGTATAGTAGCCTGGGCTGGCATTTGTGTTCTCTTAGGATTTGTATGACATCTGTCCAGCATCTTCTAGCTTTTATAGTATCTGGTGAGAAGTCTGGTGTAATTCTGATAGGTCTGCCTTTATATGTTACTTGGCCTTTTTCTCTTACTGCATTCAATATTCTTTCTTTGTTTTGTGCACTTGGTGTTTTGATTATTATGTGACAGGAGGTATTTCTTTTCTGGTCTAGTCTATTTGGTGTTCTGTAGGCATCTTGTATGTTTGTATGTTTATAGGCATCTCGTTCTTTAGCTTAGGGAAGTTTTCTTCTATAATTTTGTTGAAGATATTTATTGGTCTTTTAAGTTGGGAATATTCACTCTCATCTATACCTATTATCCTTAGGTTTGGTCTCCTCATTGTGTCCTGGATTTCCTGGATATTTTGTGTTAAGAACTTTTTGCATTTTGAGTTTTCTTTGACAGTTGTGTCAATATTTTCTATAGTATCTTCTGCACCTGAGATTCTCTCTTCTATCTCTTGTATTCTGTTGGTGATGCTAGTGTCTGTGACTCCTGATTTCTTTCCTAGGTTTTCTATCTCCAGGGTAGTCTCCCTTTGTGATTTCTTCTACTTACATTTTTATGTCCTGGATGGTTTTGTTCAATTCCTTCACCTGTTTGGTTGTGTTCTCTTGTAATTCTTTAAGGGATTTTTTTGTTTCCACTTTAAGAGCTTCTACTCATCTACCCGTGTTCTCCTCAAATTATTTGAGAGTGTTATTTATGTCCTTCTTTTTTTTATTGGATATTTTATTTACATTTCAGATGCCAATCCCTTTCCCCATTTCCCTTCCCCAGAAAACCCCTATCCCGTGCCCCCCCCTTTTCCATTTGGCTTTTATACAATTTTTTAAATGTTAATCAAGGGTTTTGTAAGTATGGTAATGCTCAATCAGAAGTGTAACCTAATACTCAACCTAGCTATGTAAACTATCTTTGACTAGCGGAGACACACACGTGAACTTCTGCCTCCATGCCCCCTCTCTCTTTCTCTCTCTTTTTCTCTCTCATTATGGAGCTTCTTATCTACTTCATCTTCTCCTATCCTTACTCCATCTTTTCCTCTCGGTGCTTTTTTCCCCTTAGCTCCTCCTACGTATTACCCTTCCTGTTACAATAAAGCTTTTTCTCTCAGAATACAATTAGAGCATAATTATTCCTATTTGTACCAGTGAGGTACAAGATAGTCTTAATACCCAGTCCATCCTTTTATTGACTAGCCAGAACCTCTGCCGTCTCTCTTGACTAGAACACTTAGTTTTGAACCTGGCTTTTTCTTGACTTTATAATGAATGTCAGCTGAGAACCCTCCCCTCAGATCTTTTCTCTCAAGGTAGATAGCCTGGATTGGCTACGAGTCTATAGGTCTTCAATGCCGTCAGAAATCCAGAATGACTAAATTAACTGAATTTATGGGAAGCAATAAGCATAGCTTCTAAAACTTAGCCAATTTACAGAGATCGCTGATCACCTGGACAACTCCTATACTACCGAACGTAGGAGCATCAAATCTTCAGCCTTCTGGCCCAAACTCATCTGACAGACTTTAGTGCTGCAGAATTATTGAGGGCTGGTTACTCTGTCTAGGCAGATATAATCAGTCGACTATTCTGCAAGTGTGTCCTTTTCTGTAGATGGAGAGAGGCAATTCTTGCCTGGTGGCTGTCTCACCACAACAGGAGTAACTCCAATGATGCTCAATTTCCTCTTAGAATCCAAGACAGGAAGCTGTCAGGAGCAGACAGGTCTCTAATCAAAATGAACATTAATATAGAAATATTTGTGACGTCAATTCTATGGATTTCTGACGTTTTGAAATCCAACTATCCATGTAAGGTAACCTGGACTGCTGTCTGTTATCTCCTCTCAGCTATTTCTAAATGAAATATAGAAAACACCCTAACAATAAACTCAAAGTCATGAGTTTGCTATAGTCCCTTAACTCACAGGCTAGCCATCCCAAGTCAGTTAAAAAAGTTAAAGAAGGATTGGGTCTAAGTCTTGTATTTCTAAATGTGTTATACAGGCACAATGCCCATGAGAGTATCTATATATTCATTTCACTTTCATATCGATGAGAAGCTTATACCAATGAAAACCTTAAATTTGAGATCCAAGTGAATTTTGTACCATTTAAGAAATTATAACTTCATCTTGATACTAAATTATACAGATTTCTACCAATAGGTTATGGCTATGCCATAAATCCTAGCTAATCCTCCCTGTTCCAACGAAATCACTGCTGTTCCCCAGAGAGACAGCCCCATATTAACCACCTTAGTCCCAAAGCCCAGGGAATAGGGGCGCTGACTCTTCTTTAACTTCTTCAAGCTGATTACGGGCGTCCAGACATCAGAAGAGGGGTGGGGGGAAGAGCAAATTGATAAGCCTCCAACGCTGTGTCCTCACTGCATCCAGATGGAACTCCCAGACACCGGAGGTTTGAATAGGTCCTCTCGTTTTGCTTGATGAGTAGATACACCAAGGCTGTGCATTCTGCAATATACAATTCTCTGGACAAGTTTTAGTATCAAGAAAAAAATTTTTTTTTCCTAGAGGGCTGACATTTTTTTTTTAAAAGATGTTGGTTCTAACAACGTTTTTCCCCCCTTTTATGTAGTTGGTTATAATATTTACATTTCAATTTTTATCCTCTTATCCCATTTCCCCCACCACCCAGGAACCCCTTATCCCATCCCCCCTCCTTATATCCCTTCTATGAGGCTGTGCCCGCACCCACCCCCAACCCCTATTACCCCTTCCTCACCCTTACACTCCCCCCCTTCTATGTTGGTTTTTCATGGGACCAAGAATCTCCTCTCCCACCCATGCCCAACAAGGCCGTCCTCCCCTACATATACCACTAGAGTCGTAGGTCCCTCCCTATGTGCTCCCCGGCTGGTGGTTCAGACCCTGGGGGCCTCTGGATTGTTTGGTATTGTTGTTTTCCTCTTGGGGTCGGTCACAAAGCCTTTCTGCTCCCTCAGTCTTCTAAGTTCTCCCTTGATCATATCAGTGGTTAGCTGTGAGCATCATCCTCTGAATGTGTCAGTCTCTGGCCGATCTCTAAGGAGACAGCTATAATATGTTCTTGACAGCATACATTTCCAGTCTTCTACATCAACGTCTAGCTTAGGTGACAGTACATGGGATGGATGTCCAGGTGGAGTGGTCTCCTGATGGCTCCTCCTTCAGTTTCTGTCCCATGTTTTGTTTCCATAATTGCTCCCTTGAGTATTTTTGTTACTGGTTCTAAGTAGAACTGAGGCATCCCCTCTTGGTCTTTCTTCTTCATGAGCTTCAAGTGGTCTGTGGGTTGAGTCTTCGCTATTCTAAGTTTTTGGGCTAACATCCGCTTAACGGTGAGTAAATACCATGTGTGCTCTTTTGTGATTGGGTTAACTCACTCAGGATGGTAATTTCTAGATCCATCCATTTGACTATAAATTTCTCGAATTCATTATTTTTAATAGCTGAGTAATACTCCATTGTGTAGATGTACCACATTTTTTGTATCCATTCTTCCGTTGAGAGACATCTTGGTTCTTTCCAGCTTCTGGCTATTATAAATAAGGTTGCTATGAACATAATGGAGCATATGTCCTTGTTATATGTTGGAGCGTCTTTTGGGTATATGCCCAGGAGTGGTATAGCTAGATCCTCAGGTAATGCTATGTCCAGTTTTCTGAGGAACTGCTAGACTGATTTCCAGAGTGGTTGTATCAGCTTGCACTCCCACCAACAGTGGAGGAGTGTTCCTCTTTCTCTGCATCCTCGCCAGCATCTACTATCACCTGAGTTTTTGACCTTAGCCATTCTGACTGGTGTGAGATGGTATCTCAGGGTTGTTTTGATTTGCATTTCCCTGATGACTAAGGATGTTGAGCATTTCTTAAGGTGCTTCTCAGCCATTCGAGTTTCCTCTGTTGAGAATTCTTTGTTTAGCTCTGTTCCCCATTTTTTAATAGGGTTATATGGTTTTCTGAAGTATAATTTCTTGAGTTCTTTGTAAATCTTGGATATTAGCCCTCTATCGGATGTGGGATTGGTTAAGATCTTTTCCCAATCTGTTAGTTGCCGTTTTTGTCTTATTGACAATGTCCTTTGCCTTACAGAAGCTTTGCAATTTTATGAGGTCCCATTTGTCAATTCTTGATCTTAGAGCATAAGCTGTTGGTGTTCTGTTCAGAAACTTTTCCCCTGTGCCTAGGTATTCGAGGGTCTTCCCCACCTTCTCTTCTATTAGTTTCAGTGTATCTGGTTTTAAGTGAAGGTCTTTTATCCACTTGGATTTGAGCTTTGTACAAGGAGATAAGCATGGATCGATTTGCATTTTTCTATATGTTGACCTCCAGTTGAACCAGCACCATTTGCTAAAAATGCTGTCCTTTTTTCACTGGATGGTTTTAGCTCCTTTGTCAAAGATCAAGTGACCATAGGTATGTGGGCTCATTTCTGGGTCTTCAATTCTATTCCATTGATCTTCCTGCCTGTATCTGTACCAATACCATGCAGTTTTTATTACTATTGCCCTGTAGTACAGTTTGAGGTCAGGGATGGTGATTCCCCCCGAAGTTCTTTTGTTGTTGCGAATAGTTCTCGCTATCCTGGGTTTTTTGTTGTTCCAAATAAATTTGCAAATTGCTCTTTCTATCTCTGTGAAGAATTGATTTGGAATTTTGATGGGGATTGCATTGAATCTATAGATTGCTTTTGGTAAGATGGCCATTTTAACTAAATTAATCCTGCCAATATTTATGTCCTTCTTAAAGTCCTTTATCATCATCATTAAAATTGATTTTAAATCTGAATCTTGCTTTCCTAGTACTATGGGGAATTCAGGACTTTCTTTTATGGGAGAACTAGGTTCTAATGATTCCAAGTACCCTGGGTTGCTGATGCTTATGTTCTTGTGCTTGCCTTTTGCCATCTGGATCTCCTTAGTGCTACCTGCCCTGTCTCTGACTGGAGCCTGTATTTCCTATTATCTTTGTTTTATCAGAACTGTGTGGGGTGGGTGTTGCTACTGGGGTAAGAACTGAGGCCCAAAATATGCTCAGGCCAGGAGTGACTTTCTGGGTCCTAATGGGTTCCAGTTACTCCCTTTTTGGTGCAGGTGTTGCTGTCTGCTTACCTAAGATAATGCCAGGGTTAGAACACCTGGAGGCCCCAGTTACCTCTGGATTCTTAGAAGTTGGGGGCAGAGCTGCTGCCTGGGATCTGCTCAGTGCTCAGGCTCAGACCCTAGTTTCAGGATTCTAACATCGTGCTTTTGTAATCTCTTTGAACACAGGGTTTAACTCCATTAAACTTCCTGGTGTCCCTTTTCAGCTCAAATAGCACAGTTTGTAGTTTTCCTTGCCTAGCTTGTTCTATTTACTATAGATCTGCAGAAGATTGACTACTAATAATCACATGACACAGTCAATGCTAGACTGTTTTGTAATATCCACTGCCAATGCTGTTACTCCATGATTCTTCAACTTAGCCTCAGGCAGATTTTTATGGACAGGGAAAGAAAGCAGCCACATTCCTCCCCAAAATATCCCAAGAATAATAGTCTTCTCCTCAGAGACCTCTGGACCCAGACACCCACAGTTCAAATCACC
Organism: Rhabdomys pumilio; assembly: GCA_030674055.1. Classification (NCBI taxonomy): domain Eukaryota; kingdom Metazoa; phylum Chordata; class Mammalia; order Rodentia; family Muridae; genus Rhabdomys; species Rhabdomys pumilio. The sequence goes on along the minus strand of JANHMN010000005.1, from coordinate 72,692,356 downwards.
CTCAGCATCATTATTTTCCATGTTCCTACTTGTATAGCCCATTAAGTAGCACTTACAATGTCCAAGTGTTTTTCTATTCTTCCAAACAAAAGCATGGTCTGCTCCATCACAGTACTACTCCTGTTCCTAGCACCTAGTTCGGTTTTAGTATTTCTATTTCTCTGAAGACACAGCATAACCACAGCATATACACACATACAATATTAATCAATGAAAAGGAGTCTATCAAATTGAGAGTAAGTGCATAGGAGGGGTTGGAAGGAGGATACTTGGAAGTTGCTGGAGGGAGGAAAAGTAAAGAGGTAAGTTATGTTATTCTATTTGAATTAAAATAGATAAAAATAAATAAAATATTAAAACTTAAATTTTAAAAGGGTGTGAGTGTGTTTGTGTGTGTGTGTTTTTATTCTGTTGAGTCAATCTAATATTGCTCATATGTATTTTTGTTTAGGGATGACCACTATAAAAAGCCCCATCTCTGGAAAAGACAGATTCTTCCTCAGCAGACATTGTTTGTAGCTCTTCATCTACAGGGGTGAGGTCTTGTGAGATTTCCCCCACCTACACTGACATGTCCACTGATGTTTCCATTGAGTGGATCTTGAGATGTGAGTGCAACTTCTGTGATAGATAGTAGACATTATCTCACAGCAGACATCCTGACTCTGAGCATCTTTCAGTCACTTCTTCCACAATGCTCACTGGATCCTAGATGTAGGGGTCGTATTCTTAATATGCCAGTGGAGGCTGAATACCTCAGTTTTGTTTCTGCATTTTTGAGTGTTGTGAATTTTTTGATGACCTTTACTAAAAAAAAAGTTTCTTTGATAAGATACAAGAGATACACTTATATGCAAGTATAAAATAAGGGTAAGTGTTTAGAATGCGGGACTTATACTGATTTAGTGATTTGATAATAGTAGGTTCTCTAGTGTCCTTGATATTACCAGCTAAGTACTTGGCTAGGTTTATGGTACCACAAATGGATGTCTTCCTGTTTAACAGATTGAAAGTCCAGTTACACAGCTGATGGTTTTCTCTGAGATTTAAGTGTCACTACTGTACTCTTGAATATAACTTGCCCTGTTAGTCACTGTTGTGTTTTGCAAGCTTTGTGAAAACATAGGTGTAGGTTTGTTGGGTTGTAGGCCTGCATCCACTCTGCCACAGGGACGCTTGAGGAGGTGGAACTTCAGTTTGATTGTGCTTATCTTATGCCTCCACTGGAGCGGGTAGTGGGCTGTAGGGAAGCCCCGAGGCACCACTCCAGGGGTAGGAAAGTGCAGTCTAAGAGGTGGGAAAGCTGGGCCTTGGGGTTCTCAGACTCTTTGGCATCTGAACTGCATCTAGCTGGGGATACGGTGGGGAAGGGAGGAAGGGGAGCTCCAGGTAGTCCCAGCTGGGATAGTCCTTGGCCTGAGAGATGCAAGCTTGGTGGTGGTTGTGGCTGGGAGCACAGAGAGGGCTTTTAAGGGAGACTAGGCTATACCTCTGTAGGTAAAGGTCTTCTCCATGGCGTCCTACAGTGGATCTCGATGAAAAGGGATGGCCCATGGTTTTAAACTGTCATGGCAGAAATTGGATGTGTAAGACCATACCCCACTTCTCAGGTTGGGCCTGAGATGAAATACCTTTTGCAGGGAGGACTGTCTGGGAAGGGGAGCTTATTGGCTAAGCCCTCTAGGCCTCTAGGTACCTCATTTGCATGGAGAACTATGCTTTGCCACAGGTCACATCTCTTTTATGTGAGAAGCATGGCACGAGTTCCAAAACAGGAGTCTGGCAAGGAGCTGGGAGTCACCTAAGCCTTAGGCATGTGCCCACTTAGTCTCCAGGTCTCAACCTGCTCTACCTTACCAAACTTCCTGACATGGTTTTACATCCCACACATAGGACCATTAATTGTTTTTCTCCTTTGGAGCTTGCATTGGATCTTCAGATGGTACGAGAGTTAGTCCAAAGGGAGGAGGAATTCAGATCAGTTCCACTTTGATTCTTGAGTCCTGTATCTGAAGTATGTGGTATATTTATAAATAGGGTGTTACCTTCAACTTCTGGGAGACTGCAAAGAGTGATGTTAAGAGATTATATTATTTTTATTTATTTATTATGAGTCTCTTATTTATAAGGAGTCTCTTTGACTCCTCTGTTCAACATCTTGAAGGGAGAGTTTTTATTCCTGGTGCTGGAACTTTTGTTATAGCTCTTTCAGTTTTTTCAACTTCCTGAAGAGGAAACTTAAGGGTTCTTTGGAAAGTCAGTTGTGTTGAATGGTATTTTGTTGGGACAAACACATGAAGGAATGGTTCATTGAAGTGGACACAAGTGAAAGACAAAGGCAGACTCATGAAGAAATGTTTTTCTGAAGCAGACAAAGGTGAAAGGATGTCCTGGTAAAGCACACACGTCGAAAAAAACCTTGTGATGAAAGATTCTTTGCTAACAGCATGCATGTATTGGTTCACCTTACATTGGATAGTTGAGCTCCATTTGTTAGGACTCCCTAGACAGAAACACACAAAAAAACTTCTGGTAGTGTGCTACAGTTTCTTGCTACATCTGTGAACTTGGGCTGAATTGGAGAGTGATGTCAGCTGAGTCAGACTCACATGCTAAGATTAGACACATGCTGAAGCAAGACCCATGGAGGACATGTGATGTTTGGAGGGAGTATTGAAAGGATCCAACAGACTGTGATGGGAACTGAGCTTGGCTTGCTTGCATAGCTTATTGACCTCACATCTTCGATTACCATCTCTTCGCTGAATGAGGCACAACTGAGAACTTTTCCTAGCATTCTTGTTGGCCCTGGTCCGTTCTGTTGATTTGTGCATGTCAGAGGCCTGGCTCTTCCTACTAGGTCATGCCACCACGGCTGCTGACCAGTGAACTGAATTGTGGATTTCTAAACAACACAGATAGGAGTTGCTACAAAGAACCATTTCTAAACAGGCCTACTTTCCCATATCCTAATAGCTTTTCTCTTTAACTACCTCTGCTGGGTGGTGGGTTAGAGTAGAGGTTGAACCCTTATTAAAAGTAAACTTTGAAAAAATTAAAGTTACAACTTCCCTTCATGAAGAACCCTGAACCTTCCAAGGGGCAGTCTGAAATAGATAACTTTAAGGTGCTATCCATGCTTCTGGAAGAGAAAGATAATCATTAATGTCACCCAACTATGAACCCTGTGAGCTGAAATAATGGCCAACCTGAGAAGATATGCCTGGTTGTGCAATAGTGTCATGAATGTGACTGAAGTATTCCACCACTTTCTTATTGTATTTAAAAACCTTTCCACAAGATTGATCCAACCTTTGCACTGCTAATGGGTCCAAAACCTGTTGCTAGATAGATCATGGTCCCTAGGAGAGAACCTACTACTCCTATTTTGCTAAATGGACATAATATTAAAATAACTCATACCAATTTATTGCTATTCCCATAGATCAGTGCATTTCTTAACTCTCATCAGAGTTTCTTTTTCTAGCAGACGGTGATTAGAACAGACGTGCAACTCTTCAATCTACAGGAGCATAAGAAATTGAGGAGTACTAAGCCCTAAAGGGGACATTCAATGTCAGTATTTTAAACACCTTTGTTACATTTGTATTTTGTTTCCTTTTGTTTGTTTGTTTGCTTCTTTTCTAGTATTCTAGTAGGAGGAGCACCCATACCAGAGTGTATGTGTAGAGGTCAGTAAATAACCTTCAGGAGTCATTTTCTTCTATCATGGTGATTTTGGGATGGAATTCAGGTCATCAGGTTTGGCGACAAGTACCTTTACCCCTGAGTCAACTCACCTGCTCTCAAAGTCAGTAGATTTTTTCCTTAATTTTTAAAATTTTTACTAAAATATTAACTTTGTATGTCAATGAATTTCATTATTAATATGTAGTTTTACACTTACATGAAGTTTTTACTTATCCTATTATTTTATTCGTCACACGCCATTACCAATTTTTATATAAACGTTCAGGCTAACTGTCAATGTCAAATTTTAATTTAGCCCAAAGTGCAATGGTTTTGTTTATTTTGTACTAATGCACAATTCTAATAAGAACATCTTGAATTATTTTGGTTGAAAAATATCCAACTTTCAAATACCTATAAGTACTATCATGTTTCTTTGCCTTTAGCAAAGTTGATCAAATAATAAATAATTTGATAGGAACTGTTAATGCATGAATAAAAATACTGTAAGTCTCTGTACATTATGTCAGTTGATCTTTACATTTTAAATAATCTGTAACAATAAACATACGAGTGTTCTTTCCTTGTGAAAAGTCAGATGAAGTTTCAGTGATGCAGGTTAAATTTGAGTAGAACATTACATTACAATATTGGACATATTTAATAGTAGTTGTGATCTTGAACATATTTAAAGGAATTTTTCAGACTCATGTATTTTGTTTTTGAAACTAAGAAACTAGAGTTGAAAAGAAGTCATGTGTGTTACTGATAATATATACACCACACCATAATGTGCATGCATGTGCATGTGTGCGCATATGCACACACACACACACACACACACACACACACACACAGAGAGAGAGAGAGAGAGAGAGAGAGAGAGAGAGAGAGAGAGAGAGAGAGGCATATATGACCTGATACCAAAGGAGTGTATTTTATTTGTAACAGATTTTCTAGGAAGTCTAGCTGAAAGCAATTCTGCTAAGGCAAAATTACATTTCTCTGCTAATGATATTTTATTAGCATATAAAGATGCATTAACTTATTCAAGAGCCAAGAGCAAATTTTCAAAGGTACATGAGTCACTTGTATTGTGAAAGTCTAGATTTCCTTATCATCTTCTCCAGGTGACTAACACTAAATGATCTCATGGAGTAGGAGGAGCAGTCACATAATATGATCATATACCTAATCTCATGTGAATGTCATAAAATAATCATTATGTTTATATAACTATCCCAATGAGTAGCAACATGAATGAAGATTGGCAATCTAAACCAGTCTATAATTAGATGTTGACTTCTTCATATACATAAGTTACCTGAGTGTAAAATGTAGCCCCTGTTCATAAACTTGGTTTGTGGGGCTAGACAGAGCAAGACAATGGGAAAAAGTCTTTTTAACCTACAACCCAGATCAAAACAAGCAAAGCATCAGTGGACTTAGATATAATGTGTATGAGATTAGAAAATTATTTTACTTCCTAAGCACTGGTTTTGGTGTTATTTATATTAATCAGCAGGGATGCATATTCTCAGGTAAGTTCCTTTCTTGATATTTGTCATACTGATTCTACACACACAATATATGCCTCTGATTCTTTTTCCACTTCACAGTTCTTACATTACAACTACAATCCTTCCACAAGTACAGGAAGAAGTGCTTATATATAAACACACACACACACACACACACACACACACACACACACACACACACACATATATATCTATATATCTATGTATCTATGTATCTATATATCTATATATCTATATATCTATATATCTATATATCTATATATCTATATATCTATATATCTATATATCTATATATCTATATATCTATATATCTATATATCTATATATCTATATCTATCTATCTATCTATCTATCTATCTATCTATACATCTATACATCTATACATCTATACATATCTCTATATCTCTATATCTCTATATCTCTATATCTCTATATATCTCTCTATCTCTCTATCTCTCTATCTCTCTATCTCTCTATCTCTCTATCTCTCTATCTCTCTCTCTATCTATATCTATATCTCTCTCTATATCTCTCTCTATATCTCTCTCTATATCTCTCTCTATATCTCTCTCTATCTCTCTCTCTATATCTATATCTATATCTATATCTATATCTATATCTATATCTATATCTATATCTATATCTATATCTATATCTATATCTATATCTATATCTATATCTATATCTATATCTATCTATATCTATATCTATATCTACATCTATATATGGAGAGAGAGAGAGAGGGAGAGAGAGAGAAGAAAGAATAGGACTGAGAGGTGGGAGAGATAAGAATGGAGGAAGAAGAAAGGGGAGAATTGATTCATTATAAGAAAAATGTCTCCAGTTTTATGGTCAGCTCCCATGGTCAGCCATATGCAAATGGGAGACCCATGCAGACAAATTATATAGTCCAAATCTGGAGTCCTGAGAACACAGAAAGCTTATAATGCAAGTTCTACTCCAAGTACCCCTGAAGACTGATGTCCCCATAGAACAAAACAGAGTAAACAAAATTTGTCTTACCTCACTTATTGTTTCTGTCAAAGCTTCTATTTGGTTGGAGGAGGCCCACCATGTTGGGAAGATCAATTTTCTTCACTTCATTTATTGAGCCAAATGTTAATCTCATTTAAACACATTCTCACAACTCAATCAGAGCTATATTTAATAAAGAATGTTTGATTCCTGTTTCAACGCAATTGATATAAAGTAAAACATCATATTAATTTTGAAAACAATTATTTCATTGCTGGTTGCCAATTATGCACTTGGTAGAGACTATAACTTTTCCATTTCTTCTAGCATATGCAATTCAAGGTCTCCAAACCAGTTTCTGTCCCCTTGTATTTTAAGTATTTTTCAAAACAGATAAGAATGGATCAAATAGTGTATGGAAATACGAGTTTAACTGGTAAAGTGCTTGACATCCAAGCATGAGGACCCAATTTCAGGTTGTTCCTACTCCATAAAAGCCAAGCATGGCAAGGAACATCTGTAATACCCACACTGTGAAATAGATAGAGGGAATCTAACACATGCTATACATATATCCATCTATACATATATGGAGGCAAAATACTCACATACATAAAATGAAATAAATAAATATAAAAATGGAAATCTATGTACTCGCCATACATGCATGGGCAGCATGGAGTGGACTCAACAAAATAAACAGATAAGCAAGCAAGCAAGCAAACAAATAGCATATGAAATTGGGACAGAATAATGGTAAGGGAATGGGAGAAGAAATGGAGCACATGGAATATAGGTGGACTTGATTAAAATACATTGCAAAAATAAAATGAAAGTCTCAAACAACAACAACAACAACAAAAAACAGGAAAAGAGGACACAGGCATATAGGTGAGATCTTTCTGAGAAGTGAAGTATATTAGCTACCACTCTTGTGAAGAATGAATTGGCAGATAGTATATGAATTCACTATGTACAACTATCAACAGGAAAAAATAGTTTTTTAGTATATTATAAGGTGGTGTAACCTGGACAGTAACAGGAATCCAGTCTGCTGCATAGGTGAAGGTCTGTGGCAGTATCTACTTTCTTGAAGTAGTTGAGATGTAAGAATGCATTATTTTCTGTACAGTTTTTCACCACAAAATTAACAACTTGTGAATGAAGGCAATCCAGATTGCTCAGTGTGTGCACTTGAGAAATTAGCATGAACTATTTGTTCTATTTGGAACTTGTAGTCATACAACCTTTGCAATGTAAATAAAGGTAGTTCTGGTGTTATTGGATTTTAATTAAAAGCTTCTGCCCCTGGAATCACTAACCAGCCAGGTTCAGTGACACATTTTTGATGAGCCAATTAAAAGAGCCAGATACAAAATCCTATGGCTGGGAATGTCACTGATTATAGAGAACTCAGTACTGATACTAATGTAAACAAATTTATTTCAAAACTGATTTCTAAATATTAATGTTTATTTTATGTTTTAAGCCTTGACTAACAGCTCTATGAGCCTTGGCTATAGAAACTTCTGAATATTTTTCCTCCTCCCTTCATTTCTCTTTTCCTCCATCCCTCCCTTTCCTTCCCTCCTTTCCCATCTTTCTCTTCTTCTTATGCTATGTTTGATGGCTAATGAAGAGATTATAACTGGCCAAAATGCTGAAAATAAGTGACTAAGCTGGACATTTATATCACCATTTCAAGGCTCCAGAAACATGATTGCCCATGATGTGGAAGGATTATAAGTGTTATATGTATATGTATGTATGTATTTTAGAACATTTTTACAACAGTAGATTTTCATATGACTTTTCCAAGGGGTTTTATTTCTAGTTTTCTCCATGAATACAGAGTTCCCAGCCATAAATGGAATGGCTGTATCATATCCCTTTCCTCTCAACACTCAGTTATCATTGTGGAAGAGAGAGCAGAACACAGTAAAAATCAGAGTTGGTGGATCACTACAAGAAAATAGCGATTTCTAGGACCAACAAGACAGTTGCACATATGAACTCACAGTAGTTGTGACAGCACACACAGGATTTGTGCAAGAATGTGCCTGATAAAATTCAAGCATGGGAGTGGGGAGCTAGTCACAGTGTCCCTCCCCTAGATGAGAAGCTATTAGCAATGGAAGACTACTGGGCAAAGTAGCATCACATTTCTTTAAAGATGCAGCCTCTAAGAGGCTACTCAAGCTCCAGTAATTGGCCTCAGACCTATGGCTATACTAGCAGGAATAATGAACTTAATGTATATAATAGCTACACTTCTTTATAGTTATAGAACTAATACAATGGCTATCTATATTAAAAGAATTTAAAAATGAGTTTATGTTAAATATGACAAGAGTTGTATTAGAGCTGAGAAGCTGAGAACCTGAAAGTTGTTCAGTCCTTGAGGCTGTGTGCCTGGGCAGTTGCAGTAGTCCTAGAGAGATTTTCCTCACACGTAGGAGGCTGAACACATGGTAGTTGTTCAATCCAGAAGGGTGGTGGTTCACCTCAGAAGTTCTAATATGGTGCCAAAATCTTGGGAGTTCCTCAAAAGCCACTGGTTCTTAGTCAACAATGGAAGCCTGCAAATGTTGGTTGTGATATCAGCAAAGGAATCAGCAATAGCAGAAATGGGTAAATCAGTTGGTTAACAAGAGGGGAGGCCAAGCCAGCAAAAGGTAAATAATCTTCCTTTTGTCAAGTTCTCTCGTTTTTTAATTTTTAATCTGAGCTGCTACCAGAAGATGCCACCCACACCTGGAGTGGATCTTCTCATATTAACTAAGAGGATCATGACAATTCTTCAGCCATGGCTTTATACTCAGGTGATTTAAATTTTAGCATTTTGGTATTAAAATAAGAAAAAAATAACATATTAAATTGGGAAGGTGTGTGGATTAAATGCTTTAGTGATCAACTGATTAACCAATCTGTATCAGTGTTGCAATAAGGAAAGAAAGAAAAGCACTTTGCCTTGGAGTCATTTAACCAAGAGTGATTTCAGACTTGAATTCACTACTTCTTTCTCTCTGTGTCTGCATCTCCATCACAAAGGTCTTCTTTTTCTGTATTCATTGAACAACACAGAGAACATCCAAAGGGTAAACGAATGGAGAACCTTTACAGAAATCCGTAACAGAGTTTTACAGAGGATTAAGTCACTGGCTCCAGCTGATCCCAACTGACCCAGAAAACAAACAGTACAACAAACATCATTGCTTATCAACCAATATACATCAATGGTTGCTTTCAAATTTTATGGCAAATGTTAGAAGGTTGCTTTCAACTAATGTCTTTACTAGAGTCCAGAGTAGAAGAAACTACTGGGACAACTGATGCTGGTTAGCTGGAGCTAAGAAATTAGTGGTGATTAAGAAGAGGCCAACATCACTGAGGTGAAATCTGGGAAGTGTTTTCTGAGAACTCAAAGATGCTGTGCTCCAGAGATAGTCAAGGTTGTACCTCATACTCCAGCTGTACTTGGTAATGTGTAAGAGTCACCCAGGTGGTACTGGTTTTGAAGGCATGAAGGGGTCATAAAGAGCAGCTGAGGCTTGGCATTGTGAGAAGCCATGGAAGGCCACTGATGAATGTGCAGCCTCAGTTGCAGTTGCCCAGGACTGAAGGGGTCATGCAAAGGAGTTGAGGCTTGGCACCATGAGAGAGCTGATGAGAGGCTCTTGGTAAAACCTAGTTGCAGTGGAAGACCCCAGTGTACTAGAGATGCCAGTACCATGGGATGATCACCAAGAACAGCAGTGACAATGGAGTGGATCAACCTGAGCATAGAGTGCTACAGAGGGCAGAGCTGAAGAAGTGACCCAAACCCTTTGGAGGATCCCAGAAAATCATGTGTGAATCCCAGACATTGGAACAAGAAGCTATAACATTGAAGTTGCCTTGGAGAACCCAAGATGTTCGAAATGCCAGAGCCGTGGCAGCTGAGGAAAGCTGCTTATGGAGTGGAACCAGCCCAGGAGAAAGAAGTTTGTTGAGGTCAACAAAGATGAAAAAGGTGTTGGAGATCTGAAAACTGCTTTGATATCAGACATGGAGAGTTTGGAGTTTGCCCAGTTGGTTTCCGGTCTTGCTTTGGGGTTTGCAGTTAAGTGATTAGATGAATGTCAGAAGAGACTTTGAACTTTGGATGTTAATGTTGTTGAGACTGCTATAGACTATGGGGACTTTTGAAGCTGGACTAAATGTATTTTGCATTATGCTTTGTTTAGGTATGGCCCCCATAGACTTATATGTTTAAACAAGCCTATTGAGGTTATGGAGTGGAATGTTATGTTTTGTATATGCTCACCCCAGGGAGTGGCACGTTTAGAAGGTATGGCTCTGTTGGAGTAGGTGTGTCACTGTGGGAGTGGGCTTTAAGAATCTCATCCTAGTTGCCTGGAAGTCAATCTTCTTCTAGGAGCCTTCAGATGAAGATGTAGAACTCTCAGATCCTCCTGCATAATGTCTGCCTGGATGCTGCCATGCTTCCCACCTTGATGATAATGGACTGGACCTCTGAACCTGTAAGCCAGCCCCAATTAAATGTTGTCCTTACAAGAGTTGCCTTCATCATGGTGTCTGCTCACAGCAGTAAAACCTTAACTAAGATACACAGGAAAGCCAAGGCAAATACCTTTGAATGTTCCATTGTTCTCTTAAAGAAAAGTTAAACAAATCGAGTACATAGTAGGCTAGCAGTTTTAGGTCTTAAATGACCTTAAGGTTTATTATTAACTATGGCTGTGAGGTCCAGCAAAAGTTCCAGTCTCTTTGAATGTCAGAAATATTTTCAGAATATTATAATGCTACAGGAAAGAATAGAGGTAGGTATGCATAGTAAGGAATTGTAGGGGAGGGAATAAGAAGTCTTCGTTAGGGCAAATGAAATACATTTCTATATTTATGAAGTTCTCAAACAATAAGATGGGGAAAGTTCTATGAAGAGTCTTCTGGATATGACTTGCTTAATGCAGTTATAAACACACAGCAGTTATGTCTACCTACAAAGACCTGCATACGTCAATAAGACATGGAAGTAGGAGGGAGACAGTCTGGGAAGAGGAAGGATATCCATTTGAGGTTTCATCATGCACCTGTCATAATGTCCAAAATCCATAAAAGAAGTGATAGCTCATGCTGGTGAGAATGTAGAGAAAGGGGAACACTCATTTCATTGCAGGTTGAGGTGAAAACTTGTATAGTCATTATGGAAAGTAGTGTAGTGGTTTCTCAGAAAGATGGGGATTGATCTACTCCAAGATCTAGTGTTACCCTTCTTTGGTATATACTTAAAGGATGCTTCATCCTACCATAGAGACACTTGTTCAACTATGTCCATTGCTTCTCTAGTTGTAACTTTCAGAAATCGGAAACAATCTAGGTATATATCAAGAAATGAATGAATAAAAAAATGTCCCAATTCCACAATGGAATATTATACAACCATTAAAAATATTGGAGGTGGAACTATAAAATATCTTCCTAAGTACAGGACCTCAGACCAGAAATATAAATTTGGTATGAATTCACTTATATGTTGATATTAGCTGTTAAATCATTCACAAGCAAGCTAAAATCCATATAACCACAGATGTTAGGTGGAGAGTAAAGGACCAATGGAGATGAATAGATTTCCCTAGGATGGGGAAATCTAATACATAGTAATAAATGGATGGTGGGAAAAGGGTGGGGCTGAAATGGGAGTATCAAACATGGAGGGGAAGGTAAGAGTGAGATGAAGGAGGGAATATTGTAAGGGACAGATAAAACTGTCATTTGAGAAGTAGTATGGAAACCAAATATAGTTGAAGCTTCCTATCATCTATACATATTTAAAGGTAATTTAAATGAAATCACCTACAATGGAGACAGAGGTTCAACTGTACATATAGTACCAAATGAAATTTCCAGCCCTGGTAATGGGTTAAATCTAAATGAATTGTTGGCCAAAGGGGGTCTGAAGGAAACCCCACAAACAACCCAGGGAATTTTCAAGTCTATTGTTGGCTCTCCACAAACTGACAGTAAGGCCTGAATGCTGAAGGCAACACTTATACAATTCATTGAATATGGAGAAGTTGCGTTGGTGTCTACAAATGATCTTTACCACTACAGACTAGTATTTATGGTATTGGAAGGTATTCTGTGTGCTACCAAAGGAGAAAGGAAAACACCCCTGGAATATACCCTTTGATCTACAGTGGTGACCTGCCTGCAAGTTACATTGATACAATATTGGTACAAAGTGTGCGGGTGTAACCAATCAATATCTTATTTGATTAAAGGCTCACTCCATAAGATAGAACCCATATCCAATACTGTTGGGTAGCAAAGAAGGAATACAGCAGTAACATGACTTCTAATGACATTCTACCATATGCATAGATCTGTCATACTCATAGATTCAGTCATCATCCTAGAGAAGTTTCCTCCTGCAGCAGATAAGAACAAATACAGATCCGTAGTCAGATAATATGCAGAGAGTGAGAGACCTTGGAATACTCAGCCCATACAGGGGTGTCTTCATCAAATCCATCCCCCCAGGGCTCAGGAAACTGTCAAAATAGAATCAGAAAAAGAGCCAGAGGGGATAGAAGACACCAAGGATTCAAGGCCTCTCAGATACAACCAGGCTGATGAACACATGAACTCATAAATTGTGGTAGTAGGCACAGGTCCTATATAGGCTGTATCACATGGGATTCTAGAGCTGATACAAGCCCCTATGCCTAGTCCAGAAACTCTCCAATTGATAGATACTTCCAAATGAAACTAAAACAAAACCCAAAACAACAATTTTTCTGCAAGGGAGTCTCACTGGGGAAACAAATCACTTTTAAAGGTAGTCCTCATGTTCACCAGTAGATGAGCAACACAAACCAAACTCATCAGCAGCTTTGGAAGTTCCTTATCTCATGATGCTAAGTCAGGGCCTTTAAAAAAATACCTTACAAGTCTTTTGTGTATTGATCATGGCTTCTGGGTTTGAGTTCTTATGGGAATCCTGTGTGGGGGAACATGTGTGTCCTTTTGAGTTTATATACATTTCTCATGCTTTTTCTTTGAATCTTTTTCTTGTTTGTTTTGTCCTAGTCTTACTTATTTGTTTTTGATTTACCTTATTTTACTGTATTTTATTTTATTAGTGTTCCTTAGATGCCTGTTTGTTTTCTAAAGAGGAACAGAAAGTGTCTGGCTCCAAAATGGAAGGGGAGGTGGGTATAAACTAGGAGGAATAGGTGGCAGGGAAATAATAATCAGAATACATTGTATGAAAAAATCTATCTTCAATAAAAAAAGCTATTAGTTGTCTCTTCACTTGAAATTCTCCTATTTATTTTGCTATAATGCTTTCTCTACTCTGAGAGTAAACATGTGACATTTTAATACAATTCTAGGTATTGCATTTACCTCAAACAAAATGAAGCAGTCATAAATGTATGAGAGCACAGAAGCATTATCATATTGCATATATGATTATAGAAAAATTGTACATTTCACATTTTCTAATGACAATTTATCATCAAAAATGTGATAACAGATATGCATATGCACATCTCATCTTTTGTACTGACAATTTAGCATCAAATAAGCCATTAGCTTTTGTGAAGGAATTGCTAAAATTCTGTAGTTCATGAGGTAGCTACCCTTTGTACAATATGAGGCTGGTTTCTGGATGAATTTATCCACACCTCAGTACCTTTAAAATTGTTTTGTCATACTCATTGTCCTATAAGGTCATTTTTTCCTAAGAACTCTTCTCAATATTATATTATTTTCCATACCTGACAGGATTTATTGAATGGATATAGCACCATTTATTTAACCAACTTCCTTTTGCTGACACTTCAGTTGTTTTCAGTTTTTATTATTATACAGGCCACTAGGATTAATGTAACTGTCACATCTTTGAGCATATCTATGATTGTTTTCAAACAGCTTATAAGTGATAACTGATTCATCCAAATAATCTCTCTGAAGCTTCCTCACTGTATTAAAAGGACAAAAGAAAGTTATCTGAGGAAAATGTACTGCATGCATGAATGGTAGAAATAAAAGAACATGGTGCTAGAATAGAAGGATTGTGAGGAGTATAGTGGAATACTAAGTATTTTATATACTTAGTATGGAATACTAAGAGACATAAGACATGCATGATGTTTGCAATCAAAGAGTTTAGCCTAGAAAATATTGGCATTTTTATTGGTATTATGTTTCATAGTATTAACTAAAATCAATAATCATTACTTATTAAATGTCTGGTATAGTTGAGCTAGGTTTTCTTTGTGCCTATATTTGTAATTATTAAGCATCTGTTATTCATCTTGATATTAGTTATCTGTTAGATCAGGGAATTTAGTTCCTAAGACAGAGTAGAAAAAGCATACAACTGGAAGTGATATATGTGGAGGTTAGTAGTAGAAGATTTTTTGTTTGTTTTTTTTTTTTTTGAGACAGTGTTTCTCTGTGTAGCCCTGGCTGTCCTAGCACTCACTTTGTAGACCAGGATGGACTCAAACTCAGAAATCTGCCTGCCTCTGCCTCCCAAGTGCTGGGATTAAAGGCGTGCGCCACCACTGTGGGCAGTGGTAGAAGATTTAAGGTCATTTAAAAAGCCTCCAAAGTATTAGAAGACCCGAAGAAGTTAAATGTACAAATCAGTGAGATCAGAGTTCCAGAATGATGTAGGGACCATCCTAAAATCTTAGGAAATTGAGAGTTCTGTGCAGATCTTCTTAGAAAACACAACAAAGGACAGTGATTATGAATGAGCACAGCCCTATGTCTACTTTACCTTATGTCACCTTATGCCATATCCAACTTTCAGCCCAAGCCCAGTCTGTACATCCTGTGTGCCAACCCAACATGCTGTGTAGACTTCAAAAAAGAAAATGAAAACAACAACAACAACAAAAGAAGTCCATATGCCTACATCTTGTTGTAAAATCCCAGACAATATGGAAGATCTAGACAATATCCACACACTCCAAAAAGAACAGTCCCATAAAATCTATGGTGAGATTTTATTACTTAAACATACCGCATTCCAAAGAACATCCGGGAACTGTGGGGTATCATAAAAAATCTAAATCTCCAGAGGATAGAGATGACTGATAAAAATCCCAGGTCAATATAATAGACCAGATCATTAACAAGATCAACCAAGAAAAGTTTCATTAAAAAAGAACACATAACCTTACAAATACAAGAAGGACATAGAACACCACATAGATAAGACCAGAAAAAAATATCTCCCCACAGCATAACAGAGTTAAAACACCAAATATTCAAAAGAGCATCAACGAAAAGAGTATCAAAAGACACAAGATACAAAACACAAGTCATTCAGAATAAGAGTAGATCTCTTAGTTAGGAACTTCAAATATCAGAAGAGCCTGGAGCAACGTACTTCATGTTCTAAAAGACCATGAATGCTAACCCATACCAATGTGGACCCAACAAAATTACAGGCCATAGTTGAAAGAGAATGAAAAACTTTTTGTGATACAGACAAGCTAAAAAAAGTCTTGTCCACAAACATTAGTCTACAGAAAATGTTTAAAGTATTACTTCAGATTGAGGACAGAAAAGGTAGAAAGAAAACAAATGAAGACATAATTACTCACTCACAAAATATAACTAAGAACATGAAAATAAAAAAAAAATGCCACATCAAAATGACTATATTTAGCTTGTATCTTATAATGATAAATTTAAATATTAATGGACTCAACTTTAATCAAAAGACACATATTAGCTGGATCAATCATGATACAAAATCAATCTAATCTTTATAGATAGGTAGCACCTTAAAGTGAAAGGACAGGAAAGTATCCAAGCGAATGAAACCAAGAAGTATGCAGGTGTTGCTATCCTAACAGCTTATAAAATATACTTCAAATCAAACTAAGCAGAGGAGATAAAGAGTGACACTTAATTCTAATCAAGGGAACAATGAACCACGAATACATTACAATCACAAACATTTTTGCAATGATCTCTGGAACACAGAATTTCATAAAAATACTACTTTAGTACTCAAAGAAACAGACTAACATCAAACCAATAACAGTAAGTTATTTCAGTACTTCATTTTTCCCAATAGAAGGGTCATTTGAACATATAATAGAGAAACATTAGACTTAACTGGCACCACACATTGATCTATAGAATTAGGATACCTATAGAATTTTCTACCCAAACATCCAAGAATATGTATTCTACTCAGCACCCCATAGAGACATCTCTAAAACAAGCCCTATACTGGGTCAAAAACAAATTGTGAATCTTCACAAATTCAGAAAAAATAAATAACTATGTTTTCTGCCAGATTGTACTACAATAAAATTTCAACAGCAAACAAATCTCTAGTGAGTATATAAATTCATGGAGGTTAAATAACTCATTACTGAATGATGAGTGGGTCAGAGAAGAAATAAAAATTTCTGGAAATAATGAAAATGACAGCACAACACAACCGAACAATGGAATGCATTTTCAAAAATTCTGTACCAGATTAAAAGTAACCCTAAAAGGAAAATTCATAGCTTTAACTGCCTACATTAAAACAAATCAGAAAGAACATAAATAAGTGATGTTATGAAATAACTCAAGAGTTTGGAAAAGCAAGAACAAAAATACAAGTTTAGTACGTGGAACAAAATAATAAAATTCAAAGATAATAATAAAATAGAAGTGTGAAAACAATATTAAAGAACAGCAAATCTAAGAATTAGTTCTTAGAGAAAATAAACAATATAGAGATCCTTCACCAATCTAACGAAAAGAAAACAAAATATGACCTAATTAAGAAAATAAAAATGTTAACAGTAAATTATTGTAACAGGTACAAAAGAAATTCAGAACATTCTGAAGGGAAACTTTAAAAATATATACTTCAATAAGAAGGACAATTTAAAATGAATGAGTGTATTTATTTAAAGAAAAAAAAAAGCCCAGATGGATTCACAGCAGAATTCTAAAAGACTTTTAAAGAAGTTCTCTAGCCAATAATTATGAAAATATTTTTTTAAAAAATAAAAAAGTATTTAAATAAGGACAGAAATGAAAATGTAGCAGAGGAGGGAGGGGTAGCGGAAATGTAAATAACACTAAAGATGTTTGAAAAGCCACAGGTAATTTCAGTACTTTATATATACCTAAAATTACACACACACACACACACACACACACACACACACACACACACACACACAAACACACACACGCGTGCACACAGGCACTCGTACAAACAAAAATGTTTAAATAAAGTTACATAACTTGAGGATGTAAATACCCTTCAACAGTCCTAGAATATCTAACAAAAGCCTCATTACCAGACATGACATGAGGAAATCTTTCAATTTGTTTTCACTTCACTTTGTTGCTATTATTCTTGGTTGTTTCTCTTAAGTTGAGAGTAAGTACCTATTCCTGAAGATTCCACTCAGTTGGGAATCAGAACCCAGAGAAATTGAGCTGCATCTGACCAAAATGTCTTCTCTCTGAGGGCTAGCTTCCACAGTATAAGAAGATGCCACAGAAACTGCTAAAAGAGAAAAGCAATTAATTAATTGTCTTATTCAGCATACAATGGTAAGCACGGCAAGATATCCTTAAAGGTGCAATAGTGGCACTGATATCTTGACAACAACAAACAGCTTCTAATTAGAGTTAAGACCTTTGCATTAAGAGAGAAATCATACCTGACAATGTAAATCTCCCAACAACTCATAGCTAATTAAAAATATCTATCCTCCTATGTAATACTGCAATTAAAAAAAAACCTCTCATCCCCAATTAAGTTGAATGAAACCTATCATGTAAAAACACTTATACATTTTTTCTAACTTAAGATTTTCAGTTTTGAAAGAAAAATAAATGTTACCACTCTGAATTCTAAGAAAGAAAAGTAGTTCTGATGAATTAATTTATTGGGCTGTCTTCTTTTCAAAAATTGAGATTTATTTAATTTTAGTGTTTTGTTGTTTTGCCTGCATGTATGTATGTTTGTCTACCTTTTACATGTAGTGCCCATGGAGGACACAAGAGAGTGTCAGATCCCCTGGAACTGGAGTTTCAGATGGTTGTGAGCCACCATATAGGTGCTGAGACTGGAATCCAGGTTTTCTGGAAGAATGGCTTGCATTATTAATCTCTGTGCTATCTCCGGAGCCTTTATAGGTCTATTCCTAAGAAGCAAAAAACAGAAAAAGAATACTAATGAGGGCTGGTATGAGGTTCTTAAGCAATTTTAGTAAAAAGTTAGAGGAAAGCCTTATTATTAATCACCTTTTTTTTGTTTGTTTGTTTTATGGACTAAGTTTTTATTCACTTTACATCCTGATAGCAGCTTCCCCTCCCTCTTTTTCCACTGGTCCCTTCCTTTAATCCCTCCTCTCCCAAGAAAAGGGGAGCCCTCCTATGGACATCAGCCAGCCCAAGCATATCAATCCATAGAAAGGCTAGACACATCCTATTCCACTGAGGTTAGACAAGGCAGGGCAGTTAGGGGAAGGGGATCCAAAGGCAGGTAATGTAGTAAGTGACATCCCCTGCTCCTGCTTTAGGAGTTCCACATGAAGACCCAACTGCACAACTGTTATATATGTTCAGAGGGCCTAGGTCTATCTCATTCAGGTTCTCTGGTTGGCAGTTCAGGCTCCAAGGGCCACTGTGAGCCCAGATTAGTTGACTCCATAGGTTTTTTTGTGATGTCCTTGATGCCTCTGGCTCCTTCAACCTTCCTCCCCCCTCTTCCACAGGATTTCTCAAGCTCTGCTCAATGTTTGGCTGAGTCTCACATTAAGTTGCTGCCTGAAACCTCTTTGATGATATTTATGCTAGACTTCTGTCTGAAAGTAAAACATAACATCATCAATAGTGTCAGGGGTGGGCTACCTCAAATGGCATAGGTCTTAAGCTGGGCCACTTACTAGTTCGTCCTTCCCTCAAAATCTGATCTATCCCTAACCCCTGCATGTCTTGTAGGCAGGACAAATGGTGAGTCTAAGTTTTTGTGGCTGGGTTGGTATCCCAATCTCTTCATTGGGAATCTTGTTTGGTTACAGGAGATGTCTGGTTCAGGCTCCATACCCCCTGTATCTAGGATTCTTAGTCTAGGGTCACCCTCATAGATTCCTGGGAATTTCCTTTGTCCTAGGTTTCTAGCTTATCCTAGAAATGCCCCCAAACCCAGTTCTTTCTCCTAATACTCTCTCCCTCTCTCCTCCTCCCAACTTAGCTCTCTTGTTCCTATGCCCGCCCACCCCCACTCAGACACCTCCTCCTAACCACCTCCAATGTCTATTCTTTTTTTCCCTTTTCAGTGAGATTCGAGTGTGCCCCCTTGGGCCCTTCTTGCTGTTTAGCTTCTTTGTGTCTACCTATAGTTTTAGTATGGTTATCCTGTACTTGATGACTACTATCCACTTATAAGTGAGTACATACTTTCTCTCTTTCTCGGTGTAGGTTACCTCACTCAGGATGATATTTTCTAGTTCCATCATTTGCCTGAAAAATTCATGATGTCATTGTTTTTAATGGCTGAGTAATACTTCACTGTGTAAATGTATCACGTATTCTGTTATACATTCTGTTCAGGGACACCTAGGTTATTTCCAGTTTCTGGCTATTGTGAATAAAGCTACTATGAACACAATTGAGCAAATCTCCTTGTGGTATGATGGAGCATATGCCCAGAGATGGCATAGCTGGATCTTGAGGTAGAACTATTTCCAATTTTCTGAGAAACCACCAAATTGATTTCCAAAGTGCCTGTGCACATTTGCACTCCTGCCAGCCATGAAAGAGTGTTCCCCTTGCTCCACACCCTCCTTAGAATGTGCTGTCACTTGAGTTTTTGATCTTAGCCATTCTGAAGCGCATAAGATATAATTTCAGAGTGGTTTTGATTTCCATTTCTCAGATGACTAAGGATGTTGATCATTTTTAAAAAAAGCACCTTTACTTTCCTAGATAAATTTCAGCTTTCACTTTCCATGAGAAAAGTGTTTAAGTTACATGAGGATTCATTGGTTTGAAGAAGTCTGATTCTTTTGGCATACCTCCTGACATAAAATATGCTTTTATATGCAAATGAAGTTTTGAGGTAATATTGCCTCTATTTCTGTATCAATTTTACTTGGATTATCTAAGTAGTCCTATGAATGTTACTATTAAATATGTTTGTTGAAATGGAACACCTATATTAGTTAGAACAAAGAGTTTATTTTGACATGTTTCATGAACAAATGGTGTTTATCATAGAGGGGACGACACAAGTGTGGTTGCAGGGATATGATTCTGAAAGCTCATGCTTTGAATTGTAAAGCACATAGCTTTACAATTGCAAATGAGGTTTCTTTAATTATTTAATTTTTATTAAGATATTAATTACATTATCCATCTCTCTCTTTCTCTTCCCTCCAAACTTTTGGTATATTCCCTCATTCTCTCTTTTGATTCATGACCTCTTATTTTTTAATTTTTATGGATATATATATATATACATATATATATATATAATATTCATATATATGAATGTGTAAATTTAAAAATAATACATGCTATGTCCATTTAATATTGCTTATATGCATATGATTTTAGACCTAATGATTTGCTATTGGATAAAAAAATTAACAGGCTGATCTTCTAGAAAAATTAATTCTCCTACTCTCAGGAGATATGAATTGCCTACAGTTCTTTATTTAGGGATGGGGCCTTACAAGATTTTCCCAATACACATCGACATGGCGACATGGTGTGTTTATTGCTCAAGGTTTGTTTGGTACTTGATTTTCAGTTATCTGTATTTTTGACAAGTTGTGACATTTTATATGGTTATTGTCTTAAAAAAGATGTTTCTTTGGTGAGTAGTGAGAGCTACACTTATCTGTTGGTATAAGAACAAATATTTCAAATGCAGTTAAGATTTATTATGACTTAGGAAAGCCTCAGTTATAGGTTCTCTTTGAAGATGACTGACTTCACCAGTCATGTGTAGTTGCCTAGGTTTCTAATACCAGGCGTGATTCCTCTCATGTTGAGTAGATCTCACATACAATAAGATGGCTGCTGATCACTATCAATGTAAGTGCCATTATTGAACATTAAGGCTATCTTGCTATCCTGGTAATTGTTGTAGTTCATAGGCATGCATCAGAGAAAGACTATTGATGACTGTATTAGTCAGGTTATCTAGAATAACAGATGTCAGGAGCCATAATGGGACAAGTTAATAATTAGCAGCTGATCATCCTTGAAATGCTTGCCTCACATTATTATATAATCTGTGACGAGTGTGCCCCATTAGCAAGGCTGTGGTATACATATTTTTGGAAAGATTCCTGCTATTAATATTCTTCTATTATTATTATTATTATTATCATTATCATTATTAAACATATGTAACAATCACTAAGCAATAGTACACCCCTTTGGAGCAGATCTCTGCAGATCCATGAAGATGTACTGTCTTGTAGTGATACTATATAGACAAATAGATGACTTCTTAAGTCTTAATGATGATCCTATAAGAATTCCTAAAATTATATCAGTGATTATTAAGCTCCTTTATAATGGGAGTGCTATTAAAGCCCTCATTCCTAGTCAAAACTGCAGTGAGAACTCTGCCAGTCTCCTGAGTGTTATCAATTAATTGTCCTGAGAGAAATAGTAACCAGACTTTCTCCTACTCAGAGCACATTCCAAGAAGTTGTAAAACAATTAACCTAGGTCACTAAAAGGAGAACTCATGATTTATTATAGGTACCAGGGCAGAAGAGAAAATATTGCCTGGGTTTATCTATACAAAACTTCACTAATTTCTTAAGTTATAGTTTCAAACTTTCAGCGAACCTGTGGAGCTAGACAAGTGATGAATGTCTAGCTAGATAATTACTCCTAATGAATATGCATGTAAACATTCTCTGTTGTAAACTTCTATTTCAACTTATGATTTGAATTTTGGTGTGAACTCGTGATGAACCTTGTAACATGTAACCATGTACTCTGAAAGATGTATAAGTTCTGAGGACAAAGAGATGAGAGTTAGTTAGATAGAAGAGTGATAATAGATATAAAACAGAGTTAGAATAGAGAGTTAGAATAGAAGATAGAATAGAGATAGAATAGAGTTTTTCCCTTTTCCCAAAAAGATAGAATAGAGTTTTGTCCTTTTCCCCACTTAGGACCTTTCCACCTTTCCCCTCAGATAACTTTCATAGGATACTTTTTACACTTAATAAACTCTGTAGCAACTTTTCTAAGTGTCTTTTCTTCCTGCGACCTCAGACTAGCAGACTTAAGTTAGAGCCCAGCAGTTCCTGCTGAGATAGAACAAAGGCCACATTGATTAATCCTCTACTGTTAGGCTATAGGTGTTAATCACCTAAGCCTGCAGTCTCTTACCCTCAGAAGTTTTTAGGACTTTTTAGAAGTTATCACCAGCATTTCAGTACAGGCCAGAGCCAGAAAGCCCTGAGACCCTCAGACTTTAAAGCCATCACCAGAGTCCTACTCTGTGTCCCTGCCACTACCCTCTCAGAGCTGGGCTGGCTCCTGGCAAACAGAACATATAGAATGACTCTTTATCTCTAGATATAGATGATATAGAGATAGAGATAGATAAAGAGAGGTAGAGTAAGATAGAGAGATAGATATAGAGACAGAGATAGAGATAGGCCCTAATGCCAGTGAAGTGGCAGACTTACTATCAAGACAAGAGCAAGCAGGCAAAAAGCAAAATGTTTCTTCTTTCATGTTCTTATATAGGTTTCCAGTAGAAGGCATGGCCCAAATTAGAGGTGGGTTTTCCCAGCTAAAAAGTTCTAGATTAAAAGTGTAACTTCTTACTTCAAATGATTAGGAGTGAATCTTTCCACTTAAAATTAATTGAAAAGATGTGCCATCCCATTTTCTGGGTTTTAATTAATTCCAGTTGTATTCAAGTTGACATTCAATAATAGCCAAATTGGTGGCTTGCAACACAGTTTTGTTTTTTTTTTTTTTTTACTGTGAAAGCTATTCCTAAAGGAAAGAGCCTTATGAATCAGCTCCAGCTTGATTCCTCTGAGTCCTATGTCCATAGTGCATAGTGTTTTAGTAATGCTGACTTCCTTTCAACTTCTGGCAGGCAACCCAGAAGGTCAACAGCAATAAACTAAATTGGTTTTGGAGTCACTTGGACTCCTCTGACTAACAGCATGTAAGATGTTTCTCAAGACTCATACTGATTTTTTTAGATACTCTATGGCTATTAGGGGACCATTATCAACCCCATGTGGCATAACTTCATTTAAGCTATAGACATATGTCTACAAAAACACTTATATGTATTATATGTAATTGTAGGTACATACACAATAATCATTACTGTGGCTTTTTCAAACATCTTTAATGCCCTAATGCACTTTATACCTCTTCCGTCTATCTTTCTATAGGGGGATGTTTCTCCCATACACAGTTACATCCACTATCCTTTTTTTTTTTAATTTCTGCACTCTCACTTATATCCTGCGATTCCCCCTTCTATAATTCCCAACTCATAATACCCACCTTGTTTTATTCAGTTGTGAATATTATTCACCATGTTCAAGTTAGCATCATTTCATAGATGTAGGTATGGTTAAGTATATGAAAATCAAAACATTTAATCCATTGCAAAGAAAAAAAAGAGCCAAGAAAAAAACATGTGAAAAAATATCACTGGAAGCATAAAAGTCTTTAATCAAAAATCTACCCTATTATGACAAAAAGTCCTAGATAAGAACCAAAGGCCACCTAACAGAACCCCAATTAGTAGGCATGAGAAGCCTTCCTTTGATTTGTTGGTTAGTGCTGTATAAGAGATTTCAAAACACACATTCTATTGCTACTGTCCTTGGTTGCCCACAGAGGCAGATCATGAACTTTAGAAACAGTGTCCTGAGGCCCCTGAGCTGGTTCTGATCTGAGTGCCTCCTCCCTCTGGAATAGCTTTTAAGTACCAGACTGTACCATGTAAGCTTCCAAGGAAAGAAAAAAAACAAAAATCCTATCCATGTATGATGCCTGTGAGCCACAGACTAGACTAGCAAGGCATGACAACCCGAAGGTCTATTCTTTTGTTTCTCCATATTTCTTTTACTATTTGAAAAATTTCCACTTGTGGTTCGTACATGTTTTAAGGCTAAATCCTCTAGCTTGGTGAAGACTATAAATGATAATTGATGATGAATGCATTATATTGCCTTGGGTCTTGTGATGGCTAAATTTACTTGTTAATTTGACATACCTGCAAGAAAGGAATCTCAGTTGAGGAGTTGCATCCTTCAGATTTGCCTGTGGGCTTGTCTGAAAAGTTATTTTATTGATACATAATTGAAGTAAAAGAAATCAGCCTTGTAAAAGTAACTTTAATCACCTGATGTAATTGTCATTTCTAAGGCTTAATATTAACCTAGGCCTAGTCCTGAAAGCTTTTAGCCTTGGTACAATCTTTTGTAGGCCCAGAATGTTTTCAGCCTCTGAGACTTGCTGTTTAATAAGCTCGTTTCTTCCTAGCTTTTTCTGAGCTCTGGCTGACTGATTAAACTCAGGTGTTCAGACTCAAACCCCTCTCCAAGCTGACTGATTCAATTTGGATTCTCTCTCTCTCTCTCTCTCTCTCTCTCTCTCTCTCTCTCTCTCTCT
>JANHMN010000005.1:72655357-72667468 GCA_030674055.1 Rhabdomys pumilio | reverse complement strand
TCTCTCTCTCTCTCTCTCTCTCTCTCTCTCTCTCTCTCTCTCTCTCTCACACACACACACACACACACACACACACACACACACATACACACACACGCACACACACATATTTTGCTCTACTTGGCCTCAGATTAACTCTAGCAATCTACTCTAATATTCTGGTTCCTTCTCATTCTCTGGCTCATTCTGTCTTCACCTGTGTCTGGCTTGCTCTCTCTTGTAAAATTCCCCCAGTAAAACTCTCTCCTCTTTTTATCTGCACTGCTTCTTCAAGTACGTTATGTTTCTTCTCATGAGAGTTTCGCATAGCCTATTCTGTCAAATCTTTCTCTGACTCATCACTTTGTCTGCCACTCAATTAGATATCACTTTCAAACATGAGTGCTTCCTTCTACAAACTTTTCCTTTACTGTTTGGGATTAAAGGTGTGTGCTAAGGGCTGAGCTACATAACAACTAGAAACAGTTTTTTTTTTTCTAGTAAATAACACAATCTCTGGTTTTACAGTGTGAGAAAATATCCTGCAACATAGCCCACTGTTGCCAGTGGCATCCTAAAGCAGATGGATCTGAGCTGTATAAGACATGGAGCTGTGTAACCCAGGGGATTGATAACTGATTTCTATTCCGCTATGGCCCCTGTTTCAGTTCTGGCTTCCAGATTCTTGTCTGGAGCTCCTACCCTGGTTTTTCATTATGATGTATTATAACATAGAAGCTGAAATAAACCCGTTTCTCTTCTTTTTTAACTTTAAAGACTGGATTTATTTGGAGAAAAACAAAAAAACCCTCATCCCAAAGGATGGGATTTTACATCTCAAGACATCTCCCAAAGTAATGTCTACAGATTACAAATCATTTTCATAGAAGATATTTTTGTACAAATTTTACATGTATTCAGGAACTGGACATAAGTCAACTCTTGTTCTTTTTTTTTAAACAGAGGAGCAAAGTAAGAGAGTGGGACAGAACAGCTGTCTTTTGGATGCAACTATCTGGAAGGGAAATAGACATGAAGAGGGCAAACTACCTTCTCATCGTCTACAACAATGGTTTTAAAAAACCCATTCAACTGTGGGCACCTCTGCAAAAGCCTACTTCCTAGCTACTAGCCAATCAAATCCACTGGAGAAGCGATTTGCTGTTCCCACTGCTGCAGCTCAGACATCAATGCTCCTGCACAGCAGGCCTAGGGCTTGCGCTAAGACCAAGGTATCTTCTGTCTGTAGGTACCTGACTACCTACAACAGGGAGGCTTGCCATCTTTGGAGCTGACCCCTACAAAGGTGCACTTCAAAACAGACAGGTCAGGCTACAGTGTTGCAAGAGGAACCAGGACCTTGTTCAATAGTTCTTTGCATTATCCTTTATTCTTGAGGGAAGTAAAGAAGCCAAACCTCCTAAGCAGAAACCACAGTCTAGGTCACATACATTATAAACTCAAGCACTGGCATGAGGTTCCAGTGAAGGGAATTTATAGAAACCTTAAAACACACCCATCAAGGTTGAAGACCTCCAATGCACCCCATTTACAGACCCCCACTTACACCCAAGCCTGTCAGTTGGGAATGAAAGCAGCAGGAGCAGGCAAATAGGGGCAGGAATCAAAGATAGCACAGAGCTGGTTTGCTTGAGAAAAAGAGAGTCCTCACCTCAGACACAGATTCTTGTGGCCAAGATACTTGTGGTCTGTGGGAGGTGTGTGACTCAGAGACAGCTCTGGGAGGGAGGCTGAGTGTCATCAAGAACATGAGATGACCAGAGTGACAAGGTTTTTAAAGAATGGAATATTGGAACCTCTAGAAAGGACAGTTTAGAAGGGGTGAAACCAGGATCCACAAGACTAGAACTTCCCACTACTGTAAGTGCTTCCTCATCCAGACCATTCTATTCATGTGTTTATTGGAGGTCACACCAATTCCTTACTACCTGGTATAAAATATAATCGATCATCTCCCCCAAGCTTTTCAAACCATGATTGAGTTTCCCATTCATTTTGGTCCCCAAGCGGTACTACTTGTTAGTGGTCTGTAGACTCACTCCCAACTACCCCTTTGTGGGGTAAACAAACAAACAAACAAACAAGCAAAAACAAAAAACCAATTCCCCCTAGGCTGGCCCCATTGAAGTCAGAACTAAAGTAGACGGGCTGGCAGCCTCCTGGAGACTAAAACAGCTTGAGAGACGAGAGCTACCTTTCTAAGTAAGGATGGGAAATTTATTCAAGTAATGTTTGGGAATTCACAGGTGCCACCTTAGGATAAGAATTAGAAGATAGAAACCCCACTTCTCCCTTGCACCTTTCTCTACTGCCTAACTCATGTGACTGCCTCTGTCACTACACTTCTGCTGAATGGAGCCCCAGGCACTAGTCACACAGGTAACTGCTTGGTATCATCAGACACTCACAACTTTCCCAAAGTGGTAGCCATATCTCAGGCTACAATGGTGATTCTCCAGTTATACTTTAAAAGGCTGCAGCAGCATGCAAAAGAATTTCATTTCATTAAAAAAAAAGTTTAGAAAGGTCTTCAGGAGATGGTGAGTTTATTTTGTCTTGTCTGGATAGAGGTTTGATTTGCTCTTGAATGTTCCGGGGGTGGAGACTAGGAGAAAGCACAGGGTGTGGAGGCCTACTCAGTTCAGTCGTCTCCCTCATCCTCATCCTCACCGTCCACAGACAGAGCAGTGTGTTTGCTTGCAGAACTGAACTTAGAGGCTGGGTTCTTCTCAGGTTTCTTTGGCTCAGGCGCAGATCTGGAGTCTTGATCTTTTTTGCCATCCTTTCTATCCAACTCCTTCCAGTGGTCTCTGTTCCCTCCATCCCCGGGACCATGGCTGGAGCTCCCAGTTTGGCCTTTTGTGGCACTCACCTCATCGGCTTTATTTTCATCTTTCCTTGATGGTCTTTCCTCAGAGGCCTGAGCTGGAGCTACTTTCCCTCCACCACTTGTAGGGGATGGCTGCTCTGTGTCTGAGCTCTGAGATCGAGCAGGAGGGTTAGAGCTTCGTTTCACCCATGCGTTCTCCTTTGGTGGAAGGGCTGGCATTACCTTTAGAGGCTGATCAGGTTTAGAAGGCTTAGAGGTTGGAGAGTGACAGTCTTCTTCTTTATTGAGGGTTTCATTTTCTAGAGATTTCTCACTCTCTCTCCGTTGTGTATCCTGGTCTGACTTTCTTCTGCCAGATGTGGCCGAGGTCCTAGTCTGCGATGACTCACTTCCTGTCCTCGACCGTCCTCTTTCCTGAGTTTCTTCACTTTGCCAACTTGGGTGTCTCTCCCGAGGCCGGCAGTCTAGTTTTGGCTCATCCAGCTGACGCTGCAGCTTCTCCTGCTCCTTCTGTAGCCGCTCCTTGACTTCTCTTTCTCTAGCAGCTGTGTCAACAGGCTTTGCCTCTCCAAAGATAGAAGCTGCTAGGCTGGACTGGGAGGTGCTAGCAGAGGAATCATCTTCTTTAGGAGGACTCTGAGGCTTTAGATTCACTTTGGGTCTTTGGGGGAGACCTCTGTCATCGCGCCTATAATCCTCCCGAGAGTAATCATTCCTGGAGCTCCAAGACCGGTCGTCCCGTTTGTCATATTGGTCTTCATAGCGATCCCCACCTCCTCTGTAGTCGTCATCCCTCCGGTACCCACCCCCAAACGCTCTTCTGCCACTGCCTATCCTGGAGTCATAGCCTCTGTCATAGTGTCTGCTGCCTCGGTCATCATAGCGATCCCGGCCCCCATAGCGGTCCATGTCTCTGCGTGGGCCATCCCGATATCCGTCCCTATATCCATCCCGATATCAGTCTGAATCGTAACGATCTCGATTCTTGTCTCCAAAGCTATCATTGCCTCTTCTAGGTGGGTAGTCATCAAAGCTGTCTGTGGCAGGACGGGCCCTCCAGTCTGTATCTGTTTTGTCAGAATTCCGATTTCTATCTCTACCAAAAGAACGGTCATCTCTCTTTATCCTGTGCTTGATCAGCAATGTCCACTCGAATTCTCTTGTTACCTAGAGACTCTTCATTGAGATTCAAAGAACGGTCATCTCTGTCTTTATCCTGTGCTTGATCAGCAATGTCCACTCGAATTCTCCTGTTACCTAGAGACTCTTCATTGAGACTCAAAGCACTGATCAGAGAATCCAGGTCCTCAAACTCTGCATAGCCGAAGCCTTTCAGCCTGTCAGGATTGTTGGGCTCGCGTGGTAAGCGCACAGTGCTGATATTTAATCCTCTAAAGAAATCCTTAATGGAGTCTTCTGTAACATCATAGGGCAGATTCCCTAGGAAGGCAGTGTAGGGTGGCGACTTGGAAAGACGGCTCCGGTCGATAGTGGGTTCCCAAGCAGCCCGTGGAGCAGTGGGAAGGATGGAACGGTCAATTGGAGGTGCCCTGTACACATCATCATCGTTACTATGCCAAGTTGTTGACACATCTCCTTCCAGATAGTCTGTTTCATCAGCCCAGCTGACTGGTTTGGGGACATAGGTGCTTCCTCCACCAGTTCCCCCATCCTCAGCTAGAAAGTCTCTTAGGGAGATGGTCTTCCCCTTCTTATTCTTCTTTTTTGCTGAGGCTGCCATGTTGGGAGAGAGAGAGAGAGAGAGAGAGAGAGAGAGAGAGAGAGAGAGAGAGAGAGAGATTGAGAGAGAGAGAGAGAGAGAGAGAGAGAGAACGCACCCATTTCTCTTCAAGTTGCTTTTGATCATAGTATTTAGCACAGCAACAAAGACAAAACTAGATCAGAAATTGATACTATCAAAAGTAAGATATTATTGTGTTGAACTTGACTAAATGGGATTTGGAGAGAGGTGTGGAAGCATTTGAAAATTAGGACTAGAAGAGTCATTGAGTGCTTGGAGAGCTTGTCAGGTATGAGTGAAAATCAACTGTGATTAATAATATACAAGCATCACTGAGGTAAAAATTTCTGTCAAGTGTTTCCTCTGGGCTATAACATAAGTTGTGGTCCAGAGGTGGCCAAAGATACATTTCAAACTGGGAGCAAAATTGCTGAACTTGACAGTGTATACGGATCTTCTACATTGTTGTACTTGTTTGAAACCATGAAGGGGTCATGAAGAACAATTGAGAATTGTAACTGTAAGAAATCAGGAGAAGCCATTGCTGAAGTTCACCTTCTGGGATATTGGAGATACCAGGACTGTGGCATTAAAGACCGTCAAGGATAGTGGTATGTGTGCAGTTGACCCATCTTTTGCTGCTAGTGGCAGAGCCAGAAAAGAGGAGGGCACAAGCTCCTTTGAGTACAGAAGACTGTGAGTTCCAGATGCTGGAATGTTGTGCTAAGCAGCATTCTTGAACCCCAAAAAGACCATCCAGGAGCCGATTGTGAAGTAATTGCTTTAGGGTCTCTTTATTCAAGCTTGAACTTGGGCCACACCACAATCTCTGATGCAGTAAAGCAGGAAAAGGACCGGAGCCCAGTTTCAGGCAAGCATTTATAGGGGCAAGAATCGGGTACCTAGCCTGGTACACATGATTGGAGGGATATTATGGCTTTTAACATAATTTGCTGGTGCTGGGAGCCAAACCGTAAACTTATGTTTTCCTACTAATTGGTGGTTGTTAGGAAGTGAAGTGGCATGCACAGGCCTGTAACCTGGAGGTGCAGATTTGTTGGGGAATAACATGGAAATTGGTGCTAGATGCAGGTCTTGCTGGGGGGTAACCTGGAAACTGGTGCTAGGTACCAGCCTGTTAGTAAATCTGAATTCAATCTTAGGTCAGGTTCTGTAAGATGGAGTCTGAACCCAAAAGATTTGGTCTCTCGGGCCAATGAATTATGAGATTTGAGTTATACTGTTGGATGTTGGTTTTGCTTTGATCTTATTATAACTACCATGATTATTCTCTCTTTGAATAAGACAGTATATAACTTGTTTCTGATTTTACAAAAGTTCGGTTAAGAGACTTTCAACTTTTAAAGAGATCTTGGATTTTTCAGTATTGAAAAATTTAAAGGCTGATGGACTTTCAAAGGTTTTAGTGTCTTTTATAATATGATATGAACATGATAATTGAGACAAGAAAAATGAAAAGTTACAGTTAAAGAGTGATTTATTTCTGTATTGTGTTTACAAAGGGTGAACTTATGTTGGCTAATCTCAGATCTCACTATGGCACACCTAGAAAGAGAGAAAAAATCTGAGGATATTTTTTCAATCTGATTAACCTGTAGGCAAGACAGTGGGACATTTTATTCATTGCTAATTGATATAGTAATTCCCACCCCACTATGAGCAGGGGCATCCTGGGGCAGGTTGTACTGAGCTATATAAGCACGGTAGTTTAGCAAGCCAGGGAAGCAAGCCTGTAAGCAGTATTCCTTCATTGCATCTGTGTCAATACCCACCTTCAGGTTTTGCCTTGAGTTCCTACCATGCTTTACCTCAATGATGGAGTGTAACCCATCAGCCAAATAAACCCTTTCAACCTCAAGTTCAAAGATTTTGGTGGGTGTTTAATCACAGAAAAAAAAGATGAGGACAGGTAGTATGGGCATACAAAAATATTGATTATTAACTATATGGTATTGATGCAGAGACTGGCAGGCAGATCAATGGAATAAAATTAAAGAACCAGAAATGAATCCACACAGCTATGGCCACTTGATCTTTGACAAAGGAGCTAAAACCATCCAGTGGTAAAAAGACAGCATTTTCAACAAATGGTGCTGGTTCAACTGGCAGTCTGCATGTAGAAGAATGTAAATCAATCCATTCTTATCTTCTTGTAAAAAAGCTCAAGTCCAAGTGAGTCAAGGACTTCCATATAAAACCAGATATACTGAAACTAACAGAAGAGAAAGTGGGGAAGAGCCTCGAACACATGGGCACAGGGGAAAACTTACTGAACAGAACACCAATGGCTTATGGTCTGAGATTCACAATAGAAAAATAGGACTTCATAAAATTGCTAAGGTTCTGTAAGGCAAAGGATACTGTCAATAGGACAAAACAGCAACCAACAGATTGGGAAAAGATCTTTACCAATTCTACATTTGATTGAGAGCTAATATCCAATATATACAAAGAACTTAACAAGTTAGACTCCAGAGAATCAAATAACCCTATTTTAAAATGGCATACAGAGCTAAACATTCTCAACTGTGGAATATCGAATGGATGAGAAGCACCTAAAGAAATGTTCAACATCCTTAGACATCAGGGAAATGCAAATCAAAACAACCCTGAGATTCCACTTCATACCAGTCAGAATGACTGAGATAAAAAAAAATCTCAGGTGACAGCAGATGCTGGTGAGGATGTGGAGAAAGAGGAACACTCCACAATTTTTGGTGAGATTGCAAGCTGGTACAACCACTCTGGAAATCAGTCTGGTGGTTCCTCAGAAAATTGGACATAGTACTACTTGAAGACTCAGTTATATAACTCCTGGGCATATGCCCAGAAGATGCTCCAACATGTAATAAGGACACATGCTCCACTATGTTCATGGCAGTCTTATTTATAATAGCCAGGAGCTGGAAACAACTGAGATGTCCTTCAACAGAGAAGTGGATACAGAAAATGTGGTACATTTACACAATGGAGTATTACTCAGCTATTAAACACAATGACTTCATGAAATTCTTAGGCAAATGGGTGGAACTAGAAAATATCATCCTGAGTGAGGTAACTCAATCACAAAAGAACACACATGGTATGCACTCACTGATGAATGGCTATTAGCCCACAAGCTTGGAATACCCAAGATACATGAATTTTCATAGACCACAAGAAGGAAGACCAAAGTGTAGATGCTTCAATCCTTAGAAGGGGGAACAAAATACTCATGAGAGGAAATACAGAGACAAAGTGTGGAGCATAGATTAAAGGAAAAGCCATCCAGAGACTGCACCACCTTGGTATACATCTAATATATAACCACCAAACCCAGACACTATTGTGGATGCCAAGAAGTGCTTGTTTGCAGCAGCCTGATATAGCTGTCTCCTGAGAGGATCTACTAAAGCCTGACGAACACAGAAGCAGATGTTCACAGCCAACCATTGGACTGAGGACCGAAAATGTGGTCCCTAATGGAGGATTTAGAGAAAGGACTAAAGGAGCTGAAGGGGTTTGCAATCCCTTAGGAAAAACAATAATATCAACCAACCAGACCCGCCCCCCAAGAGCTCCCAGGGACTAACTAAACCACCAACCAAAGGGTACACATAGTGTGACTTATGGCTCCAGCTGCATATGTAGCAGAGGATGGCCTTGTTGGGCATCAATAGGAGGAGAGACCCTTGATCCTGTGAAGGCTCTGTGCCTCAGTGTAGAAAAAAGTGAAGGCATGGAAGTGGGAGTAGGTGGGTGGGTGAACACCCTCATAGAAGCAGGGAGAGGACGGATGGTATAGGGGATTTCTGAAGGGGAACCCAGAAAAGAGGATAACATCTGAAATGTAAATAAAGAAAATATCCAATAAAAGAAAAGAAAAAAAACAGAAGTAGAAAAAGCTGTGAAAATTTAAGACTAAGAAAGTTTAAATATTTTAGAGTCTAAACAGTTCATAAAATAAAATATATATAAATATTTTATAAATATCTTATAAATATATAAGAATAAAAAATATTGATTATTCCATTCTATTAACAGAGTATATATTTCTGTTTCTCTGTGTTCTCTCCAAATTTCATCAGTGTCTTAGGTTTTCATTGTAGAAATCATTCACTTCCTTAGTTATAATGATTCCTGAGTTATCATACTAATATATATTGTATATAATCTATATAAGATATATTACTTCTACATCATATCATATAAATTATGTACATATTGTATATAGCAGTTATTGTAAATGAAATTTTTTATATATGTTTTAGTAATTTTATTATATAATAACAATGCTACTGATTTATATATTTTGAATTTCAATGTCATAAATTTAAATCTTTTTGTTTAGCATATACCTTATAGCAAATTACTAGCTGTTTAAAAATATTATTTGTATTATGTTTTATTTTACATAAATGTACATTATGTTGCTCCTTCTATTTTCTTCTTCCAGCTACTCCCAGTTACATTCCTTCAAATTCTTTCCACATCCCTGCCAGTCTCAATTGATAGTATCCTTTTTATTATTCTTACATATATGTATGCATATATATATTCTCACACATATATTTATATGTGTGTATATATATTCATATGAATGCCTATAACCACACATACCACACATATATAAGTACAACCTCCTAAATCTGTTTTTGTTGTCTGTGTGTATTTTAAGCATAATACTAAAATTACATATGATTTAGAGACCATTATCATAACCCAGACATTTTTATTATTTAAAATTATTCCAATCTCAAGGCAAGAGAGATGGCACAGCAGTTAAGAGCATTGGCTGTCCTGCATAACACCCAGGTTTAATTCCCCATAGACACATCACAGTTCATTGCTTTTCTGTAGCTTCAGTTCCAGGGAAATTGATTCTCTCTTCTGATGGGCATCAAGCATGTAAACATGCCAATGCCCAAATATATATGTAAGAAAAATATTCATAAACACATCATATAAACAAATCTTTATTTAAATTCATGTCTTAATTTCCCCATTTTATTAAGTTATTTCCCCCATATTTCATTTAATCATTCATTTCTTTGTATTTTTGTTAATTTGGCTAAGCTTCCTTAAAATACCTATTTCAGAGTGTTCCTCAGCCAGTTCATTTATATATTTAATATTTCTTCTTTTGAAAGGTTAAGAAAATATTATTTCTTTGTTTTGTATTTTGGTTTTTTTAATGTGTCATGAATGTTGAGGCCTGCCCCTCCTCACCCCAGCATTTTGTTCCTTGTGCACCAGCTATTTCATGGTGTTACTGTAATATGCCTGCTAGTCAATTACACAGAAAAATAACTTGACTCACAGCAGGGTCATGCTGACCACATACCGTTATGTTCTTCTGTAAGTTACGAGTTTGTTAACCTTAAGAAATTCCACAACTACAAGGTTCACTTTGGACCCATTTAATTAAAGGTCAATAGGAACTGTTACATCTAAAGTGGCTTCAATCAGGGCTGACTACTTCAGTCAGGGCAGCACTTCTAGCACCTGCATATGACTTTCTTGTGGTTTCTGTGCTTTTAGCCTTTATAAGCTGGTCCTGAGAACTCTCCAGTGTGCAGCTTTCAGCTGTTGCCCCAGTTGATCAGTCTTAGTTTGTGTTTAATAAACCATTCCTGTCTGACTGAAATGGATGTTTGTGTGATTTGTGGGGCAACTCCTGAGCCCCAACAATTGATAGATTCTCTGTCCATGCCTATTTGAGACTATAAATGTCTATTGTGTAATATATGTACTTCTTTTTCTGGACATAATTTTTTTCTGCTATTATTTCACTAAATTTTGTTTCTGTGCATTTAGATTTTATCTTAGTCCCTTCTTCCAAAGAGTGATTTAATACAATCTTCAATTTCATACCATAATCATAATTCAGAATTCTTAGAAGTAGTAGTTATATATATATTCTTTTTTATGGTAAAAAGGTGTATATTTAAAATTAGCCAGCTGTACTCAATTTAAATGATTCCAATTTTGTTGGAAACATTGGCAATGAACAGAAGCAAGAAGTGTGTTGTTGTCCTTGATATTCTTCATGGCTGATTCAGTGGTCAAGGAGAATTTGATAATGAAGTAGAAACCTCTAGTTCTTTGGAAAGTTAGTTATGTCAAATGATGTTTTGCTGGGGCACACAGGTGAAAGGATGTCTTGCTAAAGCAAACACATGAAAGACCATTTTCCTGAAGCAGACACAGGTTGAAAGGATGTTTGGATATAGCAAACATGTGAAAGGATGCTTGATGAAGGGGTATAAATATGACCCCACAGAGAGTGGGAGATGAGCACTGAGCTTTGGTTTGGATTGCTCCGCCTTGTTATTTTTCTCTAGAGACCCATATGTATTGGTTCACCTTACATAACATTGTTGAGCTCAACTTGTGATACACCACCATTGAGAGACACTTAACCAAGAATTGCTTGTGAGGTTCCTGCGGCAGCTTGCTGATTCAGCAGCCTCACTTCAGGCTGGTTGGCAAGCCTGGCAGTTTCTTCAGGACTGATCTACAGCTGCCTGGTGTCTCTGCCTAGAGGACTGATCTGCAGCTGCTGAGTCAAATCATATTTGGTGATTGCTATGAGACTAAACTGCTGCCAAAAAGACTGAGCTTGTTCCCAAAGAACTATTGATGAACAGGTCCACTTCCCCCATATCCTAATAACTTTTCTCTTCTACTCCCTCTGCTGGGTGGTGGGTTAGAGAAGAGATTGAACCCTTATTAAAAGTAGGTTGTGAAAATTTTATGCCTACAGATACTGTCATGGTGGACAAGCTTGTTTCTCCTTTTTTTTTTTTTTTAAAAAAAAATATTTGGGTTGCCTCTGGAGCCACAGGGTCTTGGGCCACCAGAAAGTGAGTGACTGTTTGGATCTTCTTTTTGTAGCTTTGGACACCTTTCAGCACTGCCTTCTTGACTTTAAAGGCCTTCACTTTGGCTTCAGCTTTGGGATGGGCAGGACTTTCCTTTTTCACTTTTGATATTAGAGTTTCAATGTAGCACTTATTTGGCCTTGTATTCCATCTTTCATATCATTTCTTCTTGGTGTAGTCCATTAGTGATGCTCTCAATTGTGTTTTAATATGTCTCACTGAGTTATGAATGGTGAATATTTCTAATTTTTCTCTAAATTTTAATTTTTTTTCTTGATATCTTTATGCATGACATTTGCATCCATCTGTGATGTTGACATTCCCATCTATGTTGCTAAATTTCTTCTTTGGGTCCTGAATGAATTGCCTTTATTTATCTATTTATTTGTTTTTAATCCCTCTTGAAATCATTGATAAGTTTTACAAACAAAATATTGTATACTTTATTTATCCTTTTACCCATTTAATGTCTTTGCATTTACTTACTGAAGACTTGTGGGTTTTGGAGGCATTATGTTTCTTTTGTCTTTCTGTTGTTTGGCGAATCTATTTGTATGGATTTTTTTCTGATGTTATTTCAATTGTTCTTACAGTCTTCCATCCTCATTAACACACACACACACACACACACACACACACACACACACACACACACA
>JANHMN010000005.1:72627239-72655347 GCA_030674055.1 Rhabdomys pumilio | reverse complement strand
ACACACACACACACACACACACACACACACACACACACACACACACACAGAGAGAGAGAGAGAGAGAGAGAGACACTACTGTAAACACAAAAGTACAAAATGTGTAAATACCTAAAAACTGATTGATGTCAACACTATATATCACTATAACCACAAAAAAGAGACAAAACTCCTGTGATTTACAAAAGTTACTTTTGACAAACGTAGAAGTAATAATTGAATGAAGTAAGGAAGGGATAGGTAGAAGCAAAAAAGAAAGAACAAACTAGCAGGGAATAATGCAGAGTAGAGAAAATTTGGATGCTCTAGAGACAATAGATATAAATCTGCATAATAAAATTGCATAATCAAAATTACATAAAATGTTATAATCTGTTTTTAAGTATAATGGAAGAAATATCACAAAGGTCAAACGGAAAAAAAAAACCCTTCTAATCCTAAAACACTATTGGAGCAGCGTTTTTTAAAAGTTGTTTTAATTTAGAAGTCTTCCAGATTGAAGAGTTAGCCAACAGATGAAAATGTTAGAGTAGTTGACGATCATTTGCTCAATCATTTTGACATTGTTTTAGGGGTTTCAGTTTGTTGCATACCAAACTCCACCTTATACAATTTTGAATTTTGCTGCTTGGGGGAAGGACAAACATTTTTCACTTGCTTCAGACATTCCTAAATTTTCATATCTTGAAATAGGTATATTTCCAATATTTTCTTAGTGTAGAAAAGACAGGTAGAACATGAGAATACATTTCTAGAGGACTTGTCTCAGTTCACTCTGGTACTGGTCAGGATAAACATTGTGTGGAAAGGAGATGGCTGTGAATAATGCCCATTAGATCTGGGCTAATAAAATAATATGGTGAGCAATATACATTCATAGTGGAGGATTTGTATCATTCAATGCTCTCAATGATCTTGGGCTCTGGGCTGATGATCTCAGAAATTATTTAACTCCTTGCTAAAAAAAGGCAGCCCCACTAACTTCTGAATGTCCTGTTGCCTGAGCTTCTTCATTCATCTAGATTTACCATTCCCACATCTATAACTCTCCTGTGCAAGCATTTCCCACCTGAGAGCTCTGAAAAGCTAACTTTAGACTGTGTCTTATGATTGTGATTTGGTATCAAGTTATTAGGGGAATTGAATCAAGATGGTGCCTGGCCACTGCACTTAATATATAATAAAACAAGAAACTAAGTTCAAAACTTGGGACAACTGTGGGCTTTTCCTGTGGAAAGGACTGCCAGTCTCCTTCCACCAGTGCTATGAGACTTACTCTTTAGATCATACTTTAATTTTCCCTTCTCCTCTCTGGGAGCTGTAAAACTAGAGTAATTTAGCAGCTCTTGGGTTTTTCTAGTTCTCTCTTCTGATTCTCAGCATGTTCATCTTTCCTGTCAGCCTCTTTCTCTCTGACTATTTCTCATTTTGGGAAGTAGAGTTTATTTTTTCTGAGTCATATTCTTCAAGTCACATGGAGGTAGCTTCTACTCTGTTATCTCTCCTCTATATACTTGGTTTTTAAATCAAATTTAAGGAATATTGACTACTGTTATTTTCTTTTCTAAACCTCATATCTGTTGTCTTTTTTTCCTCACATGGACTTCGACAGTGCTCACATTAGTCTACTTTGTGATGCCTCAAGTTTTTCTTATCTTCATTTTTTTTCCTTCTGTTCGACGTATTTTCAAATACCTTTATATATAAGTTTGATTATTATTCTGTACCTATACAAGTCATAAAAATTGCTTCAGTAAATTTTCAATTTTTTATTGCATCTGTTTTGTTCTAAAAGTCTTTTTAAAAAGTAATTTTAAAAATAATTTTAAAAGTAATTCTGCATTTACTTATACAATAGTTTTGTATGTTGTTGTTTTTATAGTTTTTTTTTTTTTTATTTTTTGAAACTGGTTTCCTTCAGTGTTTGGGACATAATTAAGATTACAAGCTTCTGTTTGGTATTTTACAGTTCACACATACACACACACACACACACACACACACACACACACACACACATAGACTTCATGGATTTGAAAGAGAGCAAGGATGTATGAAAGAGTTTGGAAAGAGGAAAGTGAAAGGAGAAATGATGTAATTATATGAAAATATAAAGAATGAAAGAATGTAAAAATCCATATAAAAACCAATGCTATTGTAGATTCCTTTTTTCAGTGGAGGATAATTAACACAGAGATCCACAGCTGGGCAATGTACAGATTGTGAGACACTTTGGAGCACTCAGTTCTAAATGGTGTTTTTTTTTCATCAAACTCCTCCTCTCAATGCCCATAGATCTATGCAGAAGAGGAAGCATAAAGATTTTAAGAACCCAAGGGTATGAATGTCTCCTAAGGAAGCAGTATCTTCCAGGAAAAAAACAAGATTGATACACACATATGCACTCACAGAAACATGTAAGACTTGCACATGTTCAAGCCAGATGAAGTTCAAAGCAGAGGAGGGGGTCCCAACGTTAATAGTCATCATGTCAGAAGAAATTGGTAATTCGGGGTCTATGCAAGATTCACTAGTTGTTAATTAAGATAGATTTTATCACCAGAAAAGAGAACCATGAGCAAAGTTATCCTAAGGTAAATGGAATAGAAAAACTTGAAATTTAGATAAATGTTTTTCTTCTAAGACCAACATAGTTTCTTATCACTCATGTTTTCATGGCCTCCTTTCTATCTGCATTTACAAGCTTTTCCTGAGCTTCCCTCCATGGCAGATACCCAAAGCCAGTCAATTCTTCTGATTTCAGATAAAAATGAAGACCTAGAGAAGGATCATTCCCGAGAAGAAAAAATATGTATCAATAAATTCCACATTAATGACTTTACCTGAAACTTTTAGACAACTAAAAGTCAGAGAACTAAAAATATAACTTGAAAAATAAGGGAAGCCAGTAAAATAAACTAGAATCAGAATTTTCCCCCCTTGGAAAGACTGTGCAGTGGAATATAAGTTGTTCAGAAAATTTAATTAGGTTTTTATGATGTTTAGGATGTTTACTGTTCATTGGTGTGAAGCCCATCTCTTTTAGTCATCTCTTCTATTGGACCTTTCAAGCAATCTTGATGAATATCAAAATTCAAAGACATTTTCCTTCATGATGATGAATGCGCCTGACTACCAAACACTGCTGAAACTCCGCACAGATTTGCCTTTCTATTGCTATAGTTATGTATGAAGGAAAAAATAACATTAAAGACATTTGGGAGTTTGAAACTATGTTTTTCACATCAAGCAAAGAGCAAAGAGTAAACTAGAATTCCAAGCACTAAGGACCGCAAATTGAAAACTTTCAAGTATAGTACATTTGAACCACAGGGTCTGTGTGATGCAAAAGAAGCCTGGGGACCAATTTCACACTACTTATATGGTGGGAGAATTTCAAGCTAGGAAATTATCACTGAAACACTTTTCCCAAGCCAGTAAAAGTGGTTGGACTTTGACAGAGGCAATCTCAAACAGTTTCAGCATGTTTTCCTTTTAATCTAGGGTTGTGAACTCCCACAGAAAGTAATCACCACTTCAAAAAAAGCTCACAGTAGAGAGTTTCAAGACAGAAAGAAATGATATGAAAACTATTGAACTTATATAGGTAAATTTACATTTTAAAAATTACACATCTCAAAATTTTGTAAACTATGCTTCAGATGACTAAAAGAATTAAGGAAAATAAATTATTGGCTAGTATGTGGCCCATGATTCTAATCTCATCATTTTCCTGGGCAAAGGCAGGAAGTTCACATGTTTGATGTCCACATGGGCTGCATAACGAGTTTCAAGCCAGTCTTTTCTAAGTAGATAGTTTCTGTGCTAAACAAACAACAAAATTGGATTTGAAGCAGTAACATGTTATTATGCAAATAGTTGTGTTTGAAATACAACCATGAAGTATGAGTGGGAATGTGGTTGATAAGGGGTTCTATATTTACTTCCTTCCAATAAAATATCAGCTCCCCCAAAAGTATAAGCAGCAACTATTAGCCTACGATATTTGTCAGAGACTGCTTGAGTTTAATGAGACTAAAATGGACCTGTAGAATATTAAGACACAAATCATATTATTAAGAAGGGTACAATGCACATTGCATTGACTACCCATGGCAAAGAACCAGTAAATAATAGGTTTCTATCAACTGTCATTAATATCTGGGATTTTGAAAGTTTTTTCCTACTGAAGAATCCTGCACTGCTCTGGACCAGATACGGAAGTTGACAGGTAGTAAGGATCATTGAGTTTACTTCAAGGAAAAAAAAACACACCATATGTAATTTTCTACCCAATTTAGTGCATAAAATGCCGTTATACCATCCACCCAAAGTCTCTACAGCAGTGGTTCACAATTTTACTAATGCTTTGACCCTTTACTATATTCCTCAAGTTGTGGTAACCACCAACCAGAAAAAAATATTTTCATTGCTAATTCATAGCAAATTTTTATATTGTTATGAATCATAATGCAAATATCTATGTTTTCCAATTGTCTTAGGCAACACCTGTGAAAGAATCATTTGATTCCCCAAAGGGGTTGTGACAGTTTGAGAATCAATGCTGTAGAAGCTGATAGTTACTGGATTCCATACTTGTTGTGTCAAGCCCAACCACAATCATCAGAATGGCCCTGTTCTTGTTGCCATACATATTTTCTTATTCACCCACAGGTCAATCAGAATGATTGTGACCCCATGGAAACATAATGTAATACATCTTCTTGACTGCATACACTATATCACACCATATATGATATCCCTGAGCCATCTAGCCATGGGAGGCCTTTAGATATTAAATATTCTTTGGTCATGGGAGCCAGGCATGCTATAATAAATTTTTCTAGCCATGCAAAAGTGGTCCTAGTATCTGTCAACTTTCACATTCAAATAACTGACGTGATTGTGTATTTTGTAAGGTTCCAACACAAGGTCAACCTCAGTTAATGATGGGTGACCAGGCATTATTGACAGGAATGGCATGTCGTGGCTATCCAGATTTCTTATGTGATTTAGCCTTTTTTTATTTTAGCCACACTTTCAGTACTTACTAGTGAAGTGTTGCAGGCACTGATAGTCAATGATAGACACTTTGATCTCCTGTCCAAAAGTGGACATACCCAGAACCACTATCAAATTTTCCTAACATCATGTCCATGTATTATAGTAAGTGAAATAATTCCAAAAGATCTTTGAAGCCATTGACCACATAGAATCACATTAGTATCAAGGACATTTAGTGTAGCACAAAAACTATATAGAGATTGCACTACTGAGGAAACACAGAGTCAATGTACTCTACCCAATAGATACATTAGGCCAAATCTTTAGAAGAAAAATATTTCACTTGAATGACACTATATAAAATAGGAAGAGACAACTTACAAGATGCACAATGGAGAGAGCCAAAATATTTTTTAAAAATAAGGTTCCTACAAAGGAACACCATCATTCTCTGTTGACAGACTCCTCCCAAAGAAATAAATTTCCTATAAAAATGGAAAACAATGATTTGAAGAGAACTCACTGAGATGGAACACAGTGTAGATAGATCAACAAAACTGGAAAAATAATCTGTGATCTAAATAAAAATGCAAGGGATATAGAAATTATTAAAAAGAAAATATTGTGGGGTTGAAAGTTTCAGTAAAATAAAAAAGTACATAGACTCTTCAGTAATGTACTAGAATGAGAATAAATTTCTGA
The DNA here is from genome assembly GCA_030674055.1 of Rhabdomys pumilio. Lineage (NCBI taxonomy): Eukaryota > Metazoa > Chordata > Mammalia > Rodentia > Muridae > Rhabdomys > Rhabdomys pumilio. The sequence continues at coordinate 72,649,641 of JANHMN010000005.1, read as the reverse complement.
TTTTGAATACAGAGCTTTTAAAATGGCTGAGACAGGTTAAAAAAATCCTAGGAAACATGAAGAACCATTGAGTTAACAGGTTCGTTGTAGGGGTTCTGAAAGAAGGTGAGTAGGGGGAAAGATACACAGTCCATTTAACAATAACAACAACAGGAAAGAGCAAGAGACTTTCCATATCTTAGAAGATAATAAAAAATTTATATCTAGGATGCCCAAAGTGTTCCAATTTTATTTTTATCAAAACTATTTTCCTTCAACATAATTAAATTGTCAAAAGTTCAAGAAAAACAGCAAGAGACTAACAGTGTCATATCCAAAAGTCCTTCAACAGAAAACAAGTTTCTAGTATAAATATCATAATCAAGGAAGAAAATGACAAGAAAGGAAAGCACTGCCTACTAATTGTCAGAAAGAGATAACCTCAGAAATGAAGAACAGATAAAGTCGTTTTTCTTTGAGAAGGAATGTCATCAGGATTTTAATGCCACTAGATTATTCTTAAAACTCATTATAAAGGATGTCATATCTTGAATGAAAATGATTAAATCTGCTACCATGTAAACATGTGAAGGTACAAAATCTGCTAATATAACCAATACACAAAAGAAGAACAGAATGAAAACCCATACACCTACAGACATTTGATTTTTTGACAAACCAAAAATATACAAAGGAACAGAACAAAGAAAACATCTTCAAAAACAGTGCTGGTATAGCTAGATATCTGCATGAAAAAGAATGCAAATAGATCCATATTTATTACCCTGCACAAAACTCAAATCTAACTGGATCAAAAATCTCAACCTAAAACTGGATACAATAAATCTGATAGAAGAGAAGGTAGGAAATAGCCTTGAATGCATTGACACAGGATACAAGTTCCTGAACAAAGCATCCAAACTCAGGTACTAAGATCAACAATTGATAAATCAGACTTCATGAAACTGAAAAGTTTCTGTACGGCAAAGGCAAAGAACAATGTCAATAGGACAAATTAGAAAGCCACAGATTGGGAGAGGATCATCACCAACCCTCCATCTGACAGAGGGCTAAAATCCAAAATTTACAAAGAACTCAAGAAGTTAGAAACCAACAACCCAAATAATTCAATTAAAAAAGGGGTACAGGGCTAAACAGATAATTCTCAACAAAGCAACCTTTAATGGCTGAAAAGCCCTTAAAGAAATAAAAACTGCAAGGAATTGGTACAGAGACAGGAACAATGATCGATGGAATAGAATTGAAGATGCAGAAATAAAAACCACACACACACACACACACACACACACACACACACACACACACAAACACTTGATCTTTAACAAAGAAGCTGAAAATATACAATGGAAAAAAGAAAACATCTTCAATGAATGGTGCTAGCCTAATTGGCAGTCTGTATGTAGAAAAATGAAAATAGATTAATATTTGTCAGCGTGCTTAAAGCTCAAGTCCAAGTGGATCATGGACCTCAACATAAAAACAGATACACTGAATCTAATAGAAGAGAATGTGAGAAAGAGCACTGAACTCATTGGCACAGGGAGAAATTTCCTCTTTTTTTAAGTTTAGTTTTTATTGGATATCTTCTTTATTTACATTTCAAATGTTATACCCTTTCCCGGTTCCTTTCCCCAGAATCCCCCTATCCCCTCCCCTCCCCTTGTTTCTATGAGGGTGTGTCCCTACCCACCCACCCACCCTCTCCCACCTCCCTGCCCTCTAATTCCCCTACAATGGTGCATAGAGCCTTCACAGGACCAAGCACATCTCCTCTCATTGATGCCTGGCAAGGCCATCCTCTACTACATATGAGGCTGGAGCCATGGGTCCCTCCATGTGGACTCCTTGGTTGGTGGTTTAATCCCTGGGAGCTCTGGGGGGGTCTGGTTGGTTGATATTATTGTTCTTCCAATGGGATTGCAAACTCCTTCAGCTCCTCCAGTCCTTTCTCTAAATCCTTCATTGGGGACTCCATGTTCTGTCCCTTAGTCCAATGGTTGGCTGCAAGCATCTGCCTCTGTATTTGTCAGACTCTGACAGAGCCTCACAGGAGACAGCTCTATCAGGCTCCTGTCAGCATACACTTCTTGGCATCCACAATAGTGTCTGGGTTTGGTGACTGTATATGGGATGGATGCCCAGGTAGGACAGTCTTTGGATGGCCTTTCCTTCAGTCTCTGTTCCATACTTTGTCTCCGTATTTGCTCCCATGAGTATTTTTGTTCCCCTTTCTAAGAAGAAGTGAAGCACCCACACTTTGGTCTTCCTTCTTCTTGAGCTTCATGTGGTCTGTGAATTGTATTTGGGTATTCCAAGCTTTTGGGCTAATATTCACTTATTTGTGATTAAGAAATTTCCTAAACAGAACTCCAATGGCTCAGGCTCTAAAACCAAGAGTTGATAAATGGAACCTCGTGAAACTGGAAAGCTTCTGTAAGGCAAAATATGCAGTCAATAGGACAAATCGGCAATCTACAGATTGGGTAAAAACTTCACTAACTTCACATCTGATAGAGGGCTAACATCTAAAATATATAAAGAACTCAAGAAGCTAACCACCAAGAAACCAAACAACCCAATCAAAAACTGGGGTATAGAATAAGACAGAGAATTCACAACAGAGGAATCTCCAATGGCTGAGAAGCACTGAAAGAGATCTTCAAAGTCCTTAGTTATCAGGGAAATGCAGATCAAAATAACCCTGAGATTCCACCTTAGAACAATCAGAATGGCTAAGATCAAAACCTCAGGTGACAGCACATGTTGGTGAGGATGTAGAGAAAGAACACTCTTTCATTGCTGGTGGGGCTGCAAACTGGTACAATCACTCTGGAAATCAATCTAGAGGTTCCGCAGAAAATTGGAAATAGATCTACCTGAAAACCTAGCTATACCACTCTTGGGCATATACCCAAAAAATGCCCCATCGTGCCACAGGGGCACACGTTCCACTATGTTCATAGTGGTCTTATTTGTGATAGCCAGAAGCTAGAAACAACGCAGATGTCCCACAACAAAAGAATGGATACAGAAAACGTGGTTCATTTACATAATGGAATACTACTTAGCTATTAAGAACAAGGACATCATGAATTTTGGAGGCAAATGGATAGAACTACAAAATATCATCCTGAGTGAGGTGACTCAAAAGGACATGCATGGTACATACTTACTAATAAGTGGGTATTAGCCAAAAAAGTACAGAATATCTAAGATACAATACAAAGAACTCAAGAAGGTTAACAAACTAAAGGGCCCAAGTGATGATGCCTCAATCCCACTTTGGAGGGAGAAGAAAGCAATCACAGGAGGAAGAAGGAAGGAGGGTCCTGGGTGGGAAAGGGGACAGGAAAGGGAAGAGGGGAACATGATCAGTTACTTGGTGGAGGAGAAACAGAACTGAAGCCCTAAGGGCCAGAAGAATGAATGCAAACAGGCAATGTTGGGAGGTTGGTGGTAGGGGGACCCTCTAGAATGTGCCAGAGACCTTGGAGGTGAGAGAATCTCAGGACTCAAAGGGAGGGACCTTAGATGAAATATGCTACAGCGGGGAGAGAATTTGTAGAGCCTACTTTCAGTAGAAAGACTGGGCATCAAGAGGAGGGATGGGGTTGCCATCACACAATCAAAAAACTCTGATCCAGAATTGTTCCTGTCTGAAAGAACTACAGGGACAAAAATGGAGAAGAGCCTGAGGAAAAGGAGATCCAGTGACAGGCCCAAAGTAGGATCTAGCTCAAGGAGAGGCCCACAGCCTGACACTATTGCTGATGCTGTTGTGTGCTCATAAAAAGGGGCCTATCATGACTGCCCTCTGAAAGACCCAACAAGCAGCTCAAAAAGTCACATGCTGGTATTTATGACAAACCAATGGACAGAAGTTACTGACACCTGTGGTTGAATTAGGGAAAAGCTGGAAGAAGCTGAGGAGGAGGGCGACATTATAAGAAGATCAGCAGATCAGACTCCTGAGATCTCTTCGACACTCTTCCATTGTTGGTGGGATTGCAAGCTGGTACAACCACTCTGGAAATCAATCTGGCATTTCCTCTGAAAATTGGAAAATAGATCTACCTGAGGACCCAGTTATACTACTCCTGGGCATATACCCATGTATAACGTGTAATAAGGATACATGCTCCACTATGTTCATAGCAGTCTTATTTATAATAGCCAGAAGCTGGAAAGAACCCAGATGTCCTTCAACAGAGGAATGGATACAGAAAATGTAGTACATTTTACAATGGAGTATTACTCAGCTATTAAATTCTCAGGCAAATGGATGGAACTAGAAAAGATCATCCTGAGTGACATAACCCAGACTCAGAAACACACACATGGTGTATATTAGCCCTAAAGTACAGGATAACCGTTCTACAATCCACCAACTCAAAGAAGCTAAGTAACAAGGAGGGTCCAAAGAGGGGAAATAGAGTAGACATCATGAGTGATGAGATGAGGATGATGAGATGGAACTGGGGGAAAGGAGGGTGGAGGGGAGCAGGAGGGATCTAGTGGTAGGAGGATGGAGGGAGAGAGTACTGGGAGGGAGAGAACTGGAATCAGTAGGGGGTATTTATGGAAGGATTTAGAAAACCTAGGGCAATGGAAACTCCCAGGAATCTATGAGGGTGACTCTAGCTAGACTCCTAGCAATGGGGAATATAAAACCATCTCCAGTAATTAGAAAAGACTTCCAGTGGAGTGATTGAGCACAAACCAAAACACAAAACCTTGCCCCTCAATTTGTCATGCCTACAAGAGGCATGGGGGTAAAGATGGAGGAGAAATTGAAGGAAAGGCTAACAAATGACTGGTCCAGCTTGAAGTCTATGCCATGAGAGTACCACTCTGATACTATTAATGATATGCCACTATACTTTCAGATAGCTGAATAGCATACCTATCATCTGAGAGGCTTCATTCAGCAACTGATAGAAACAGATGCAGAGACCCATACCCAAACAGTAGGAAGAACTCAGGGAATCCTGTGGAAGAGAGTGGGTGAAGAATTGAATGATCCAGAGAGATCAAGGACACCACATTTATGTGCCTTCAGTCTGGATTTTTTCTTTTCCCTCTGTTCTTGCTATTCATACATTTGATCTCTTCATAATGTTTCTCATTTGTTGTGCCTGGATTTTTTTGTATTGTGTTTTCCTTGACCATTTTTTTCTATTTCTTCTGTCTTTAATAACTGAGTTTTTTCATCTCTTCCATTTTGCTGATGTGGCTTGTATTTGAGCTTCTTTTTTAAGTCCTAAATTTCTCATTCCCAGCTTTTCTTTATTATGGATGTTCTTTATTGATTCCAGTACCGTTTCGTGTCCTGAACTGTTTTGTTTATTTCATTTCACTGTTTATTTTTGTTTTCATAGATTTCTTCTATGCATTTATTTATATCCTCTTTAAGAACTATTATATTCAAAAGGGCTATTTGGAAGTCCTTGTCTTATGCTTCATCTTTGTTGAATTTCACAATGCCTACTGTGGGAGGTGCTGGGCTCTAGTGTATATATGTAGCTCTGATTGTTATTGATTGTGTTTTTATGCTGGCATCAAGGCATCTGGGTTTGAGCTGAATTTAAATTTAGGATCTGATCACTAGTATTCTCTTTATTTGAGAAGTGTTTTGTTCTGTTGTCTCTTTTTCTTAGGAGAGTGTAGTGACTGTGTGTTGCCTGGTATGAAGTGTTTCTGAGATCCTATCAAGTGTGACCACTGGTGATTCTTGTTAGAGTGTGTTTGTGTTTATTGGGAGCTAATGCCTATAAATAGAGATTAGCTAAAAGAAGGGGGAGCTGGGGGGTTCCACAGCAGGGAGGAAAAAACAGTGCACAACCAGAATCTGTTAGTCCCCTGGGAATGGAGGCCAAAAGGGAGGAGAGGTCCTAGCTGGTATTCTCCTACAGAGCTGGGGATGAGACTTGACGGATTGGATTTGTAGATGAGGGAGAGTGAAGACTGCCTACCTTCTTCCCTGGACATCTGAAGCTCTCCAGATTTATTGGGTACTTAGTTAGAAACAAAAGTGACATTATCAGTGCTGTGTTTGCAATAGACCTTTCTTTATGAGAATAAACTTAAATGGGAAAAATCTTTACATTTTTACAGCTACGTGTCCTTTGCTTCTACTGTCTAGTGTCTGGGAGCCCAGTGAGAAAGGAGTCATTCTGTGCATGTGCCTGTGCAGACTTACTGCACTAAGTTGACCTGATAGGGCCTTGAGAAATTAAATCAGGCCAGATTGGAAGGGCAAATGCACAATTGAGGCTATGACTGTTTTATTGAGAGAGAAATCAAACTTTTTATAACTTTATCAGAAGCAGAGTATAATGGCAATTGTCAGAATCAATACAGTTTACTTATTAGGATACAACAATGTTTGCAAGTTGTACAGGGTACACAAAATTCATGTCTAAGACCAATTGTCCCGTCAAGTTTTCATACTTCCTTGACTACGAAGGGAACATACAGAGAAATACAAAGTTGCCTAAATGCTTCACTGCCTGAGGGAGTATACCTGTCTTTCAGGAACTGGAAGGCATGTTGTGTGCCCCAGGAGCCATGGATTCTAACTTGAAAAACATATGACACCTCCCAGGGCAGCTAGGCCAAACTAATTTCATGGTTCCTTGTAATTCCAATGTCTCTTTTTATAAATTCATGAGTATTTTTGCTTTTATATATTTTTTATTATAGTTATTCTGCGATAAGGTTATCTTTCCTTTAGGTGATGATTTTTATTTTCTTTACAATTTCAGGCCCAGTTGGTAGTTTAAGTGGCATTTGAAGGAAATGATTCAGCATCTTCAGAAGCAAGGATGTTCCTACAGTGTGAAGAGTTCAAGATTTTGAATATCATTTAAAAAAGTTTCAAGAATATAAAGCTATCAGAAACAAAGCAAATGCCTGAGTACAACTGAGTACAAAGGGCTGTTCTAGAATTTAAAAATCAGCCCAACAAAGGAAATGTTCCTAGGCTTATACTGATGAGCAACAGCTACTTAGATTCTCCTCAGTGAAAGTTAGGATCAAAACTAGACCATATATAAATGTGCATGATAAGATTTCTTCCCTTGAAAGTCTATGACCAAGATGAGGAAAGCACATGAGCAATGTTTTTAAGTAGGAGTTATGACCAAGTTTTATTCATCTCATTAAAATTGTTTGGGCACATGTAGGGTTTCATTTGATTGGGATTATTGTAACTTTTACAGTGCTGGGTAATATGAACAGCACTGATTAAGAAAAAATTGTCATGGCACAACTAGAGCAAATAAAAATGAAATAATGCAATAAATGGAAGTGCATTAAGAATAAAGATTAAAGCTACTTAGTCCAAAATTAAAGAGACAGGGAAAAAACTTCCCAATAAAAGTCTGTGTTTGTGGGTTGTTAGCAGACAATTCTTGGCATCAAATGTTTTGTGGATTATACTAGCCAATGTTCTCTGGGGAAACAGAACTAGGGAGATGTCTATATATTTTCAAAAAGAATTCACTAAGTTGGCTTACACAATAGCAACAGAGTAGTTTAACAATGTATTGTATGTCTACATGCTTTTGTTTTTCTCTCAGTTCTGTTTATATCTAGGCTACTCATTAAAAAATGTATCCCACTCTGAGAAAATGTCCACTCATCTCAATGAATCATTCTTGGGACCAGCCTCAGACCCACTCAGAGGCTCATTTCTTAGTCAATTACACATCAAGTGGAGATATGCAGTCACATGAAATAAAAACCAGCATAATCTTCAAGTTAGAGTAAGATTTACATGTACATAATGACGATTGCTCTAATTTTTGAGTGCTAATTGCACGATAGGTGTTATTTTACATGATTTTAAGTGTCACCTTGCTGAATCTTCAAATAAGTCATATTTGTAGGTTTTATTGTTTACCAATTCATTTTCTCTAATGAATAATCTAAGGCATAAAAAGGAACAAACTAGCTTGCCCAAGGTCACATGGTTGATAATTAGTGAAATCCTCAACTTTTAATGTCAGCAATTTTATTCAAGATTCTCTATATGTGATGACTATATTATATAACCTCAGAAAAGTACAGGGCATGCATAGAAGACAGAAACATGCAGTCTATGGAGGTAGATTAAAATCTGAAAATATATTTGATAGCTCAGTATGCTATATTTGTGCCATATCCATCATATTCCTCTTGATCAGTGTCATTCATATCACCCAGTACTGTAAAAGGTAGAACAAAACACAAGCACACACACACACACACACACACACACACACACACACATGAGTGCGCATGTGCACACAGTGATTTGTATACATAAAAATGATGCCTTGAGTAAAGGTTACAAAATAGTGATTGTTCTAGGATACAGAGAAATAAAGCTGATACTGACCTGAAAGTTCCGTCTCTGCCAGCTAACTTTCATAATCATGGAAACAGCTAGAAGAGAAAAGCAGTCATTAGTCTTACCCACCTGTGACAATAATGACCAGCCTTGAAAGAGAAACACACTGAGACAATCATGGAATGAACATCATGGGAATGTTCCAACAAGATTTTGATTGGGCTTAAGGAACATTCCATGAAAAGGAATCCATACGTGTTACCAGATCCAGATCTAGAAACCTGTGGATAGACAAGTAATAGGCCCTAAGAGAGAATTTACTACTCTTACTGTGCTAAATGAACATAGTATTAACCTGGGTTCTAATGACTTATTGTTATATCTAACAACTAATGCATCTCTCAGCTCTCATCAGGAAAGGTTCTTTTTGCAGTAGTGATGAACAGAGACACACAATTAATCAAGGTGCAGAGATTATGAGACTGGAATGCTCGACCCTAAACAGAACATATATATCACACTCTTTACATTTAAGGCCCAGGAATCATTATAGAAGACAGGGCAGAAAATTGTAAGAGCCTAGATTATAGTTGATTACAAAGAAAAAAATTATTTTTGGTAATACAGCTTTGTAGTTATATATCTGATATGTACACACTCAAGCCAGAATCCTAGTATGGATAAGGGAGGAAATCATGAATGTTCAAGACTAGCTAAAAAGCTATTGGCAAATGATAGCAAACAGAGAGAGAGAGAGAGAGGGAAAGAGAGAGAGAGAGAGAGAGAGAGAGAGAGAGAGAGAGAGAGAGAGAGAGAGAGAAAGTTTCCTTTAAGGATGAAGGTGAATTTACTGAGGTACATACACCCAAGTGTATATAGGGGGCACAAATTAAACTTGATATATTTAAGAAAAGGAGTACACAAAGTCGGGTGTATTCAGAAATGGGAAATGGAACAAGGAAGATTGGGGAGATGAGATGAAATGATTAAAATACTTGGTAGAAAATTTTCAAAGAAACTAATAAAAAAGGAGAAAATAAAAGTAGTTCTAGTAAAAGACACTTTAATTCACACTCTAATTCATTGTTTTTAATAGCTGAGTAATACTCAATTGTGTAAATGTACCACATTTTCTGTATCCATTCCTCTGTTGAAGGACACCTGGGTTCTTTCCAACTTCTGCCTATTACAAATAAGGCTTCTATGAACATAGCGGAGCATATGTCCTTGTTATATGTTGGAGCATTTTCTGGGTATATGCCCAGGAGTGGTATAGCTGGGTCCTCAGGTAATACTATGTCCAATTTCCTGAGGAACCACCAGACTGATTTCCAGAGTGGTTGTACCAGCTTGCAACCCCACCAACAATGGAGAAGTGTTCCTCTTTCTCCACATCCTTGCCAGCATCTGCTATCACTTGAGTTTTTCATCTTAGCCATTCTGACTGGTATGAAGTGGAATCTCAGGATTGTTTTGATTTGCATTTCCCTGATGACTAAGGATGTTGAACATTGCTTCTCAGCTATTCAAGTTTCCTCAGTTGAGAATTCTTTGTTTAGCTCTGTACCCTAGTTTTTAATAGAATCATTTGGTTGTCTGTAGTTTATTTTCTTGAGTTCTTTATGTATATTGGATACTAATCCTCTATCAGATGTAGGATTAGTAAAGATCTTTTCCCAATCTGTCTGGTTGTCATTTTGTCCTATTGACAATGTCCTTTGCCTTACAGAAACGTGATTTTATGAGGTCCCATTTGTCAATTGTTGATCTTAGAGCATAAGCCTTTGGTGTTCTGTTCAGGAACTTTTCCCCTGTGCCCAGGTATTCAAGGGTCTTCCCCACCTTCTCTCCTATTAGTTTCAGTGTATCTGGTTTTATGTGAATGTCCTTTATCGACTTGGACTTGACCTTTGTACAAGGAGACAAGAATGGATCAATTTGCATTCTTCTACATGCTGACCTCCAATTAAACCAGCACCATTTGTTGAAAATACTGTCCTTTTTTATTGGAAGGTTTTAGCTCCTTTGTCAAAGATCAAGTGACCATAGGAGTGTGAGTTCATTTCTGGGTCTTCAATTCTATTCCATTGATCTTCCTGGCTGTCTCTGTACCAATACCATGCAGGTTTTATCACTATTGCTCTGGAGTACAGTTTGAGGTCAGGGATGATGATTCTCCCAGAAGTTCATTTATTGTTGAAAATAGTTCTCCCTATCCTGGGTTTTTTGTTATTCTAAATAAATTTGAAAGTTGTTCTTTCTATCTCTATGAAGAATTGATTTGGAATTTTGATGTGGATTACATTAAATCTGTAGATTGCTTTTGGCAAGATGGCCATTTTTAATATACTGTTCCTGCCAATCCATGAGCATGGGAGATCTTTCTATCTTCTGAGATCTTCGATTTCTTTCTTCAGAGACTTGAAGTTCTTGTCATACAGATCTTTCCCTTGCTGTCCAGTTGCTACTGTAAGCTCTCTCCAGTTTCTTTTTGTAGGCATATAAAGCTATAAGTTTTTCTCTTAGCACTGCTTTCATTGTGTCCCATAAGTTTGGATATGAGTAGCCTTTATTTTCATTAAATTCTAAAAAGTCTTTAATTTCTTTATTTCTTCCCTTACCAAGTCATCATTGTAGAGCATTGTTCAGTTTCCACGTGTATGTGGGCTTTCCATTGTTTGTCATTACTAAAGACCAGCCTTAGTCCATGGTGGTCTGATAGGGTGCAAGAGATTATTTCAATCTTTTTGTATCTGTTGAGGCCTGTTTTGTGACCAATTATATGGTCTATTTTGGGGAAGGTACCATGAGGTGTCAAGAAAAAGATATATTCTTTTGTTTTAGGATGAAATGTTCTATAGATATATGTTAAATCTATTTGGTTCATAACTTCTATTAATTTCACTGTGTCTCTGTTTAGTTTCTGTTTCCATGATCTGTCCGTTGCTGAGAATGGGGTGGTGAAATCCCCCATTATTATTGTGTGAGGTGAAATGTGTGCTTTGAGCTTTAGTAAAGTTTCTTTTATGAATGTGGGTGCCCTTGAATTTGGAGCATAGATGTTCAGAATTGAGAATTCATCTTGGTACATTTTTTTTTTTTTGAGGAATATGAAGTGTCCTTCCTTATCGTTTTTTGATACCTTTTGGGTTAAAGTAAATTTTATTTGATATTACAATGGCTACTCCAGCTTGTTTCATGAAGCACTGTCTTCAGCAGTTGGACCTTGCAATATGTTGTAGACTGTAATCAATAGGCTTGCCAATAGCCTATGATGTTTGAATGTTCCGTGGGATCACTTTGGCCAAAAAGTTGTAGTCTATTCCTGGTACTGGTGGTTTTAGTTGGTGGCATAAGATATCCAGTTGAAACTTTTTCATGCCTATTATTTACTGTTTATATTTTAGAAATCTTCAACAGTAGTAGGTTTTCATGTGATTTTTTTTCAAGTCAAAGGATACCCACCAGAAGCCTGGCATATCAGGATCATTGAGCTTAGGCCCCAAGAAACTACAATTAATCAGGTGAATGAAATAAAACTGTTTGAGACCTGAAAATGGAAATAGAAGCAATAAAGAAAAGAGAAACTGAGGGAATCCTGGAGATGGAAATCCTAGGGAAAAGAGTAGGAACAACAGATGCAAGCATCACTAACAGAATACAGGTGATGGCAGACAGAATCTCAGTCCTAGAAGATCCAATAGAAGAAATCAATACATCAGTTAAAGAAAATGTTAAATTTAAAAATTGGCTGACACAAAAAATCCAGTAAATCTGGGATACCATAAAAAACCTAATCTAAGGATAATAGGAATAGAAGAAGGTGATGTAGCCCAGCTCTAAGGACCAGAAAATGTTTTCAACAAAATCATAGAAGAAAACTTTCCCAACCAAAAGAAAGAGATGCCTATAAGCAAACAAGAAGCCTATATAACACCAATTAAACTGGGCCAGAAAAGAAAATCACCCTTCCCCATAGTAAGCAAAACACTAAATCTATAGAACAGAAATAATATTAAAAGGTACAAGGGGAAAAGGCCACATAACTCACAAAGGTAGACCTATTAGAATTACACCTGAGTGCACAACAGAGACTCTAAAAGCTAGAAAGGCCTGGGCATTTATCTTTCAACTTGTATAAAATAACAGATGCCAACCTAGATTACTATACCCAGCAAAACTCTCAATCAGCATAGATGAAGGAAACAAGATATTTCAATACAAATCCAAATTCAAACAATATCTATCTAAAAATCCAGCCCTACAGAAAGTACTAGAAGGAAAACCCCAAACCAAGGAGGATAACTACACTCTAGAAAACAGGAAACAAGTAAAGTAACTCATACCAGGCAAAAGAAAACAAGGGAAACAAATAATGCATCTCTCTCTCTCTCTCTCTCTCTCTCTCTCTCTCTCTCTCTCTCTTTCTATCTCTATCTCTCTCTCTCTCCACCAAAATCAAAATAACAGGAATTAATAATCACTGGTCATCAATATCTTTCAACATCAATGGGCTTAATTCCTCAATAAAAAGACACAGGCTAACAGAATGGATAGGAAAACAGGATCCACCATTCAGTTGCATTCAAGAAACACATTCCTTCAATAAAGATAGATATTGCCTCGGAGTAAAGGGCTGGAAAATGTTTTCCAAGAAAATGAACTCAAGAAACAATCTGGGATAGCCACTCTAATATCTAATAAAATAGTCTTTCGGTCAAAATTAATAAAAAGAGACTGGAAAGAACATTCTATACTCATCAAAGAAAAAATCTATCAAGATGATATTTCAATTCTGAACATCTATGCCCCAAACACAAGGATACCCACATTTATAAAAAGAAACATTGCTAAAGCTTAAATCATACATGGAGCCCTACACATTAATGGTAGGTGACTTCAACACTCCACTCTCACCATCAACAGGTCATACAGACAAAAACTAAACAGAGAACTAATGAAACTAAGAGATGTTATTATAAATCAAATAATCCTAAAAGATATTTATAGAACTGTTCACCCAAACACAAAAGAATATAATTTCTTCTCAGCACCTCATGGAATCCTCTCCAAAACTGACCATATAGTTGGTCACAGAGCAAGCCTTAAAAAGTAGAAGAAAATTGAAATAACACCTTGTAGGTTATTAGACCACCATGGATTAAAGCTGGACTTCAACAACAACAGAAACACAGAAAGCCTACAACATTCATGGAAACTAAACAACTCCCTACTCAATGATCTCTGGGTCCTGGAAAAAAATAAAGAAATAAAAGACTTTCTAAAATTTAGTTAAAATGAAGGCAAAACATACACAAATTTGTGTAACACAATGAAAACAGGGCTATGAGGAAATTATATAATGTTAAATGCCTCCATAAAAAATTAGAAATTTCTCATAACAACAATTTAAATGTACATTTAAAAACTCTAGAAAAAAGAAGTGGACACTCCCAAGAGGAATAGAAGGCAAGAAATAATCAAAATCAGGGATGAAATCAAATCATTTAGAAACAAAGAAAACAATAAAAAAATCAACAAAACCAAGAGCTGGATCTTTGAGAAAATCCACAAGATAGACAAACTCAGTCAAACTAGCTATAAGGCACAGAGACAGCATCCAAATAAATAAAGTCAGAAATGAAATAGGAGACATGACGGACTATGGACATTCAAAGAATTCTTAGGTCTTATCTCAAAAGCCTGTACTCATGAAAACTGGACAATCCTAATGAAATTGATGATTTTCTAGACAAATACCACTTACCAAAGTTAAATCAAGATCGGGTAAACTATTAAAAGAGTCATAAAACCCCTAGGGAAGTAGTAGCAGTCATTCAAAGTCTCCGAATCCCAAGTAGCCCAGAGCTAGATGGTTTTAACACAGAATTCTACCAGACTTTCCAAGAAGAGCTAATACCAATATTCCTCAAACAATTACACAAAATAGAAACAGAAAGAATAATGTCAAACTCATTTTATGAGACCACAGTCACCCTGATATATAAATCATACAAATACTCAACAAAGAATTTCAGATAAATTTCTCTTATGAATATTGATGCAAAAATACTCAATAAGATTCGTGCAAACTGTATCAAAAAAGACATCATACGCATGATCAAGTAGGCTTCATTCCAGGGATCCAGGGATGGTACATTATAAGAAAATATATCATTGTAATTCACCATATAAATAAACTGAAAGAAAAAAATCACATGACCATCTACTAGATGCTGAAAAAGCATTTGGCAAAATTAAAAATTCTTTCATTTTAAAAATCTTAAAAAGATTGGGAATACAAGGGGCATACCTAAGAATAGTAAAAGCAACATACACCAAGCCAGTAGCCAACATCAAATTAAATTGAGAGAAAAGTGAAACAATCCCACTAAAGTCAGGGACAAGACAAGGCTGCCCACTCTCTCCCTATCTATTCAATATAGTTCTTAAAGTTCTAGCTAGAGCAATAAGACAATAAAAGATAAAGGGGATTCAGATTGGAAAGGAAAAAGTCAAAAGTATTACTATGTGTACATAATATAATACATAACTGACCCTGAACATTCTACCTGAGAACTCTTATTCTGATAAACACCTTCATCAAAGTGACTGGGTATAAAATTAACAAAACTAAACAAAACAAATGACAAAACAAAATTAGTAGCTCTCCTCTGTACTGAAGATAAACAGACCAAGAATGAAATTAGGGAAACAATAACCTTTATAATAGGTATAAATAATATAAAATAACTTGCTGTAACTCTAAGAAAGTGAAGAACATGTATGACAATAACCTTAAGTCTCTGGGGAAAGAAGTTGAGAAAGATCTCAGAAGATGGAAAGATCTCCCATGCTCATGGATTCGTAGGATAAACAGTAAAAATGTCCATCTTACCAAAAGCAACCTACAGATTCAATGCAATTCTCATCAAAATTCCAACACAACACTTTACAAATAACGAAAGAATAATTTTCAAATTTATATGGAAAAACAAATAACCCAAGATAGCCAAAACAATCCTGAACATTAAAAGGACTTCTGGAGGTATCACCATTTCTGACCTCAAGCTGATCCAATGTAGTAATAAAACTGCATTGTATTGGTATAGGAATAATCAGGTTGATCAATGAAATAAAATTAAATATACAGAAATAAATTTACACACCTATGCACACAATATTTTTGACAAAGGCCAAACCATACAATGGGGGAAAGTATTCTCAACAAATAGTGCTGGTCTAACAGTATGTCTCTGTGCAGAAGGGTGCAAATAGATCCATATTTATTACCCTGCCCAAAACTCAAGTCCAAGTGGATCAAACATCTCAACATTAAATTTAGATACAGTAAATTTGATAGAACCCAATGTGGCCAATAACCTTCTGAATAGAACACTAATGCCTCAGGCTATGAGATCAACAATTGATAAATGGGACCTCACAAAACTGAAACTGAAAAGCTTCTGTAAGACAAAGGATAGTGTCAATAGGACAAACCAGCAGCCTATAGATGGGAAAGGATCTTTACCAACCCTACATCCAACAGAAGGATAATATCTAAAATTTATAAAGAATTCAAGAAATTAGACATCAACAACCCAAATAATCCAATTAAAAATGAGGTACATTACCATACTTATAAAGCCCTTGATTAACATTTAAAAAAATTGTACAAAAGCCAAATGGAAAAGGGGGGACACAGGATAGGGGTTTTCTAGGGAGGGGAAATGGGGAAAGGGATTGGCATCTGAAATGTAAATAAAATATCCAATAAAAAAAGAAAAATAAATAAATAAAAAATAAAAATGAGGTACAGAGTTAAACAGAAAATTCTCAACAGATGAATCTTGAATGACCAAGCAGCACTTCAAGAAATGTTCAAAGTCCTTAATCATCAGGGAAATGCAAATCAAAACCACCCCAAGATTCTGTCATACTCATTAGAATAATTATGATAAAAATCTCAAATGATACCACATGCTGATAAGGATGTGGAACCAGAAGAACACTCTTCCATTGATGGTGGGAGTACAAACTTGTACAATCATTTTGGAAATCAACTTGGTGGTTTCTCAGAAAACTGGGAACAGTTCCACCTCAAGACCCAGCTATACTACTCCTGGGCATATATCCAAATACTGCCCAACTATATCACAGGGACACTTGCTCAGCTATGTCCATAGCAGCTTTATTCATAATATCCAGAACCTAGAAAAAAACTAGATGTCTCTCAACTTAAGAATGGATAAAGAAAATCTGGTACATCTACACAATGAAATATTATTCAGCTATTAAAAACAAAAACACCATGAACTTTTCAGGCAAATGTATGGAACTTTAGAATATCATCCTGAGTAAAGTCACCTAGAGCCAGAAGACTCATATGCTATGTACTCACTTATAGTGGACATTAGTCATAAAGTGCAGGACAACAATGCCTCAACCCACAGACCCAAAGAGACTAGGTAATAAAGAGGTCTCAAGGAAGGATGCTCCTATCTCATTCAAAAGGGGAAACAAAATAGTCATCGGAGGTGAATGGAGAGAGTGAAATGTGTAGGAGAGAAAGTAAAGAGGGGAACAGGGATGGCAATCAGATGTGGGGAAAGTAGAGGCAGGAAAGGGCTGGGAATGAGAATGGAAATCTGCAGCTGGGGCATCTTTGGTGACTAGTTGGAGGCTTGGGATCAGAGAGGACTTGGGGAGTTTATCGAAGTGATCCTAGCTTAGATTTCTACCAGAAAGGAATTTAGAATCTCAAGTGGTCACCTCCTGGAACCAGGTAGGACTTTGGGAAGAGGGAGGAGGACATTAATCGACCCACAAAAACTTCCACGCAAAAATTTGTCTTGCCTACAATATGTGCAGTGATGAAAATGGAGCAGAGACTGAGGGATCAGCCATCCAGTGACTTCCCCAACTTGAGACCCATCTCATGTGAGAGAGCCAACTCCTGACACTATTAATGACATTTTGCTATGCTTACAAACAGGAGCCTATAGTGTAACTGTACTCTAAGAGGCTCCACCCAGAAGATGATTGAGGTTCCAGCCAGAAAATAACTGAAATAGATGCAGAGGCCCACAGCCAAACATTAGACAGAACTTGGAGAGTCTTGTGGAAGAGTTGGATAAGGATTAAGAGACCTGAGGGGATAGTGACTCTACAGAGATACCAACAGAGTCAACTAACCTAGACCCACAGGTGCTTCCACAGACTGAACCACTAAGCAAAGAGCATACATAGGCTGCCTAGCACATACTCAGCAGATATACAGCTTGGTCTTCATGCGGTTCCCCCAACAACTGAAGTGGGGACTGACCCTAAAGCTATTGCCTACCTATGGGTCCCATTTCCCTAACTAGGCAGCCTTGTGTGGTTTCAGTAGAAGGTGCACATAGTCCTGCTGTGACTGATGTGCCAGAGTAGGGTGACTCCCCAGGGGGGCCTTGACCCTTTCAGAGGAGAAGCAGATGGAGGAGGCTTTGTGTGATGGGAGAGAGGTGAGAAGGGGGACATTGATCTGGATATAAACCGAATAAACAAATAAAATAAATAAATGGGAAAAAGACTTAAATGTGGATAATTTCTTTTTAAATCTCATGATAATGAAATCAGTTTTCAGATTTTTCTGTGTTTCTGAAGTTATGTAAGCTTCACTATGATATCAGTATTAGGTTGGAAATAATTAAAGGACCTGATAATAGCATATTCAAATCTATATGGAAAAATGGTAGCAGAATAGTTAAAAAGAAAATTCCATGCTTTAGATTCTCTCAGATGTAGACCAAATAATAACTATACTCAGATAAAAACATCTTTATGAATATATCAAAATTAGGGAATAAGCTGAAAATACCTGTGTGGATTGTAAGACCCAATAACAATTACAATAAAAAGCTTAAAGGAATATTGTTATTCTGAAGGATTGCTCTCTATTCCCTCTTCACTATGACAGCCAAATATAAGAGAGATGATTCCAATGAGTATATAATTTCTGTATGGGGAAAAATGAATCCAATATTCCCTTTCTTTTTTTTTAAAGATGTATTTAATCTATGTATGTGAGTACTTGGTCACTGTCTTCAGAAACACCTGAGGATGGCATCAGATCCCATCACAGAGGGTTGTAAGCCTCCATGTGGTTGCTGAACTCAGGACTTCTGGAAGAGCAGCCAGTGCTCTGAACTGCTGAGACATCTCTCCAGCCCCTGGAAGGCTTCCTTTCAAAGAGTGCTTTTTAAGACTCATCCCAGGAAACCTTTTCAGATCTCACTTGTTCAGGAACACTGGGGAAAAGAGTATCACTAGACAACCTGGGTTCAGACAAAAATGAAAAATACAGACAGCACAGTAACCACTCTGTTGGTATTGATGCTAACTCTTGTTCTTTACAGTTGAGATATCCACTCATAGGTATGAGACAGTAGCATAGCATATCTGGAAAACCAAGTGCATTCAAAAACATTATAGGAATTTTAGTTTGGCTTGACTTCTTAAGTGTCTGTCCTTATACCCAGACTCAGATCCTTCTCTCAGGCAAAATACAGGGAGTGACAGGCAAGGCACACCCTATTTAGAGAAACTATAATAGCTCTATATACCAAGGCAAGGTATGCATAGTTGCTTAGCCCAGTCTCAAAGCATATTCCAAATGCCCACCCTGGCATGGATGTACAAGAGTATGCTAGACTTCACAGAAATTTAGGCTTATATGACAAATAGTAATGCAGTCAAGCATGAAATCCAACATCAAAATACTGGACAGGAAAGCAAGACCTATCGAGCATACCTTCTGTTCCATTGTTTATCAGCAAATCTACCAATATTTGGGGCCTGTCTGTTTGTAGTTCTGATAAACTGCAAAACTGAAATGATATTACAGTTTAGCCAAAGCACACCTGTGATGATACAACCTGATCAAATATTGAAATGCCTACCCAGTTAACCCACCTGATTATGAACCTAGCCAGTATTTTCTCCAGAAAGTCAGATGACTGATTCCAGTTGGAAGTCATATACAAGCTTAGAGGAAAGCCAGTGACTCCATGAGCTATAGAAGTCAACAGCAGACTTTTCTTTCCTAACATCATTGTGATCTATAACATCATACTTTCAGACACACTAAATATCAATGCAACAACTGAACTATAGTATAAACATAAATGTTCAACAGTGCATTTGTGGATAAAAAAGTGGTATCTTAACAAGAGAATATTCTTTAAAGAGTCTTTAATGATAATGGCATCTCATTATTTACAACGCATAGACTTAGAAAATACCTTGCTTCTGCACAGTAAACTGGCAAAGGAAGATAGGTACCATATGTTTTCACATATTTGGGCATTTAAAACAAACTCTCATAACAGAATAGAATGCTGCTTTCTAGAGTAGAAGAAAGTGGAAGAAGAAATCTTTTCAAACTGTATAAAGATTCAGTTAGACAGATGGTATATTTTTGATGTATTGCACAACACAGTGGCTATAGTTAATAGAATGATATCCTCTATTTCAAACTTACCAAACTTATACATTGATGGACATTATATTCATTCTGTACCTTAGTTGCTCAGAAGGCTATAATACTATTCAGTATAGTCTCCAATACTGGTTGGAACTGATGTTAATGTCTTTGGATATTGAGAAGTTTGATCAATGCTATGAATAAAAATAATAACTATTTGCCATGGTATATTAAGTAGCTTGATGGAATAATAATATGTTACTCAATGTATATACAATTATAAAATATTAAGGAACAATAAAATACCTTCTACAGGTATTTTGATGTTCATTATTGTTTTGATTATGTTGGCTCTTTTGTATTTACATATGAAATTTAAGAGTATCTTTTCCAATTTTGTGAATAACTGCTTTGGAAATTTGCTGAGGATTGTGTTGAATCTTTAGATTGCTTTTGGAAAAGATGGACATTTTAGTATCATTTAATCTACCAATCCATGAGTATGGGGGTTCTTTTGAGCTTCTTTTAATTTCTGGGACTTGTTTCAGCTATACAATTCTTAGTCATTTACCCCAATGACTCTACATCCTATTTTAACAATGCCTACTCATCAAT
Organism: Rhabdomys pumilio; assembly: GCA_030674055.1. Taxonomy (NCBI): domain Eukaryota; kingdom Metazoa; phylum Chordata; class Mammalia; order Rodentia; family Muridae; genus Rhabdomys; species Rhabdomys pumilio. The sequence goes on along the minus strand of JANHMN010000005.1, from coordinate 72,629,227 downwards.
ACTCTTTGCTTCTCTATTCACAAAGGCCAAAAAATGGAAACTGCTTTGATGGCCATCAAATTATTAATGGATAGTGAAAAGAAGATAAATTTAGACAATGGCATATTATTCAGCTATTGGAAGGATGAAGTTATTATTTTGTGTGTAAAAAAATAAATTTAGAAGCAATCATTCTAAATGAGGTAACCCAGACCCAGGAGTACAAACATCACATATTTATTTCTCATTTATGAATGTGTTCTTTGTCTTTCCTGATGTGTGTGTATATTTGTACAAATCAGAGAATTACTAACAGGGGATGCAGAAGGGCTTGCTTACAATGGAGGGGAGAAAGAATGATGTGTTATAGAGAGTTAAAAAGGAATAATGGAATGGGAAGGTCAAGTCAGAGTGGGGAAGATAGAGTAAGGTATAAAAGGAAATATGGGAATATGAGTAGAATAAATAACACTAAAGACCTTTAGGAAAAATCATGTGAAAATCTAGTACAGAAAAAGTTTCATATATATATATATATATATATATATATATATATATATATATATATGAAATATATATATATACATATATACATATATATGTGTGTATATACATATATATGTATATATATACACACATATATACATATAAAGGACAAATTAATTTAAATATAATATTATATTATTTAATACTATATATATATATATATATACATATATATATGTGTGTGTGTGTGTGTGTGTGTGTGTGTGTGTGTGTGTGTACATATATGTAGTATTAAAATGTAACCATTCTATAATGGAACAGCATTTTCCCTACTAGACATCAGAAGCTAACAAATAAAAAACACAATCTCAAGAAATGGGCTATTTCTTTTGGATTTTTTGACCATTGAATTCTTATAGACTAAGATAGACAGGCTACTGCCTGTGTTTTAGGTTACCCTCCAGAATTTGATAATAAGACCATATGACATTAGGGTATCACAAGTTTGAATCCTAGAATATTGAGAAATTAAGCTTCTTCTGACCTGGAAACTCAATCTCTACTGGGTAACTTTCATATTACTAGAAGGTACTATATATACCGACAAAGAAGAAAAATAATCACTAATCTTACTTAGCTCTAAACTCTGTGAGATACAATAATAATTGGCCTGTGAAAGCATGCTCATGGATAGAATAGTGGCATGAAAGTTATGGGAGTAAACAACCAGCCTTAAATCTGATTGGATTTAAGGCCTAATGTCATAAGGTAAAAACAAAACCTGTCACCCTTTTCAGGACAAAGCACTTGTGGCTAAATAGATTATAGACCTTTGGGAGAGAACCTTCTACTATTATCTGGCTAAATGGGAACAGTATTAAATTGTCTCCTAATAAATTAGGAGTATACTCATTGATTGATGCATTACAAAACCCTCATCAGAGAAGCTTCTATTTCAAGTAAATGGTCATTAACATAGAAACCCACAACTGGCCAAGGAGCAAAGCATAAAAGACTTCTCAGCTCTAAATGCATCATCAAAACTGTACCCCTCTTCCAAAGGCTTATGAATTTTGGTAGAAAAGGGGACAGAAACAATGTAAAACCAGAGGCTAACATCAAGGAAACTATCTTGGAAGTACAGTATGGCAATTGCACATGCAAACTCACAGTGTTTGTGACAGCAGACATAAGAATTGTGCAAGTCAAATCTTGATGATATCCCATCATTGACAGAAGGATTTTGTCCCAAATCCCACCCCTAGACATGGAGATCTTGGCAATTATCTGTTGTTAAAAGTATGAGAGTCAACTTTCTCTATGAGTGCAGCTCCTGGTAAATTACTATACCTCTTTGGAAGGCTACAATATCCATGAATATTTGGACAGCCAACATTGGCTTTTATGGTAAACAAAAAGGACACCAATTTGGATGGGAAGGCAAGGATGTGGATCTGAGAGGAGGTGAGCAAAGGAGGGTAAACATGGAAAAAAAGATTTTGTACAAAATTATCAGAGAATCA
>JANHMN010000005.1:72612172-72627229 GCA_030674055.1 Rhabdomys pumilio | reverse complement strand
TAATTTGTAAAATAGAATCCTTGAGATGAGATAGCTGAAACTTACAGAAATAGTGTCTGTAACTATCAGTCAGAATAGAAAAAAGCCTCATCACTCTTGAAGCATATGTTAGAGTACTAAGAAAGATGTTGCTTTACTAGAAGTATTGATTATATAGTAAACAGTACAACTTTGCAAGCGGAATACCATGAACCTTTTTTCTAAAGGAGAGTTTTAGAGTAGAATACTTTCTCAAGAGTTAGTTGCATGTGAACCCAAGTAACATCCCTGAAGATGTCACTTTCCATACACAGTTGTATTATTTCATTAACATAATTTCTAAAACTTTAATGTCTACATTATTGAAAAGGTATTTTTATAAGGTTTATTTTGTTAATCTCCACTTGCACCAGCAATTTAACTCTACACTAATACTGTAAACCATCACTTAAAAAAATCCCAAGTCCACAAACTCACTGTGTCCATTAGCTGCTCCAAACTCACATAGATCATAATAATTAAAGTTCCAGTATGGATGGGGAGGATCTCAGTAATTTTAGCCCCTAGCTGAGGAGATTTAGTATTGAAGATTGCTAGGATAAGGAAATCTTGTTTTCCTCACAGATGTAGCTCTTGATAAATTACTCATTCTCCAGTGGATGGCCTTATACTCATGCACATAATGACACCATTGATTCATCTCTGGATTTTAAAGCAGGATATGAAGTTGGATGATGGTTGTGGTAGTGAGAGTCTAGGAAGACATGCAGAAAGGGAAAGAGTGAATATAATCAAAATGCATTATGCTCATGTATGGATTTCTCAAACAGTGATAATCAAAAAATGAAGAAATAAAAAAAATGTCTCTATTCAAATGCAGTGGTATTTTAAATTAATTCACCTTTATTTTGTGAAGTAAGATAGCATGGTAATTGAGGAAAATAAGATGTATATATGTATGTGTATATGCTAAGATGTGAGAGACACACTAAAATTAAACTATATAACATTTATAAAATCAAAACATTCCTTAATCCATGAATTATAAAATTTTTTTTCCTTTCCTAAATAGAATTTTCCTTAATATTGAGTGGAACTTGGTCTTAGTCAACTCTGTGAGGAAGACTTTTTCTCCCATTCTCAGCATTCCTTAGTTGTCTGTAGTTCCTATCCAGGGTTAAGGCCCTGTGCCATTTTTCCCTTCCATATTAGTATTTCTATCGGTACCAGCCTAGTTCACATCTTATTTAGGCAATCAACAAAGAAAAGTAAAGCAGAAAATTTGAAAAGACGGCAAAGGGAATGGGTACAGGATAGTGTTTGGAGGGAAAGAAGGAAAGAAGTAAATTATACATTATAATATAAACTGATAAATAAATTTAAAATGTAAACTACATATTTTTTGAGATTTTGTCTCACCATATTAAGAATAGTTAAGGTCAAAACACACAAATGAATAAAATAGAAAATAAAAATATAAAAATAGAGATAAAAAGAAGGAAAAAAGGAAGAAGGAGAAGAAGAATAGGAGGAGGAGGAGGAGGAGGATAACAACAACAAAACTAACAAAAAGTTCCAAAGATGACAAATACTAACACAAATGTGTGGAAGGGGTACATATTAATTGTTGTTAAGAATGCAAACTGGTACAGACACTATAAAAATTATTGTGAGTGGTTCCTCAAAATAGCAAAAGATAGATATGCAAGTTGATCTCACTATACTACTTTTAGATATATTACCCAAGGGTTCCATATCCTACTCTAGAGATATATACTAATCCATGCTTATTGTTGATCTAGTCACAAGAGCCGAGGAAAGGAAACAGCATAGATGCCTACCAACTGATTAATCGATAATGAAAAAGTGTTACACTTACATGAGGGAATATCATTCAGCTAATAGGAAATATTACATTTGAAGGTGAATGTATGGAGTTGGAAGCAATCATTGTGAATGACATAACTAAGACACAGAACATTTAAGGTTGAGTGTTTTCTTGTTTGTGGATGTGACCTTTTATTCCTCAGATATATGTGTTTTATTTGGAATAGGAATAGAAGTCAGTAAATTGCTAAGAAATCATGGAGTGGGTCTTTCAAGGGAGGATATGTGATACATTATTTTAAGGACTAAAAGGGACTAATAAAACAAAAAGGGTTAAACTGGGGTGGTGAAATTGAGAAATAGGATGGAAGAAATAATACTAAACACCTTTTGAAAAAAGAATTATTTTATCATTCTGTAGGCATCCTCTTCATCTGAGTGATGGTGTACTTTGCTATACAGAAACATTTTAATTTTATGAAGTCCCTATGTATTAATTGTTCGTCTTCTTGCTTGAACTACCAGTGTACTATTTAGAAAGTCCATTCCTGCTAGGCATGGTGGCACTTGCATTTAAACCTAATTCTTGGGAGACAGAAGCAACCAGGTCTGTGAGTTTGAGGATAGTAGTTTTATGTAGAGAGACCCTGTCTCAGAAAGAAGAAAGAATGAGAAAAAGAAAGAAGGAACAGGAAGAAAAAGAAAAAAGAAAAGTAAAAGAAAGTTCATTCATGTTCCAATGAGTTCCAGGTAATTCTTACTCTCTTCTCTATCAGACTAGTGTATCCAATCTTATGTTGAGGTCCTTGATCTACTGTGTATGATGAACACTGAGAAATAAGAACCAAGTTGTATTCATCTACACATAACCATACAGTTTGTCCAGAGTCATATGATTATGATGCTCTCTTTTATTTAAGGTTTCTTGTTGACTACTTTTTCATGTCAGTATTGTGATGACTTTTATTACTGTAGTATTGTAGTGTAACTTGAAATCTGAGATCCAACAATTTTTGTTTTGCTGTTCAGTGTTGTATTGGGTGTCCTGAGAGTATTGTACCGCTATATGAAATTTAAGATTGTTCTTTCAATTTCGGTGAATTGTATTGGAATCTTGGTGGAGATTCTGTTTAATCTGTAGATTGCTTTTGGTAGGGTGGATATTTTCTTTTCTTTTCTTTATTTATTTATCTACTTTATATTTCATAGCTTCCCTCTCTCCTCTTCTCCTACTCCCACCCTTACAAATCCCTCCCCATCACTCCTCCCTATCTTCTCAGAGAAAGAGACCCCCACCCTCTTTGAGTACCATCCAACTTGGAACATCCAGTTCCAGTAGACTAAGCACATCCTCTCAAACTGAGGCCTAACCCAGCAGTCCAATCAGAGAAGGGAATCCAGTGGTAGGCAACAGAGTCAGAGACAGCCCCCACCCCAATTGTTAGGGGACCCAAATGGAGATCAAGCTGCACATCTGTTCCAAAGGTGTAGAGGGCTTAGGCCCAGCCCATACATGTTCTTTGGACTGTGGTTCAGTTTCTTAGACCTACTACCTATCCATGAACATGAGAAGTTTCTCCATCTTCTGGTATCTTCTTCAGTTTCTTCTTTTAGTGCTGTTACTTTTTCAAAATATGAATATTTCACTTCCTTTGTTGTGGGACCATGAAAGGATAGCTTGGTTCTTGGTTGGGCACAGGTCTCAAACCCCAGACCCTGATGGGACAAATCAGGGACAAAGGCAGGTGTTCGGCCATGCCCCCAGAACCCAGGGTCCTGACACAAGGTCTAAGATCTCCATTGACCTGTGCCATTCAGTCCCATAGGGCAATGTCCCTACCAGCCCCTCCACAGGTAGTGAGCATGACTACAAGTCTCAGGCCCTCGGGAGAATTTCCATATTAATGAGATGCCTAAAGACCAGAGGGCTTAGCCAATTACATATTCCTTTCCCAGACCCTCCTCATTTCTCCCTCCCTATTTAAGTCAGGTCTGCCTTAAGTGGGGTGCATCCAGATTCAACTACCATCTGCTAAGAAAATAAAGCCTTTTGGAACCCTGGACTTCCTTGTGTCTTTGGGGCTTGCCGTGGAGAACCATGGAGGGGCCCTCCAAGTATCTAGCCATGGTCTAATCTCCCATGGAGAACTTCTCTGCATTCTACCTTGGAGGTCTGCCTCTTCAAGCAAGCTAGCTGAGCAGCTGAGCCAAGGCAAACCCAGCAGTGTCTGGGGGCCTGAGAATAGAGACCACAGGCCTCTGGGTCCACTCAAGAGCCCTGCCATCCCACGTGGAACTCCCAGTCTCTCATGCCCGAGAATGAGCCCCACAGTGTCTGCTCAGTGCCATATGGAGGGAACTAAGTTAAATTCTTGTGCTTCTGCCACTCTGAGCCATAACAGACATGTGAGGACCATAACTCTGCCCAACAGGAGCCCACACCCATGCATGAGCTATCATTCCCCACAGGTGGTGGAGGATGTGGACAGTGCCAGCTCCAAGAGTGCCCCCCCCCCCGCTAGTGCCTGCAAAGAACCTCTCCATAAAACCGTGAGTAACTCCAGCCTAGTTCACAAAACTAGGCAAAAACCAGGCCTCTCTTTGTCCCCCCTCCTCTCTATTTCTCTCTTCATGTGTTCTTGGTCAGCTTCTCTGCTTTAACTCCTCTCTCTCTTTTTGTCTCTACTTCTCTTCCACATGTTCTCCAACTCAAGGGCAAGATGGCAATGATCCCCCAGCTCCACAGAGAGGGCTCCTTCACAACTAACAGCTGTCTTTCAGGCCTCAACACCTGTCTTGACCCTCATTCTAAGACTCTTTCCCTTGGGTGAGGAACTCCTTCTCACAGCTGAGACTGTCCTCTCTCTCCATAAAGCATTGGCTTCAAACTCTAGTCCCCAGCGTTTCTCCCTCAGGGAATCAGTCTTTGATTGCTGCCTGCTAGTGTAGGTTTCACCTCCCCCTCAGGGTCAGCACCCTGTTTGTTCCCATTGCCACTGTGTTCCTCACAGGTTCTTTCTCATGGCTAAAAACTTCAGGTTGAGCCTGGAGAAACTGTGAGAAGTTTGCTAACTTTTCTCAGGAGCTGCCAGCTCCAAGCCAGCTTCCACGTGTCTCCGCCATGGCTCAGTCTTTTATACAGCCTTGCACTCCTTATATATAGCTCTGACTCTCCTATCAAGCCCCTGTTTCTTGCTTTGAGCTTTTCTTCAAGGTTGGCCTTTTTTCTCCTTCTCTACATTTAGGATTTCTAAGAAAAACAAATGGGGAATAATCTGCTAGAGCACAGCCAGCACATGGCAGAGCAGGCCTCTCCCCCATTGTTTCTAAACCCACCATTAATGCTTTTTCTCCATAACACGAATACTTGCAACAATGTTCATTCTTTTCAACCAAAAATTTTCTTGTTTTTTTTTTTAATTTTTAAAATGTTTCCTTTTCTCCCTAATATTCAGGATATTTGTCCAACATTTCATTTTTTTCAACTTTTTGAGATTACTTTAAGGTTCAAAAGTCATCTAATCTACTTCCACAGGTCAAATTAACTATGCTGATCACCATTTTTCAATCCTTAATTAACAACTAGTTTCCTTTTATAGACAAAATGTTGCTGCTTATCCCAGATACACAATTAACATAATGTTTTTCTTCCTCAGCTGTCCAAAACAGATGCAAAGGTGCCTTCTAAGACAAAATTTTCTCAAACACCTTTGTGTGGCCCGCGCAATCATCTCACCAGCAAGAACGCACGCGGGCACCAGGATCCTTCTGCAGCAAGCGTTTATTGCCATGTGAGGAGGAAGAAAGAGAGACCCAAGATGGTGCTGCTTTATATACACCCTAGGGTGGGGTGGACATATCTGATTGGCTGCTTGCTCAAAACCCCGTATGACGCCCCGGGTTGGGCGGTGACTTGGCGCGCTTTCACCACTTGCACATGCGCAATTTTACTTGTTTACCCACGAGTGCCAGGTGCCAGCGCCATGTTGCAATGGTGCTGCTTCCCTGTTGTGATTATCCTACAGGTGCACCCACATATCCAGTGGAGACAATCCATCTCCTGGGACCTGCCTGTGACACCAAGCTGCCTTCTTCCAGCCACCCCATCTGACTGAAGACTCCAGAGACACACGCTGAGATCCAGAGACTCATGCTGAGACCTAGAGACACATGCTGAGTCCTACAAAATACAGATCCAGACCTTCCAGCTACAGATGAACTCTCTTGCCAAAGTCAAATAGCTAAAAGTTACATGTTAGTAAGGAAAACATAATGTCTATCTAGATTAGTCAGATGTTATTACTCTCAAACTGTACCACCTGTAATTAATTGGTTCAATGATTCCTTGCCTTCCCAACCCTCACCCTCAACTCCCCTTTCCCTGTGACTTAATTGTACTACCCACTCCAGCCTGCATAGTGTTTTCTTTTGACTTCCTCATCCAAAATTTTCACTACAGATGACATAGTGACAAACACTCCCCTTCTAAAAAGGAAAATGGGAGGAGATGTGGGACTGCAAAAGGATAACTTGGTTCTTGGTTGGGCACAGGTCTCAAACCCCAGACCCTGATGGGACAAATCAGGGACAAAGGCAGGTGTTTGGCCACTCCCCCAGAAGCCAGAGTCCTGACATGAGATCTAAGATCTCCATTGACCTGTGCCATTCAGTCATGTAGGGCAACACCTCTACCAGCCCCTCCACAGGTAGAGGGCATGACTATAAGTCTCAGGCCCTTGAGAGAATTTCCATATTAATGAGATACCTAAAGGCTAGAGGGCATAGCCAATTACATATTCCTTTCCCAGACCTTCCTCCCTCCCTATTTAAGTCAGGTCTGCCCTGACCTAAGTAGGGGTGCATCCAGATTCAACTACCATCTTCTATGAAAATAAAACTTTTTGGAACCATGGATTCCCTCATGTCGTTGGGGGTCCACTGTGGGGAAATGTGGGGAAGGCCCTTAATGAGCCACTGTAGCTGCAGCCACAGCTCCTAACTTGAGTTAGGAGGACCTTGAATCCTGGAGGACCTCTCTGCATTCCAGCCACAGGGGCCACCTCTTCAAGCAAGCTAGCCAAGCTACTGAGCCAAGCAAGTACTTCCCATGGGGCACAGTTGGGGCACCCCTTTCCTCTCTCCCTCATTTCTCTCGGCATGTGGGTTGGTTCTGCCCACATGCCCACAGTCTCTGTTCGCCCGTGGCCCCTCAGCAGCATCTGGGAGCCCCAAATAGAGACCACTGGCCTCTAGGTCCACTTGAGAGGCCCTGCCACCACCCCCCCCCCACATGGAAGCTATCATTCCCCGCACTTGGTTAGACTTATTCCAAGATTTTAAAAACTATTTTGAATGTATTATTTTTTAAAAATACTTTCGTAGTCTATGTGTTGTTTGTTCATTAATTTTGTATCTGACTACTTTGCTGAATATATTTATCAGCCATATGAGATTTCTGGTGGTGTCTTTTGGGGATTTAATATATAGAAACATATCATCTGCAAATAAAGATACTTTGACTTCTTTCTCCACTAATTGTATTTTATCACCTTCAAATTTGTTATTGCTCTAGCAAAGACTTCAAGTAAAAGAGGGAGAAGTACACTTTCTTGTCTTATTTCTGATTTTAGTGGATGTTCTTTTTTTTTCTCCAATTAGAATGATATCGATTGTGGTATCTTGTATATTGCATTTATTATGTTGAGATGTGTGTCCCAAATCCCTATTTTCTCAAAGACTTTTACAATGAATAAATGTTTGACTTTGTTATGGATCTCTTTTTTTTAAATTATTTTAATCTTTAAAAAAAAAAACAATCTAGTCATTATCCCCCTCCTGGTCTACTCTCTGGGGTAAGAGGAATGGGATTACCGTTCCTCATCCCATTCTTTCTACCCTGTCTCCAAGAGGATGTCCCCACTCCATTCCCACACCACCAGGCCTCCCCACTCCCTGGGCCTCAAGTCCCTCAAGGATTACGTGCATCTTCTCTCACTGATGCCAGACCACATAGTTGTCTGCTGTGTATGTGTTGGGAGTCTCATATTACCTAGTGTATGCTGCCTGGTTGGTGGCTCAGTGTCTGAGAGATCTCTGGGGGCCAGGTTAGTTGAGACTGCTGGCCTTCCTATGGGGTCTCCCTCCTCAACTTCATCTAGCCTTTCCTTAATTCACCTGTAGGGGTCCCCAGTTTCTGTTCATGATATGTTTCTATATATTAAATCCCCAAAAGACACCACCAGAAATCTCATATGGCTGATAAATATATTCAGCGAAGTAGTCAGATACAAAATTAATGAACAAATAACACTAGAAACACAGAAAAAAACACAAGAAAACACAAGAAATCAAAGTAAACTGGCATACAATACCAATAATACAATAACAGTAAAAATCCCAAAGCAAAATGAGACAAAAAGTCTATAAAAGTACCATTAATTTGTTTTGTGTTAGCCAACTACTCTTGGACATTAGGCCTGCCCTGAAGTATATTTAATATACCTTGGAGATTCCACTGAATAAAACTAATTTTCTCTTTTGCCAGTAGATGTCAATTGTAGACAGCTTCCTGGTTAGAGGTGGGCGCTCATGTTCATTTTCCCCTTTCAGAGCTGGGACCCCCATTTAACTTGAACCTGTGGCACGCACCATGACCAAGAGAACTCTTATAAGGACAACATTTAATTGGTACTATCTTACAGGATCAGAGGTTCAGTCCATTATTATCAAAATGGGAACATGATAGCATCCAGGTAGGCATGGTTCAGGAGGAGCTCAGAGTTCTACATCTTCATCTGAAGGCTGCTAGCAGAATACTGACTTCCAGGCAGCTAGGATGATGCTCCTAAAGACCACACCCACAGTGACACACCTACTGCAACAGGGCCATACTTTCTAATAGTGCCACTCCCTCTGCTGAGCATATACAAAGCATCAGATACATGTTGCCACAGTCTCTGTCAGTTCATATGGGTATCAGTTCTGCTAAAAGACACTGCTTCATTAGAGTCATCTATCATCTCTGGCTCTTATTATCTTTCTGTTTCTTCTTCTGCATGGGTTCCTGATCCTTGATAGGAAACCTTTAATGAATACATCCCATTTAAAACTTAGTGTTCTAAAGTCTCTCTTTCACTACACATTGTCCATTTGTGGGTGTCTGTTAGTTCTTTTCTACTGTAAAAAGAAGCTTCTTTGATGAAAGGTGTGTGAGACACTAATTTATGTGAACAGCATTTCATCATTATGAATCAACTTTGTTGGTATGTTCTTTGGCAGTATAATAGTTGTAGGTTTCTCCCTATAGGCACATAACCTATCTAGAATCAGGTTCTTGGCCATTTTAGCAATGCCCCATATGGTCTCCGTCTCATGGAGTTGGTCTTAAATCCAATTAGTATCCTAAAATTTGTGCTAGTACCACATAAACATGTCTTGAAAGCAGGTCACTATTGTAGGACACAGAGTTTGTAGCTGAGGGATATTAATACTTTTTCCCTCCTGTAACATACAGAGTACCTTTTAGTACAATGAATGCTATTCAGTAGGGGTAAAATTTCTAGTTAAGCTCCAACTCCATGTGCGATGACATATGCAAATGGTCTTGTTACGGAGCTTATAACCGTCAGGAAAATACTACAGACTTAACATGGACTATAATTGGTCACTTTCTATTAATTCTGGAGCAGAGTAACAGCCTTCAATCCATATTTAAAAGATGCTTCCTAGAAGGACTAAGAGAAAGTTTTTTGTTTTGTTTAGTTTTGTTTTTGTTTGTTCATTTAGCAAGCACCACAGTTACTCCACTTCTGAGGAATTTACAGCTAAGTGAGGAACTGCCCCACTCGCCCAGATATGTGAGGAACGTCCTGGTTTTCCTGCCCAGAGGTAAATATGTTACATAATCCAGAGCAAGCCTTTCATCATTTTGCAACAGTTACACTATTTAGCAGAGAGGGAAAGGGGTTGGAGCTTTTAAGAATTTATGTCAGGGGCCAATATCCAGTAGAGAGGTGAATGACACAAAACAAAATTTCCTTAGACATCACAGTGTTTTCAGCAATAGAGCTTCCTTGGCAATAACATGATATTTGGAGGCTTATATGGATCACCTTTGGCATACAACTCAACAAAATGTAATCCATTCCTTGTTCTGGAACATTTGCATGGTGGCACGGCTTATATGGTAGCATTGAGGCATTATTTCCCTTAGTATTTGTGAATCTGTTTAGATATCTTTCTTTTATGTATAAATATTGGAAAAATTAAACAGTGGTACTTTTCCATGTGTTTTTTAAAAAGACTTTAGTTTAATTGTTTTTCTTTGTATTGCCTATATTGCCCTTCTTTCCCATCCATTTCTCTATTCAAGCCTTCTACTCTAGTTTCTCCTTTGTCTCTCTATAACAATATATTCTATTTCTCTGTCCTTGGGAGACCCTCTCTTATATCCTGGTCTTTTATAAGCCACCTAACCTCTGAAGTTATCCAGAATTTAGCACATTTATGAAAAACTTAAAAGCTAACATTCACATGTAATTATGAACTATCTGGGTTTTTGTATGTTTGTTGGTTTTGTTTTTTAATCTAGGTTACCTCAGGATTTTTTTTTAGCTCATTTAACTTCAGTTTTGATTTTTCTTAACAGCAAAAATATACTGTTGTGTAAATGTGTCACATTTTCATTATCCACTCATCATTTGTAGACGTATAGGTTGTTTCCAAATTCTATTATGGACAAAGTGGCATAGTGGTTTCATTGAGAATTACCCTCATACGATCAAATATCTGAATGTTTTGTCCCTAATTAGTAGAACTGTTTGGAAAGGATTAAGAGGTCTGTTGAAGTCAGAGTGGCTCAAAGCCCATGCCAGGTCCAGTGTCTTTCTCTCCATTCTGCCTGTAGATCAGAATGTCAAGTTTTCAGCTACTGTTCTATGTCAATGCCTGTCTCATTCCTGTGATGATGACCATGGACTAACCCTCCAAAATTCTAAACCAGCCCATTAAATGCTCTCTTTTATAAGATTTGTCTTTGTCATGGTGTCTCTTTACAACAATAGAACAGTAAATTAGACAGAAGCTGATACCAGGGATTAGATTATTGATGTCGTTTAAAGGAATATGGAAGACTTTGACACTTTGGACTAGAAAAGCAGTTGAACACTTGAACATAAAAGTTCAAGTGGAACTTGGAACTTAGTTGGAACATAAAAGGCAGTTATGCTAAGGATGATGTGGATTATGGCAGCCTGACTCAGGAGGTTTCAGAAGGGAAGAATATTCAGGTGGGGTAGAGACCATTTTTTGTGATATTTTGGCAAAAAAAAATGTGAATGCTTTTTGTCCTTGCTCAAAAATTTCTATTGCTTAAATTTAAATATTTTATATTAATGTAATTAGCAGAAGAGCTTTCAAGACAGCGTAGCATTGACTATGTCACACGAAAATGAGAAGGAAGACAAAGTAAAATTACAAATATTTATAGTTGGAGGAGAAAAAGATAACCAAAAAAATGTAATATTGGAGCTGGGTACTGTGCTCAAGCAGATAAAAAAAATTAAAGACAGGCTTGATACAAAATGGAATAAAGTTAGTGGTATCTTCAAGGTGAGACTCAACCCAGCTAAGCTTCCAACTTGTAAAAAAGAATTAAAGGAAAGCTTAACAGCAAAGAAAATCATCAACAGCAGAAAGCTTACTCGCATATAACTACAGGAGTGGACCAGGTTCTAGCCCCTGCAAACAGAGGAACTTAAGCAGCTTTGACCACATGGTTTGGGCTTTTGAGTCAAGAAGGATGTAGGAGTAAAAGAGTTGTGGCATCTTCCTCCACAGTTAAGGAAAACTGCTGAGGTCATTTTTTTGGGGGGGGCAGAGGACTCCATGTAATGAAGCCCAGGGAGACCATTGTCTGAAGCTGTTAAAGTGAAACACATTTTGTGTTGTTGACCCCTTGATGTTGGAGATGCCAGAGTTATCAGAGATGCTAACAGCTTGTGGAAACAGCCCAGGATAGAGAAGTATGTCGTAGTCTGCAAATCCGGAAAGGGAAAACCATTTAATAAACCCTTTAACATCAGACATAAAGCTACAGAATTTGGAGTTTAACCTGCTGGGCTTTGTCTGATAATTCCACACTATGCTCTATTTTTTCCTTTGTAATGGTAAAGTATTTTCTGTGCCACTGTAGTTTGGAAGTATGTGATCTGCTTTTTTGACTTTATAAGGGATTGCAGTTAAGATTTTGCCTGGAATCTCAAAAGAGACCCAGTTTATATTCTCTGCTTGTTGCCTGTATATCAATGGCCTCAACATAAAGCCAGATATACTGAACCTGAGAAGAGAAAGTAGGGAACAGCTTTGAATACATTGGTATAGAAGACAATTTTCTAAACAGAACACCCATAGTTCAAGCACTAAGGTCAACAACTAGTAACTGGAACCCCATGAAACTGAAAACTTCTATAAGGCAAAGAATACTGTTAATACAAAACAGCAGCCTGTAGAACGACGGAAAAGGATTGTTACCAACTTTACATCCAACAGAGGACTAATATCCAAAATATATCAAGAACTCAAGAAACCAAATAATCCAATTAAAAATGGGGTTCAGATCCTAAACAGATTTAAGGAATCTCAAATTAGCTGAGAAATACTTAAATAAATGTGTGAGATCCTTTGCCACCAGGGAAATGCAACAAAACTACTTTGAGATTCTACCTTACCTCTGTCAGAATGGCTAAATTCAATAACAGAAGTGACAGCTCATGCTGCTAGGATGAGGAGCAAACAGAACACTCCTCCATTGTTTGTGGGAGTACAATTTGTACAGCTACTGTGGAAATCAATATGGCAGTTCCTTAGAAAAGTGAAAATCAATCTACCTCAAGACCTGGCTATACCACTCTTGGGCACATACCCAAATAACACCTCATTCTACCACAATGAAACTTGCTCAACTATATTCATTGTGACTCTCTTCATAATAGCCAGAAACTGATATGTTCTGGAATAGTTTAAAATTTTTATTAAACAAGCCTTCTATTTGCTTGGACAGTGTTATCCTGAGACATAATTTAGACTATTGTAAAATGCATTGTTTTCCTGATTTCTCAGTGTGTTTGGCATCTGCATAAAGGAAAGCCTGGGATCAATGTGTGTTAATCGTATATCCTGCTACTGTAATGAAAGTGCTTATCAACTATAGAAAAGTTCTTTAAGTCTTCTATGTATAAAACATTTATATATGCAAATAAAGATTCTGTAACATCTTCTTTCCCCATTTGTATACCCTTGACTTCCCTTAGTTGTCCGACTGCACTAATTAAGATTTCAGGTGTTCTTGACTTTAGTGGAAATGCTCTTTTTAAAATTATATTGGCTGTGGGCTTGTTGTGAATTTCCTTTCTTATGTTGCAAAATGTCCTTCATATCCCTGGTTTCTCCAGGACTTTTATCATGAAGGGATATTATATTTTTTCAAAGATTTTTTTTTGTATTTAATGAAGTGATCATTATGGTTTTTGCCTTTATTATGCTCATGTCATAGATCATATTTAATGGTTTACATATATTGAATGATCTCTGCATTTCTGTGGTGAAGTTAGCCTGATCATGGTGGATAAGTTTTTGGATATGGGTTTGGATTAAGATGAGAAAGATTTTATTGAGAATATTTGTATTTATGTTTATAGGAGATATTGCTATATAGGTTTTTTTTTTTTGATTGTTTGATTTGTGGCTTTGAAATCAAAGGAATAATGGATTCATTGAAGGAATTATTTTTTTGTTGGACCACTGTGCAGCTTTGGCACTAAAGCAATAATAGATACATGAAAAGAGTTATGAAATGTTCCTTCAGTTTCAGTTTGGGGGAATAATTTGATGAGTATTTGAATTGATTCTTCTTTGAGGATCTGGTAGAATTCTGCACTGAATCCATCTGGCCTAATGCTTTTTTTAAAGGAGACTTTTCATTACTGCTTCTATGGTCATGGGTCTATTTAAATTGTTTATTTAATCTTTAGTAAGTTATATACAACAAAACATTTATCTTTTTGTTTTCCATTTTGATGGAGTACAGATTTTTTTTTAAAGAAAAGAATGTCCTTATAATTCTTGGAATTTCCTCATTGCCTTTTGTAATGTCCCTCTTTTCACCTCTAATTTTATTAATTTGGCTCTTTCTCTAAACATTTTACTTAATTTTATTAAATGTTTGTTGATCTTCATTGCTCAAAGAAACAACTGTTTTATTGATTCTTTTTATTATTATTATTATTATTATTATTATTATTATTATTATTATTACTTTTTGCCTGTTTTCTAATTTATTGATTTCAGTCCCGAATTTGATTATTTCTTGCCATCTTCTCTGGGGGTGTTATTGCTTCTTGCTCTAAAACTTTTGGAACCTTGAGAGCTATAATGATCGCAGGCATCAAAAAAACATGGCATGATATGGTCATAGGTGCAATTGAGGCACCAGCTCTACAGGAATATATAACTAATTTTTGTTGTGTTCTGTACAAAACCTGCACAAGTTAAGGCCCAGCAACACTCTAGCATGAAGAGAGGAGTGTTTCAATAGCCTGCTCCCTTAGCTGAAAGGACATTGGCAATTCATAGATTCTTGGAGAGAAATACTCAGTCTTTTTACAGAGTATAGTTCTAAGGTCAGTTATCCTTCAGTAGATGGATCCATAATCATGAGTACATGAGCAATACAAATAAAATAAGTTGTTATTGAAAAAAGACACAACTGCAGGGTGGGGTAGGAGAAAAGGAGGGAAAGTAGTCAGGGAGATGAATGAGAGTACATATTATCACAATACATTGTATGCCTGCATAAAATCCTCAAGGAACAAAAATTGTATGTTAAAAACTAAAGATGACTGATTTAGCTATGTAAATTATTTTATGGTTTCTTATCATTATTTACATAGCTCTATGAAGAATTGCAATAATGTTTTTATAACGACTGCACTGAATTTGTAGATTAATTTGTCTAGTACGGGCTTCACACAAATTTATTATAGTCTACAAACATGAGAGTTGCTTTCTTTTTGTGTACATGGTATTTAATTTCCTTCTTTATGTTTTGCAAATATTGTAGAAGTCATTCACATTCTTGTTTAAGTTTGTTTCTAGGTATTTTATTCTATTGTACCAATTATAAAGGAGATTGTGTCCTTAATGTTCTCTCTCTCTCTCTCTCTCTCTCTCTCTCTCTCTCTCTCTCTCTCTCTC
>JANHMN010000005.1:72539995-72612162 GCA_030674055.1 Rhabdomys pumilio | reverse complement strand
CTCTCTCTCTCTCTCTCTCTCTCTCTCTCTCTCTCTCTCTCTCTCTCCTTCCTTTTATCTCTCTGAGTAAGTATATCATTATGTAACCAAAGCTGTTGATTTTGCATATTCATTATTTTTATACTGGTGGTTTTCATAGGGTTTTTCTTGCTTGTTTGTTTCATTTTGTTTTGTTTTTACACATAGATCTTATTAACTACAAACTTCTCATTTCTAGTGCTATATCTTTTGTTTTTTTTTTAATTGTTCAATCTAAAACTTCCTTTTTCAGTTCTTATCGGGTATTTTATTTAAATCACAAAGGGGATAATTTTGGTATGTGTCCATATGGCTTTATAAGAGATCATTCATTAGTCTTAGTTTTCATCGTCATACTCCCTTCACCACCTTTCTCTATTGCCATCCAACATATTTAACTCACTTAATTGTATTATCCCCATTCATACTACCCACATTCTACTCTTGTTCCATTAATTATTCTCCATTTCAGTCCTTTACCAGTTCTTTACTTCTTTGGATACTCCAACTATAACACATACATTTAAAGATTTAAACTGACATCCACATATGAGGGAGACCATGTAGTATTTTGATTATATTCACTTCCTCAACAAATCCTCCCAGATTAAACTCCTCTTCCTTGCCTGGCAGATTTGTGTTCTTTTTAAAACAACAGCAACAACAAAAGCATAAAGTATAATTTGTGTGGCTTATATCCTCTTGAGTGTGTGATCATTCCTTGGAGCTCAGTTGACCTACCAGAGCCCACACCTTAAAAGAACACAAATTATCCCTTTCATAGTAGCTATAAATTACCAATACTATCTTAAATAAAATCCGGATTTCATTTTTACTTCTTTAATACAAGCTGAGATTTTATGTGGGTTAATCTTGTCCTGGTCTTGTTCATGCTGTCAGTTCACCAGTTCATGCTTATGTCAAGGCAACAAAACAAAACAAAACAACAAAAACAAAAACAAACAAACAAAAAACCCTACCCTGTATCAAAGGATGATATTCTAGAAGATGATACCACACCCATGGTTTTTCTTGGGTGCTATAAGTTCATATGTGCAACTTTCTTTCTGTATTTAGAAAACACTGTTCCATTGGCCCCCACAACCCCTATGCCTTACAATTTTTCTGACCCTTCCTCTGAAGTAATCCCTAAAGCTTGGAAAGAGCAGTATGGTATTGATATCCTATTTGGAGATGAGTGATGTGCAATCTCTTGTTCTCTGATCATTGACAAGTTGTGGGACTCCATTTTATATACTGGCATTTGTGTGCTTGCTGAATATTGCCCTTTTGATGTTGATATATGCCTTTTGTGTCTCTAGATTTTCAACGACTTTTATCACAAAGTAATGTTGAATTTTGTCAAAGCTTTTTTTCTGCTTCTAATATGATTGATCATGTGGTATCTGTCCTTTGGTGCATTTGTGTGGGATTATATTTATAATATATATATATATATATATATATATATATATATATATATATATATGTATATATATATAACCATTTCTACATTTCTGTAATGTAGCTGAGTTGATTGTGGTTGATTATTTTATGTGCTCTGAAATTCTGCTTGAAATTATTTAATTGTCAATTTTCTATTTATGTGTTTAGATACTCATGTGTATGTGAGTACATGTCTACATATAGGATTATATGCATGTGGAAGCCCAAGAAAAACCATGGGTGTGGTATCATCTTCTGGAACATTATCTTTTGATACAGGGTGGGTTTTGTTGTTTGTTTTTATGGTTTTATCTTGTTGCCTTGAACTCATAAATTAAGACAGCCTGACTATTCATGATGCTTCTGGGATTCTCATGCCTCTTCCTCCCCAGCAGTAGAATTGCAAATAAATGCCATTGTGCCTGGATTTTTACATGAGTGCTTGGGATTAAACAAGCTTTTGTGCTTGCAAAGCAAATGTTGTTCTGCCTAAGCTATATCATTCATCTTTTAAAATATTTTTCCTCACAATATATGTGTATGTATATATGTATATGTATGTGTACACTTTTGTTAGCATATTTGTACAAAGTAATGGATTTCACTATGCAATTTTTATATATTACATATTTTAATCATATTCATTTCTCTATCACTCTCGTACACAATCATTTTTTCCTCACAGTCCTTGGAGGAGGTACAGAGAACTTTTTGTGCATAGGCAAGTGCTAGGGGAACTTAGAATGTTAAACAGATTTGTTCCTTCCAATGATAAAATGCATAACCAGTTATCCTCCCAGAAAAATGGGAGCAGACATTGTTAATAGCCTGGTGACCTTTACAAAATCTGCATGGTAGAGACCACACAAGACCTTCTCTCAGACCTTATTATGAACTTGTCAGTCCATAGAACCTATCTTTATGGAAGATATCACATGTAGTCAATTTATAAAGCCCATCTTTATGTAGGATGTCACATGGACTGAACAAAGAATTTTGATGTAGGTATGGCTAATCTTTATTTAGCTTGCTTTTTATTTAGCTTTCATTGTGCACATGGGATTGAATTAATTATCAACAGGAAAGTTTTCACCAAATTATGCTCTGATAAAAAGGCCTAAAATCAACTACTCAAGGGTTACACTCCCAAAGTTTGAACCAACACTGATTCCTTATCCATGCTGCATCAACCTAACATCTTACCTTCCATGGATTGTTACTCTGCTGGTTGTGTCATTTACATTTCCTTATCTCTTACAGTCCCTTTTTTATTTTGATATTCTTTCCCAAACTTCATATTTCACATATAAGAGTAAAGATGTATAAATCTGAATTACACACACACACACATATATGTATATATACACACATATACATACATTCATATATAGCATATATTACTCAAAATTAAATATAAAACAACAAAATAAAATATAAAACAACAAAAAGCCCAGTAAATAAATGAAAAATAGTAATTAAACAGACATTTTCAAATGAAGATAAAAATCTACAACTTTACTTAATGGTAAAATTTGAATCAAATTTACAGTTTCCATTTCACCCTAGTCAAAATGTATGCCATCAAGCAAAAATAAATAAATAAATAAATAAATAAATAAATAAAAAAAAATAAATAACCATTGCAAACATGTAGAAGTTTATACACTGTCATTGGGATGTAAATTTATGTGGCCAGTATATAAGTCAGTATATATGGTCCACAAAATATCTATACATGTAACTATCATATGATCCAGCTATACAAGTATACCACATATAAAAGATACTACCCCTGATGACTAAGGATATTGAACATTTCTTTAAGTGCTTCTCAGTCATGTGAGATTCTTCAGTTGAGAAGTCTCTGTTTAGCTCTGTACCCCATTTTAAAATAGGGTTATTTGGTTCTCTGGAGTCTAACTTCTTGACTTCTTTGTATATTTTGGATATTATCCCTGTATCTGATGTAATGTTGGTAAAGATCTTTTTCCAACCTGTTGGTTGCCATTTTGTCTTGTTGACAATGTCCTTTGCCTTACAGAAGCTTTGTAATTTTATGAGATCCCATTTGTGGATTTTTTAATCTAAGAGCATAAGTCACTGAATTTCTGTTCAGGAAAATTTCCTCTGTGTTCTTGTGTTTGAGGCTCTTCCCCAATTTCTCTTCTATTAGATTCAGTGTA
The DNA here is from genome assembly GCA_030674055.1 of Rhabdomys pumilio. Classification (NCBI taxonomy): domain Eukaryota; kingdom Metazoa; phylum Chordata; class Mammalia; order Rodentia; family Muridae; genus Rhabdomys; species Rhabdomys pumilio. The sequence goes on along the minus strand of JANHMN010000005.1, from coordinate 72,608,515 downwards.
TATGGTTTTATGTGGAGGTCCTTGACCCAGATGGACTAGAGCTTTGTACAAGGAGTTAAGAATGGATTAATTTGCATTCTTCTACATGCATACTGCCAGTTGAACCAGCATCGTTTGTTGAAAATGCTGTCTTTTTTTTCACACTATGAGTTTAGCTACTTTGTCAAAGATCAAATGACCATAAGTGTGTTGGTTTATTTCTGGGTCTTCAATTCTAGTCCATTGATTTACCTCCCTATCTCTGTATCAGCACCACACAGTTTTTATCACTAATGTTCTACAGCTTGAGGTCAGGGGTGGTGATTTCCCCCAAAAAATTCGTTTATTGTTGAGAATAGTTTTCACTGTCCTGTTTTTTTTTTTTTTGTTATTCCAAATGAATTTGAGAATTGCTCTTTCTAACTCTATGAAGAATTGAGATGGAATTTTTAATGGGTATTGCATTGAATCTGTAGATTACTTTTGGTGAGATGGCCATTTTTACTATATAAATCCTGCCAATCCATGAGCATGGGAGATCTTTCCATCTTCTGAGGTCTTCTTTGATTTCTTTCTTAGGAGACTTAAAGTTCTTGTCACTTTTCACTTTTATAGTTAGAGTCACACCAAGGTATTTTATATTATTTGTGACTATTGTGAAAGGTGTTGTCTCCCTAATTTTTATCTCAGAACATTTATCCTTTGAGTAGAAGAAGGCTACTGATTTGTTAGAGTTAATTTTATATCCAGCCACCTTGCTGAAGTTGTTTATCAGCTGTAGGAGCTCTCTGGTAGAATTTTTGGGGTCACTTAATGTATACTATCATATCATCTGCAAATAGTGAAATCTTGATTTTCTTCTTCCCAATTTGTATCCCTTTGATCTCCTTTTGATGTCTAATTGCTCTGGCTAGAAATTTGAGTACTATATTGAATTGGTAGAGAGATAGTGGGCAGTGTTGTCTTGTCCCTGATTTTAATGGGATTGCTTTGAATTTCTGTACGTTTAGTGTGTGTTGGCTATTGGTTTGTTGTGTATTGCTTTTATTATATTTAGGTATGAACTAAATATAATAGTCATCTGGGAAATGCAAATCAAAACGACCCTGAGATTCCACCTCACATCAGTCAGAATGGCTAAGATAAAAACTCAGGTGACAGCAAATGCTGGCAAGGATGTGGAGAAAGAACACTCTTCCATTGCTGATTGGATTGCAAACTGCTACAACTACTCTGGAAATCAGTCTGGTTGTTCCTCAGAAAATTGGAAACAGTTCTACCTGAAGACCCAGCTATACCACTCCTGGGCATATACCCAAAGAATGCTCCAACATATAACAAGGACACATGCCCCACTATGTTCACAGCAACATTATTTATAATAGCTAGAAGCTGGAAACAATCCAGATGTCCTTCAACAGAAGAATGGATACAGAAAATGTGATACATTCACACAGTGAAGTATTACTCAGTATTATTAACTTTACTATTAAAAACAATGACTTCATGTAATTCACAGACAAGTAGATGGAACTTGAAAATGTCATCCTGAATGAAGTAAGCCAGACACAAAAGTACAGATGTGGTATGTACTCACTGATAAGTAGTTATTAGCCCCAAAACTCACAATGCCCATGATACAACCCACAGCCCACATGGAGCTTAGGAGGAAGGAAGATCAGGGTGTGGATGCTTCAGTTCTGCATTGAGGGGGTAACAGAATGATCAAGGGAAGTGAAGAGAGGGGGACCTGGGAGGGAGAGAGGAGGGGGAGAAAATAAGAGAGCCAGTATTAGGTACTCTAGAGGACAGGAGAGAAGTGCAGAGGGTCAAGAAATCAAATAAAAATATTTAGGGGGGGATAAGAAAATAGGGATAACCACTGGAGGGTTTCAGATGCCAGAGGAACAAGAGGCTCCCAGTACCCAACAGGGATGATTTTAGCAGAGAAAGGGAGACAGAACCTGTAGAGACCACCTCCAGTGGATAGGCCCAGCTCCTGGTCTAGAGATGGGGCCACACACCCATTTCAAAGGTTTTAACCCAGAAATGTTCCTGTCCAAAAGAAGAACATGGACAAAAAATGGAGCAGAGACTGAAGGAAGAGCCATCTGTGGACTGTCCCACCTGGGGATCCATCTTGTGTGCAGACACCAAATCTAACATTGTTGCCATTGCTAAGAGGTGCTTGCTGACAGGAACTTGGTGTGGCTGTTCCTTGGGAGGTTTAGCCATCAACTGACCAATGCAGATGTGGATGCTTGGAGCCAACCATCAGATTGAACTCAGGGACAGTGGTGGGGGAGCTGGTGGTTGGCCTAGAGGACCTAAAGGGGATGGCAACCCCATAGGAAGAACAACATTAGCTGGCCAGACTATCAGTGCTCCCAGGGACTAGATCAGCAACCAAGGAGTATACATGGAGGGATATATGGCTCCAGATACATATGTAGAGCAGATGGCCTTGTTTGACATCAATGGGAGGGGAGGCCCTTTGTCCTGTGGAGGTTTGATGCCCCAGCATAAAAGGATGCTGGAGGGGTGGGGCAAGAAAGAGTGGATGGTTGGAATCAACCAGAGCTCCCCAGGGTCTAAACCACCAGCCTGGGAGCACATAGGGAGGGACCCATGACTGCAGCTGTATATGTAGGGGAGGATGGCCTTGTCAGGCATAGGTGGGAGAGGAGATCCTTGGTCCCATGAAGGATGAACACAGAGTGGGGGGGGGATGTGAGGGTGGGGAGGGGGGAGTGGGGGTGGGGGGTAGGTGGGGGCACAGCCTCATAGAAGCATGAGGAGGGGTGATGGGATAGGAGGTTTCTGGGTGGTGGGGGGAAGTGGGGTAAGGGGATAAAATCTGAAATGTAAATATAATACCCAATTTAAAAAAAAGAGTGGATGGCTGGAGGAGCACCCACATAGAGGCAAAGAGGAGGGAGGAGAGGGAGGTTTTAGGATAGGGGGCATGTGGAGGGGTTACCAGGAAGTAGAATATCATTTGAGATGCAAATAAATGGATTGATTTATAAAATAAGAAATACTATCCCCTAAAGTATCAGGGGCATAGTAGAGTTACTTGTATGCCTTGCTTATTATGGTCTAATTCACCACAGCCAAGAAGGAGTTAGTCAGTCTATCAGTGATTCCAAACCTGTGGGTCACATCCTCTTTGAGGGTTGTACATCAGATACTCTGCATATCAGATATTCTGTGTATCAAATATATTCACATTACAATTTATAACAGTAGCAAAATTAAAGTTATTAAATAGCAACAAAATAATTTTATGGTTGAGGAACATGAGGAACTGTACTAAAAGAGACACATTAGCAAGGTTGTAAACCACTGGTCTAGGTGCTCCCCAATAGACAAGTGGATTTAAAAAGAAGTGTGGTAAAAATGTAAAATTATACATGCTTTTGTAGAGAAAACTCAATATTTAGGAAAACCTTAAAAATGTAATAAATCTAAATTATTTTGGGTAAAAGAGCTTGCAAAATAGGAAGAAATAATATCTTCTATGCCCCTATAAATGTAAAAGCAAATATCATCTCTGACTCTAGAAAAGGAGGAACTGAATTAAATAGGCAAAGGAAAATTAATAATGGGTTTACAATAGGATAGATAAAAATCTAAAAATATTGAATGTTAGAGTTACAACAAAAGAACAGATGCCAAGTTAGAGCCCTGAAGAAAGTGGTGGAGGGAGCAATGTCTCATCTCCTTATTCTGTGGCTGCCAACCAAACAGAGAAGGGAAATTTCTGAAACTAAAAACAGCCAGACCAAAATATTACAGCAAAATCTCTGAGATGTATGAAATAATTATTTGGCAAAGGGTGGAACAGATCCTTAAAGGAAACTCTGCTCTGCTGGAAACAGCAGAAAACTTGTGTTAATCCCACAGATGTAAGTAGAAAGACCACTGATCCAGATATTTGCCAACTTAATAAGAAAAAGTTTTAAAAAATTCATGTACATGGACACTCTGCCCGTAAAGGTGGGATTCAAGAGATCAGCATTGGACATAAGATAAGGTCTTAGGGGTGTTCCAAATGGGAGCTCTGGTAGGTAAGTAGGCAGGATCGCAGAAGGAGAACATAATCATTTTATAATCCAAAATCTGTTAGATTGTTGTGAATACAAACAAAATTCAAACACACATCCAAAAAATATTGAGTCTATATATTCATATTAAGAAACATTACAAACATTGCAAAAACAAAACCATAAACAATGAAGATAACATACTTCTTACAATTAACATACCCAAAGAGCAACATTTTAAATGAATCACAAGGGCAAGAAAGTAACAGAACCAATTGTGATTATGTTAAAAAAAATTAAAGAGAGTATAAATAAATGTCTCAGTGGAGACCACGAAGAGACAATCAATTCAATTAAATAGCAAAACCAATTCAAGATAAGAAAGTAGAATTTAACAAAGTAATAGAAAGAATAACAAATAGGCAACCTGAAATAAAACTCAAAATGAAATGTTCACTAAGTCAAAGTGCTCAGAGGTAAGTTGCAGCAAGAGATTAAAAAATATGAAAAGAGTTTAAAGTGAGTTTAGCTCAGTTTAACAAAAATGTAGAATACATAAAAAACATCAAGGTATAAAATATTCAGAAAGTCTAGAATGCTATGAAAATAAAACAAAACCTGTAAATAATAGTTATAGAAGGAAACGAAACCCAGGTCAAAAGAAAGGCAAATACTTTAAACAAAATCATAGAAGAAAGTTTCCCCAATTTAAAGGAGAAGTCTATAAAGGTATAATTGTTGTACAGAATATATCAAATAGAACCAGAAAAGATACTCCACGAAGCACATACTAAATAAAACACTAGGTATTCAGAACAAAGAAAGGATATTAAAAAGTACAAGGGGAAAAGGCTATCATTTGACTAACGTCTGACTGTTCAATAGAGACGTTGAAAGGCAGAAGGGCCTGAATGGATTCCAACAATCTCTGAAAGAACACACATGCCAACCAAGACTACTATATTCACAAAACTATCAATCACAGTTGAAGAAGAAAGAAAGAAAAATATGTGTGATGGCTATTTTTTTTTGTCATTAACTTGATACATTTAGAGTTACAGAAAACATAAATGACTGGGCACATCTGTGAGAATTTTTTAAAATTAAATCATTTGAAGTTAGATGACCCACTCCTCATCCAGAACTTTGAGGTCAGAAGATAAATATTAATCTGAATCTTGTGGGGGTGTTAAAGTCCAAATTTAATCTGGAGCACACCTTCTTCTGGCACTCTAAAGGACATGGAAGAAATAAGGTCTCTCTTATCTGTTTCTTCTCACTCTCCCCATCAAGTCCATTTTTCTCCCATTGGTATTAGAACCTACTTCTTTGGAATTCTGGTATATACTGAAGACCAACTAAAATATCTATCCTTGTTGATTGAACATCTATTGGGTTCTTGAACCTACCGTTAGCTGGATCACAGCCTGTAAATCATTCTAATAAGTCATATATATATATATATATGTATATATGTATATGTATATGTATGTGTATGTGTATGTGTATGTGTATGTGTATGTGTATGTGTATGTGTATGTGTATGTGTATGTGTATGTGTATGTGTATGTGTATATATATACACATATATATGCATATTTTCTGTATATTATATTTCTCTAAAGAACCATGACTTATATAGAAGAGGAAATATAATAACAATAAAATAACAGGAATCAATAAGTATTGCTCATTGATAATTCTCAAAATTAATAGTCTCAATTTTCCCCAAGAAAAAGACACAAACTAACAGATTATATTAGAAAACAGGATCAGTCTTAATGCTGCAGACAAAATACACCCCTCACCTACAAGGATAGCTAGCAACTCACTGTTAAATAATAATAATAATAATAATAATAATAATAATAATAATAATAATAAAGGTATTCAAATAAATCCACCCAGGAAGCAAGAGAGTGAGGCTAAGTTTATATTTTTAGTGGCTTGAATGAAAATGGCTCCCATAGGCTGATAGGAGTGGCACTATAAGGTGATGTGGATTTGTTGGACTAGGCATGACCTTGTTGGTGAAAGTATATTATTGGGAAGTGAGGTTTCAGAAGCTCCAGCAAGTTCTAGTGGTTCATTTTCTATTCCCATTGCCTACCCATCTGGATGTAGAACTCTAAGGTACCTCTCCAGTATCATGTCTCCCTGCATGCCACCCTGCTTCCCACCATGACAACAATGAACTAACCATCTGAACTGTAATCTAGTCCTAATTAAATGGCTTTTCATGATAAGAGTTGCCATGGTCATGGTGTTTCTTTCCAGTAATAGAAACCCTAACTAAGACAAGAGTTGGTACCATGGACTGGGGTGTTGCTGTGATAGGCTGGACCATACTTTTGTTTGGAGGATTGTACACTTTGGAACTTTGGGTTATAAAAGCAGTTAAATGTTTTAAGTGGGGTTTAATACTAGAAGAAGGATGTAGGACAGTGGTACTAAGGGTAATTTGAACTGTGGAGGCCCATTCAAGAGGTCTCAGTGGAGAAGAATTTTAGTATATGGCTGAGAGACTGTTTCTTGTGATATTTGCCCAAGAATGTGACTTATTTTTGCCTTTGTTTGAAAAGTCTGCCAGAGACTAAAATGAAGCATTTTGGATTAATTCCATTGACAGAGAAAATCTCAAAACACCATAGTATTGACTCTGTCCTATGATTATTTAGTTTCACTGTTATGCAAATTGTTAATGAAAAGAAGCAAGCTGAGCAGAGAAAAATACAAAATGTACAGATTGAGGAGAAAGGGGAAATCAGGCAGTGGAATAGAGCTAAATCATGTGTTCAAGGAGATAAACTGATTAAAGAGAGTCTTGAAATTAAATGGAATAAAGGGAGTGGTGACTCAGGGTAAGATTTCATCCAGATAAGCATTGAACAAGTAAAAGGGAATTAAAAAAAAAAAAGCTCAGGGCAGGGTGTGGTGGTGCACACCTTTAATCCCAGGGGCAGGGGCAGGGGCAGGGGCAGGGGCAGGGGCAGGGGCAGGGGTAGGTGGATCTCTGAGTTCAAGGCCAGCCTGGTTCATACAGCAAGTTCCAGGACATCAAAGCTTAGGCAGTGAAAAAAAAACTATTTAAAACAGAAAGCTGGTGAAAGATGTAAGTGAACAAGAGGGGGCATGTTTCAGGTCCAACAAGCAGCAGAACTTAGCATCTTCCGCCATGTAGTTCTGGCTTTAGAGTCAAGGAAAGAAAAAAGGAATTATGGAATCTCCCTCTAATAAGGAAAGCTCCTGATTAGGCATGTGTCATGGGTATCCCCTGTATGGAGACCATTGTGTGAAGATGTGCAGGTAAAGCCTGGATTGCCTTGAAAAACTCAAGGTTCTGTAGATGCTAGAGTCATGGAATACCTACGAGACAGAAATGGGGGGGGGGGTTTGAGGGAGGAACGGAGGGAGAGAGGGAGTTTGGAGAGAGAGTTTGGAGTTTTCCCAGCGGGTTTTTGGTCTTGCTTTAGTCCAGTATTTCCTCACTATTGCTTCTCTATTTTGGAATAGTAATGTAAATCCTGTGCTATGGTATGTTGGAAGTATGTGATGTACTTTTTCAGTTTGATTTCACAGGGGATTACATTTATGAGATTGTATGAGTCTCAAAAGAGACTTCAAACTTTGGACTGTTAAACTTGCTGATACAGTAATAGACTATGGGGATTCCTGAAGTTGGATTAAGTGCATTTTGTGTTGTGATATGACTACAAGCCTATGAGGGACAGTATATAATGTGGTAGTTTGACTGAAAATGGCTCCCATAGGCTCATAGACAGCGGCATTATTAGGAGATGTGGCCTTCTTGGAGTAGGTGTAAACTTGTTGGAAGAAGTATTGAGGTTTCAGAAGCTCAAGCTAAGTGGCTAATTCCCTTGATCTGATATCTGCTGATTCAGAAGTAGAACTCTCAGCTACCTCTCCAATACCATTTTCTGCATGCATGCCACCATGCTTCCTACCATGATAATAATGGACTAAACCTGTTAAATATAAGCCAGCCCCAATTAAATGTTTTTCTTTATAAGAGTGCTGTGAACATGGTGTCTTTTAATGTCAATAGAAATCCCAACAAACACGATGGTGTCTGACAATTTTAAACTTAAAATCAAAACTAATCTGGAGAGATATGGGCAGATACAACATTAACATGCTCATTAGAGGAAAAATAAACCAAAAGGATATTGCAATTCTAAACAGTTATGCATCAAACACAAAGGCAACAAAGTTCATAAAAGAAACACTACTATAGCTAAAACCACATATTGACTCTCATACAGTGATAGTGAATGAGTTCAATACTCAACTCTTGCCAACAAATAAAAACTAAACACAGAAATACTAGAGTTAAATTACATCTTAAATTAAATGGACCTAACAGAAATGTCACACAAACACTAAGTAATACATTTTTTTTTCTCAGCAGCCCGTGGAGTTTTCTGCAAAATTGACCACATTTTAAGATCCAAAAAAATGGCCTCAACAGATATAGGAAAATTAAAACACCATCCTGCATCCTATCTGGCCATCATGCATTAAAGCTGAATAGCAACAGCAACAGTAAAATGTGCATTAACTGATAGAAACTAATGTATCAGTTTTGAATATGTAGTGGATCCAGATAGAAATCAAGAACGATTTTTTTGGAGGGAGGGATTACTGTAAATACACAAACAATGGGGCATAATAAATACTTTAAAACCCTAAGCCCTAAAGGAATTGTCTTCATCAAATCCCACCCCTCAAGGCTCAGGGAACTCCATGAAAGTGGAGAAGAAAATAGTGTAAGAGCCAGAGAAGATGAAAGATACCAAGGAATCAAAGCCATTTAGACAAAACTTGGCTGGTACTCTGAAGTGGAAACTTAAGGGTTCTTTGGAAAGTTGATTGAGTAGTGTTTTGCTGGGGCAAACACTTGAAGGAATATTTAGCTGAAGCAGACACAGGAGAAAGGATACTCTGCTAAAGCAAACACGTGAAACAAGACTTGATGAAGGATTCTTTGCTAACAACATGCATGTATTAGTCCATCTTACATTTGTTGGGACTCCATAGGAAGAAATCCACCAAAAAACTTCTAGTGAGCTGATTGGCAGAGTGATGCCAGCTGAGACAGATGCACATATTGAGGCACCACTACACCAGGCTGAGGCAAGATTCATGGAGGATATGTGATGTTTGGGGAATGATGGAAGTTGAGTTAGGCTTGCTTATAGAGCTAGCTATACCATGCTTGTGGGTAGTTTGTGGGCAGAGTATTCACTGATCTTTGCTTCACTGAGAGAGTCTCAGCCCAGCTGAGAACTTCTGGCATTCCTCCTGCTTCCTCCTACTGACTTGTGCTGAGGCTGAGGCATGGCTGTCTCTGATAAGTTGTGGTGTCACTGCTGTTACTAACATAACTCTACTGAAATGGACTGCTGGTGTACCCATGAAGTGTTTGCAAGTGGATAAAGCTGCTGCTGCCAACCTGTGAACTGAACTGCTGATTTCCAGACAACACAAACGGGAATTTCTCCAAAGAACCTTTCTAAAGAGGTCTACTTCCCCATATCCTTTCTTTCCCACTACCTTTGTTGGGTGTTGGGCTAAAAGGGAGGTTAAAGCATTTAAGAACCATCACTAAAAATAAGGTTTGAAAATATTAAAGATACAGTGCACATCTGAACTCACAGGGACTGTGAAACTCTGCATAGGTGTAGAGAGCCAAGGCAAGCGGTGACAGCATTCGCCATTACAAGATGGCACTGGCATCCGGTGCTCCCACGGGTAAACAAGTAAATTGCGCATGTGCAAGTGGTGAAAGCATGCCAAGTCACTGCCCAGCCGGGGCGTCATACGGGGTTATGAGCAAGCAGCCAATCAGATATGTCCACGCCACCCTAGGGTGTATATAAGCAGTGCCATTTTGGGGCTCTCTCTCTTCCTCCTTTCATCGCAATAAACGCTTGCTGCAGAAGGATCCTGGTGCCCACGTGCGTTCTTGCTGGCGAGACGATTGCGCGGGCCACACATAGGGTCTGAATGGGTCTTCACCAGATGGGGTCCTAGAGCTGAGAGACGAAAATGACACGTGTCCCAATCAAAGCATCTAATTGATAACCACTTACAAATGAAAAAATAGTTTTCTTCAAGGGATTGTTCCTAAAGGAAAAAAAAAACCCTTAAGGATAGGTTACATGTCCAGCTGGTGCCCAGTATAAAACAAACTCAATGCCATCTTTGGAGGTTCTTTGTCTCACAGTGTTAAGTCAGGGAAATTTTGGTTGTTTATTTTCTCTTTTGAATATATATCATGGTTTCTAGTTTGGGGGTTTTTATGGGATTCCTAAGTGTGCAAATGAATCTATATGTTTCTTAGGCATTGTTTGGAGGCCTGGGAGCCATGGAATGGGAATGGAAGGCACAGGCCTGGGATCAAGATGTGTCCAAACCTGGAAATATAGTCCCGAGATCAGCAGGAGTAGAATTCTCCCACCCTACCCCAGGCATGTGTCTTCCTGAGCACATAACCCTGTACCCTCAGCTTTGTTTCCACAGAGAAGTTCACATATCATGGTAGTCAGGTTAAAGTTTCTCTCTTCTTATAAGGTCATGTCTGGCAGCACCTGGAGTTCCTCCTTGTGCAAATGAGGAATCCCCAGTATCCTGGCCTCTGCTAATGATGTATACTTACCCTGAAATCTCCTATCCACCACCCCAAAGGTTTAAGTATCCTTTGTTTCTCCCCATTAAATGAATGTCTCACTGAAGCTGCCTCCCAAGAGTCTATTTTATACATGGCTCACCAATGCCTGAGGTTTCTTCACTTCCGGCTGTCCTGTCTTGCTTCCCCTCTAAGGATCCACCAGTTATGATCACAGCAAATCATGTCTCTACAGGTAGGGAAGTAGAACATGAGTGGCACATTTTCTTTGACACTTTTTCCTGTTTGGTTGTTTAGTCATATTCAAATTTGTTTGTTATTGATTTATTTCATTATTATTCTTTGGATGCTTGATAGTGTTCTAAGAAGAAACAAGAAGAAAATGAATCTGGCTGGGATGAAGGAAGGGGAGAACCTGGGAGTCGTAGGGGAAGGGGAAACTGTAATCAGAATATATTGTATAAAAGAAACTATTTTCAATGAAAGAAAAAGAAGAAACATAAAACAACTCTATAATACAAAGAATCATTGAAAATAGCAAAAGACAAAGACAATTTAATTCCTAGGGCATATTCTTCCAAATAATGTCAGATGTATGAACAGAAATGTGCTGAAAGCCAGTAAAACAAGACCACATATTTCTAGCCCTGAAAGCAAATAGTTTGCTAAGATTAAAATATCTAGAAAACATTTCATAAAACTTAAGAGAAATGAATACCTGCCAAGATAAGTAGTTTTATGAGTTACCTTCAGCTTATAAGAGAAAAATAAAATGATTCTACATACAAAAGAAGAATAAAAGTAGTTATCACACAAGAGCAGAAGACAGAAATCTCATAAAAGTAAAAGAACAGTAAATAAAAAATAGTAAACAATAAATCAAGTTCAACTCAATAAAACAGCAGACCTCTTATGTGGATAAGACTCAATAACACAAATATACTAACAAACAAGGAGAACAAATAAAATAACTGGAGGAGTCAGCAATTCTCTCTCAATAATAGCCCTAGACATTAATGGTCTCAACTATCCTTGAAAAGACACAAACTACCTGATTGGATCAACACAAAGGGGCAACCCACTTCATGCTCAAAAGAGCCATCTTAATTATTGAGTTCGTTTTAATGTATTTTCAAATTAAAATAGAATTACATCACATTTCTGCTTCCCAGCCCCTCCCTAGTACCCTCCCTTCAACTTCTTCCATGCCAGCTCTTACTTTCAATTTGATAGCCTATTTTCTGTGATTTTTATTATGATTACATATACATACACATACATTTATATGTACATACTTATGTACACACAAACAAATATAATCTACTGCACAGAAACACACACACACATATCATGCTTGACTATTTTGAAGAAGTAATAAAGGGGTTGATTCTTGTTAGAGGCTAATTCTGTCCCCCACCCCACTTGTCAGAAGTCATTAGTTGCCTATAGTTGTTTGTCTAGGGATGGGACATAGTGAAAATTTTACCTTCCACCTTTGTATGTCTATTGATTGTACCATGATCCAGGCTTGTTTATGGAGCCATTTCTAGAAGAGATTGTTTCATAGCAGATATCTGGATGTTTGGGCTCTTTTAAACTTTCCACCCTGATCAGTAGATACAAGAGCCCTGATGTAGATGTATCCATTGAGACTGTGCATAATCTTTTAGTTTCTGGTTTCTGCATTCTGTTCAATTGTGATTTTCTGTGATAGTCTCTATTTGATGTAAAGAGACACTTCTTTGATGAAGGATAATAGCTATACTTATCTATAAGTATAAGGATAAGATTAGAATGTAGTCAAGAATTATGCTAGTCTGACAAATTATGCTAGTCCACTATTAGATAGTGGACTGTTTTCTAATGCTCATGACCCCACTAGCTCCAGAAAGTTCATTAAGTTTCTGTAAATAGGCATGGTTTCCCTAATGTTGAATGGGCCTTGAGTCCAATTAAGTGTTGGTGCCATGCAGGTCATTGTTGGGTTTCATAGATGTTGCTTTCATCTCATGATAGAGTGCATAGTATTTTCTAGTATTTTGGAAGCTAGATCACAGGAAGTAGATTTTCATCTTAGATCCAACTTGAAGCATCCAAATCTTCTATGATGATGTACTCTGATGTTCGCAGCAATAGGGAATTACCCTTAAACTTTGAGGGGAAACTAATGGCTAAATCAGTACTTGAATTTTTGGGAATAACTTGGACTATCTTGACCAAAAGGCATTGTCTTTTTATTTTTTTTACACTTTTATTAGTTCTTTGAGAGTTACATATAATGTGTTTTGATTATATTAATCCTTATTCCCCCATCTTTTCCCTGATTCACTCTCATCTCAATTTGGTATTCATTCAAAAAATTTCAAGACCAATTAATTCTACCCACATCTTCGCCTCCACTATTGGAGGAGCTTTATTCTTATCTCCCCTCTCCATGCTCAGGATCTGTCTGGCATGGGCATGCAGGCTGCTTTTTCAGCATATGAGTGAGTGTGTATCCAAAAGATTCTCTTTCCTCATAGTCATCTATCACCCCTGGCACCAATCCCTTTTCCATCCCTTCTCCCAAAATGATCCCTGAGATTTAGCAGTATATGATGAGATATAGGTATCTAATTTAAGGATGAGAATTCCATAGTCTTTGTTCTCTATACTTGACTAGTTGTGATTCTCTGTGTTAATTACTGTCTACTGTAAATAGACACTTATCTAATGAGGATTGACAGACACACCAATCTATACATACAGCTTTAAGTCATGAGGTGGTATGCTTTCCTCTAGGTCCTATAACCTATTTAGCCACAGGCTTCTGATCTGACAATGGTGCCAAATATGATTTCATCTTCTAGAGTTGGCTTAAAATCTGATTAGAAAGTGGTTAGTTACTCTCATATCATCCATGCCATTATTGTATCAGTGGGTTTCACTTGCAAGGCCTGTCATTGTTTTTGTTCACATTCCGAGCTGGGCAAGAGTAATTATTTCTTTTTCCCTCTGATAGCATTTATAGCTCCATAAAGCACTATGAAAATTAGCTAGTAGAGATGAAGGTTCTGGGTAAATACTTACTTATCTGTATTCTATGACTCAAGTATCTGTGGAAGTTCCCTTAAAAGTTAGAAATATATCTACCATATCATCAAGCTATACCATTCTAGGGAATATACCTAATCGGTGTTATATCCTATTATAGAAATACTTGCTCATCCATGTACACTATTGCTCTGTGCACAATAGATAAGTAGAACCAGCCTAGATGTCTATCAACTGATGAATAGATGAGAAAAATATTGAATATTTACATGAGACAATATTAATCATCTGTTAAAAAATTAAATTATGAAATTCTTGAGTAAATAATTTTCCTGTTCTAATTTTCTTCCATCATTACCATGTCTCTTCATTTCCTGATATCCCAGTCTTTGCTCTCTTTTTATCCCCCTCTTCTTTCTTCATATTCTCCTAACAAACTTCTGAGCTAACTTCTGAAAGCCCTTTCTCCTCCCCTGCAGGCTTTCTGTGTTCTCCTACTGGGCTGATGAGAACCTTATATAAGAGATTATGGCCATATTCCTTCTTTGTAATAGCTGCAGAATTAGTTACTTTTGTCAGCATAAATGGATAAAAGGCTAGGTTCCCTGCCTTCAAGCCTTTTCCAAACTAGCAGTGGTCCATTTGGCTTCACTAGGCTAGAGGCACTATGAGCAGAGGCTAATAATAAGAAAACCAGTAGGCAGTAATAGCAGCTATTCAAATTGTTCCACTAAAACCCACTGTAATTTATTAAGATTACATGCAATAACAGTACAGGTATAGTTCCTAAGCACCAAAATACTGCCAGAGAAGGAAGTGTTCCATCCACCCATCAAGTGACTCTTGTCACATGATCCTACAATGAAAATTAGTTGAATTTCTCCAAAATGCTCATTTTGTAATTTCCAATTGTTTTCTTCTACCATCTACCCTTCTTCTGAGTTGGTTTGGTAGTTTTATTTCTCTGTATGCTTGTTATCTGTAGGAACTTTCAAGAGTCCAATAGAATGCAAGCACCCAATCTGTGGCAACAAGGAATCAGTGGTGTCATTAGAAAAATACATTGGCCTACAAGTTTTGTCAGAAAAGTTTGTACTCTAAACAGTGTGACAGAAAAAGTGTATCTTTATTCTTGTCCAGCACAGAAAGAGAGGATATGGGCAGAGAAACAGATGGATGAAAGATAGAAAGTAGGAATCCTTTAGAAACTAAGGACAAGGTGAATGCAAGGTTCTCTGAATGGCTTTTTTGAAAAGCAAAGTGATTAAAGAGTCAGTCTCCCATAGCATTATTGTTATGTAAAATAGAGTGCAAATTAAATAGAGAATATGAACACAGCTACTCAGATACATATTAATGCATAAAAATATAACAGAAATACAGCAACAGTTTAGTGGCGCTTATATCTGAGGACAGGAAAAATTATGGGTATTATTTGCTTGTTTTTATCTTTTGTAGATTTTATATTTATGTTACTTGACAATATAGTTTATAATCAATAGTATGTGGATTTCTTAGAAAGAGACTCATAAAAAGGACATGTTATCTTTCAGCACGGAACTGAGATATGCATGGATCCCTCAGGGAGGTATTGCCAGTGCAGATATAACTTGAAGGTTTCAAACAAGAGTTGTGGAACAAGCCTGTGTTAAAATATAGTTGCCCTCTAACCCACAATAGGACAACAATGTACCTAATAAACAACACAAACTAACAAAGAAAAAATCTCAGTGCTAAAACTGAGTTATTTCTTTCGAATTTGGCCATTGAAGTCCCTAGGATTTCTAAATATTATAGGCTGCTTTGGATACTTTTCTATTGATATAATTGAACACCACAACCAAAGTAACTTAATTTAAAAAGCATTTACATAAACTTACAGTTTCAGATGGGTAGAATCCATGATGGTAGAACAAAGGCGTGGTAGAAGGGAAAGCTGAGAGCTCATATCTGGATCTTCAAGGCTGAAACATAACACTGGGAATAGTGTGAATCTTTTCAAACCTCAAAGTGTGCCCCAGAGACATACACTCTCTAGACCATATCTCCTAATCTTTTCAAATAGTTCCACCAACAGGAAACCAAATATATAAATTTATAAATCCATGGGGGACATTCTCATTTAAACTACCACAGAGATGTTTGTGTTTTCTTTGTATTGGTCTGTACATTTTTGTGTTAGATGTTTCCTCCAGATTTCTCCCCTTTCCCATTCTTTTCCACCCTCCTTATGAAAATGTCATGAGTTCTACTAAATTGTCTCCATTTGGATTTATGCTATCTATTGACATTCAGAGGGGAATATGACTGAAATAATACACATAACTATTTAACATCATTCTCACTGATATATTTTAGTAGAAAACACTGGTGAACTTTGTATGAACAATAAATTTCCAAGCATGTGATACTAGAGAACTATTTGTAGATAATAGTATTTATATGTGTTTTTTTTAATTGATTGGGAATGCCAGGTATACATATATTATATTTTTTATCAAGGTCATCTCCAAATTTATCCCTTACAACTCCTCCTTTATCTCTGCCACTACTATTCCCTCCAAATATCATTCGTTCTTTGCATTTCTTTGCAAAAATGTAGTCTACTTTGTGCTGATAATAAGTACCTGGGTATAGGGCCATATAATGGATCATGATTAGTCTTTCAGGTACCTTATCCCTAAAGAAAACTGATTTACCTTTTACAGTAACCATCCATTGTCTATATAGCTTCAGCTAGCATGTGACTTCCTGAATACCTTCCCATTCCAGGTTGAGAGTTTGTTTTCTATTTTATGCAGAAAACTTTGTTTTGTTGTAGTTAACGACTGTCTCTGCCTCATACAGCTATTTATGTTCCCTTTTCCATGGTGATCAATGAATCTTTGGGGGAGAGATGTAATATAGATATCCTGGACTCTGTAGTTCACAATCTAATATTCCTCTCTACATTTTCATTAGTGATGAATATATGTTAATCATCATCTACTGCAGGTACCAGATTTCCTAATAAGGACTGAGAGATGCAGTTATCTGGCCTCGTGTTCTTGGCTTATTAATGATACAGAAATCTATATCACACATGAAACATGCCTCATATTCAATCTTGTCTTGTGTCATAGTTACTCCCATTCATAGAATTTTCAGTGGTTAAGATCCTAAGCTCACACAGAATGCTCAGCTGCTTGAGTTTACATTACATTCTCCATGCCTACAGGCACCTGCATTATGGTAAATGAAATTCTAGTAATGTCTTGTGTCACGCAAAGAACAGTGAGGTAAGGACTGCCTTTTCTGGTGAATATTCCTTCGTTTCAACTTCAGGTTTTCATACCATACTTCTTTGTCTCTCTCCACTCCCAAGTATCCTTCAACTGACAGTCAATGCTTGTTTTATTAATTTTCTTATTTCAACTCCACATCTGTAACCTTCTTCCTCCAGCTTTTATGGGACATGTGCATGAGGACGTCACTGGTGGCTAAAGCTGACCTCAGCCAGTGCAAGCAGTTAAGTGCAGTTGGACATACGGTGTTTTGGCTGCTTATGTATGGAAGCAACATCATTTATTTCTGTTTTCTTTGCAGTTTCTTTTATAGTAATATTAATCATTTTCTAAAATCTCTACTTTTGCTTTTTATGTCCCTACTGCAGAGATATAGTTTCTATTTTGCCAACTTAGCTACAAGTCACATTTATCAATTTTAAAGAGAGTTTTACTGTAACAATATTGGTTAGCATTGATTTATTTTCAAGTCTTGAAATATTTCATGAATTTCCAGATGTTGTGTTTTCATGTTTTCCTTGCTTTAATTATATTTTTATTATTTAAAACAATTTTAAGTTTAAATATATTTTGATAATATTCTCCTCCCCCAAGTACTTTCAGATCCTTTTCCCATCTCTACTCATCCAACTTTAAGTTCTTTCTCAAAAAAAAAAAAAAAACCCAATTCAACAATCCCAAAATCAAGAAAACAAATAAAATATCACCCAAAAAGAAGAGAAAGAGAGAGGGGGAGGGAGGGAGAGAGAGAGAGGCAGGGAGGGAGGGAGAGAGAGAGAGAGAGAGAGAGAGAGAGAGAGAGAGAGAGAGAATCAATTTGTAACCAAATAAAAGCACATAAAAAACCTAGAAATCCATTCTGTGTTGGCCAACTACTGCTTAATATGTGGCTTGCTCTGGAATGGTTGATATACCCAGAGATATCCCATTGGAGAAAATCATTTCACTCTCCCAGCAGGTATAAGTAACAGTTCAGTTATTTACCTTTACTTTAGTGGCTAGGTTTTCATTCTTTCATTCATTCACTCATTCATTTAAAAATATATATAAAACAGAACATAATATAATAAGATTTTTAAAAATCACCATATCAAAGTTGAACAGGAAAGACTAACAAAAAAAAAAAGAGCCCAAGAAAAGCCACAGGAATCAGAGATCCACTCATTCACACAATCAGGGATCCCATAAAAACACTAAACTGAAAGTCATAATATATACACTGAAGACCTGGTACAGATCCAACTAGGCTCTGTGAATCCTGTTTCAGTGTCTGAGTTCTTATAAGCTTTGTTCATGTTGATTTAGAGGGCCTTGTTTTCTTGGAGTCCTCCCTCCCATTCTGGCTTTCTCATTCTTTTTGCCTCCTCTTCTCCCGGGTTTCCTAAATGTGATGATTTGTATATCCTTGGCCCAGGGAGTGGCACTATTAAGAGGTGTAGCCCTGTTGGAGTAGGTGTGTCACTGTGGATGTGGGCTTTAATACCCTTGTCTTAGCTGCCTAGAAGCCAATGGATGTTCTACTAGCAGCCTTCAGATGAAGATATAGAACTCTCAGCTCCTCCTGTACTATGCCTGCCCGAATGCTGCCATGCTCCTGCCTTAATGATACTGGAATGAGTCTCTGAACCTGTGAACCAGCCTCAATTAAATGTTGTCCTTATAAGAGTTGCCTTGGTCATGTTGTAAAACCCTAACTAAGACACTAACCCTTGAGGGGAGGATTTGATGGAGACAACCCATTTAGGGCTGAATGTTCCAAACTCTCTCCCTCTCTGAATATTGTCTGGCTGTGGGTCTCTGCATTTGTTTCCATATCCTTCAGGAGGCGTTTCTGATGATGGCTGAATGAGCACTGATTTGTGAGTATAGCAGAATATTATTAAGAGTCATTTTATCATTACGTGTTCTTTATTTTTTTTAGGGCAGTACTACACAAGACTGAATAAAAAACAGCTTATTGGTTTAATAATTATTTTTATTGGTAAAATCAAATAATGCTGCACTAAAAAAGGAGAAAAGGGTATTTTTATTTTAAGATAAGATCTTACATAGACTAGTGTTGCCTCCAATCTACTATGTATGTATTCAAAGATGACCTTGAACTTTTAATACACCTTATTTCACATTTTAAGTGCTATGATTATAAATATGTGCTACTAAGCCTGGGTTTTGCAGTATTCTGGATTAAACATATGGGTTTGTGCATGCTAGGTAAGCACTTTTTCAAATACTATACAGTACCAGCCTTATTCCTGGATTTTAAGATGAATTATCTCATGTTATTGTGTTACTTTGTTTTACAATATCATTTTTCCTTGTAGATTTAAAAACTATGTTTTCACATACACAGTCTCTTAAGCCCCATTGTGTAGCTCTGGGCTTGTTCCTCAGTCCAGAGGAGCTTGGCAGGACCCATAACCATTTTGGAACCCTGCCGGAAATGTATCTGAAGTCTCTGGAATTAAAAAAAAATAAAAGCAAAAACACACAGGAGGAGTAGACAGTATGAAATAATAAAACTCAGGGCTGAAATCATTCAAATAGAAACAAAGAGAACAATATAAAGAGTCAAGGAAACTAAGAGCTGGTTCTTTGAGAAAATCAACAGATAGACAATACCTTAGCCAAATGACCTAAAAGGCAGAGTCAGTATCCAAACTAACAAAATCAGAAATGAAATGGGAGACATAACAACAGACCCTGAGGAAATTCAAAGCATCTTTAGGTCTTATTTCAAAAGCCCGTACTCCACAAAATTGGAAAATCTAAATGATGTGGATGATTATCTAGACAAATACCAATTACCAAACATAAATCAAGATCAGGTAAACTATCAGAATAGTCCCATAACCCCCAATGAAATAGAAGCAGTCATTAAAAGTTCCCCAAGCTAAAGAAGCCCTGCAACAAATGGTTTTGGCACAGAATTCTAGCAGACTTTCAAAGAAGAGTTAATGTCAATACTTTTCAAACTATTCCACAAAATAGAAACAGATGGAACACTGCCAAACCCATTCTATGAGGCCACAGTAACCCTGATACCTAAACTACACAAAGACTTAACAAAGAAAGAATTTCAGACCAATTTCCCTTATGAACATTGATGCAAAAATACTTAACGAAATACTCACGAACCAAATTCAAGAACACATCAAAGACATTGTCCACCACGATCAAGTAGGCTTCACACCAAGGATGCAGGGGTGAATGAATGTATGAAAATCCATCAACATAATCCACCATATAAATGAGCTGGAAACAAAACAAAACCACATAATCATTTCATTAGATACAGAAAAAGCTTTTGAAAAAATCCAACACCCTTCCATGATAAAAAGTCTTGGAGAGAAAAGGAATGTACAGCAACCTAATAGTCAACATTAAATTAAATGGAGAGAAACTTAAAGCATTTCCACAAAAATCAGGGACAAATCAAGGCTGTCCACTCTCCCTGTATGTCTTCAATACAGTACTTGGTGTTCTAGCTAGAGCAATATGACAACGAAAGGCAATCAAGGGGATACAAATGATACAGGAAGAAGTCAAAGTATTGTTATTCTAAGATGATACAGAAGTGATCCCAAACATTCTACAAGGGAACTCCTACAGCTGATAAACACTTTCAGCCAAGTGGCTGGATACAAAATTAAGTCAAAGAAATCAATATCCTTCCTCTACACTGTGATAAACAGGCTAAGAAAGATGTTAGGGAACCAGTACCTTTAACAATAATTGCAAATAACATAAAATACCTCTAAGCAAGCAAGTAAAAGACCTGTATAACAAAAACTTCAAGTCTCTGAAGAAAGAAATTGAGGAAGATATCAGAATATAGAAAGATCTACCGTGCTCATGAATTGGTAGTATTGATATAGTAAAATTGGCCATCTCACCAAAGTAATCTACAGATTTAATGCAATTCCAACACAGATCTTGAGAGAATAATTCTCAACTTCATACTGAAAAACCAAAAAAAAAAAAAAAAATCTTAGGATAGCTAAAAGAATTCTGAACAATAAAAGAACTTCTAGAGGTATCACTATCCCTGATTTCAAGCTGTACTACAGAAAAATAGTACTAAAAATTGTATTATATTGGTAAAGAAACAGACAGGTGGACCAATTGAATTGAATCTAAGATCCAGAAATAAACCCACACACCTATGGGACACTTGATTTTTGACAAAGACTCCAAAACTACACAATGAAAAAGGGAGAGCATCTTTAACAATAGGACTGGTCTAACTGGATGTCTGCATGTAGAAGAACAAAATTAGATCCATATTTATCACCTGGACACAAAACTCCAGTCAAAATGGATCAAAGACTTCAACCTAAAACCAGACATATTTAAATACAACACAGTGTGGTGAATAGCCTTGAACTCATGACTACAGGAGGCAACTTCCTTAATAGAGCATCAGTTACTCAGGCCATGAATCAAGAATTAATAAACAGGACCTCATGAAACTGAAAAGTTTCTGTAAGTCAAAGGACACAGTCATTAGGACAAAATGGCAGCCTACAGATTGGGAAAAGATCTTCACCAGCCCTACATCCAACAAAGAGCAAATGTCTAAAATATGTGAAGAACTGAAGAAGCTATATACCAACAATCCAAACAACCCAATTAAAAAATGAGGCTCGGAGATAAACAGAATTCTCTACAGAGGAATCTAAAATGGCCTAGAAGAACCTAAAAAATGTTCACAGTCTTTCATCATCAGTGAATTGCAAATCAAAACAAGTTTGAGATTCTACCTTACACCCACCAAAGTGGCTAAGATCAAGTACTCAAGTGACAGCACATGATGGCAAAGTTGGGGAGCAAGGGGAACACTGCTTCACTGTTGGTGGAAGTGCAAACTTGTAAAACCACTCTGGAAATCAACTTGGAGGTTTCTCAGAAGACTAGGACTAGACCCAGCTATACTACTCCTGAAATATACCCAAAAGATGTTCCACCATCCCACCAGGACACTTGCTCAACTATTTTCATAGTATCTTTATTCATAATAGCCCGAAACTAGAATAAATCTAGATGTCTCTCAACTGAAGAATGGATACAGAAAATGTGGTTTGTATACACAATGAAATATTATTCAGCCATTAAAAGCAAGAAAATCATGTATTTTGCAAGCAAATAGATGTAACCAGAAAATATTATCCTGAGTGAGGTAATACAGACCCAAAAGGACATACATGAAATATACTCACTTATAAGTAGATATTAGTCACAAAGTACATGCTATAATCCACAGACACACAGAAGCCAAATAGCAAGGAGGGCCCATGAGATAATGATTGAATCTTTCTCAGAAGGAGAAACAAAATAGATATCAGAGGTTGATGAAAGGGGAGAAACGGGTGGAGGAGGGGCTGGAGAAGGGAGCAGAGTGGTAGGAGGGTGATCATATGTAGGGAGAGCAGGAGAAAGAGAAGGGATATTACTGGGGGTGGTGCAATCTCTAGGACATGCCAGAGACCTGGAATGGGGAGAGGTCCCAGGGGATCTATGGGAGCAACTCTAGCTGAGATTACTAGCAGTGGGAAATATTGATCCTGAAGTGGTCACATCCTGTAGCCAGGCAGGATTCCCAGTAAAGTGATAAGGTCACTAAACACATCCACAAAATCTTCTACCTAAAAGTTCTATACAAGAAATGCAGAAACAAAGATAGAGCAGAGCCTGAGGGAATGACCGACCAATGACTGGTCCAACTTGAGACTCATCCTATGAGCAATAACCCATCCCTGACACTATTACTGATGCTACGTTGTGCTTTCAGACAGGAGCCTAGCATAATTGTCCTCTGAGAGGCTCTACTCAGCAGCTGGCTGAAACAGATGCAGAGACCCACAGACAAACATAAAACTTAATCCAGCTGCTTTTCTCCATGATGCTTTGTGACACTGTTCTCCATTTCTCAACTCCTTTTTTCAGTCCCACAGCTTCTGCTCTCAACTCTCTCCTAAGCCTGAGCTTGTGTGGGACACCTATGCTCTCTCTCAGCTTCAATTTGGAGCTTATAGAAATTCCCGCCTGAAGTGAGAATTTTGATTTCTTGTAAAACACAGAAACATTAAGAATGCATCTTCATTTTAGTCTCAGGTGTGGGAATACTTCAATTTGTCTACAGCAGCTGACTATGGCTTGCCTCATGCTCCAATAGGGGCATGATTTTGCAAGTTGCAGATAGTTACTATGAGTGTGTGATGTTTGGACTTCAGAGGACTTTTTAGAGGATATATATGTATTTCAGAGGACATTTTGGAGGGTGTGTGTGTGTGTGTGTGTGTGTGTGTGTGTGTGTGTGTGTGCCAGAGCCTCGATAGGTATATGGCTGTTTGGCTAGTTAGTGGTTAGATGCTGTTGGATGATGTTGATTACATGTTATCAAGTAGATGGGTGCAAAGAAATGAAAAGAAGAAATTAGATATCTTGAAGGCAAAGATCAAACTTGTCCTAAGGAACTTGACACCCTCAATCAGCAAAAAGTGGTCCAAGGATATCATTGTCCCCTTTCCTACCTCTGATTTTATTCAGATTTCTTTTTCTCTCTCTCCTCTCTATCCTTTTTCTCATCCCTATTGTTAGAGGGTTGGAAGGGAAGAGCTAGCATGGTAGAAAGGGGAGAAAGAAAAAAAACACAAGTAGACAAAAGTCCAGCAACATTCTCCAATAGAGGTTTTTGACTTTCCTGTCTTTCTTCACAGACTACTTATCTTTGCCTCAGTAGAGATCAGTGGCCAAAAATTGGCATACTTGGTTTCCAAATTCTCAATTATTGTCACAACTTTTGCCACTACATAAACAAATGCTTCCAAACCTCTTATATCTTAACTTGCTCTTCTCTGTACCTCCAAAATCTCTTATCTCTAAGGCTCTACTTCCATTCTTAAACATCTTTTTATCTCTATGATTTCTTTGCATTGTTCTCTCTAATAATCTCTTAAGACTATGCTGAAAACTCTGTCTCAGGATTTATAAGTGTATTGGGTGTGGTTTAAAAATCTATAAAATCTGTAACAAAATTTAGCTCTAAATTTATAACAAAAGGCTTATAGTTAAAATTTTAAAATGGGTATATATGTAGTTTAACTCTTGTCTAGAATATATGTAATATATACCTTAGATTCAAATCTTATTTCAAAAACTTTGTTTTTAAATAGCTACTATGTAGCCTCTTCTATCTTGGCTAATGACCTCATTTAAGATGGAAGTAATCGCATGGTGGTAACCATCTTTATTACAGTTACAAAGTATATGCTTTGTGACTCGACCACCATTTGGTTAAGATGACCATATGGCATAAAGCAACAATTATCAAACTTCTCATTCCTACTGAATCCTCTCCTGATCGCTGTATCTCCCTTTTAGACTAAGGAAAGAACAGCAGGCCTTAGATATTTTGTATTGTTATAGAGTTTTGTATGATGATAAAAAATTAAGGCTATAAATGTTTACTCAAATTAGCAAAATTTGACTTAGCTTTATAGGTTTCTTATGTCTTTGCTAACTGTTCAACACCAGGCTTCTAAAAAAAATTGGCTAACTAATATGTGTTTCACAAATAAGGTATATTTGGTAAGTAAGATTTATAAATTTCTAAGGTCTACTCAGGTTCACAGTAATATTTATTTGGCTTCTTTATTATTGCTCACGTATGAAGCTTTAGCTATTTGGATAAACTAAGTCATGCAAAAAAAAAAACCCAAAATCCTGATATTCTATAATGGTACACTATCAAAGGATTAGAAAAAGTCTCAGTATCCCTATGGATTGTATTTATGGTTTAAAGTTTACTGCATTTATGATTTATTTTGATGTCAAAGAACCTTCAAATAATTTTCAATTCAAATTTTAAGACTCGAGTTTAACAGGGACAAAGCTGTAAAACCCTAGTCTTTTATAAGTTACCAATTTAAATTGTTAAAGATAATTAAGATATTCAAGTTAATGTTTTCAATGGTAAGCCTAAAATCAGGTATACTTAATAGATAGATGTTCTTCAAACTATTTGGAGATCTACTGAATATGACATTTAAAATGTTTAATGAAAATATTTTCCATTGTAGACATTCCTCTTCTTACCAGGGATCCTATGGTCTCCAAAAAAGATAGACAAGACACAACGATTCAAGGTGAACTGTAGTAACGCTAACCACTGGGAAAAACTGCCCCATACTTTTCCTGCTGCCAGGGTTCTACACAAACTATGGACACTTTTGATTTGATTGACCTATTCTGCCTGGTTAAGGTAAAGTTAGTCCTCTAAATTCTTCCTCTACAGAAAATTCTCATACCTGGTTCTGACAGATGAAGGCCTGCTTCTTTGCATGGCACCTGAAGATTAAATGCTGTCCTAGATGACAGGTGAAGACCTCCCATTGCTACCCAGCCATTGAGACCACATACATCATTTGGATTATACCTCCTGCTATAATTTATCTGTCTCTGATCTCTAAAGATATTGAGGACTAACTAGTTTTTTTTAATTAGCTATTTTCTTTTTTAATAATATTTTTATTGGATATTTTATTTACATGTTAGATGTTATCCCTCTACCCCATTTCTCCCACCCAGGAACCCCCTATCCTATCCCCCTCCTCCTGTTTCTATGAGGGTGTGCCCCCACTCACCCACTCCCACCTCCCCACCATCTAATTCCTCCACACTGGGGCATACAGCTTTCATGGGACCAAGGATCTCATCTCCTACCTATGCTGGACAAGGCCATCCTCCCCTATATGTACAGCTGGAGCTATGGGTCCCTCCCTATATGCTCCCAGGCTGGTGGTTTAGACCCTGAGAGCTCTGGTTGGTTGATATTGTTGCTCTCCTCATGGGGCCACAAATTCTTTCAGCTCCTTCAGTTTATCCCTTTCTCAGTCCCCTCCAAAACCCCCTATTCCATCTACCCTACTTCTATGAGAGTGTTCCCCCACCCACCCACCCACCCACTCTCCACCCTCACATATACAAAATATAAATGTATATGTTTATATTCATTTATATTTTGTACAATATACAATATACAATAAATATAAATGTATATACAAAATAATATGCTTCAGATTTCTTCTTGTTATGCTATTGTTATGTTAAGAGTTTAGAAGTTCAGAATTTTAACATTAGTCAATGAAGTTCTAGAACAATATTAATCTAGTTAGAAAAGTACTGCTGATGCTGTAGCCATAAGATCAAAATTTTAAATTTTGGGGGGTTGGATTCTAAGAATAGATTTAAAAGTGTTTATCAATCAAACATTTCTGTCTAATCTAAGAATGTTAATGCTTTTAATCTAGAATCATTTTAGGGTTTGCAAGCTTTTACAGTGACTCAAAGGGATAAGTCTACTGCCTTTTCTACAATGTGGATTTCAGGACAGATTACAAACAGTGGTAATGCTAACATGTATAAAACATTTGTCTTTTTGTAAAATTAGGCAAGCTTCAGGAAACTGACTTGTTTACACCTCTTTCAGGTCATATGTACTCCAGATAAGTACCCCAAAGTTCACCTTTTCTCTGGTCTTGGAGTTCCCTTCCCCCAAGTAACAGAACCATGAGCCTAGAAGTTTCAAATGTACACGCATGATAATTTTTCATTAAACTCCTTAACTTTACCTTCTCTCCCTAGTCTATCTGTCCCAGTAGATTTCAAATCAAGGACAGACAGACTGCTCCAATTTTTGCCAGCTCTAGGTGTTTCCTCAAAATCTGCATTCCAGGCAGTCTCAAAGCTGCTAGCCCCAGGTGGTTTAGCCTCACAAACTGCTCCAACTGCTTGCACTTCCCTAGCCCTAGGTAGTCCTCAACAGCTAATGAAATAGCCTGCTCTTCCTATACATGACCAGCATCCCTGTTTTCTTGGGCTTCTCCCAATAATAATATCCAAGTGTCAGCAGGAAGTAGTCAAATAGAAGATCACATTACCCTTTATTATTTGTTTATTATCAACAAAAAGACTGGAATGTTAGGTCTCAAACCCAGGACAGATGGCTAATTGAGGTTATTTGTAATAGCCAGGGACTAGAAACAACCCAAATGTCCCTATACTGAAGAATGGAAAAAGAATATGTGGTCCATCTACACAATGAAATACTATTTAGTTATTAAAAAGAAAGACATCATGGATTTTGCAGGCAAATGAATGGAACTTGCGAATGTTATCCTGAGTGAGGTAATGCAGAGCCAAAAAGATACCTGGTATGTACTCACTTATAAGTGGACATTAGCCATAAAATACAGAATCCATGGATCCAAAGAAGGTAAGTAGTAAGGAGGTTTCAAGGGAAGATACATAAATCTTACTCGGAAGGGGAAACTAAATAGTCATTTGAGGTGGAGGGAGAGAGAGAACTAGGTATAAAAGGAGGTGAGGAGGGGAACACCAATGACTATCGGGTGTGGGCAGGGGGGTGGGAGGGGACTGAGAGCGAGAATGCGAACTGGTGAAAGCCATCTCTGGTCAGTAGCTGGAGGCCTGGGATAGGGCAGGGTATGGGGATTATATGGGTTTGACCCTAGCTGAAATTCTTTCTAGAAAGGGTTAAAGAAACTGAAGTGGCCATCTCCTACAGACAGGAAGAATTTCCAGAGGAGGGAGATGGATGTAGATTCACCCACAAAACCTTCAATCCAAAATATGACTTTCCTATAAGATGTACAGGGATGAAGATGAAGCAGGGAATAAGGAAACCGCCAACCAATGACTGTCCCAACTTGAGAGACCCATTCCATGAGAGAGAGCCAACCCTTGGCTCTGTTAATGATACTCTGCTGTACTTGGAGACAGGAATATAGCATAATTTTCTCTTGAGAGTCTTCATTCAAAATCTGATGGAAACAGCTGCAGAGACCCACAGCCAAACATCTTGGGGAGTCTTGTGGAAGAGTAGGGGATAGAATTAGGGGAGCCAGAGTGGTCAAGGAAACCACAAGAAAACCTATAGAGTCAACTAATCTGGGCCCATGGGAGCTTATAGAGACTGATCTACCAACCAAAGAACATGCAGGGTTTGACCTAGGCCCCTTACACATTTGTAGTAGATGTGCACATTAGTTTTCATATGAATCCCCTAACAATTGGAGTGGGGGCTCTCTTTGACTCTGTTGCCTGACATTGGATCCCCTTCCCCCTACCTGGACTGCCTGGTTGGGCTTCAATGGAAGAGAAGCTACTTAGTTCTGCTGGCACTAGATATCCCAGGGTGGGTTTCTAACCAAGGGGAGGGGGCTATGGGAAGAGGGATTTGAAAAGTTGGAAGTGGGGGGAGAGGAGGGAAGGGGTTGCAGTTGAGATGTAAAGTAAATAAATAAATTATTGGAAAAAAATATATCAAAGGGGATCTGGCCCTCTAGGCCAGATTCTCCCTGTATCCCTCAGGCACTACCTATTACAAGGTATGGCTGGCATACTCCAAACATTACCCTAAACTCTGGCCCAGGGGCTGGGCTCCTCTCTCCCCAACTTCCTTTCCCTATATAATTAAGCCATTTTTCTCTGCTCATTCTTTTTGGCCCTTTCATCTACCTTTTATACTCCTGGCCTCTTGGTTTGTCTCTCCTTTTTTTCCTCCCTTATCTACTCACATAGTTCAGAGGCATGTCCACTGTGGACCCTCTCAGATGTTCCTGCCTCTGGCTATTCTCTGTTCTTTATTTACAGTAAACCATTTTCTCTGCCATACCTAGAAGAATTCATGTCCCTGTATTTTTTTTCTTTCCTTATTTTTGTTCATCTGGTGATGAACCCCAGGACCAGCTATATCCTTCCTTTTTTCTTTTCTTTTTCATTCAGTCTCCTGAAAGTATATAAGTTCTTATGCTTTCAGTCATTTATATTTTTACTTGGTATTTAACTATAGAGCTTTTAAAAATAATTCTATCCATGATACCCTTTCTTCTGCTTTGTGCAATGTGTTACATAGGTTGTGATCTTGACAGGATCTAGAATCACATTAAAGACAAGTCTCTGTTCATTTCTCTGGGGGATTATTTAAATTATGTTCAACGAAGAGAGAAAACCCACCCTGAATATCAGCTGAATGTGGGCAACCACATTCCATGAGATGGTGTTCCAGTCTGAAGGAAGAGAGCTGAATATTAAGTCAGCTAATAACTCACCATTTGGTATTTCTTGATTATATGGAATGTGATCAATCAACCTCTTGCTCCTACTGCTAGATTTCTGTTCCATGGTAGGCTGTGCCATTCACCTGTGAAACAAATAAGCCCTTTCTACTTTAATTTGCTTTTCTCACTGGATTTTGTTACAGAAATAGGGAAAGTTTGCTCAAGCCTATTAGTGATGCCTTCCACTATGTCTGTTACTTGGTTCACTGAGTTTTTCATTTTCAACATTTCCATTCTTCATTTCTCCAAATATTGATTTGCATACTTTTTCTTTCTTTCACATAGTGAATTTTTTTTTTTAACCCTCTGCTAATTTCACTGGTTAGGTGCTAGATTGAATTCATCTACTTATTTTAATTTTATTTGAATTCATTGTTTGTTTTAAATAGTAAACTTGTGAAATCTTTATCCTGCATTTTATGTATTTCAATATGTTCAAATTTATTTGTTAAGGGATTGTGATCTTTTGAGTGAGTCATATTGCACAGCAATTTTTTTTATTTTTCTGATTATATGATTCAATTTGTTCAACTGTTGGCTTGGGTCTTTTCTCTTTGTTTGTTTGTTTGTTTTTAATTAATCATTCCATTTGTTTACATCTCAAATGATATCCTAATTCCTAGTTACCCCTCTGTCATCCCCCCATCCCACATCTGCCCTCCCCCTCCCTTTTGCCTGTATGAGTGTGCGCCCCCACCTCCCCCACTCAACCACATTCTCCTGCCTCACTGCTCCAGCTCCAGCATTCCCCTACTCTGGGGCATCAAATCTCCCTGGGCCCAAGGTCCTCCCCTCCAGTTGCTGTCTGGCAAGACCATTCTCTGCTACATATGCATCTGGAGCCAAAGATCCTTTTAAGTACATTCCTTGGTTGATGGTCTAGTCTCTGGAAGAAACGGGTGGCCAGGCCTGTCTATGTTGTTCTTCCTATGGGTTTGCAATCCTCAAACCCATATGGTTTGGCCCCTCCAGTCTCTGTTCCACTTTTGTCCAAGTTCTTCCTTTGGACAGAAACATTTCTGGGTTAAAAACAAAAAACCTTTGAGATGGGTGGGTGTCTCCATACCTCAACCTGGGACCATGTATATTTACTGGAGATGGTCTCCACAGATTCTATCTCCCACATATCTGAACATCACAGCTAAAGTCAATCCTATTGGGTGCTGGGAGCTTCACATTTCTCTGGTGTGTAGGACCCACCAGTGGCTACCCCCAGTTTCTTATCTCCTACTTATTTTTGTTTGATTTTCTGACCCTCTGTACCTCTTTCAAGTCTCCTCCAGATTCTGATATTGCCATCTGTATTTTCTCCTCCTTTTTTCTCCTGTCCTTGTCCCCCTCTTCTTCTGTTTCCCACAATTGTCCTGTACCCTCTCAGTACAGGACTGAAGCATCCACCCCCTGACCTTCCTTCCTTCTGCACTCCATATGATCTGTAGGTTGTATCATATGCATTGTGAGCTTTTGGGTTAATATCCCCTTTTTAGTGAGTACATACCATATGAGCTCTTTTGTGTCTGAGTTACCTCATTCAGAATGATATTTTCTAGTTCCATCCATTTGCCTGTGAATTACATGAAGTCATTGTTTTTAATTGCTGCATAGTACTCCATTGTGTATGTACCACATTTTCTGTAGCCATTCTTCTGTTGAGGGACATCTGGGTTGTTTCCAACTTCTAGCTATTATCAGTAAGGCTGCTATGAACATAGTGGAGCATGTGTCCTTGTTATATGTTGGGGCATCTTTTGGGTATATGCCCAGGAGTGGTATAGCTGGGTCCACAGGTAATGCTATGTTCAATTTTCTGAAGAACCTCACGACTGATTTCCAGAGTAGTTGAACCATCTTGCAACCTTACCAGCAATGGGGGAGTGTACCTCCATCCTCAACAACATATGCTGTCATATGCTGAGTTTTTTTTTCTTAGCTATTCTGACTGGTGTGAGGTGGAATCTCAGGGTTGTTTTGATTCACGTTTCTCTGATGACTAAGAATGTTGAACATTTCTTTGTTTCTCAGCCATTCGACATTCCTTGGTTGAGAATTCTCTATTTAGATCTGCACTCCACTTTTTAATAGGATTATTTGTTTCTCTTGAGTCTGACTTCTTGAGTTCTCTGTATATTTTGTGTATTAGCCCTCTATCAGATGTAGAGTTGGTAAATATCTTTTCCCAATCTGTGGGTTGTCGTTTTGTCTATTGATAGTGTCCTCTGCTTCTCAATTTTATGAGGTCCCATTTGTCGATTGTTGCTCTTAAAGCATAAGCCATTGGTGTTCTGTTTAGGATGTTTTCCCCTGTGACTAAGTATTCAAGGCTCTTTCCCACTTTCTCTTCTATTAGATTCAGTGTATCTGGTTTTATGTAGAGGTCCTTGATCCACTTGGACTTGACCTTTGTGCAAGGAGATAGGTATGGATCAATTTGCATTCTTCTACATGCAGACCACCAGTTGAACCAACAGCATATGTTGAAAATGCTGTCTTTTTTCCACTGAATGGTTTTAGCTTCTTTGTCAAAGATCAAATGACCATAGGTATGTGGGTTCATTTCTGAGTCTTCAATTCTATTCTGTTGATATTCTGTACCAATATCATGCAGTTTTTTTTATCACTATTGCTCTATAGTATGGCTCAGGTCTTTTCTATTGTGAAGTATACTTTACTTTTAAAAAATATGTTTAATTTTTTCTTTATTTTTGAGAATTTCATACACATGTACGATGAAATGTGATAATATCCACCAACATTTCCATCTCCTATCTCATCCTTCATATTTTCCCAAACACATACTCCTCCCAGATTCATGTGTGACTTTTTATGATCTATTAATTCCAGTTACTATTGTTCATATGTGCATGGTTATGAAGCCATACACTAGAGCATGGTAATCCTAACAGTGGCCACACCCCTTAAAATTAGTGATTCTTTTCCTGCTTCAGAAATTGTCAACTGTCAACAACTTCTCACTATTGTAGTCACAACTCAAGTTCTGTTCTCTGTCCATTGTGCTCGTTTTATCTCCTCTGTTACAGTATGTCTACAATCTTGATTGGGGGGTGGGGTTGATATAAATGCTCCATTTAGGACTGTACTCAGTATCTTATTCTCAGCTTGACAACCATTTATGTGTCTTTACATTGACTACAGTCCACTACAGAAAGAAGCTTCTGTGACAAAGATTGACAGCCTTGCATCTCTATAAATATAAACACAAGTATTCAGACAGGAGTTTTATAGCATAACAGTATTGTAACATCCAGGTCTAGAGTTAAGTAAGACCACTAATGATTTTTTCCAGCAGTGTGCCTACCACTTTCTAGCACTATTAAAGCTAGCCACCAGAAAGGCTTTGCTGCTCAATCTTTAATCTATTTGTTTTCCATGTCCTGCAGTCAAACTGTGTGTTGACTTCAGCAGTAGGGCTTTTACCATGTAATCATGGTTGGTAACCAAGGACAATGGCAATATCCTTTGTTGTGGTCTCTTGGTCCAAGAACTCAGAGGGAGTTATCCCATGCAGTGCACTGTGAGTTTTTTGTTTGGTAACCAATTCATTTGAGAAAAATGCTTTTCAACCATACAGCATAATTATGTTTTAATTCCTTTTAAAATGCTCCTATATTTTCAAATTAATTTACTAAAAACAGAATGTTCATACAGCTTTTTCATATAACCTTAGTATTCATTAACCCACCCCACTATCCATTCCTCTCCTGACTCTTTAGACACCCATGCTTCTTACTACTTTAACTCCTATTATTCCTAGTTTCTTAATTTCACGTATGTTCTACTATGATTTCCTCACATATGTTTAAATTCAGCTCTGAAATACCAGATTATCATATGGATTTTCATACCTCTTTCTTTGGATTAACTATCCTCCCTCTCCCTCCTCACCCCTGCCCCATACTTTTGTACCCTTCTTCAATTAAGCCTTTCTGGGACCAGTATTCCACCTCTCTGCTTTTGTGTCACCTATAATTTAATATAGCCCCACCCTTAATATGTAACTCTTAAAGGTTCCTTTGTAATTCTCTTGTTTTCAATTGTGCTCCAAGCTAAACACAAGATTTGAGGCAAAGATACACATGTAAGAAAGAACATAGGGATTTTGTCTTTCTGGGCCTGAATTACTTCACTTAGTATAAAATTTCCAAGTACTATCTTTTTGCCTGCAGAAGCTTAGTAATATTGTAATATATATATATCACATTTTCTTATCTATTCATCTGCTGATGAACATCTAAGTTGATACCATTGTTGTTGTTGTGAGTAGAGCAAGTATAGCAGCCATGAACATGGATGTATGGATATTTCTGTAATAGGATACAAAGTCATTTGAGTATGTGTCCACTATTGTTACAACTGGGCCATTTGACAGTTTAAGTTCTAGATTTTTATTTATTTGCGCTCGCGTGCTTGTGCATGTGCGTGTGCGTGTATGTGTCTGTGTGTGTCTGTGTATGTGTAACTCCTGAGTGATTTTGAAAAAAGCTGAACTAGTTTACATTCCTGTCAACGTGTTACACCTATGCCAGCTATTGTCTTTTGCATTCCTGATGATGGCCTGTCTAACTGGGATGAGATGGAACCCTAAAGCAATTTTAATTTGCATGTATATCTCTGCTGGATAAGGATATTATACATTTTAACTGTGTTTCCTAGCCACTTATGTTTCTTCATTTTAGAATTCTCTGCTTAGTTACAAGACCATTTTAAAAATTGTGGTTTTTTTATAAAATTTGATTCAGAATTTCATAATGCGTACAATGTGCTTTGATCAAATCCATCTCATACTTCCTCCCTTCCAATTCTTCCCCTATTCCCAGTACCACCATTTCCTCCTACTTTCATGTAGTTTTTTTGCTTTTTATTTAACCCATGGAATCCACATAGTGCTGCTAGAATGTTCAAGGGTTTAGGGCCATCTACTGGAGTATGAGTAGCCTATCTGGCACTTCATCCCTGAAAAAAAAATTAACTTCCTCTCTGCAGTAACCATAAATTACCAACAGTTCCTCAGCTAGGGATGAGACTTCCTGACAACTTCCTCTGGAAGCTGAGATTTTGTCTTGCTTGGTCTTAGGCAGGACCTCTGAATGTAGTCACAACAACTACTAGTTCATATGTGGAACTGCCTTACAAACACAAAACACTGTTTCACTGAGTAATCTATTACCTCTGCCTCTTACTCTTTCTACTCACTCTTCTTTAATGATCTCTAAGATTTGAGTGGCAGAGGTGTGATATAGATAACCCACTTAGGATTGAAAATTCTGCAGTCTCTTAGTCTCTGCATATTGATCAGTTATGAGTCTATTAATTGCTAACTAATGGAACGTTTTGTTTCTTCTTTAAACTTTTATACAGTAATGCTGTATAATTATAATACAGTAATGAATCATTTTCACCCTACACATGTTTCACCCTCTCGTCCCTTTTCACTCCTACTCAACCTCATGTCAATTACACAATGACAGAGACAGAGACAGAGACAGACAGACAGACAGACAGACAGACAGACACACACACACACACACACACACACACACACACATACACACACACACACCCTAACTTGCAGCACATTGAAACCATCTTTGAAACCAACAGTGGGTAAATAGGTTTAAGTTTATGAGATCTTTATGTATTATAGATGTCCCTCACCACAAAAACACATACAACCTGTACCATACAGAGAGCATCTCAGAAATCAAACATGGATTAAAAAATGTTTAATTTTATGAGTTCTTTATATATTCTACACACTAATTTTCTTTTGGATGAAAATATAACCAGGTTTTCTGGACTGCCTAGTCACTTACTTCCAAATTTCCTTTGCTGTATGGGGGCATTTCAGTTTCATGAAATATCATTTGTTGATTGTGTGTCTAGAGTTCTATTTAGATATACCTTACCATACCCACGTGTTGAAGCATGTGCTGTACTTTTTTCTCTAGCAGTTTCAGTCTAACGGTCTTATGTTTTAGGGCTTTGATTCCTTTTGAGTTATTTACAAGATGGTAAATTAGAATCTCATTTCATTTTTTGGCATACATAAAATCAATTTTCTTAGCAACAGTTGTTTGAGATCCTGGCTATTCTTCAATGTGCATTTCCCACTCTTTGTCAAAAAATGAGACGACTATGATCATTCAGACCTACATCTGGGTGCTCAACTCTATTCCATTGATCTATTCTATGTGTTTCTGGATGAGCATCATTTTTCTTCCATGGCTCTGTGTATGATTTGAAATCAGGTTTACTAATACATATTAAAGTATTTTTATTCTTTAGAATGTCTTCTATCATATTTTGTCTGTTTCGTTTCCTTATGAATCTTTTCTAGTCTACACAATATGGCACTGGAATTGTTTTTAATGATATTGATAATTATTTTGAAATAAAAATATAGATTAATGCTGTGTTTACAGTTTCTATCACTCCCTCTCCTCTACATCTTTTTCTTATCTCTACAATTTCCCATATATATTCATCTACATTTCATTACCTCTTTTACCTCTTCTTCAACTAGTGTGAGTGAGTGTGTGTGTGTGTGTGTGTGTGTGTGTGTGCAGATATATCACATGAAGACAACTTCACCTTTCTCTTATGCATATACATACCAAAGGCCACCACTTTGATGTCTGTGTTCTGTTCTGCCACCTGAAGTCATGTTGATATGAGTGGCCTGCACTGCCATCTCAGGCCATGTTCATGTCCTTGACCTGTGCTAAAGCTGAGGGCCATGTTGATGTCTGTGGTCTGTACTGCCACAGGAGACTAGGCTGAGGTCCATGGCATATGCTGATGCCATAGACTATGTGGATGGCTGTGGTCCATGCTCTTTCCAGAAATGACATAGAAGTCCATGGTTCATGCTCTCACTCACTGTAAAGGGCAAAGAAATTACATTTGCCATGATATTTATGACTACAGACTCACAATTGAGAAAAAGGAAGCGAGAAGGCATTTGTGATAACCTCTACTACCCTGTTCCCCTTCCCAAAATGTAACTGCCTAGAAAGAAAGCCATCAAAGAGAAATCTTAAAAATTCTGATAAGGATGCTGAAGCATACCTCTCCACAATTGATAGCCAGTGGCAGGGATGTGGGTAGAGAAGAACTGTTTTCTTTAAGGCGCTGGCCACTGGGAGTTTGACCATGCTCCAGGGAGTATATAAGCAACACAAATTGGACTCCTGCTCCACCTCTCCCTCCCTTCCCACTCATTTTCCCTCTTCTTGTTGGGGGAACCTAATATTAGGAAGAACCTGAGAGGACTGGAAAGTTAGTTTGAAAGGGATTCATGGTGTGAAACTCCCAAATTATTAATACAGATAGTATATTTAAAAGTAAACCATAGTTCTGACAGAGCAGAAAGAATGGCTTGCCTCACATGTTTGCATTTGCTCTGCAATGTCTCCATCTGGTGGCCCTTCAGCATCATTTACTGTTTCCAAAAAATCTTGACTAAGTCTCAGTGTTTTGCAAAACTTCTAAAAGGAAATACTTTTCTCACAATTTCATGCTTTATTCAAGCAATGTTCACTGTCCTCTGTGAGGATCTGTGAAGTATCATGTATTCATGATATCATAGATATCACAGATGGTACCTGTTACAGGTTAGCACTCATTACTTAATTTTAACACATTTTCAGTGTTTTAAGAAGTGCTTGTATTTTATGAATGTTTATGTGTGTATATTTTTGTTTATAACACATAAATTCATGTTCCTGTAGTGGTCAGAAGCATAGGTAATCCCTGAACCGAATGACATGGGTACTGAAAACTGGACTCTGGTGCTCTGTACAAGCAGCAAGCACTCATAAACACCTTGCCGTGTCTCCAGACTAGTGTAGACTTATTATCTAAGTATCTTCTCTGGGGCAAATACAGAATTAAGTATGCTAGATAAATGAGTAATAAAAGTCAGGTGACAACCTCTAAAAAACCAAACAACTCATTCAAAAATGGGATATAAAACTAAACAAAGAATTCACAACAGAGGAATCTCCCATGGGTGAGAAGCACTTGAAGAAATGTTCAACGTCCTTAGTGATCGGGAAAATGCAAATGAAAACCCTGAGATTTCACATTACACCAATCAGAATGGCTAAGATCAAAAACTCAGGTGACAGCACATGTTGGCAAGAAAGTGGAGAAAGAGGAACATTCCTCCATTGTTAGTGGGGTTGCAAACTGGTACAACCACTCTGGAAATCAATCTAGAGGTCCCTTAGAAAATTAGAAATAGATTTACCTGAAGACACAGCTATACCACTCTTGGGCATATACCCAAAAGATACCCCACCATGCCACAAGAGCACAGGTTCCACTATGTCCATAGTGACTTATTTGTAATAGCCAGAAGCTGGAGACAACCCAGATGTCCTTCAACAGAAGAATGGATATAGAAAATGTGGTTCATTTACTCAATGGAATACTATTCAGCTATTAAGAAGGAGGACATCAGAAATTTTGCAGACAAATGGATGGAACTAGAAAATATCACCTTGAGTGAGATAACTCAGATTCAAAAGGACATGCATGGTATATACTCACTAATAAGTTGATATTAGCCAAAAACGTACAGAATACCCAGGATACAATCAATAGAACTCAAGAAGATTAACAAGCTAAATGGCCCAAGTGAGGATGCCCCAATCTCACTTGGGAGGGAGAAAAAAAATCACGGGAGAGCAGAGAAAGGGAGGAACCTGAGTGGGAGAGGGAAAAGGGAGGTGAAAGGGGGGCATAATCAGGTACTGGGGGGCAGGACTGAAGCCCTGAAGGCCAGCAGAAAGAAAGGAAATGGGCAATCTCGGGAGGTAGGAGGTGGCGGGACCCTCTAGAATGTACCAGAGACCTTGGAGGTGAAAGATTCTCAGGACTCAAAGGGAGGGACCTTAGATGAAATGCCCTACAGTGGGGAGAGGGAACTTGTAGAGTCCACCTCCAGTAGAAAGACAGGGCATCAAGTGAGGGAGGGGGTTGCCATTCCACAGTCAAAAACTCTGACCCATAATTGGTCCTGTCTGCAAAAACTGCAGGGATGGAAATAAAGAAGAAACTGAGGGAAAGGAGGTCCAGTGACAGGCCCAGATTGGGATCCAGTTTAGGAAGAGGCTCCAGGATCTGACACTAATACTGATGCTATGGTGTGCTTACAGATGAGGGCCTGGCATGGCTGCCCTCCTAGAGGCCCAACAAGCAGCTGAAAGAGTCAGATGCAGATATTTACACCCAACCAATTGGCAGAAGCCAGGGACCCCTGTGGCTGACTTAGGGAAAAGTTAGAAGAAACTGAGGAGGAGGGCAACCCCATAAGAAGACCACCAGTCTCAACTAGCCTGGACTGCCCCCAAGATCTCTTGGGGACTGAGCCACCAACCAGGCAGCATACATCAGCTGATATGAGGCCCCCAACACATATACAGCAGAGGACTACCTGGTCTGGCCTCAGTGAAAGAAGATGCACCTAACCCTCAAGAGACTTAAGGCCCCAGGGAGTGGGGAGGTCTGGTAGGGTGTGGCTGAGGGGGTTGAGACATCCTCTTGGATACAGGGTAGGAGGTACAGGATGAGGAACAGTCAGGGTGTAGACCAGAAGGAGGGTAGTGGCTGGAGTGTAAAAAATTTAATAATAATAATAATAATAATAATAATAATAATAATAATAATAATGTAAGGTTACACATAAATGTTTTAAGTTATTGCATTTTTTTGTTCATGCACATTGAATACATATGCCAAGTTGTCATTCCAAATCCTCTAAGTAAGTATAAGTATATATCAACTACAAAGTTTAGCAAGACTGCAGCATACATTGAATTAAAATGTTCTATAGTAGTTAGCATTTGGTAAAATCTATTCTAAATGTTTTGCATGTATATGTATAAACTTATTTCATTGTCATGATTCTATGAGATAGATAACATTATTGTCTCTATGTTACAGATGAAAGGCAAGTGACAGAGAAACTTAGTGAAATATACAGAAGAGTGTAGCCATGAAATTTTAGAGACTTAATTAAAACTTTCTCTGTCAGGGCCGGAGAGATGGCTCAGCAGTTAAGAGTATTCTGACTATTCTTCCAGAGGTCCTGAGTTCAATTCCCAGCAACCACATGGTGGCTCACAACCATCTGTAATGGGATCTGATGTACTCTTCTGATGTGTTTGAAGACAGCAACAGTGCACTCATATACAAATAAATAAAATATTGTAAAGTATTGAACATGCTGACAGGAGCCTGATAGAGATGTTTCCTAAGAGGCTCTGCCAGAGCCTGACAAATACAGAGGCTGATGCTCATAGCCAACCATTGGACTGAGCATGGGGTTCCCGATAAAGGGGTTATAGAAAGTACTGAAGGAGCTGAAAGGGTTTGCAACTCCATAGGAAGAACAACAGTATAAACCAACCAGACCCTCCCCCCAGAGCTCCCAGAAGCTAAACCACCAACCAAAGAGTATACATGGAGGGACCCATGGCTCCAACTGCATATGTAGCAGAGGATGGACTTGTCAGGCATCAATGGGAGGAGAGGCCCTTGGTCCTGTGAAGGCTTGATGCCCCAGTGTAGGGAAATTGGAGGGCAGGGAGGCAGGAGTGGGTGGGTGGGTGGGGGAACACCCTCATACAAGCACGGCGAGGTAGATGGGACAGGGGTTTCTGGGGGAAACTTGGAAAGAGGATAACATTTGAAATGTAAATAAAGAAACTATCTAATAAATATGATAAAAAACATGCATAATTTTTTTTCATTAAATATAAAATGTCCTTCATTTTGAGGGTTATTTTTTCACTTTTAAATAATTTCCTTTGGTAATGAATGTTTTTAAATTTCATGACATTAATTGCTTTTCTTTTTTTTTATATTTCTTGAAATTTTTATTTCATGTCTAAGAAACTGTCAAAATACAGAATCACAAAGAATTAGCCATATTTTTATTAGGATTTTTGTGGTTTGTTGCTTTTATATTTAGGTATTTGTGTTACTTTCATTTAATTGCTTTGTATAAACTAAGGTAAGGCTCTAAATACTTTTGTCCATGAATATTAATTTTTTCTAGCAGAGTTCATTGAATCATGAGCATGAAAGTAAAGATTTAGTTCAGACTCAAATTTTAAACCATGTGTACAATGTGTTTATTCTTCAGTCTCTCTTGATCACTGTACCTTTGTGACAAATTGAGGTAAGAAAATATGAGTTCCATTCACAGTAAGTGCTCACGGAAATTAGAGAAACCTTGCATTTTACATAAGTTTTACACTCAATTATTTCATTTTTATAAAATTCAAAGGGGACTTCATAGTATCAGTGTAGAATGCATTAAATTTATAGATTGTTGTCAATTATATTGCTTTTTAACATTAAAATTTTAAAGCATGATATATAGGATATAGTTGACTAAGGTATTCTCTAAAGCCTTATATCTCTATTGTTTATTCCCATCATTATATTTTATTTTATCATAGCTGAAATTATCTTAACGTTAAGTTTGTTAGTTACCAGTATATAAAAATGCTAACCATTTTTGCATATTTATCTTGAACCCTTAATTGTGCTTTTTTTTGTTTCCTCTAATATTGTTTTGTATGCATTGTGCAAATAAACCTTCCAATACAAAGTGAGAATGCTTCAACTTCACTTGGAAGGGGAAACCAAATAATCATGGGAGGCAGAGGAATAGAGGAGCCTGGGTAAGAAAGGGGAGGGGGAAGAGGAAAGAGGAGCAGAATCAGGTATGGTGGCAGGGAGACAGAAGAAAAGCCCAGAGAGCCAGGAGAATGAATGAAAATATGCAGCTGTGGGAGTGAGGGGATGGGAACCTCTAGAAAGTTCCAGAGATCTGAGATGTGAGAGGCTCCCAGGACTCAATGGGCTTGACCTTAGCACAAATGG
This sequence comes from Rhabdomys pumilio, assembly GCA_030674055.1. NCBI lineage: Eukaryota > Metazoa > Chordata > Mammalia > Rodentia > Muridae > Rhabdomys > Rhabdomys pumilio. Next base: position 72,567,468 of record JANHMN010000005.1, on the reverse strand, counting down.
ACAAATGGAACCTGAAGAGACCACCTCCGGTAGATAGACCTGGCCACACAGTGGAGGGATGGGGTCACCAACCTACCTTTAAATTTTTTAACCCAGAATTGTTCCTGACTAAAAGACAAAAATGAAGCAGAAACTGAAAAAAAGGCTATTGAGTGACTGGCTCAACTTGGGATTCATCCCATGGGTGGGCACCAAACCCTGACACTAGTATTGATGCCTTGTTATACTTGGAGACAGGAACCTAGCATGGCTGTCCTTTTGAGAGTCTCTACCAGCTGCTGACTGAGTCGGATGTAGATACTTAAAACTGACCATTGGACTGAGGTGGGGGACCCCTGTGGAAAAGTTAGGGGAAGAATTGAAGTAGCTGAAGGGGATGGCAACCCCAGAGGAAGACCAACAGTGTCAACTAACCTGAACTCCTGGGAGCTCCCAAAGACTAAGCCTCCAACCAAAGAGCATACATGGGCTGGTTTGTGGCCCCAGGCACTAATGTAGCAGACTGTCTTGTCTGGCCTCAGTGGGAGACAATGTGCCTAACACTGTAGGGACTGGATGCCCCAGGGAAGGAAAATGCAGGAATGGGGTGGGGTGAGGTGTGGTGGTGGGTAGGTGAGGGGGATGGGTGGGTGGGTAGGTAAGGGAGCTCAGAAACTCTCAGAAGCAAAGGGGAGAGGGATGGGGAATAAGAACTCTGGGAGAGAGACAGGGCAAAGGAAAACATTAGGAATGTAAATAAATAATTTAAAAAAGAGTAACTGAGAAATCAGAAATAAATGGAAGAAATACAAACACATTAAATAAAATTGGAAGATAATGTGAAAAATTAAAAACATAAAAAGTTCTGGTTTGACATTATAAATTCTATAATGCCAAAAAAGTGCATATATAAAATAGTTAACATGTTAGTTCTTTAAAGGAGCACTAATGTAGGAGTTCAAATTAAATCACTTTGTGATTTTCAGATCCTCGGCATTATTCTTATAGAACAGCAGGTGGCGCAAGAGACCCATGTAAAAGTACAACAGCAGCGAGCTAGGCTTTATGAATTTGCTTTATTTTATATTTTTTTAATAAAATTGTTTTGCAAAGGATAAATGGCTAGTTATAAGCAATATACTTTCCAAATTTTCAGATGATGTTTTTATTACCCTTAAATAAATGTACGTGTTTATACACTATCATTTAATTCTTTGATTAATATTTATTTAACACAATGGTATTGTTCTAGGCATTGGAGATGTAACAGTGAATAACACAAATAACAATTCCTGTTCTTGTGAAGAGGAATTCACTATCCTCCTCTGCTTCATTTTTTCCCCTTCAGCTAAGGACTTTGGAGACTCACAGTGCATCTCTCTCTCTCTCTCTCTCTCTCTCTCTCTCTCTCTCTCTCTCTTTCTCTCTGACACGACGGTCAGCATTTTGTAGTGTCTTTGGACTCAGGCACTATTTTTCACAACCTGAAGATGTACCAATGCTGAACTATGGGAAACATTTAAGCATAAATAACACACTCTGATTCACATCAGCTTCTAGATAAATGGAAACACCAGGCATGTACTTAAGCACCTGTAATCAGAAGCACTTATCATAAAACCTAGACAGCATAGTAGATGTTCAGTAAGTAGTAATATTTGTAATTTTAGAATCACATAAATCCTGAATGTAAATCTAAAAGTTCAATGGTTCCTGTATATCAATCCATTCTTTAATACCACAAATTGTGGTATTCTTACTGTCTAGGATAACCATTCCCTTGGCCTGTGCACCTTTGTTTTTTAATGTTTATTCTTAAGAATTTCATACAGAATTTCATATCTAACCCCTGTCTGCACCTTCCAACTCTCCCCAAACCCTGAGACTACAACAATCACACTGATCTTATCTTTTTCTTTTTAAAATTACTATTATATTTTTTATAGTCCAGGTGTTACCTTCCTCCCGGTACACACTCTCCCACATTTCATCATCCCATTCCTCCTCCCCCATCTCAAAGAGGATGTCATCACAGTATGTGCACACTTCCCCCACCCCTGCCAGGCCTCCCCACTCTCTGGGGTTTCAGGTCTCTCCAGGGTTAATCTCCTTTTCTCTCACTGAGGTCAGGCAGCCTTCTGCTGTATATGTGTCAGGGGCCTTGGACCAGCTCTTGTAAGCTGCCTGGTTGGCAGCTCAGTGAATGAGAGATCACAGGGTCCAGGTTAGTTGAGACAGATGATCTTCTTATGGGGTCGCCCTCCTTCTCAGCTTCTTCCAGTCTTTCCCTAATTCAGCCACAGGGGTCTCTGACTTCAGTCCAGTGGTTGGATGTAAGTATCTGCACTTGTCTCAGTCATCTGCTTCTTGGGCCTCTAGGAGGACAGTCATGCTAGGCCCCTGTCTGTAAGCACACCATAGCATCAGTAATAGTGTCAGGCCTTGTAGCCTCCCCTTAAGATGTATCCCAATTTGTGCTGGTCACTGGGCTTTCTTTTCCTTAGTCTTTTCTCCATTTTTGTCCCTGCAGTTCTTTCAGACAGGAACAATTCTAGGTCAGAGTTTTTGACTGTGGAATGGCAACCTCATCCCTCACTTGATGCTCTGTCTTTCTATTGGAGGTGGACTCTACAAGTTCCCTCTCCCTATTGTTGGACTCTCATCTAAGATCTTTTTGAGTCCTGAGAATCTCTCACCTCCAAGGTCTCTGGTACATTTTAGAGCCTCCCCCTCACCTCCTACCTCCTAAGTTTGCCTGTTTCCATTCATTCTGCTGGCCCTCAAGGATTCTCTCCTGCTTCCCACCCACCCTATACCTGATCATATTCCCCTTTGCTGTTCCCCTTCTCCTTTCTCACTCAGATCCCTCTCTCAATCTGCCTCCTGTGATTGCTTTCTTCTCCCTCTCAGAGGAATCTTGAATGACCTAGAAGCACTTAAAAAACTGTTCAAAGTCCTTAGTGATCAGGGAAATGCAAGTTAAAATGAGCCTGAAATTCCACCTTACACTAATCAGAATGGCTAAGATCAGAAACTTGAATGACAGCATCTGTTGGTGAGAATGTAGAGAAAGAAGAACACTCCTTCATTGCTGGTGGGGCTGCAAACTGGCACAACCACTCTGGAAATCATTCTAGAGATTACTCAGAAAATTGGAAATAGATAATACCTGAAGACCCAGCTATACCACTCTTGGGCATATACCCAAAAGATACTCCACCATGCCACAGGGGTACATGTTCTACTATGTTCATAGTGGTCTTATTTGTGATAGCCAGAAGCTGGAGACAACCCAGATGCCCCTCAACAGAAGAATAGATACAGAAAATGTGGTTCATTTACACAATGGAATACTATTCAGCTATTAAGAAGGACATCACAATTTTTGCAGGTAAATGAATGGAACTAGAAAATATCATCCTGAGTGAGGCAACTCAGACCCAAAAGGACATGAAAGGCATGCACTCACTAATAAGTGGATATTAGCCAAAAAAGTACAGAATACTCAGGATACAATCTTCAGAACTCAAGAAGGTTAACATGCCCAAGGACCTGTGCTCTTAATCTTGAGTTTTGTCTCTTCTCTTTCAAAGTTACCACTTCACCAGTGATTATATATATGCTCAGATTGAAAACTCCCTTCTTAATAACCTCTCCATTTCTACTTTCATTACTCTGTAAATATATAGAGATACAGATACATAGCTATATAAACATAACTTAAAAACTTAACATCTAACATTTATTTCTACTATAAATCTCTTTCCTTATTTAATCTATTGAATCTAATTTCTTATAAATGCTTAAATTTGTTATGGATTAACTATTTATGTCCTCAGGAAAATGTATAATGAGATTTGATTTTCTATGTAGTGATACTGAGAGATACATGATTTGATGGATAATCAAATTATGAAAATGTTAGTTTATGAATGACACTACTGTTTTGAAAATATTTTAATTCTTGTTTAATTTGTATTTTCTTTTTGCTTGCAACTTCAATACAAAGCTAAATCACAAACAGGTTCAACTAAGATATTTTATCTCACCTTCCTAGTGGAACCGTCTTTAAGAATCTGACTACTGACTAAGCTACGGGTGATGGAGAAAGACTTTTTTAGGTAGTAGTATCAGGAGGCTGGTGAGAGTTTTAGGGACAAGAGGATGTTTTCATGCATATGCCTATTTATATTTATTGGATCCTGAGTCTGAGCCCCTGGACTGAAGATGAACTATGAAAACCAGACATTCTTAGGGAGGAAGAAGGAAGCCATTGCCTTGCTTTAACAGTCCAAGCAAAATTCTTTAGAATTTCATTCTGGTTTCCTGCCCATTTATTCTTGGTGATTCATATGTGTGATGCCTGTTGCTGGCAGATGTGGCCCAGGTCCTTGGCTGGCAAAATTGCAATTCAGTTTGTGTCTGTGTCTTCATAAGACATTAAGGCTTCTGATAAACTGAAAACCTTGAGAGATCTGTTACCATTTCCAAGGTAGACTTAAAGAGACTGGCTTATATTACCCAAGCATTTACAAGTCTCTAGTTTATATTATAGTATTTTTATGTCTTTTTGCATACAAGTCAAACATTTATGAAACTTAGGCTTGCAGTCAAAGACTCAGCATACATTCTGGAGGAAGAAATGCTATTTGAAATAAAAAGCCCAACAAGGCTTTATCCTGGGTTGAAAGCAACAACTCACCTGTGTTCCAAGCACAAGGACAAGCAGAAGTGAGGAAATCAACATCCCCTATGCAAAGCCTGATTAAGACATCTCCAAGGTATTAGTGCTCTTGTAAATACCAGCATACTAGTTTGCTGTCTTCTGAAGGCATAACATTTTTGAAACCTACTTTTAACAAGTGTTCAACCTCTCCTCTAGCCTACCACCCAACAGAGGTAGTGAAAGAGATGGTAAAAGAGGATCTGTCCAGCAACCTGTTCAGTAGAGTTCTTGGTGGGCAAGCTCAACCTTCTTTGGCAGCAGTTCAATCCTGTAGCAAACACCAAATTCAACTCAGCAGCTGTAGACAAGTCCTCTAGGCAGGCCAACACCAGGTACAAACAAGACGCTACAGTCCAATCCTTTTGGCAGGCAAACAACAGACATGAACCTGCAGTCTCTAGTTTAATCCTAAAGAAACTGCAAAAGCTCTCCAATTGGCCTTAGGTGAGGGCCTCGGAAGCAGCAAACTGCCTCTGGAACCTCACAAGCAATTCTTGGGCGAGTTTCTCTCAATGGCTGTGGTACCAGGAGTTGAGTTCAACAATGCTATGTAAGGTGAACCAATACATTTGCCTGTCATTAGCAAAGAATAGCAGGGCAGCGCAAACCAAACTCATGCTCATTGCTCCTCTCTCACTCTCTGTAGGGTCATATTTATACTCATTCATCAGGTCCTTCCAAGTGTTTGTTATATCAAGACATCCTTTCACCTGTGTGCCTCAGCAAAACATTATTTGACTCAACTAACATTCCAAAGAACTAGATGTTTCCACTTTAGTCTTCCATGTCAGATTTTTAGTATGTTCAGGTTTCTATATCAGAATGCCACACAGATTAGGGTGGCTAATAAACAATAGGAAATTATTTCTTGTAGTTTTTGGAGGGTGTGGAGTGTAGGTACCTAATCCTTTATTTGTGTATATTACGTTTAATATTTTACTCTTGTTCTCTCATCTATTATTTCCTTTAGACTCTTCCAATCGGCCTAGTTATTTTCCAAATACCTTTTTACAGTAAAATCTTTTTTAAACTTGAGATGACTTTTCAGAACAACATTCCTTATATGCTTTAACTTACATTCAGCTTTCTGTATCATATTTTGTTATATAAGTTACAGAGGCCACCTCCAGTAGATAGGCACAGCCCTCAGATGAGGGATGGGGCCACCCACCCATCTCAAAAGTTTTAACCCGGAATTGTTCCTGTCTAAAGAAAATGTAGAAACAAAGAGGGGCATAGAGACTGACAGAATGGCCATCTAAAGACCACCCCATCTAGGGATCCATCCCATCTGCAGACACATCAAGCCCTGGCACTATTGCTGATGCCATAAAGTGCTTTCTGACAGTAGCCTGGTATAGCTGTCCCCTGAGAAGCTCTGCCAGCACCCACCTGACGAATACAGATGCGAATGTTTGCAGTCAACCATCAGACTGAGGCCCGGGGACCCCAATGGAAGAGTTAGGGGAAGGACTAAAGGAGCTGAAGGGGTTAGCTTCATAGGAATCCCATAGGAAGAACAACAATATCAACTAATTGGACACCCTAAAGCTCCCAAGGACTAAACCACCAACCACTAACCCACTAATCAAAGAGTATACATGGATGGGTTCATTGCTCCAGCTACATATGTAACAGAGGACTATCTTATCTGACATCAATGGGAAGGAGGCCCTTGGTTCTGTGGAAGTTTGATGCACCAGCTTAGGGAGATGCTAGACATGAGGTGGGAGTGGGTGGGTGGGTGGGTGAGCACCTTCTTAGAGGAAAATGTGATGGTAGATTTGCAGAGGGGAGACCGGGAAGGGGGACAACATTTGAAATGTAAATAAATAAAGTAACTAATATAAAGAAACCTAAGGGAGTACAAACCTTTTCCTAATTGTTTTCCTTATATCTAGTCCTTTCTTCCTTTGAGGCCAAAGACATCTTAATAACAGCTTCTTATTATGTACAGCACTGTAATCCATGGACCTTCTTGTAATTTGTTCACATCTTGACACAGAATGGTACCTGTATAGTCATATTTCTACCAATCCCATGATTTCACTTCAATTTCTATATACAAGATCTATTTGTCTATTCTCAGATTTTTTTAACTTCCTTCAAGATGACTTTAAATCCAGCAACCCTGATTCATTTCTACTTCTTTTATTTAAATTCAAATGTTTGCTTCAGGCTTTGTCTTCAGGTTGAACTTGAAACACTCTAATTTTGGATTCTTCAGGTTGACTATTACAATTTTCATGGTAAATTGTGTGCCCTGTTAGTTCTTTCATATGCTCATAGTCACCTATTCCATACCTATTATTTGACTCAGCATATTTTGTCAATACCAATATTTCACCAAGAACTTACAAAATTTATTTACTCAAGGTATACCATCTAGAAAATAAATGAACATTTCTATTCCTCTGCATTTTTTCTGATTACCAACAAATATAAACAGTGTCCATTACCGACTGATCAAACTTTTGAGGACAAATTCTAGGCTAAAACATAGAAGAGAAATCTTATAGTGTGGTTATGATAAATATTTAGATAAGACACACAAAATAAGAGTCATTCCAGAAAAATGATATATGATTTTATTGAAATTGAAAACTTTGGATCCATGTAAGAGTGAATTTTCTAAAACATTAAAGAAACAGTAGTTGAGACAGATCTCAGTCAATGAAGCGCTTGTGATGCGAGCCTAAAAATCTTCAATTTCTTCCCCAGAACCCACAAAAAAATCAAATTGTAGTGGTATGTATTTGCAAACCGAGAACTGGGGAACTCGGAGGACTCCTGGAACTGGCTCATCAGCCAGCCTAGACTCATTTGTAAGATCCAGGCCAATGTGAGACCCTATATCAAAGTACAAGGTAGACAGCTCCTGAGGGAAATACTCAGTGTTTATCTCATCTGCCTTCATTTGGCAGAAGCAAAACATAAAGAGAGAAAACAGTAAGACATAGGCAACATACTGCCCATATTGATTTTTAAAAGTGATGTATATCATTAGCCATTGTGGAAATGTAAATTAACACTTCTTTGAGATTTTTATCTCACCCCAGCTAAAATGACTATCAACAAAACAAATGGCAAAAGGTGTTGGCTAAGATGTGGAGGAAGAGGAACAATTATTGTCAGTAGAAATAAAATCTGATACAGTTACTGTGGAAATCATTAATATACATTATACGTAACATTTCACTCTTTTTTCCTTCTCCATTCAACGTTTCCAACCTCCCCACAAATAGCATTTCCATAGTACCAATATACACTAAGATTGGAAAAACACTCAAAGGACTTTGTATTTCATTACAAAGATACTTGTACATCCATGTTTGTTTCCCCTGTGTTTACAATACCTTAGAATGATAGATAGATAATACAAATGTGGTTTGTATATAAAATGAAGTTTTATTTGGGTATAAAAAGAAATGAAATGGCAAGATTTATAGGAAAGTGAACAGACTTGGAAAGTATTATATGAAATGAGGTAACCTAGGCTCAAAAAGACAAGTGTCATATGTTCTCTCATATGAAGAACTTAGCTTTGAATTTTCAGGTTTTTGTGTTTGTATTGGGGTGAGTCTCTTCAAGCCAACACCCAGAGAAGGAACCATGAGATGGCGAGAGCTAGAGAAAATGTCTTGAGGAGGGCAGAAAAACGCAAATGATATCAAAATAGAGAGTGATGAGACTAAGAATGTCAAAGTTTAAAAAGAGATGAGGATGTGGTTTTGGGGAGAAAAGTAGGAGCTGGAAAGTGAATCAAGAGAAATATAAACACCAAGCAAGCCACAAACCCTTTGTCTTCAATGGCGTACAACCTGAAAGATGTGCTAGGGCAAAGGTGGCGTAAGGCTTGTGGGAATAACCAAACAATAGTTGATTTGACATAAGGCCCTAACAGTGCTTGTGTGACCAAGAACCTGATATGAGAAACCCAGGGTTCAAGGAGGAAAACCAAATAGTACTACTGTTTTTTTAAATGTAGTGATAAAAGGACTCCTAAAGACATTCTGCTATACTCAGATTAGTTCGTGGATCAGTCATTATCAGAGAAGCTTCTACCTGCTGAAGATCAGAATAAATACAGAGACCCACAGCCGACAATATGCAGAGAGTGAGAGACATTAAAACACTCAGTTCTAAATGGGATATCTCAATCAAATCTCACTACTCAAGGCTTAGGAAACCTGCATAAGAGGATGCAAAAGAGTATAAGAGACAGAGGAAATAGAACACTCAAAGTGAACAAGGACTTCTAAATCAACAGGAGGAAAACTCATATGAAGTCACAGGGACTGAAACAGAATTCACATGGCCTTTACGAGTCTTCACTTGGCCCTCTGAGTTTATATTTGGCTTTCAGTTCAGTGCTTTTATTGTATCCTGAATGTGTGAATGAGTGGTTCCCTGACACCTCTGCCATCTCTTGGTCTATTTTTCCTCTCTTAGTTTGTCTTGTCTAACTTTAATGTGATAGTTTTTGTTCTCTCTCTCTCTCTCTCTCTCTCTCTGTATATATATATATATATATATATATGTGTGTGTGTGTGTGTGTGTGTGTGTGTACGTGTACGTGTATGTGTACGTATATGTATATGTATATATGTATATGTATACATATGTATATATGTGTATGTGTATACACACACACACACACACACACACACACACATATATATATATATATATATATATATATATATATATAGTATAGATGAATGAATAAGTGAATAAATGAATGAAAATCTAGTCACCAGGGTAAAAGTTAGCAACTGAATTGTCATTTATATCTGCTGAGAGAAGGAAAATCAGTCTTCTCCAATGGGCTGACATTAAGTATATGAACCACTCCAAAGCAGGCCTCATGTTAAAGAGTAGTTGGCCAACATGTAATGGACTCCACAGTTTTTCTTGTGAATTCATTTGGTTATAGATTGAAGGGGTTTTGTTGTTGTTATTAATGATGGTGATGTATTTGGAGGTGTTTTGTTTTATTTTCCTGGTTTGGGAGGTATGTTTTTGTTTTTAAGAAAGAACTTAAAGTTGGTTGGTAGGGAGGGCAAAGTATCTAGAAAGACATTGGAGAAGGGAAGAATACCATCAACACACATTTACATTTAAAGCTAAAATTGTTCTAAATAATAAAAATATAACAAAAAAAAGAGAAAAGAAATCTAGTTTCAAGAAGAGGAAAAAACTGACTGAATGAAAAAGCATATATAATAAGCCTACTACTTTATAAGGTAACTTAAAAAATCCAATAATTATAACAGACTGATAATAGAAGTACCCTATGGTGGTGGATATGATGTTCCCAGAAGTCGTACATTGTAAAGTGTAAAGCCTATTACCAGGTTTAATATGCCTCCCTTAATTATTGGCCAGGCAGCTCCCAGAAGCTCTCCAAACAATGCCGGCTATTGTCATTTCTCTTTGTCGCCCTCCAGAACGAGATGTTAGAACCATATTGCTGAAGACACTACTCACTTGGAGTAAGAATACATAAAAATTAGTCTGGAAGCTTCTTCCCTGCTGGCTAACATTAATAGTGCCAGATGGTTCTATGTAGGCTGCTGTGGGAGAACATTCATCAACAACACTTTCCACCTGTGAACCCTGCAAGCCACAGTAGCAACCAGCCAGGAAAAATGAAATATGGCCACAGATGAAATTGTAACATGACAGCATTGAAAATAACCAATCAACTTTCTGAGAGGTCCTTAGCAAATTCATGTTTGGTACCATAAACTGTCTGTGCCCGAGAAAAGTCCACAAGGAAGAATTTACTACTGACATTTCTCGAAAAGAGCAACTAGTCAAAATGCCTTCTGGATATGTATGTTTACATCCATATGACAGTGCTGCTCTTAGCATCAACCACAGATGCTTCTTTTGGCAGAGAGCAACAGTTACTACAGAAACTCATAGCTTCTCAAAATGTAGAAAATAAGTAACTGTTTAGTGTTTAGCCCAAAATGGTACATCTGTAGGACCTACCACCATGACACAGGGAGAATAGCAGAAAAGGAGTCAGAAAGATTGGACGAGCCAGAGAATTGGGGGTATTGCAGCTGATTATTTAGTAGAATATTCTATGTCCAGTTTTCTCCTAGTGAATGCACTAACCTTAAACAAATAAAAGTGAACAAAATAAAAACAGAGATGAGCCTGGGATTTGAGACTCACTACATACCTACCTACAATTCACCTTGCCTGTGTTGTCTCTAATTCATCAACACTCCAGCCATGCTTCTCTCTTTCTTTCCATCACAGCATTCTTTGCATCACTTACTTTACTGGGAAACATTATCTGTCTCTTCTTTTAGGTTTCTCTCATACCCATCTTCTTTTCCTTCACCAACTCCTCCAATGTCTTGTTCCCCATTTCTTCTCAAATGTGTGGCCTCTTAGTCTTTATTATTCCTACATGTGTACACATATACGTTTTTAAATGAAACTAATTGAGTTCATTTATAGGTACTCATATGTGTATGTGTTTAGAGTTGATCATGTGGGATTGTATAACTTATTAGAGGGCTCATCTCTGGAAAAGACTGATTTTTCCCTCTCTTAACAACCATCTCTTCACCTATAGTTGGTGCCTTGTGATATTTCCTTCCTCTATACTGGCATGTTAACCAGTATTGACATTATGTAAGACTTGTTTAGGTGACCACATTGTTGAGATTTCATGGGCTCAGATTCTCTGTCAAATATAGAAGGCACTGTCTTTCAGTATCTGTCCTTGTCACCTGGCTCTTAAAATATTTTCACTCAGTCTTCTTCAATGTTTCTGAGCCTTCCATGAAGGAGTTCTGTTATAGAAATAACAAGTAGACTTGGGCACCCCACAGTCAGTTACTGAGTGCCTTTTAAGCAGTTGTTGCTTTCTGTAATGATCTTCATCAGCTGCAAGAATAAGTTTCTTTGATGAGAGGTGAGAGTTATCCTTAACTCTGAATATCAGGGTTGCTATTTAGAATGCAGTTAGAAATTATACTAATGTAGGGAAAGTGTCAGTAATGCATTCTCCTCTAGGAACCTTAGTCTCATCATCCACAGGTAAGCTAAGCTTAGTAATTCTCTCCTATTGACCAGGACTTAAGCCTTATTAAATGTTGGATGGTTACCCAAAGGATATAAGTGTCACCATTGCACTTTTCAGACTATCTTGTCATGCCAATTATTGTTGTGGTTCAAAGGCATTACGACTGGGTAAGACTGGTGACTGTTTTCCCCCTTGACTATTTTCTAGTTTCCTTTTGATAGTATAAGAGCTAGTCCTAGGGAATAGTGCTTCTACGATTTCTCCTGATCAATTCCTCTAAGTCCTGTGCCCAATATATATATGGTATCTAAAGCAAGGGGGTATTACCTTCAAATTCCAGTGGCTACAATAGCTTAAAAGGGGGTTTCCTTTCTTTTCCCAGATGTTTTCTTAATATATTGGCTAGCAGTCATATAAGAAATGGATTCTATCAAGTTCTTCAATTACAGCAAAATTTGCTACAGACTAGCAGGTTTTTTGCTTCACAATCCTTTTTTTGTTTCTGTGTCTGCCCTATGCTTCTTAAGATTCTTTCCTCAGGGTTTTCTAGAACTACATTTAATTTGCTCTAATTTTACTTTATCACAGATTCTTTTATTTCATGAGCTGTCTCGAATGTAATTGTCTATTAAATATTAGATTTCTTCAAGGTGCTCTCTTTAGACCGGTGCCCTTATCACTTTACATGTTCTTGTTATTTCAAATACTCTAAAGGCCGAATTGTCATCTTGTATGTGACTAACTCTTCACCCTAGTGTATTTCTAAGTTTATGTGTATTCTGAAGTGATATCAAATATAATATATTCTTAATTAAACTCATGCTAATTTATGAATAATCTCTAAGCCGCATCTTATGTTCTGCATGAAGTTAATGCCACCACATCAATTACAAATGAACGGACGTCTCCATTATCCCTGCTCATGTCTAATCAACATGAATTCCTACAAATTTCAGATTGCAAATATTTATAGAAATGGGTTTTCATTCTCAATTTCTATTATTATTGGCCTACTTTTTACGTGAACTAATGTAGCTTCCTTTCTCTTTATTGCCAACCTATGAACTTGTTATTTTAAATCTCTTGACTGCGTAGAAGCCAAGAGAGGCTATAAAAATGTACACCTAACTTGCTTTTATATAAAACATGTTCTATTTTTTGTTGTCTGTAGGATGATATATTTACAACAGTTTTGTTGGTAGGTAAGCCCACACAATAGTGCTTAAAGTTTCAAGTTCATCTTCAAGTTTTTCTTAAGACAACTTCATAAATGGAAAAAGAAATGTTCCTTTCTTCTATAAGTAAATAATTCTAAGTAGAAAATATTCATGTTTCTTAATATTATAAAATCTGTAACCTGACATGTACCCACCTCCACATCCACTTTGCAGGTTTGTCTTTAACAAGCAGAAGCACTGAGGTATAGGCTTTTCATACACTCATGTACATGCATATAGGTATGTATAAAGGCACACTTTTTTATCTTGAAATAAAAATTTGGAAAATACATGTCTCAACTGTAATGATTGATAGGCCTTGCAGTTTCTGCAGAATATTGACTCTGGTTCTTATACTTTTCCCATGCCCTCTTTGGCAATGATCCCTGAGCTTAGGGGTGAGGTGTTAGTGTCATATACATGTCTTATTTAGGGCAGAGCATTCATCATTCTTTTATTCCCGGCATCTTGACTAGTTGTTGACCACAATTCAAGGGGAAGGCCACACATCCAAGAGTATATGGACAGTATCAATAGGGTTTGATGGGTTTGAAAATCATGCAACAAAAAGAAAATACATACCTGGGTGGGAAGAGACAGTGTGATGATTATGAGAGGAGTTGAGGGAGGGAATAAATATGATCATTTTATAAAATTCTCAAGAAACTAATAAAAATAAAAATCCTTAGAAACTATGACACATTCTACATGCTTAGTAGTTCACAATTTATTCTTTTGCTTTTCTACCCACTGTCATCTCATTTCTGCTTCTTTTTTATTGTTTAATACCTCATGATTTGTCAATTTTGTTTATTTTTCCTTTTAATTTATTTACTTTACACCCCAATTGCTGCCTACTCCTGGTTTCCCCTCCCACAGTTCCCTTCTTCATCCTCTTCTCCTCTGAAAGGGTGGAGGACCCCAGTGTATTTACTACCTGGGCACATCAAGTGTCTGAGGAGTTAGGTGCATTCATTCCTATGGAAGCCAGACAAACCAGTCCAGCTAGAAGAATCTATTCCAGAGACAGTCAACAACTTTAGGGATAACCCCCCTCCATTCATCAAGGACCCCCATGAAGACCAAGCTGCACATCTGCTACATATGGACCTAGGGGGCCTAGGTCCAGCCTGGGTATGCTCTCTGGTTGGTGATTTAGTCTCTGAGAGCTTTCCTGTGGAGTTCTTGTCCCAATCTGGGTGCTCAATCCTTCCTTCAATTCTTCCATAAAAGCCCTCAAGCTCCAATCATTGTTTGGCTGTGGGTCTCTGCATCCATCTGAGTCATGTGCTGGGTGGATCCTCTTAGAGGACAGCCATGCTAGACTTCTGTCTGTAAGCATAAGAGAGTATCATTAACAGTGAGTGTCAGGGATTGGTGCTTGTCTCTGCAATGAGTTGCTAGTTGGGCTGGTTATTGCTTGGCTATTCCCATAGTCCCTGCTCCATTCATGCTCCCTGCATTTCTTGTAGACAGGATAAATTTTGGGTTAAAATCTTTGTGGGTGGGTTGGTGTCCCTATCACTCCACTGGGGTTCCTGCCTGGCTCCAGGAGGTAGATTTTTCAGGTTACATACCCCCATTGTTTCAGCTAAGGTCACCCCATTGATTCTTGGAAGCCTTTCCTATTCCAAGCATCTGGAATGCCCTCGAGATGTCCCTCATCCCTGCCAGTTTCAGATTTCCATTCATTCTAATGACAATCTGACCACCTTTCCTGTCTCTTCCCACACCTAATCCAGAACCCCCCCCACTCCCCTCTACATCTCCTCTTCCACCCAGTTCCCTCTGTCCATCTGCCTCCTACAACTATTTTACTCGCTATTCTAAGTGAGATTCAAGCATCTTTGCTTAGGCCTTCCTTCTTGTTTAGCTTTTTTGAATCTGTGGAGTGCAACATGGTACCTGTGTTTTATTGCTAATATCCACTTATAAATGGGTACCTATCATGTATATCCTTTTGAGTCTGTGTTACCACACTCAGAATGATATTCTCAAGTTCTATCCATTTGCCTGCAAAATGCATGGTGTCTTTTGTTTTTAATGGCTGAGTAATATTCTGTTGTGTAGATGTACCCTATTTTCTTTATCCATTTTTCAATTGAGAGACATCTTAGTTTTTTCCAGTTTCTTGCTATTATGAATAAAAGTGCTATGAACATAGTTGAGCAAGTGTCCCTATGGTATAGTGGAGTATCTTTTGGGTATATGCCCAGAAGTGGTATGGCTAGGTCTTGAGTTAGAACTATTTCCAATTCTAAGAAACTGTCAAATTGATTTCCAAAGTGGTTGTAAAAGTTTGCACTCCCACCAGCAATGGAGAAATGTTCCCCTTGGTCCACATCCTTACCAGCCTGTGCTAGCACATGAGTTTTTGATCTTAGTTATTCTTACTGGTGTAAGATGGCATCTCATAGTCATTTTGATTTGCATTTTCTCTGAGGCAGCCTTGATTAATGTCTCCACTTAATGTACACCTCTCAAAACCAATGGACACTGTTTTGGTTTTTTTTTTTATTTTGCTTATAATCATTACATTTGGCATTGTTTCCAATTCTTAATTTGTGACTCATATTTTATTATCTCTTTGGTTTCATTTCTGGAGATATCATCCTTATATCCTTTCTTAATCTACACACTTGCCAAGTAATCTGATCCATGACAATTACTTCAACTTTCCCTTGTAATCATATTATCTAAATAATTTCAACAACACTTATTTTTCTTCAGAGTATGAATATATCTTCATTTTAAGGCTTTCTAAGACTCTCAAATTCAACATGTTCAACCCAGACTAATTGTTATCTCAATGATGGTGAACTTTACATTTTTTTTCTAGTTGGTTGCAATAACATTTATCCTATTTCCTAAGCTCCAAATCTCAGTTGATCTTGATATCTTCCTTTTCTTCATCCCTTTACCATATCTGATAAATCACATGTTCTATTGATTTTAACTCATAAATGTTCCAGAATTTAATTGCTTCATTTTGTTCCTGCTAAAGCTATGCTCCTTCATGACCAAATAATTTCATGCCTAGTGAAATAAAATAAATTCTCAGATCTTAATGTTTCTAATAGCCTCTAATCCGTCTTTTTTTTTCTGACAGAGTACCCTTTCTATCTGAAGCTGTCTACACGACTCAAGCATTTTCACTAACTATGTACTACCAAAAAAAAAAGATTTATAAAAATGTACCATTTCTACTCACATGTCCAAAGCAAAGATCACTGATAAAATTCATGTGCTCTTTGTAAAGAAGCTCAGTGTGGCCTTGAATCATATTTACATAGGTTTTTAAGAAGCAAACTATCAACTAACTGATCATAACTGAAAAGCAAGCTAACTTTCAATTCAATATTAAGCTCAGAAAAAAAAAATGTATCCTACCTATAAACCTAGCCTTCTGATGATCTAAGGAAGGGTGTTTCAAGTCATTTTCTGCCAACAAAATTTAGACTATTATTTTTCAAGTCTCACTGACATTTGGTGGCTGTAACTAAACAATCTGAAAAAAACAAACAAACAAACAAAAAAAACAAACAAAAAAAAACCAGACCTTAAAAAGCAAATGGCAAAATGTGGTTATTTGTAGTTTATAAAACGTATCATATTCTCTCATATCTCTGACCATAATTTTTTTAAGAAAACAATTCTTAGTCACTTGTCTCAGTGTAGTAACAAAGTATTTGAGAAAATAATTTAAGGATGGAAGGATTTGTTTTGTTTCACAGTTTGAAGATATGGTTAATCTTGATGTGGAACTTATGCATCAAGAGTATAAGGAAGGTTATCATGTAGCATCAGCAGTCATGAAGCAAAGAGTGAAGGATGTTTGAGTTTAGCTTACTTTATTTTTTTATTCAGTGCTCACCTATAGGCAATGGGATGGTACTGTCTGCATTTAAAGTTGGTATTCTTACTTCAATTAAACCTTCCTGGAAATACCCTCATAAACCTAGCCAGTGGTATATTTTCATGGTGATTATAAATTTAGTCAAGGTAGCAACAGTGATTAATATTATTATTTGGCCAACTTCTACACATTCATCAAATATAAACTAAGATGTGACTACATCTGTGAAAGTGTAATTACTGAATTCTGATCATAATAAGACTCTAAAACATACTAAAGATATACTGTGCTATATACAGTATATAGCATTACATTCAATTGTGTTGGAAATACATGCTTTTCCCCTTGCTTTTAACATTACTAGTAAAATAGCCATATTAAAATTAGGTATACAGACTCATTTAATCCTCAAAATAGCCTTATGAGGTAAATATATTATTTCCTCATTCTTTTTTCTTCATTGAAGTATATTTTTTCTCACATAATATATACTGATTACAATTCTCCTCCTCCATGGTTCTCTCCATCTTCCCTCCCATTTGGATCAACTCCCTTTCTCTTATTAGAAAACAAACAGGCTTCTGAGGGACAATAATAAAATAAAAAAAAAATTAACACATAAAAATGTATAAAACAAAAGTAAGAAGAGCCCAAGAAAAGAGACATGCATACTCAGGATTCTTGTAAGAACACTAAACTAGAAACCATAGTATGTACGCAGAGGACCTACGTGGTGAAGATCCATGTAGGCTCTGTGCATGCTTCTTCAGTTTCTGTGACTTCATATGTGCTTTGATCATGTTGATTTACTGGATCTTGTTTTCTTGCTGTCCTCAATTCCTTCTAACTCTTATACTCTTTTGGTCTTCTTTATACCAGATTACCAGGTATAGATTTTATGGAGACATCCTACTTAGGGTTCTAAGGTCCTTTCTCATGGCCTTCCTTGGATCATTGTATTTGCTCCTATCTTCTTGTATGCCAAAGTTTCTCTGATGATGGTTGAGCAAGGCACTGATATGTAAGAGAATGTCATTAGAAGTCATTTTATTGCTACTTGATAATATTTTTTATACCCTTAGTCTCTAGGCAATGTAAGTCTCTTGTAAGTTTCTTGGTCATCGAAGCAATGTTGGGTATGGGCTTCAGCTTGTGGAGTAGCCTTTAAGTCAAATCAGATGTTGCTTATTTATCTTATCCTACAAGATTTGTGTCACTATTGCTCTACCATATCTTGCTGGTAGGATATACACTACTGTAGATCAAATGGTTTGGGGGTAGTTTGGTGTTTATATTTCCCTTTTGGTAGCATGAAGAATACTTTTGTTTAACTAAGATGTTAGAATGCAAGGGTGAGGGCTGTGTGTAGGCACCATGTCAACATTTTCATGCTCAGTGAGTTGTGAAGGTGTTGTCTTCAGAAATGGGGTCTTGCTATCAGTTTGTGGAGAGCAAGCTATAGTCCTTGCAACATCCTGGTTTGTTTGATGATTTCCATGGGACTCCTTTGTCCAGTAACTCAATTATATGTAACCCAATCCCCATATTGGAAGCTTCAGTTAGTTACAGATAGCCACTTGGAGCTGTGTCTCTCTCATTATTTGGTAATTTCATTTAGATTACCTTCATAAATGTACATATTTTATGAAGTTTCTGATGTATTACGCTTCAATACTATTCCTCAAATGACCCCCTAATTTTAGCTATCTCTCCTCACATTTCTTCTCATGTTTTCCCTCCTCTCCTCACTTGACCCTTGAGTTCCACCCATCCATCCATCCATAGCTTCATCTTCTATTCCCCTTTCCTAATTAGATATAGCTATCCCCTATAGTCTGTCACTGGATACCAAATCTTTGTGGTTCTGTGGATTACAGCCTTGTTATCTTTAATAGTGAATATCTACATATAAATTAATATATATGATATTTCCTTCTTGGTCTGGGATATCTCACTCAGGATGATTTTTTTTAGTTCCATCCATTTACCTGTAAATTTTAAGATTTGATTTGTTTACTGGTCGGTTACACTTCATTGTGTAAATGTAAAACATTTTCTTTATCCATTCTTAAAATGAGAAAAATCTAGGTTATTTTCAATTTTCATGGTTGAACAAGTGTCTCTGTGGTAAGATGAAATGTCCTTTGGTAGATGCCCAAAAGTGGAGTAGCTGGACCTTGAGATAGACCAAGTCCTATATTCCTGAGGAACGTCACACTGATTTCCATAGTGGCAGTACAAGTTCTCAATCCCACAATCAATGAATGAGTGTTTCTCTTATTAAATTCCACATCCTTAGCAATATAAAAAAGTCTCGTGTGTTAGTGAGATTAGCCATTCTTCTTGGTGTATGATGAAATCTCAAAGTATCTTTGATATGGATTTCCCTGGTTTTTTAAAGATATTGAATATTACTTCAGCTGTCTCTTAACCATTTAAGTTTCCTATAACTGAGAATTCTCTGTTTAGTTCTCTGTTACACCTTTTAATTGGGTTATTTGTTTTTTTGTGATCTCCAGTTTTCTGAGTTCTTTGTGTATTTTGGAAATGAGCTCTCAGTCAGATGTATAGTTAGAAAAAAAATGTTTCCCATTGTATAGGATGCTTTATCTGAAAGACAGTTGTCCTCTGGCCTTTTTATGATCCTCTTTAGTTTCTTGATCTCCCATTTACTCATTTTGTTCTTAGTGCTTCTCTTATTGCTGTTCAGTTCTGAGTCCTTTCTAATGCCGAGGAGGAGTTCAAAGCTATTTCCCACTTTCTCTTCTATCAGGTTCAGTATATATGATTTTATGTTGAGGTCTTTGATACATTTGGACTTGAGTTTTGTTCTGAGTGATAGGTATGATTCTATATTAATTCTTCCAAAGGTAGATATCTAGTTTGATCAAGACCATTTGTTCAAGATATTGTCTTTTTTTCAATATTTATTTCTGTTTTTTTTTTTATCAAAAATTAGATGTCAGTGGGTTATGGACTTATATCTTGGTTTTTAATCACATTCTATTGATCATTGGGTCTATTTATGTGCCAAAACCATGCTGATTTTATTTCTATAGATTGCAATACAGCATGAAATCAGAGATGATAATACCTCCAGCAGTTTTTGTATTATTTAGAAGTGTTTCAGCTATCCTAAGTTTTATGTGTTTTTATAGGCTATTGTGTATTTTTCTTTTAAATTTTATGAAGAATTGTGCTGAAATGTTCATGGGGATTGCATTGAATCCATAGATTGCTTTTGGTAGGATGCCCATGTTTAACTATGTTAATCCTAACTATCCATAAGCAAAAGAGATCTCCCCATCTTCTGATTTCTTTCTCAATTTCTTTCTTCAAAGACTTGACTTTTTATGTAGATCTTTCACTTGCTTGGTTAGGGTTACCCCAAGATATTTTATATTTTTTGAGTCTATTATAAAGGGTTTAATTCCACTCTCAGTCCAGTTGTCATTTGTATATAGTAGGATTACTGACTTTTTGTGAGTTAATTTTGTATACAGCTACTTTGTTAAATGTGTTTATCAGCTGTAGGAGTTGTTCATTGTAATTTTAGGGTCATTTATATATACTATTACATCATCTACAAATAAAGTTACTTTGAATTCTCCCCTTTCCAATTTGTATCCCTTTGATCACCTTCTGTTTTCTTTTTAAAAAGGTTTATTTATTTTATGTATATGAGTACACTGTTGCTGTCTCCAGATATACCAGAAGAGGGACTCAGATCCCATTACAGATGGTTGTGAGCCACCATGTGGTTTCTGGGAATTGAACTCAGGACCTCTGGAAGAGCAGTCCATGCTCTTAACTGCAGAGCCATCTCTCCAGACACCCCTCTGTTTTCTTATTGATCTAACTAAGAACTCATGTACTATATTGAACAGGTACAGAGAGAATGTTTTTCTTGCCTTGTTCCAGATTTTAGTGAATTACTTTGAGTTTCTCTTCATTTAAGTTGATGTTGGCTATGTACTTTCTGCACACTTCCTTTATTATGTTGAGGTATGTCCTTTGCATTCTAAATCTCTCTAAGACTTTTATCATGATGGGGTACTAGAAAAATTTAAACATTTTCTACATCTGACGGGATGATCATTTTTTATTTTTTTAAGTGTATTTATATTATGGATTATATTTATTGATTTAAATATATTGAATTATTCATGCATCTCTGGTATGAAGTGTACTTGATCATGGTGGATAATATTTTTAATGCATAATTGGATTCAATTTGCAAGTATTTTGTTGAGAAATTTGAATCTACATTCATAAGTGTAATTGGTCTGTAATCTTCTTTCCGTGTTAGGTCTTTATGTGGTTCTGTTTCCTCATAAAACAAATGAGGCAATGTTTCTATTTTGTTTTTATTTTGTGCAATAATTTGTGGAGTATCGGCATTGACTATTCTTTGAATATATGATAGAATTCTATACTAAAATCATCTGGCCCTAGGCTTATTTTTTGGTTGAGAAACTTCTAATTATTACTTATATTCCATTAGAGGTTATATGTCTGTTTAAATTACATATCTGTCCTTAATTTAAATTTCTTAAGTGATACATATTGAGAAGATTGTCCATTTACATTCAATTTCCCATTCAGTGTAGTTTAAGATTTTAAAGTGCATCATTTTTATTCTCTGTATTTCGTCCATGTCTGTTGTTACTCCCCACCCCCTTCACTTCTGTTTTTGTTAATTTGGATATTTTCTCTCCACTGTCTAGACAATTGGAAAGCAGTTTGTCAATCTTAGGAATTTTCCTCAAAGAACAAACTTTTTGTTTCAATAATTCTTTGTATTTTTGTTTCTACTTTAATGATTTCAGACCTGAGATTTTTGTTTTCTTCTTTTTTTTCCCTTTTAGCTGTGGTTTCTTCTTTTAATTCCAGAGGTTTAATCTATGGTGTTGAGGCAATTGTATGAGATCTCTAATTGTTTTTTATTTAGACATTTAAATAACTTGCCTCACAAAACTATCTTCATTGTGTCCTATACATTTGGATATGCTGTATATTTAATTTCATTCAGTTCTACAAAGTCCTTTTTTCTTAAATTTTGTTTTGATTTATTTTCTTCTAGTAATGAGTGGTTCAGTTCCTATGTGTTTGTTAGCTTTCTGTTGCTCCTGTTGTGGATATCCAGCATTAATCTTTGTTGGTCAGATAGAATACAGGGTGCTATTTCCATATTCTTGTATCTGGTGAGATTTGTTTTGTATCTGAGTATGTGTCCAATTTTGGACAAAGTTCCATGAGATCCTGAGAAGAAGATATATTCTATTGTGTTTAAGTGAAATGTTCTGTGAATATATGCTTCATTTGGTCAATAAGGTCAGTTAGCTACAGCACTTCTGACATGTTTACTGATAAGAATGCAGTATGGAAGTCACCTACTATCAGTCTGTGAGGGTTAGCATGTGATTTAAGCTGTAGTAAATTGGTGTTTCTTTTATGAACTTGGGTACCATTATACTTGATGAATATATATTAAGAATCACAATGTCTTTTTGGTGGATTTTTTCTTTTGGCAAGGATATAGTGTTCTGCCCTATCTCTTCTAATTGGTTTTGGTTTGAAAACTATTTTGATAGATGTTAAAATAGTTATAGCAAAAGCTTGCTTCTTAGGTTCATATGTTTAAACTATCTTTTTCTTTCCTTTAATCCTAAAACAATGTCTCTCCTTTATGTTTATTTCTTGGATTAAAAAGAAGAATGGGATGGGATCTGTTTACACATTAATTCTGTTACTTAGTATCTTTTTTTAATTACAGAATTGAGGCCATGTATGCTGAGAAATACCAATGAGAAGTGCATATTGTTATTTTGTTGTTGTTATTGTGGTGGTGGTGGTGGTATGTGTATGTGATTCCCTCTTTGAATGTGTTGCTATAGGGTTATTTATTCCTTCTGTTTTTCTTGGGTGTGGTTAACCTCTTTAGGTTGGAGTTTTCTTCTAGTGTCGTCAGCTGGGTTGCATTTGTAGATAAATATTGCTTAAATTTGGTTTTATTATGGAATCTCTTATTTTCTACATCTATTGTAAAATTTTAGGGCATATAGTAGTCTTGACTATATATATATAGACTATATATAATGTCTTAGAATCTACAGCAATCCACCCACGTCCTTTTGCTTGTAGAGTCTCCACTAAGAAGTCAGGTGTTATTTT
The DNA here is from genome assembly GCA_030674055.1 of Rhabdomys pumilio. NCBI lineage: Eukaryota > Metazoa > Chordata > Mammalia > Rodentia > Muridae > Rhabdomys > Rhabdomys pumilio. The sequence goes on along the minus strand of JANHMN010000005.1, from coordinate 72,544,465 downwards.
AGTAGTTTGCTTTTACATGTTATTTGAGCTCTTTCCCTTGAAGCTTTTAATATTATTTCTTTGTTCTGTACATTTAGTGTTTTGATTATATGCCAGAAGGACTATCTTCCCCTTATACAGTCTATTTTGTGTTCTGTATGCTTCTTGTATCTTGACAGATATCTTCTTCAAGTTAGAGAGTTTCTCTTTTATACTTTTGTTGAAAATATATTCTTATATTCTGTGCCTAGAAATGGGTCTCTTTTCCTTCCTCCATTTTTTACTATTATTCTTGGTCTATTCATAGTCCCAGATTTTCTGGATGTTTTGTGCCAGGAGCTTTTATATTTAATATTTTCTTTGACAAAAGTCTGCCTTTCTTTGTTGTGTGATCAATGCCTCAGATTTTCTCTTGATACTCTTGTATTTTGTTGATGATGTTTGCTTCTGAGGTTCTTGTTTGAGTTGCTATACTTTCTCCTTTTACTGTTTCCTTTTCTTTTACTTTTTTTTGGGGGGGGGGTTGCATGTTTTTCATACATGTCTTTTTATTGCTTTTTTGGCCTTTTGGCTAAGATCAAGTGTTGTGTACATGTCTTTAACAGATTCATTCAGTTTTCCTCTTTGAGGACTTCTATCATATTCATGAACACTAGTTTAAATTCTTTTTCTTGTGCTTCAGCTATATTGCAATACTCAGCCTACAGTAGTGGGGTTGTTTGGCTCTAATGGAGACATATTGTCATTGCTGTTATTGACTGTGTTTTTCCATTAGTATCTAGCATCTGGGTTTGGGCAGATTGTAATTCTCAGTAGTGATATCTACTCTTGTCTTTGTAGGGTGTATGTTTTGTTTCTTGTTTTTTGTTGCTCTCTCTGGTTCTTAAGAGACTGAAGTGACTGTGTGTTGACTGACTGGTCAGAAATTCTTCTAGGTTTCTGATAGTTGTATCCACTGGGGGCTCCAAGTATAATGTGTTTCTAAGTATTTGGAGCTGACATTTATGAATAGTTATAGGCTAGAAGAGAGAGCCTGAGGAGGTTCACAAGAAAGTGGAGAGCAGGTAGTTCTACCAAGATCTGCTTAGTCTCCATAGAGATGAGGGTAGAGAATGGGAAAAAGCAATAGCAGGTGGTCTGCTACAGGGCTGGGAATAAGAAGCTAGAATTAGACTTGGAGGTGCGGAGGAAGAGGAGAAGGTCTGTAGTTAGCATACCTGCTTCCATGACTGAAGTGACCTGTGGGTTCCCAGGGAGGTCAGCTAGAGTTGGGAGCTGGGATTAAACAATGTGTAGATTCCACTAGAGATGGAAGTCATGGGGGGAGGGTGCTCAGCAGGTGGTCTGCTGCACAGCTTGAGATGAGATTTGTGGAATAGGTTTGGAGGAGCTGAGGAAGACATGAAGATTTGAAGTTAGACTATCTGCTTTAATGCCTGGAGACTATTTTCTCATTATTATCTTGAGACCAAGAAATTGAAATGTTAGCATATTAACTAACTGCTTTCCTCAGAACTGCACATACAAGTAGCTCATCTTGAATTAAAAACAGTTCAGATTCAAAATAAGAGGTTTACATTATGCAATGTATCCTGACCTCAATACTGTACTATACAGTGTTTAGTGGTTAATAGGAGTTTAGCAACACTTTATTTCCTTACAAGGATGAATACTTAAGAGAAGAAAGAAAGTGAAAAAAGAGAAAGAAAAGAAATATGAGGAGAGAGGGATAGAACAAGGAAGAGAAAAAATATTATTAATTAATAAATTAATTAATTTTGATCATTACATGCTTTATTTTATTCCCCCATTCCAATTCCTTTTCCCAGAATTCTTCACCCCAACCTCCATTCCTTTCAGCTCTGAGTGGGTATTCCCCCACACCCTCCCTCCCTGGGGCATCAAGTCTCTATAGGATTAGGCAATCCTCTCCCACTGAGGCCAGATAAGGCAGTCCTCTGCTATATATGTGCCAGGGACTAAGGACTAGCCAATGCATGCTCTTTGGTTGGTGACTTAGTCACTGGGAGCTCCCAGGGTTCTAGGTTATTTGACACCGTTTGTCTTCCTATAGGATTACCATCTCCTTCAGTTCCTTAAATCCTTTCCCTAACTTTTCCAAAGGGGTTACCGACCCCCTGTAACTATCTGCATCTTTTCTCAGTCATTTTTCTCTGTTGGAACCTGTCAGAGGACAGCCATGCTAGGATCCTGTCTGCGAGCACAATATAGCATTTGTAATAGTGTCATGGGTTGCTGCCTAACCATGAGATAAATCCCAAGTTGGGCTGGTCACTGGTCAGCCATTCCTTCTGTCTCTGCTCCAATTTTTGTCCCTGCATGTCTTTTAGACAGAAACAGTTCTGGGTCAAATATTTTGAATGCAGGTTGGTGTCCCCATCCCTCCACTGGGGTCTATGTCTATCTACTGGGAGTGGTCTCATCAGGTCCCATCTCCCCACTGTTGGGTATTTCTGCTAAGGTCACCCCCACCGAGTCCTGGGAGCCTCTCATATTCCAGGTCTCATGGACTTTGTAGAGGTTCCCTTCACATCCACCTCCCACCCCTGAAAACTGCATATTTCCATCCATTCTTCTGGCCCTCTGGCCTTCTCTCTTGTCTTCCCTCATACTTGATCCTGCCCCAATTTTCCACTCCCAGCTCCCTGTCTAACCTAAGCACCTCCTTCCATCTCCCATGATTATTTTGTTTTCCCTTCTAAGTGGGACTGAAGAATCCTCTCTTGGGCCTTCCTTCTTGTTTAAAATCTTAAGGTCAGTGGGGTATATCATGGGCATTCTGTATTTTTGGCTACTATCTACTTATCAGTATTAGCCATTTGTCATTTTGGGTCTGGGTAACCTTACTTAGAATGGTATTTTCTGGTTCCATCCATTTGCCTGCAAAATTCATGATGACCTGATTTTTAATACCTGAATAGTATTTCAATGTGTAAATGAACCACATTTTTCTGTATCCCATTGAGGGACATCTGGGTTGCCGTCAGTTTCTGGCTATTATGAAGAAGGCTATTTTGAACATAGTGGTATACATGCCATTGAAGTATGAGAGAGGATCATTTGAGTATGTACCCAGGAGTGGTATAGCTGTGTCTTCAGGTAGAACTATTTCCATTTTTTGAGGAACTTCCAGATTGACTTCCAGAATGGTTGTATAAGATTTCAATCCCACCAGTTAAGGAAATAGCCTCAAGCACATTGGCACAAGAAAAAAATTTTCTGAGCAAAACACTAATAATAGTTCAGGCTTTAAGATCAACAATTGATAAGTGAGACCTCTTAAAACTGAAGAGCTTCTGTAAGGCAAAGAACACTGTAAATAGGACAAAGTGCCACCTACAGATTTGGAAAAGGTATTCACTAACCCTGCATCTGATAAAGGCTAACATCCAAATTACATAAAAAACTCAAGAAGTTCGACTCCAAAAACCAAATAACCTAATTAAAAATGGGATACAGAGCTAAACAGAGAATTCTCAACAGAGGCATATTAAATGACCAAGAAGCACTTAAAGAAATGTTCAAAGTCCTTAATCATCAAGGAAATGCAAATCAAAACAACCCCGAGATTCCACATTACACCAATCAGAAGGGCTAATATCAAAACCTCAAGTGACAGCACATGCTAGCCAGGATGTGGAGAAAGGGGAAAGACAGTTCTTTAACAAGATTAGTGGGCTTCATTGAGATGGAACATCACATCAAGCAAACTGTCCACATGATTGGAAAACCTCATTCATTTAGAACAGTGTTTTTTCATGATAAGGATAAAAGGGAACAACACTTTAGCAATACTACTTCATAGACGTATTAATTAATACATTCTTTTCTATAACATAATTCTTTGTTTCATTTATATGAATGCCATGTATGCTGCCATTAAAAACCACATTTTTAAAAAGATACATATGACTGAAATGGACTAATATATTCACAGCCAGATGTTGAATGGAAGTCCTGGTGGGGAAGGAAAAGACAGGACTCTTATGGAAGAGTAGGGGAAGGACTGAATGCCCTAAATGGGATAGGAACTTCATAGGAAGACCAACAGTCAACTAACCTGGACTTATGGGAGCTCTCAGTGACTGAGCCAACCAACCAAAGAGCATGCATGGGCTGGATCAAGGCTCCCTGCAATATGTAGCTGGTATGCAGCCCAGTCTCCATGTAGGTCCCCTAACATCTGGAGCAGGGTAGAAGTTGTTCCTAAAGCTGATGCCTGTCTGTGGAATCTGTTCTCCAACAGGACTGTCTTGTCTGACCTCAGTGGGAGATATTGTACATAGTCCTGCAGAGACTTCATGCACTGGAGTGAAAGAATCTGCGGGGGGAGGGGCATCCTTCTCAGAGGGGATGGAGCAAGGGGATGAGAATGGTGACTGGGAGGGGGACAGCAATCAGGATGTAAACAGAGAGAGAGAGAGAGAGAGAGAGAGAGAGAGAGAGAGAGAGAGAGAGAGAGAGAGAGAG
>JANHMN010000005.1:72516283-72539985 GCA_030674055.1 Rhabdomys pumilio | reverse complement strand
GAGAGAGAGAGAGAGAGAGAGAGAGAGAGAGAGAGAGAGAGAGAGAGCATGTAAGAGGGAGGGAGAAAGAGAGAGAACAAAGCAAAACCAAAAAGATACATCAATAGGTTAGAGAACTGATTATGTTTATAAAGTGAATAACAAAAACAAAGAGTAGTTATACTTTAATGCTATTTATAAAAGTGCTACAGGTACTTTAAAAACAGTTTCAAAATATTTATCTATAGGTAGATGTGCATAGAGTTTAATAATGTACACACAATGATTTTTACTGAAGCTTTACTTGTAATTGGAAAAGTGCCCTAGAAATATCTTATAAATCTTCATTAAATTGGTTGGATAAATTACAGCACATACATACAATATGTAACCATTTCAAAAAAGACTCACCCCGAATGTGTTCAAATATGAAACTCTCTCACTAATGTAGTATAATAAATTAAAATTCAAATACTATCAGCTGCAGGTTTAATATGATTAATATATCCCAGCAAAAGAGCAATAATGCTTAGAAAATATGAAAACTCACAGAGGCTCTCAAACTTTGTAGTATCAACTCTTTTGTATAAATTTCTGAGACTGACAAAGATTTTTTTAAGTTAATTCATTCTTTTATCATATATTATATTCCAACTGAAGTTTCCCTTTCCTCCTTCCCACGCAATACCTGTACTTGACTCCCCACCCCCTTCTCCATTTCCTTTCTTTTCAAAATAGGGCAGGCCTCCCAGGGATATCAACCAAACATGGTATATCAAGTTGCAGTGAGACTAGGCACCTCCCCTCAAATTAAGACAGGACAATGCAACCCAATAAGAGGAAAATGGCCCCCAATGCAGGCAAAAGTGTCAAGGACAGCCCCCACTACCACTGTTAGGAGTCCACAAGAAGACCATGCTATATAACCATAACATATAAGCAGAGGGTAGGCTAGTCCCATACGGGCTCCTTGATTGTCTGCTCAGTCTCTGCGAGTCACTCTGAGCCCAAGTTAATTGATTCTGTGGATTTTCTTGTGGTGTCCTTAAGCCCTCAATCTTATTCCTCCCTTTCTCAGGCTTCTCCCCAAGCTCTGCCTAATGTTTTGCTATGTATCTTTGCATCTGTATCAATCAGTGCCTGGATGAAGCCTCTTTGATGATGATTATACTAGGCTCCAATCTATGAATATAGCAGAATATCATCATGAATATATCATTGACCTTTTGCTTGTTTGTTTTTATCTTTGCCAGTCCTATTTGGTTCTATTCTAGGGATCTGAGCTATGCAGCCTCTGGTTCCTGACCCTCCAGGCAGTGTCAGAGGTGGGATTTCTATTGTGGCATGGGTCTCAAGCTAAGCCAGTCTGTGGTTGGTCACTCCCACAATTTCTACACAAACCTTTACTGCAGCATATTTTGCAGGCAGGAAGAACTGTAGGTTGAAAGTTTTTGTGGCTAATTTGGTATCCCAATCCTTCCACTCGAAGTCGTGCCTGGTTACAGGAAATGGCTGGTCCAGCTTCTATATCCTACATTGCTAGAGGTCTTAGCTTGGGTCATCCTTGTAGATTTCTGGGAGTTTTGATTGCTTTAGGTTTCTAGCTCACCCCCAAAATGCCCCCTTCCAATTCTGGTTTTCCCTCCAAGTACTTTCTTCCTCCATCTTCTCCTCACCCAATACCTCCTGTTCTCATCCTGACTTATCCTCATTCTACCCATGATATCTATTCTATTTCCCTTTCCCAGGGATATTCATGCATCTACTTTTGAGCCCTCCTTGTTACTTAGCCTCTCAGGGGCTGTGGATGGCAGCATGATTCTCTTATTTTATAGCTAATATCTGTTTATAAGTGAGTACATATTCTGTCTCTCTGGGTCTGGGTTACCTCACTCAAAAAAGGATGTTTTTATTCTAGTCCTATCTACTTTCCTGCAAATTTCATGTTATCTTATTTATTTGTTTTTACTGTGGAGTAATACTCCATTGCATAAATGTATCACATTTTCTTTCTCTACTCTTTGGGTGAGGAATAGCTAGGCTGTTTCCAGTTTCTGGCTATTATGAATAAAGCTGCTGTAACATAGTTGAGCAAATGTCCTTGTAGTAGAATGGAGTGTCCTTTGTGTATACACCCAGGAGTGGTATAGCTGGGTCTTGATGTAGGTCAATTCTTAGTTTTGGGAGAAATTTCCATTCAGATTTCCAGTGTAACTGTACAAGTTTGCACTCCCACCAGCAATAGAGAGGTGTTCCCTTTGCTCAACATCCTCTCCAGCATAAGCTCTTACTTGTAGTTTTGATCTTATCCATAAAGACAGATGTAAGATAGAATCTCATGTTGTTTTAATTTGCTTTATCCTGATGGCTAAGATGTTGAATATTTGTTTAAGTGCTTTTCAGCCATTCAAAATTTCTCTTTTGAGAATTCTCTGTTTAGCTCTGTATCCCATTTTAAAATTGTGTTATTTGGTTTGTTGGTGTCTAACTACTTAAGTTCTTTATATATTTTGGATATTAGTACTTTGTAGGGTGTAGCACTGGTTAAAAAAAAAGCATTTCATCTTAATGATGATGTCCTTTGCCTTACAGAAGCTTTTCAGTTTCATGAGGCCTCATTTATTAATTATTCATTTTCTGTGCCTGTCTGTTCAAGGGTATTCCCCACTTTTTCTTAAATGTTTTTATGTTGAGGTCTTTGATTCACTTGGACTTGAGTTTTGTTCAGGGTGATAGATATGGATTTATTTGCATTCTTCTTCATGCCAACATCAACTTAGACCAACACCATTTTTTTGAAGATGCTGTCTTTTTTCCTACTGTTTCCATATTTCTGGCTTCTTTGTAAAAAATGATGTGTCCATAAGTGTGAGGATTTATGTCTGGATCTTCAGTTTGATTTTATTGAACAACCTGTCTATATTTATGCCAATATCATATTGTTTTTATTACTATATCCCTGTAGAAGAGCTTGAGATCAGGGATGGAAATAACTCTGGAAGTTCTTTTATTGTATGAGATCGTTTTACATGTCCTGGGTTTACTGTGTTTTTTTCCATATGAAGTTGAGTGTTGTTCTTTCAATGTTGTAAAGAATTATGTTAGAATTTTGATGGGGATTGAATTCAATCTGTAGATTGCTTTTGGTAAGATTGCCATTCCATCCATATATATATATTTGTTTTTCGAGACAGGGTTTCTCTGTGTAGCCCTGGCTGTTCTGAACTCACTCTGTACACCAGGCTGGCCTCGAACTCAGAAATCCACCTGCCTCTGCCTTCCAAGTGCTGGGATTAAAGGTGTGCACCACCACTGCCCAGTGATTTTTACTATAGTAATCCATGAGCATGGAAGATCTTTCCATCTTCTGATATCTTCTTCAGTTTCTTTTTTTAGTAATTTAAAGTTTTGTCATACGGGTGTTTCACTTGCTTGGTTAAAGTTACACTAAAATATTTTATATTTTTGGTGGCTATTGTGAAGGGAATTCTCTCCCTGATTTCCTTATCAGCCCATTTATCACTTATATATGAGGCTGACAAAGATTTTAATGTAATGTTTTACCTGTTCATATTTAATATATTCGGTAATAGAAGTGAGATTTATTTAGTTTATTGAAAGTAATAAATCAATAACATGCTATATTAAAATTATATGAAAATCATCATACATAATGTCAGGTTCAGTAAAAGACAGTACATTTACTTCTGCTTTTAATAAGTTGAGGTATGTCCCTTCATCTGGAGCATATGGAAAAATATCTGCTTTATTCAGATAAGTCACTGGAAAAAATTTATAAACCACTGAGAGTGTTCTTCCCTGATACCACATCAAACTTGAAAAGTAAAAATTTCTTGAAAAATTAAGTTTCTGGTTATAATTTGTAGCTACATTAATAATTTATTTGTGTTCTGTTTCATTCTATTCCATTTTATTAAACTATGTTGATCATGATTTTAGAATATATTTTTACCTTAGACTATTGTAACAATGTGGGTTCTTTGAAAAATATTGGTTAACTGAACTATGAGTTCATGTTATTCATTTCATTGTACAATATAAAATTATCATTTCCTAATATTACCTTGGAATTCAGTAAAAAAAGTACTGAAAAACTATATCAAGTAAGTTTTTAAAATTTTAATTTTAGTTGGATTTGCAAATGTTTATTATTGAAGAAGAATGATATTTATTGTTCTCCTAGAAATGATAGACTCATTCATTTTCAGTGAAAATACATATTAAATTCTAATTTTAAACAATCATCATTTGGCAGCTGTTTTTTCAAAGTTATCGTGTTATTTACTCAATAAAGGAACTACTTCATCTGTTAAAACTCAAACAAGTACTGTTCTTGGAGACAATAATTTTACTTTCACATTCAGCAGATGTACTTTATGAATCTTTAGTCCTTTGTCACATATAATGTGAAAAAAATGTTTGTGTAAGGATTATAATTTAATATATTTTCAGACTTGTTTTTTAAATTTCTTTTTAATTTGTTTTTAATTGAAAGGAAATTGTATCACTTCCTCTTCCCATGCATGCTCTTTCTTGCATGTCTTAGCCACCTCTCAAACTGACAGCTTCTCTGTTTGATAGGTGTCATTACATATGAATACGTACAAGTAGATAAAAATAACCTGCAAGTCTGTTTTTGTTGCTTGTATATGTATTTTTTAAGCCTGATCATTTAACGTTATAACCAATAAGGGGACTTATCCCCAGGATAAGCTAATTTCCTTCTCCTAGAAGCTATTACCTGTAGAATCTTTGGTTTACGGTAAAGATCAACAATTTTACCTGATATTTTGTCACACTTGACACACTAAGTCAATGTGGCACTACATTATCAGACAAGTCTTTTGTATATTATTATTATATATTATATTTCCTCTATAATATACAATACATTATGCTTAAATTTTTTATTCTAACTTTTTATTATTATTGTAAACTGCCTCAGACAGGCTGGAAACTTGTGATCACAGTGAAATCTGTCTCGAGGTCTTCTTTCACCTCAACAAGTCCCACTCTGTCAGTGATGACTTGACTTTCTTTTGAGTTTCCAGGGAGAATATATTTGTAATGCCAAAAATATTTATTCTAGTATCTCCATAAGCTACATGTTTTTATAAAGGTAGTTTAAACATAGAAGACCATTTTGTGACTTCTCTAGAGGATCTCAGGTCACATTGGATAGGATGATACCATACACAAAATTTTATTTTAGTCTTATTGATTTTATTTATTTTAGGCTATTCAAAACTGATATTTTATCATCTGTCATACTTGATCATATAGTACAAAGTAAAATACAATAAATAATTTGTAAAAATATTCTTAAACCTTTATTTCAGAATCTAGTTTTGGTGAAGCATTGTTTTAGTTCAGTCATGGATACACATGTTTTGCATACATAATTATTAAGTTTTACTCTCTAGTAAAATAAACACCATAATAAAAAACACCTCTAGTGTGGCAGAAACTACTGGAAATCAAGATAAATTCAACCATGAGGATGATCAAAGACAGGAGCCAATCATGGCTATCCTCTGAGAGGCTCTGCCAGCAGCTGACTGAGACAGAGGCAGAGACTTAAACCGAAGCATTAGACTGAGGTTGGGGCCCTTTATAGAAGAGTTAGTGAAGGACTGAAGGAGCTGAAGGGGATGGTAACCCCATAGGAAGACCAACAGTGTCAACAAACTGGACTCCTGGGAGCTCCCAGGGACTAAGCTCCCACTAAAAGAGCATACATTGGTTGATTCATGACCCCTGGCACATATGTTGTAGAGGACTACCTTGTCTGGTCTCAGTGAGAGAGGATGTACCTAATCCTGTAAAGACTTGATGCCTCAGGGAGGGGGGTGTATATGGGGGTGAGGTGGGGTAGATGGATGGCTGATGGGTGGGTGGGGAAGCACCCTCTCAGAGGCAAAATGAAAGGGGTGTGGCGTGAAGAACTCTTGGAGGGGAGACCAGGAAGTGGGGCAACACTTGAAATGTAAATAATTAAGACCATTTAAAAACACCTCTGGAGAAGAAATGGTTTATTTGGATCATATGCCTACATCACACTTGTAAGCTACAGTCATCACTGAGGAAACTCAGAGCAAAATCTCAAGCAGGAACTAAAGTACAAAGAACTAAGGAATACTGTTTACTGGCATGATCTCTGACTTACTACTCAGACCAGACACACCTGCCCAGTCATGGCGCCACCCACAGTGGACTAAGACCTTCAAAATCAATTATTAATCAATATAACCTTTTACAGTCCTGGCCACAGGTCAATATAATCTGGGTAATTGTACAATGAGTTTCCCTTTTCCCAAATGACTCTAGGTTGTGTGGCATTGTCCATAAAACTGACCAGCACAATCACTCAGTACTAAGTTTACTGAGTATTCTTCCCTATTGCCTCTAGAATTTTCTTTCCACATTTCAACACCTATTTGCAAATTTTAGTGCTAATGCTGTTGGTACATTATCAATAAATATAGTAGACAATTTTGAGAAAATAATCAACACTGAAGTACTTTATTTGGATGATATATATGTGGTTTGTTTATTGGCACAAAGTGGCAGCAAATTTCTTGCTTCATTAACAAAATATCCAGATGTTCAAGAAGCAAAACTAATATAACTTCATCAACAGAGAAAGTAACAACTTTATGACTCATCAGCTTCTGACGAGTACAAATATTAAAACAAATCATTTGATTTGATTAAATATAACTTTATTAAATTACAAGTTTATAGAGCATACGTCTATGTTTTTAAAAGATGAATTTGATACATAAATATACTTGCACATGCAGATGATTTGCAGAATGAATATGCCATAATACTGCCAAATTTGTTGTGCAGATAGTAACTAGCGGAAAATGGCAGAGATGAAAGAAATACTGTACAATGTGTACTGTCTCACACTGTTTACATGTTGTAAAAGCAAGATGTCACCATTTGGTATCTGGAGGGCAGGCGTTTGGGCATATCCATAGGGGACTATTAAGGCTAGGTTGGCCTCTTGCAAAGATATTAAAGAGTATTTTGAATATGTTAATTGATGTAGGAATCTTAACTGCAGACTAGAAAATTCCATAGGCAGAGGATTCTAGACTCTATAGAATGAAAAAAGCAAATTGAATGTTAATATGCACGTATTACTCTTTTTTTCTATATGTAGATGTTAGGTTATATGATTGAGTGCTTTAGTCTTCTGTATCCTTGACTTCCCAGCCATGGTGGACTGAATCTTGAACTGTGAGCTAATAGTATCATTTTCTTTCTAAAGTTGCTTTTACCAGAGTATTTAATGATATTGATCACAAAAGAAATAGCTATATTTGTATCTATCCATTAATCATTTTTTATAAAACCATACCTAAAATATAAAATGTACTTTATATATTATTTTTTCTCCATAACTTATTGGTTATAATTATATAGCTCCTATGGTTCTTAGGAGCCTAATAATTTTCTCAAATTTTATCGTCCCCCTATCACACATATTCTGTGCTAGGAATGGAGCCCAGGGTTTCTTTATACATGTTGTCTTAGGATTTCCATTGTTGTAAAGAGACATCAAGACCAAGGCAACACTTATGAAGAACATTTAACTGGGGCTGGTTTAAAGGTTCAACGGTTCAGTTCATTATCATCAAGGCAGGAGCGTGGCTGTGTCTAGGCAGGCATGGTGCAGGAGGAGCTGAGAGTTCTACTTCTTCAACTTAAGGCCACTAGGGGAAGAATTACTTCCAGGTAGCTAGAAAGAGGGTCTCAAAGCCCACCCTCACAGTGACATATATCCTCCAACAAGGCCACACATACTCCAAAAAGGCCACAACTCCTAATAGTGCCACTCCCTGGACTAATTATATTCTAACTATCACACATATTATATAAATAATATCACAGAGCTTTCAGTCTAGTCCTTTTATCCTGTCTGTTTGCCTCAGAAATGATATTATTATTCTTCAACTTGGTAAGATCTAGAATCACATTGGGAATAAATATCTGGACATGTCTGTATGAGATTTCATGGATTAGGATTACAGGTTACATACACACAAAAAGAAAGAACTATATTAACCTTTCTCCAATTCTTTAATGTGAATGTAATGTGACCATCAGCCTCCCACATTTTTTTTAACCACAAAGTTGCTTTTGTTGGATATTTTGTATCAAAAATTAGAAGAGTAAATAATACAAGAAATTTGTGCAGATGCATGTGCCTATTGCTGTGATAAAATTTGCATGTGCTCCTAAGGGTTTTCGAATTAGTTTGTTGAAATAGAAACTAATTTGGAAATTTATACTAGAAAATACTTGGCATACTGTGAAAACACATTAATGGATTGCTCTGGTGGAAATTTAGAAGACCAGAATCCTAAAAGAAACACAGATAGTAGAAATCAAGTTCTTGAAGGTTCAGATATTACGAAGAGCTATATCTGTACTAGAATTAAAAAGGCCATTAAGATGATATTCTGACAAAGAATCTGCATTTGCTCTGTCCATGTACAGAGAACTTGAATGGTGCTGAATTTTAAAATAACAAATAATAATGTTTAGGCAAAGGGTATTTCAAGGCAAGATAGCATTCAGGTTATAGCATGATATCTCACCATGCTTACAAAAATCTACAGTGAAAAGATACAACGTGAGGCAGATGAATATGAAAAATCTACAATTTTTTTCTAGAAAAGAGACTGAGTAAGTTGAAAGTTTAACTTTAAAGTTGAAGTTAAAGCCAAAGGAAATGTGAAAAATGATGTTGTACTGTAACTAATAAGGATACACATCCTACTTTGCACTGAGACAGTAGCTGCATATACTGCAGAAGTTTTCTCTCTGTGAAAAAAAATTGCCTTAGAAAGTAATTTTCCAAGATTCTGTCACCAAGGCATATAGAACCTTCTATAGCTATGTTATAAGAGGCAAGGTTCTATAAACCCTAAGATGGTGGCAGAGTGTGGACAAATTTGATATGGTAATGGTTTTACAGGTATGAAATATGCAAGATTATAGTTGTTATGGAGTCTTCACCTTAGTTTTATGTACTGACCTAATCCAGCCAATATTCAACGGAGTGAGTCTCTACAAAGAGGCCCAGACAGGCAACTAAATGAATCTGTGAAGACAAAATTTAAGTTGCAGTGGAGATCTGGATATTTCTGATGTAAAGACTATGGGGTATCTGCTAAGGAAAGCTACAGGATATAGAAGGGAGCCAGCCAACCAAAGAAGCTATTATTTCTTTCAGTTAGCATAGATGGAGGAGAGAGCTTATTTAGCCCCTTTGGAGAACTGATTCCTTTACAAGCTTCAAATACTAGACATACATCTTTAGAATTTATTGTGTTTTCCTTCTTTGCTCTTTGTCTAGCTTTTGTCTGAACTTTCCTTGCAAATCCCCATTTTTTTTCCTTTTTAAATGGGATTGTTTATTCTGTGCCTCTTATATTTCAACTATGTAAAGTGGTTTAGATGCTACTACAGAGGTTCACAGTTAAGAATTTGTTTGAGTATCAGAAGAGACTCTTAACACACACTTTTGAAAAGGGTTGGAACTGTTATACTATGGTGAATTTTGAAGTAGGACTGAAGCATTTTATATTATGAGATTGCTAAGATCCTAGGCAGGAAATACATGGATAGTTTTGACTTTTAAATGATATGTCTTGTGTCAAATTTACATGATATGGACTTGTGTTGGTTTATGTTGATCATCAGCTTGATAGGATTTTCAATATCCTTGGGGACAAATGTCTGGATTTTCATCTGATGGGTTTTCTAGATAAGGTTGAGATTAAAATATCTTTTGTGAGTGATATCATTTTGTGGTCCAGGGTCCCAAAATTCATGAGAGAAAAAAAGAAAAAATTTGTTGAGTACAGGTGTTCATTGCTGTCTGCTTTTTGATGCAATTTGGCCTTTCTATGATAAATTTTATCCTCAGATTATAAGCACAAACACTTATCCCATCATTTCACTTCTTGTCTTTGCAGCAGAAAAGTAATTGATGGCCTTGTAATCCCATTACTCCACTCTTTTCCTATACTCTTCTGTTTTCCTGCCATTATACAGTTTGCACTGTGTTAATTTTATATTGTTGATATAACAAATTTTAGTGTGTATAATTAAAAATGTATTATGTAACAGTATTGGACAACAAAATACTGAAATAAATGTTAACAATGGTCAATCTCCATTGTCATTATGATACATTTAGAATTATCTGGAAGATGGCAGCCCACCATCATAGGCATTCATATATATATATATATATGCATATATATGAATATATATGCATATATATATACATATATACATATATACATATATATATGCATATATATGAATATATATGCATATATATATACATATATACATATATACATATATATATGCATATTTAGAGGGTCAAGAATTACTTATTATGTTCCAATGATTGCAAACTCTTCAACACTAAAATGTAATGAAAAGATAGGGTTTAGTTAAGTGACAGCAATGAGCTCAATGGGCCATGCAATTGGATTGGTAATCCAGTATCTAGCAGATTATATTTAAACTATGCAATATTTAGAAATGTGACCAGTAAAGTGAACTTGGAAATTCAGGCATGTATACAAAAAGCTCTTTGATTTGTATGATAATTTGAACATTAATATTAGATAAACTTTCAAAACTGATATTTTTTATTTTTAATTGTGCGGGGGTGCATGCTGGTGCCATGGTAAGCATGGATAAGTCAGAGAGTAACTTCTAGGAATGGGTTATCTCTTTTCTCCTGGTGATTCCTGGGGAACAAGTCTGGGTAGCAGAGAACTCTAATTCACTGGCCCTAATTTGACATTCTGAAGTTCCTGTTTCTAATTTTTGTCATTATTATGGATAATGTTGGTAAAAGGAAAAATATAAGGTACTGTAGGAAAATACTATCTTAATAACTCTAATAGGAAGTAAAGAAAAATTAAACTTGACAAAGCTGATTTTCTAAAATCACAAAGACTAAATGTCTTTTGACTATAGTAGACCCATAGTTATATTATGAAAATCCATATTATGTGCTCCCTTTCTAGAAAAACAAATTTTCTCACTCCTTTAATAGAAAAGATACTTAAAATGTGTGTTGAGAAACTTATTACTAAAGAATTTCATTATCATTTTAAGTTTCGAATTTGAAGATGTGCTATTGAATCAGTTTGTCAAATAATGTCATAGCAATTACATGAACTTATTGTTTAAAGTAAGAAGTAAAAATACAAGAGGATTGGGAATAGATAAACCAAGAGAGACTGGAAAAATATTTGAATTTTTTAGGAAACTAAAGAGATGTTACAAAATATAATCTATGTGTAACACTTTGTCTGCCTTTCTGGGGAGATTTGATCAACAACATTTCAGGGCAGGATGTACTTTTCTTTTTCCTTCCTAGGCCACACAGGAACACTCCTACATTTCTCGGCATAATACTCCAAACTGTGCTACTGGGTAGAGCCCTCTCTTTTCTCTATGTTGTTTTTTAGTTCCCAATCTGTTTTTATACCACTTTAATTACATGCAAGCATTAAGGTCAGTTCTAGGTTGAGGAACTAGCAATATAATAGATTCAAATAGTCAAGGAACAAGCAAAACAATAAACACAAATAGTCAAAGAACAAGCAAGGCAATAAACAATATTCTGTGAACACTCTCATGATCACTGTTTATTAAGGCTTATCAGGATGACCAAAGTATCTGAGCCTACTTCCCTGTCCTAGCCCAAAGTCACGTTCACTCTGAATGTGCCAGATCTCCTCTGGTGGGTTTCAAAGCAAGAAAACTGTAAGACATTTCATCCAGGGATGCAAACAGAGTGAACTAGTAAAAAAAAATGGGTAGAGAAGGAAAACTCCAAAATGCCTTCTATGAATCCAGCATCACTCTAATACCAAAACTAGGAGAAAACAAAACAAAAAAGAAAAGAAAGATACAGGCCAATATCATAATGAAAATGAATTCAAAATAATACTTGCAAAAAGAATACAGATGTGTATCAAAAAAGCTATTCAACAAAAGGAAGTTTGTTTTATCACTTAATAGAGGCAAAGATCAACACATACAAGTCAATGAATGTAAAAAACCACATAAAAAGACTTAGAGACAAAAATATCATGATCAACTCAACAGATGCAGTAAAAGTCTTAAACAAAATCCAACAAGCCTTCATGATAAGAGTTCTAGATAATTTAGAAATAGAATGAACAAAGCCTACCAATATTAAAAGCTATGTATGAGGAAATCACAGCCAATATAATTCTAAGCAGATAAAAAATTGAAGCATCTGATTGAAGTCAGGACTTAAACATAGCTCTTCAGTATCCCTATTCGTTATCAATATTGTACATAAAGTTCTAGTTGGAGAAATAAGACAAGAGAAAGAAATTAAAGGTATACAAACAAGGAAAAAATTCAGTTTCTATTTGTAAATTATATACTATATAATAGATCTGCAAATTATATCAGAAGTTTTCTAGAAATGATTAACAAATTAATCAGGTGATACAATATTACATATTAAGAGATCACAAAAAATTCCAGTAGACATCTTCTCAGAATAATTTTAGCAAATTGGCTGTATATAATATCAACTTATAAAATTCAGAACTATTTCTATACATCAAGAAATAAACACACTGAGAAAAGATCATGGACATTCTCCCATTTACAATAGCATCAGAGACAATAAAAAACCTTGGAATAAATGTAACTGAGGAATTCAATGACTTTTACCATGTAAACCATAAATTTTTGCAGAAAGAGAAATCACTGGAAATTGGGAAGATATCTTGTGTTCATTGTTAAGTAGAATTAATACTGTGAAATGACCATCCCACTAAAAGTAATTTATGGATTCAAGGCAACTCCAACAAAAGTATCTGTAACAGTTTTCACAGAAATAGGAAGACATTATCCTAAAGTTTATATCGACCAGATAAAATCCTAGCTACCTAAATAAATTCTGAATACAAACTCTAACACTGGAGGATTTACTATTCTACATATATAATATAAAATATACCTAGAATATATTGATCTAATGTATATAGATATAGTATACTAGAAATATATTCTATAGAGGTATAGTAATAAAAAAAATGTAATACAGCCACATAACAGGCACATAGAACAATGAAATAAAACAGAAGACTCTAACATAAGTACTTGTTAGTACAACTATTTTATAGTTGGCAAAAAGGTTAAAAATAACACTGGAAGAAATAGATTATTTTTAGTTTTGTGCTAGTAAAGATGGATGTCTACATGTAGAAGAATAAAATTACATCAACATCTATCACTCTGCACAAACATCAGCTCTAAGTGGACCAGAGATTCTAGCTTTAAACATGAAATACTAAAACTTCTAGAAGAAAACATAAATATCACTCTACAAGATATAGGAAAGGAATTTTTTGAACAGGACTTTGTTTTCCAAGGGATTAATGCCAACAACTGACAACTGAGACCTCATAAATCTATAAGCTTATATACAGCTAAAGAAACAATCACTCATGCAAAAAATAAATCCACAGAATGGAAGAGAACTTTTATCAGTTATACATCTGAGAGATGATTAATTTCAAGAACATGTAAAGAACCGGGTCAAGAAAAAAAGGCTAAATTGAAAATTGCCTAGGCACATAAATATAATTGTCAATAAAGCCGGGCGGTGGTGGCGCACGCTTTTAATCCCAGCACTTGGGAGGCAGAGGCAGGTGGATTTCTGAGTTCGAGGCCAGCCTGGTCTACAGAGTGAGTTCCAGGACAGCCAGGACTACACAGAGAAACCCTGTCTCAAAAAACCAAAAAAAAAAAAAAAATTGTCAATAAAATAAATATAAATAGCTAAGACATATCTCAAAAGGTGTTCATTATCCTTAGAAATTAAAGAAATGCAAATTAAAATAACTTTGAGATTTCATCTCATTTCAGCAAGGATGGCTAAGATAAACAAAATGTATACCACAAAGTGCTGTTGAGGTTGTAGAGACAGAGAAATACTCATTCACTCTTGGTGTCATTGCAAACTGTTCCAGCTACTCTGAAAATCAGTATGAATCTGAAAATAAATACACAATATGACACAGCTATATTCCTCCTTGGTACACACTGAAAGGACCTGACATTTTACTCAGTAGACATATGTTCAGCAATGTTCATAGCCACCTTATTTGTTACAGTCAGTTAATAAAAACAACCAAAATTTCATTCAACCAATGAGAGAAAAATAAAAGTGTAGTAATACACACAGTGAAATATTACTCAGTGTAAACAAAACAAAATTCAGGAAAATAGATGGTTCTGGAAAAGATCATATTGAGGTAACTCAGGCATCAAAATCAAAAGCCTGTGTTCTCTCTCATCTGCTGCTGACAGTGCTCCCCATAAGAATCATAGACTAACAAAAACCACAGTGAGAAACTCCCTTTCTGGTAGTTGGTCATATGATGCCCTAAGTTGTATAAACTACTGATGTAGCACCTGGGTGCACCTCAGTGGTTGAAGATGAGTTGTCCTTGCTGTAGACTCTGTACACTTAGGATATAAGGACTCAGATTATTTTAGCCTAGCCAAAGCCAAAAGACTCTTTTATGCAGTATAGCTTCCATAGTTCCAAAAAATACCATGCAAGCTATCAAAGGATGGAAACTATCAAATAGTCCTATTCAGTTGCAACACCTATGAGCCATGACAAACACTATCAGTATAACATATGCCTACATGATCAATAATTGGCACTCACATATTGGTGATACCCAACAGCTTTCTAATTGAACTTAAGACCTACTCGATAGGAGAAAAACCATGCCTAGCTTCCTGGGGCTAATAAGGTCAGGAAATGTAGAAATGTATATAGTATTTCACTTTTCTAGACCAACATAATTCTTAATTATATTCTAAATCTTATGCTTATACGCACAGATAGGTATAGCTATTGCCTCTCATCAAAAAAGCCTTACTTTACAGCAAGTGGAAACTCACAAAAAAGAAAAAATAATAACAACAACCAGACATAATGAAGACATCAATAGATCCTGTGCAGCCTAACCTCAATGGATGCATCTACATCACGAATCTTGCATCTATGGCTCATGGAACCTCATGAAAGGGGATATCATGAAAGACTGGATAAAAAGATAAGTGTTACAATATCAGAAAGTCAGCTGGGAAATAGTTTCTCTAGAAATCACTGTATATTGGGATGTAAATAAATAAAATAATAAAAAAGAAATCATCATATAAACAAGATCTAAAAATGACGATAACAGTGGACAAGTTAGCATGAAAGGGAACAATCCTTTGGGGGTTCTGCCCCTAGACAAAGAATGATGGGCACCTAATGACTGGTAAGAGAAAGAAAATTAACTTTTCCCAGGGATGTGACCTCTTATTGGTTGTCCAATGTAGAATAGTAAAACTTGAATCACAAACAGCAAAAACATACTCAGGATGTTTTATTTATATGTATTTCTGCATACATATACATACACACACATATATGTATGAAGTAATAATAATTAAAGTAAAAGAGACTATTAATTGAGAGTCGGGGGGATGGGGAAGTACACAAATTTAATAAACATTACTGTAGTCAGGAGGAGACAGAAAGGAGGCATTTTTATGGTTTATGACTCCATCTTTTAGTCTATAAAGTGAATATATAGGGGCTAGAAGATGAAATGTTTCAAAGAGATCTTAGAAGGCACCTCTATCTATTAGCAAAATATTTATGCCATTTTTGGGTTAAGCATTAGCATAATTTTACTATGATATTATTATTATCCTGGCAAAGGCATCTGAGGTTGTACATCACCCTACTGTAGGGAAGTATGACGAAAGAGAAATCAAAGAAAGAGAAACTATTTGGCAGTGCAACATAGCCTAGATCTAGGCCAAGCTGTGCAAAGAACATTTTTGCTTTAATTATCCCACAACAAAATTGTTATTTCTCTGTGTTTGAATAGCTGTTCTTTCACAATAGCAATTTGTTCATTCTGATTCTTTATATTATGCAGGTTAATGCATGTTTACATCTGTGGAAGCACTGAATATGTATCCCCTCTCAGAATAAATTAATTCCCAAACCAGTATGTATCCTTATGCTGTCATTATTTCTTTCCCATTAATGGAACAAATGACCACAACAATACTTATACAAACAGTGGCAGCTGGCACAGGGTACACTGTGTCTATCACATTAACATTTGCTACATCAGTAGATTATTTTTTTCTTCAAAAATGAAGCTTAGTGCAATATTTTGTTTCCAGGGCTCTTTGTGTTCATTTTTTATTTCTTTTTTCAAAGTTTCCAGGCCTGAATCTCATTCTGATGCAAGGTTTTATTCGACCATGTCATAATATAAGGCAAACAAAAGAACAGAAAATTAATATTGACCTAAAGATAATAACAGCACAAAGTAGGTTCTTCACCCTGACTGACTAAGATCAGGCCTTCATCTTGTCTAAACAGGCACCCACAAAAAGCATGTTAATCAATTTTTTTCTGTACTCTATCTTACATGCCCACAATTCATAGCTTCCTTACCATCAATACCTTCTACCCCAGAACACCCTTCTAATACACATTTTTACATACATCCATTCTAACACTTTTCTCCAAGCCCAAGCATGAGTCAAAATGTTAAATGAATCATATGCAAACTCCTTATTGACATTCAACAACTTCTATAATCTGGGTCCTGCAATATACTCTAGGATTCCAGAGCCACCAACAATATCCTGAGATGAATACAATTCAGCCATTAATTTTCTTTGTGATATTGATCAAATATAGACCACAGTTATCTCATTTGTAAAATATAATGAACACTTATGACCACGTGATTATTTTAAGAAAAATAAATTATACAATATCCATGACACTAACTCGGAAAATTTCATGCAAATATTTGGCCCTCCTTAAAACCATCATACCTGATTTTGTTTAATTTTGCTTCATTTATTTTTCCTTCTTACAGAAATATATGTCATTTTACCAAGTTAATTCCTTATTTGCTCCTCCAACTCTTGTAGAACTTTTCATTCTATATCCCCTTCCTAATTGTATGTAGCCCACCTCTCTTTCACACATGCATGTACATGTACACACACACACACACACACACACACACACACACACACACACACACAATTCTAACAAAAACTGAATGAAAAAGTAATAGAAATCTTCCCTTCTCAAGAGACCTTACACAGAGGTGGTTTAGGTTAAGCTAAGTGTGTATTAGAGTCAATAGAGGACTTTAATTTTTTTCCATGAACATTATTTATTTTAGCTCCATAAGCATATTTACAAGGGTGCTAAAAGAAGAATGAGAAAAGAAATCAGAAAAAGAAAACTGTCAAGCATTTCTGGTGGGAGTGCAAACTTAATAAAACAACTTTGAAAATTGGTTTGGTAGCTTTTCACGAAATTTGGAATAATTCTACCCTAGTATCCAGCTATACTAGTCCTGGGCATATACCCAAAATATGTCTCACTATACCACAAGGACACTTGCTCAACTATGTTCATAGCAGCTTTGTTTGTAAACTGGAAACAATCTATATGTCCCTGAACTGAAGAATATACAGTGAAACACTAGTCAGATATTAAAACTAAAAACATCATGAATTTTGCAAGAAATGGATGGAATTAGAAAAACTCATGCTAAGTGAGGTAACTGACACCCAGAAAAACATGTGTGGTATGTACTCACTTATAAGTCAACATTAGCCACAAAGTGCCGGATAACCATGCTACAATTCACAGACCCAAAGAAACTGGGTAAAAAGGAGGATACAAGAGAGTACTCCTTTTTACCCATATGTGAAACTTCCTCAGAAGGGGAAACAAAATAATCATTGGAGATGGAGAGAGAGAGGGCAATGGGTGGGAGAGGGGGTGCACAGGGGTATTAGGATTGCAATTAGGTGTGGGGAGAGGGGGTCAGGAGAGGACTGGGGGTGAGGGTTGAAATTGGTGGGGTCATTTCTGGGACTAGCTGTAGCACTGGGACAGAGGAGGTTACTGGGAGTCTGTGGGGTGACTATAGTTGAGATTCCTACCAGAGGGGGATATAAAGACTTAAGTAGCCACCTCCTGTAGCCAGATGGGATTTCCAGTGGAGGGAGGGGGACATCAACCCACCCACCAAACCTTCAACCCAAAATTTGTCCTGCCTACAAGATTCTCAAGGATAAAGACTGAGCAGAGACTGAGGAAATAACCGACCAATGACTGCCACATCTTGAGACCCATTCTATGAGAGAGAAACAACCCTTGACACTGTTAATGATACTCTGCTATGCTTGGAGACAGGAATCTAGCATTAACATTCACCTGAGAGGCTTCATCCTGCAGCTGATGGAAACAGATGTGGAGACCCACAGCCAAACATCAGGAAGAGCTTGGGGAGTCTTGTGGAAGAGTGGGGGATAGAATTGAGTGAGTCATAGTGGTCAAGAACACTGTTGCCTGCCACTGGATCCCTTTCCTCTACCTGGACTGCCTGGTTTCACCTCAGTGTGAGAGGTAGTGGTTAGCCCTACTAGGACTAGATGTCC
Source organism: Rhabdomys pumilio (assembly GCA_030674055.1). Classification (NCBI taxonomy): domain Eukaryota; kingdom Metazoa; phylum Chordata; class Mammalia; order Rodentia; family Muridae; genus Rhabdomys; species Rhabdomys pumilio. The sequence goes on along the minus strand of JANHMN010000005.1, from coordinate 72,521,391 downwards.
CAGGGATGTGTGGAACCCACGGGGGCTTCCCCTTCTCTTAAGAGAAAAGGTGGTAGCTAGAGGAAGGATTTGTAAGGGTGGGAATGGGAGAAGAGGATGGAGTGGGGCTGCAATCTAAATGTAAAGTGAATAAAAATAAATAATTAAGAAAAAAGAAAGAAAACTGTCCAAATTTAACCATAATCTTTGAAGATGTGGCATGATACATAGCTATAATTCTACTACCAAGAAGAATGGAGTAAGAGTATACTAGTGGCCTCAGGATGTTGGACACAGAGTTAAAAGAGATCAACTATTCTATAGAACAGAAACAAGAAGGAACATTCTATGAGGTCACAGTCAGCCTGATACCTAAATCACCCAAAGACTTAACAAAGAAATAAAATTTCAGACTAATATCTCTGAAGAACATTGATGTAAAAATACCCAATAAAATAATCACAAACTGAATCCAAGAACACTTGAAAAACATCATCTACCATGATCAAGTAGGTTTTATCCCAAAGATTTAGGGATCATTCAATATGTGAAAATTCATCAATATAATCCACAGTAAAAACAAACTGAAGGGAAAAAAATCACATGATCATCTCATTAGATGCTTAAAAAGTCTTTGACAGAATTCAATACCACTTCCTGTTAAAATTCTTGGAGAGATCAGGAGTACAAGGTACATACCTAAACATAATGAAAACATTAAAAACTAATAGTCAACATCAGATTAAATGGAGAAGAATTTAAAGTAATTACACTTAAATCAGGGAAAAGACAAGACTGGCCACTCTCTCCCTCTCTATTCAATATAGTACTTGAAGTTCTAACTAGAGCAATAATACAACCAAAGTAGTTCAAGTGGTTATAAATTGGAAAAGAAAAAGTTCAATTATCAATCACTATTTTCAGATTACATGATAGTATACAATTCTACCAGAGTACTCTTATATATGATAAAAACCTTTAGCGAAGTGACTGGATGCAACTTGAACTCAAAATAATCAGTAGCCTTCTTTTCTATAAGTTATATATTGGCTGAGAGAATTAGAGAAACAACACCCATAGCAATAGCCACAAATAGAAAATATCTTGGTGTTACTCTTATCAAGCAAATGAAAGGCTTATATGACAAGAACTTCAAGTCTCTGAAGAAAGAAATTGAGGAAGATATCAGAAGATAGAAAGATCTCCCATACTTATGGACAGGTAGGATTAACATAATAAAAATGGCAATATTACCAAAAGCAATCTATATATTCAGTGAAATTCTCATCAAAATTCCAATAAATTCTTTACAAATCTTGAAGGAGGAATTCTCAACAACATATGAAAAACAAACAAACAAACAAACAAACAAAAAAGCCCAGGATTGTTAAAAATTTCCTATACAATAAAAAAGCTTCTAGAGGTATAATCATGTCTGACTTCAAGCTATACTACTGAGTAGTAGTAATAAAAACCACATGGAATTGGCATAAGAAGACAGGCTGATCAATAGAATTGAATAGGAGACTCAGAAATAAACCAATATACTTATGGGCACTTGGTTTTTGAGAAAGAATCCAAAACCATACAATGGAAAAGGGAAAGCATATTCAACAAATGGTGCTGATCTGATTGAATGTCTTCATGAAGAAGAATGCAAATGGGCCCATATCTATCAGCCTTCACAAATGGATCAAAGACATCAACAAAAAAACAGACACACTAAGTCCAACAAAAGAGAAAGTGGAAAATTTTTCTGAATATATTGGCACAGGAGATAAATTCCTAAAGAGAACACCAATAGTTCAGGTACTAAGATACACAATTAATAAATGGGACCTCATGAAACTGAAAAGCTTTTGCAAAGCTAAGAACATCATCAATAGAATAAAATATCAGCCTACACATTGGGAAAAGATCAACAACTCTCCATCTGACAGAGGTCTAATACACAAAATATATAAAGAACTCAAGAAATTAGACACAAACAAATCAAATAAACCAATTAAAAATGGAGTACAGAGCTAAAGGGAAAATTCTCACAGTGAAATTACTTCAAATGGTCAAGAAGCAATTTTTTAGAATATGTTCAATGTCCTTACTCATCAGGGAAATGCAAATTAAAATACCTCTGTGATTCTATCTTATGTCTGTCAGAACAGCTAAGGTAATAAACTCAAGTGTCGGCACATGTTGGAGAGGATGTGGAGCAAGGGGAACACTCCTACACTATTGGTGGGAGTGCAAACTGGCACAATCACATTGGAAATCAATTTGAAGGTTTCTTAGAAATTTGGGAATAGTTTTACCCCAAGACCCAGCCATATCACTCTTGGGAACATACCCAAACAGTGCGCCATTATACCACACGATGCTTGATAATCTATGTTCATAGCAGGCTTATTCGTACTATTCTAAAACTGGTAACAACCTAGATGTCACTCAACTGAACAAAGGATAAGGAAAAATATGGTATATCTACACAATGGAATACTATTCAGCCCTTAAAAATAAAGATATCATGAAATTTGTAGGCAAGTAGATGGACTAGAAAATAGCATCCTGAGTGATGCAAGCCAACCCAGAAAACACCTCATGGTCTATATTCACTTATACATGGACAGTAACCACAAAGTATGGAATAACCATACTACAATTCAAAAACTCAAAGAAACTAAGTAGAAAGGAGGGTTCAAGGGAGGATACTTGAATCTCCCTCAGAAGGGGAAAATAGTCCTCAGAGGTCTCTGCCTCTTCCACAGAGAGAAAACTGGGTGGGAGACGGGGTGAGGAAGGGAATGGGGATGGAGATAGCACTCATGGGAGAGGGCTGGGAGTGAGAAACACAATTGATGGGAAACATCTCTGGGAGTAGCTCAAGACATGGCATGCGTTGGGAAGAGTCTGAGGAGTCAATGGGGCTGAACCTAGCTGAGACTCATACAAGAGGGGGGAATATGGAGATTGAAGTGTCCAACTTCTGTAATGAGGTGGGACTTCCAATGGAAGGAGAGGACCATCAAACCACCCATAAAATCTTCAACCCCAAATTTGTCCTGCCTACAACATGCACAGGGATAAAGAGGGAGCAGAGATTGTAGGAATGGCGAACCAAAGACTAGCACAAACTGAGAACATCTGTTGGGCTGTAATGTGCATGTGGATGTGGGTCCTGTGGGTTGAATTATGAGTCCTGCCTCTGTCACCCTAAGGACCTGGGGCCAAGGCTCAGAGAGGCAGAGGAGCAGGAATTTGACTGTGTTCATTTCAGGCCAGCACCAGGAGGACATCGGGCTGTGAGAAGCCACAGAATTCCACTCCAGGGGTGGAGGAAACACAGTCTGGGGTCCCACAGGGGCCAGGGCTCTTGGGTAAGGGGTCCCCAGGCCAAGGCAGCTGGGAACTGACTAGTTTTCTGACCCTTGGACTCTCAGGCTGAGAGGCTGTGGAAGGGTTGAGACACTGGGGAAGTAGGGGCTGGATCAACCCACAGCAGAAGAGGAAAGGGGACAAGCTCATGCTGCACCCATGGGAATGAGACTCTTGGCCATGGCGAATCCCTTGGCTGGGTCATGGCTGGGTCACTTGAGTTGGTGACCTCCGTGGCTGGAAACATAGAGAGGTTGTCAGCAGGAGGTTAGACAGTGGCTCTTTAGTTGAAGACCTTCTCCATCGTTTCCCATGGCAGGCCCCAAAGAAGAGAGAGAGTCCATGCATTTAAAATATTTATTGTCATGGTGGAAAATGGGTGAAGCTATAACCCTCTATTTTCAGGGCAGGCCTAAGGTTAAACCTTTTGCAGGGAGGAGGGTCTGGGAAGAAATGCTAAATTGGCTATACCCTCTGACTTTTAGGTATCTCATTAGCTTGGAGACCTGTATTGAGGCTCTGTGGCCTGTAGTCATGCCCTCTACCTGTACTATGTGACCGATGGCCACAAATCTCTATGTAGGAGGGGCTGTAGCTATGTGAAAGGAGCTAGGGGCTCAGGAGAAAGGCCAAACTCCTACTGTCCAATCCCTGAGGGTCTTGGGGGTTCAAAGCCTGTGCTTGACCCAGCTGCCTCTCACAGGCCACTGCCCAAGAACTCTTCCTTTCCCTTTTTTTTTTAAAGAGAGGCATCACTGGAGTGACTGTGTCATTTGTAGTAAAAATTTTGGATGAGATGAAAATACTAAAAGAAAATACTACACAGGCTTTAGGGGGTAGCACAATTAAGTGCTAGGATAAGGATAAGGATGTAGACAGGGGGAGGGGTGTTGGGAAGACAAGGAATCATTGAACCAATTAGTTGTTTCACGGGTTGTACAATTTGAGGGTAATAACATCTAATTAATCTACATAGACATTATATTTTCCTTACTATCATGTAACTTTCCCCAAGTTCAGTAGCTATTTGACTTTGGCAAGAGAGTTCATCTGTAGCTGGAAGGTTAAGTCTGTCCTTTGTAGGACTCAGCACCTGTCTCTGGATCTCAGCATGTATCTTCGGAGTCTTCAGTCAGATGAGGTGTCTGGAGGAAGGCAGCTTGTTGTCCCAGGCAGGTCCCAGGAGATGGTGTTGTCTTCCCTGGATTTGTGGGAGCAACATTGCCCTTTTCCTTTGTGTGGATAAGCTGTTGAATGATCACAACAGGGGAGTGGAACCCCAGCAGGAGGTGTCTGCATAGTGAGGGTAGCAAGCATTCAGCTACTTGGGAACACATCATGGTGTGCCATTATGATCCTGGAAAGGAAAGGGTGTTTGAGGAAATTTAGTCTTGGAAGGCACCTTTGAGTCTGCTTTGGATGGCTGAGGAAGAATAACATCATGTTAATTTTGTATCTGGGATAGTCAGCAACAGTTTGTCTGTAAAAGGAAACTCGTTGTTAATTAAGGGCTGAAAAATGTTGATCAGTATCGTTGATTTGGCCTGTGGAAGTAGATTAGATGGCCTTAGACCCTTCAAGAAACCTCAAATAAGTTGAAAAAAATTGTGGACATAGATTACACCTGTAATCTACTGTCCAGTAAGTAATATCTCAATGAAAATATTTTTAAAATCTTGCATTAAATTTGTCTATCTTGAGAGAGAAACAGAAAGAGAGAGAGAGAGAGAGAGAGAGAGAGAGAGAGAGAGAGAGAGAGA
>JANHMN010000005.1:72461198-72499503 GCA_030674055.1 Rhabdomys pumilio | reverse complement strand
TCTCTCTCTCTCTCTCTCTCTCTCTCTCTCTCTCTCTCTCTCTCTCTCTCTCTCATACAAACACAACAACAATCAACTTCTAATTTTACACAAGTCTTTAAAATGTCTATTCCATCACTGACATTTTGATTATCAACAAATAAAAAATAATCTTTTAGTAGAAAATCACTAATTCTTCCATTTGCAATGTCACCAATAAAGTTATTAGTCTCTTGAGCTTGCCTATATTTCCTTTTCCTCCTTTTTCAGATAAGGAGAGGTTTCTTTCTTTCTAAGGGCTGATCATATAGCTCAGTGGTAGAGTAATGCATATGTGAAAAACTTAGTTCAATTCCCAGACCTTCAAAAATAAAAAAATAAAACAAAACACCTAAAAAAAACTAGATAGTTGAAAGTCAGATCACATGTTTTTTATTCTATTCATTCTTTCAACATAAGGTTTTGTATAATTCCACCTCTATCTTTTATCTTAATTGTGTTTCCTGGTTCTTGTCTGTCTGTCTATCTATCTATCTATCTATCTATCTATCTATCTATCTATCATCTCCATCCAACCACCCATCCATTCACCCATCCATCATCCATCTATCCATCCACCCACACCCATCCACACATCCATCCATCCATCCACCTACCCTCAAATATCCTTAGATATTAAAATAGGATCTAATAGGTAGCACAGGTTGGTCTGTAGCTATTTTCATATTCATGATCCCCTTTTATTCCCTAAAAGTAAAATTATAGTCTGAACTGCCAGGCTTGTCTAAATATCTGCCATCAAAGTAACTACTGTTTCAACTACCCCCTCCATTTTAATACGATATTTATATTTTGTCATATGTATTTAAAATATTTTCAATTTCTTCTAATTCTCTAGTCATTGTCAGTCTTATTATCCTATCATTCCATGAACTTGTTTTGGAAAATGTCATCTTGATTTACATGGCAACTTCTCTCCTTTGAATTTTCTTACACCTCCATGGAATTTATTCATCAATATTCATTAAACCCTCTTAATCTAATAATTTTTAAATTGCTGAGTCCAGGGTACGTACTTGAAGTCTATGATTTCTATGTATATCCTACATGGTGTCTTTATCCATGGTTCTAACTAACAGCAATAGCCTGCTAATTTATACATGTTGGTATCCAGGATAGATTTCTCCTATTATCTCCACTTAGATAGTTCACAGGCTAAATGGGTATAAATATGAGCTTATCTCCATACCGCCACATCTCCTTCTTTTATATCACATACATAAGAACAGTCTAAGGTATGAACCTGAGAAGCATCCTTTTCTTCTACATTCCCATCATGCTGCAGCCTCTTTTCCTCACAAATCCATTAACATATCCTATAGTTTTGATATCCAAATTCCTAACTGGAACCAGACACCTTTGTGTGGGTTTTATTCTTTCTTACTTTAACTTATTTATTTATTTATTCCCTCAATGTCTTAGGTTCCCTCCTAGGTCAATGGGAATAATGTAAGTGAGCTCCCATTTCAAAGAGGTATTTTAATGTTTTATATAAGTAAATAATGAATTCGCATGTACAAAATATCAATGTTGTGTTAGGGATCATTTTGGTTTTGTCAGCTTCCTTTTATCTATCTGCTTCTGTTTATGATGCCACTACCTAGTTCAGACTGTCATCATCTTGTACATATTACTAAAATCACCTTTAATTTGTTTCCCTGCCAACAGTCTTGTCCCTATTCAATGCATGTTCTTTGTTGTCGTCAGAGCAATCTGTTTAGAATGAATAACAGATTGTATCATTCCCTTTAAAAAACACACAGAGGGGTTTGTTACACAGTAGTATATCCACACTGCTTCAGATGTCACAAGTCTCTAGGCCTACATCTTGTTTTCTTTGGCACCTTCTTTGTGTTTGACAACAATGTCTTTTAAAATTGCTTGCAATTACTTAATTGCTCTATGTTCTCTCATGCTTCCTTGCCTTTCTACACCCACACTGTACAAATTGCACCTGGAAAATTACATCTTGAATATAAAACAGAAATTAAAGTATCAAATCCGCCGTGAATTATTTTCTTTTTCACTAAATACTTTGTTTACATTTCAGATGTAGTCACCTTTCCCCATTTACCCCCTCTGCCCAGAAACCTTTTATCCCATCCCCCTGCCTCCTGCTTCTATGAGGGTGTGCCCCACCCACCTACCCACTCCCACCTCTCCACCCTCGAATTCCCCCACAGTGGGGCATCTAGCCTTTTTGGGACCAAGGACCTCCTCTCCTACCTATGTCTGACAAGGCCCCCCTCCCCTACATATACAGCTGGAGTCATGGGTTCCTTCCTATGTGCTCCCAAGCTGGTAGTTTAGACCCTGGGAGCTCTGGTTGGTTGGTATTGTTGCTCTCCCCATGAGGCTACAAACCCTTTCAGCTCCTTCAGTCTTGTCTCTAACTCCTCCATTGGGAACCCCATGATCAGTTCAATGGTTAGTTGTGACTATGAGCTTTTGTATATGTCAGGCTCTGGCAGACCTCTAAGGAGACAGTGAATTATTTTCTAAGCTCCTCTCACCCTCTGACTTCTTGGTGCTTCCATAGTACCCAACTAGGGTACTATGTCCATTAGCACACATGCTACATGCCAGACTCTTATTCAGTTCACAACCTCCAATAATCAGACATTACTGTTCTATTTAATCTCTCTACATCTCTAATTTAGTACTAGACTGGACACGACATGTATGCTCAAAAATGTGTATAAATTAAATCAGTGTGATGTATTACAATTAACCACTACATTTTTTTTAAATGAGAAGAATGTTTAGAATATATGTAGTTTCTAAGAAGATCTAAGGATAGTATCACTATGATTGAATAGTGGATTTGGGACAGTGTAACTTTGGCTGGTTTGAGAAAATTGAAATGGTAAAAGGATCATTAAGAAGGAAAACATTCTGTAGGATTACTTCGTCTCTGAGAAATCCTTACCCAACTCCATAATATTCCTGCCCCTGGATATTCACTGGAGGTTGGTGTTAAAATGCCCGTCCCATATCAAAATCTGTAGGAGTCCTCAATCTTTACATAAACCAACATGATATTCATGTATAATCTCATACATTTTAAATCCTGTTTTAATTTCTTATAATATAAAATACAACATAAATATAGCATAAAATTATTGCTGTATTATTTCAGAAATAACAATAAATATGTGTCTATGTGTTAAGGATAGATAAAAATTTTTACCAAATATTTTCAACTTGAGGTTGGATGTTAGATATGTAACTTGTGGGTGAGAAAGTTTGAGTCAAGTTCCAAACCAGTTCTTCTCATTTTCTTGCTGGCTTTGATACTCAATGTCTATGCTTTTGTGAAGCAAAAAGAAGGAAATTAATTGGAGAGTATTAGTTATATATACATGCTCATACTCTAAAACAACCTTTTGTTTTCATCAGTTCTCAGAATAGAATTTATTGATTACATTTAAAGAGCTCTCATCATTTGTAAACCTAATAACACACAGCAGATACTTTTTTTCTGTCGAAAAGCCTCCAGCATTTTCAAGTGAATTTTACTGTCATCCTACAAAAGGAAGCCAGTCTGTGATATATCAGTGAAGAATGCCTATTTGAGTATTAATAGAAATAATCTTAACACTAAGAAACTATACTGAGAGTCTTGTCAATAATTCTATCCCCAGAAAGATAAGCCTCGGTGGTTAATAAACAAGGTAGTTTTAAAATAGAAACACTGTGCATCACATACATACACGTAAGCACATTCGCACAAATGCACACACACTGTTTAAAGCTTTTCAGCAGGTTGGATGCTGAAAGAAGGAAGCAAAACGACCACATAGAAAATCATGTTTGCTGCTTCCTATTTTTGGATCTACGCAATCACAGAATGAGTCACCATCGGTGATGGTTAAAATTTTTACTGACGCATTTAGCAGGGACAGGGCAAAGAATCATTTATGTGGGATGATTTGAAGGGCACTTGGAGACCTCCTTGTTCTTCCAAATATCATGTCTTATAGTCTGCTAATGACATTTGCAATTACTACCTCCTTGTCACTCAAAGGATGCATTACCACATTATAAAGTGTTAGCTCACCGAATCAGACAGCTGTCAAACAAAAAGGCTTGAAGATAGAATGAAAACAAGAGATTTTTTTTTGATGTAGTGGATAGGTAGTAACAATGTATTGGAATATCTAATGCAAAGGACTTCAGGAAATAATAATACCCCTTTAGAAATAATAGAGGTATGTACACAGACTAGTTAGGGACACCGTAACACATGTTCACACAACAGCCACAATTTCTCCTGAATCCTTATCTCTCTTCCATCCCTAACAGGCATTACTGATCTCTATACCTGCAGATCCTATGCAAATGCAGATTTTTATCTCAATTCTGTCTCCATTCTAACACAATTATAGAACTTAGTTCATAATCTTCTGCCACAAAGTCTAACCACTATATTTCATTGTTTTGTTCTTTGCATACCTTTGTCAACATGCTCTAAAAGTAGTTTTTGCACATGTTCTGACCTCTGAATTAAGGAAAGCAAATCTAATCAACAAAACTGCCAGAGGATATGCACCTTCTTGCCTTTTCATCCAGTTATGCCCATGTTCACATGTTTTCATTGTCTTTCCACATCACCTGTTCTCTAATGGTTTGTAGTCTCAATGACATCATTAATACTGGCCCTACTATCTGAAATCTTAAGGAGTTATATGTTCATTACCTGTGTTGTGGACTATTTTCTAAGAAGAATAATATAAGAAAATAAGGATATTTATTTAATATATTTCTAAGCAAAGTTAAAGGCAGATAAAATCATGTCTACCTCTTACATGTACTGTAAAGATATCAACTATAAATAAATATTTCAAATGTTGAATTAGACGAGATAAATTATTACCTACCCAGTAAACCCAGTTTAAAGAATATATTTTTGAAACAAATTACTGTCTGCTGATATGGATATTGTACTTATTCTTAGTAGAGAGTTTCCTTTTATTTATATATTATGCATTTCACAGGGATGTACTGTATTTCTACAATGAAGCATATACTCTATTGAGTACTGTCATATCAACAAAGTGACCGAGCAACAAATGTGACAGAGAAAAGGAGACTCGGGGGAGAGGTTACAAGAGGAATAGACTGAGTGGGAGATGAGGAAGGTGGTGTTTGTACATAAGGGAGGAGAATCTACTAAAATACCCTTTATTTGGAAACACTTAAAAATAATGTGTATGCTAATTAAGACAGTTTAAAATGCAATAGAAAACAATTATAAATAGATTTTGAAGTTTGAAAATTTGGCCTTTAAATATGACATTTTCAAACCTTTTAGCTCTGTCTACGGACAAGTTACTTCACCAGTTAGCTTCATCATCTTTAAAATATTATAGAGCAACTCTTTACTCTTTCAAGTTTATTGTAAAATGTAAAAATCCAGTTACAAAATCACTGATATATTCAACATCAGATACTAGATTTGTCTCTGTAATGTTTTTTACATGTATGTTTTTAGAGATAACGATTTGGTGTTGGATAACTTTCCCTGGAGAAGACTATTTCTCCCACTCTCAGAATTACTTAGTTGTCTGTAATTCTTCATTGAAGGTTGAGGCCTCTTCTTGTGTTTTCTCTGCCCAAATTATCATGTCTACTGCTGTTGTTCTTGTTTAGTTCATGTTTAGGCAGCCATATTTGCGAGAATTTCTAAAATAATAATCTTACAGCAAATTCACTGACCCTCTGGTTCTTACAATCCTTTCATCATTCTCTTTTTGCAATAATCCCTGAGTCTTACACATATAAATTGTGTTCTTGATGTTTCCATTGGGACTGGGTTCTACTACTCAGCATTTTGTTTGGGTGTGGTTTTCTGTAATCATCTTTACTGCAAAGAGAAGTTTCCTTGGTGATGGAGGAAGTCTACACTTATCTTTCTGTGTAAAGACAAATATTTAGAATATATTTAGGGATTATGCTAGACTAGTAAAATGGTGATTGTCGGTCCTCCTGCCAGATATTCCTCCAAGATCTGTGACTTCACTAACCCTAGGAAGCTGGCTAGGTTTTCAATGCAAGCATATTTTCACTCTTGTTGATGGGGCCTTAAGTTCAATAAGAGAGCTATTAATTACCACCAATGTATGCATGTCACTACTTTCAGTTAAACCTTAGAGTAGCCATGCTGGGCTGGCCATTGTTGTGGTTCACAGGCATCATAGCTGGATACTGCTGTTAGTTGCTTCCCTCCTTTGGAAATAAACATGGTAGTTTTGGGTGCCATGAAAGCGTCTTCCCTGAGGACTAGATTTCATGTTAGTTAAAATTTGGGGACCCCTGTGCCTTGTGTCTGAAGTGCAGTGTTTTTAACAGTAGAAATGCCTTCTCCTATTTTTTTTTTTTTTTTTTTTGTGGTGCAACCAAGGGCAATAGCAATGGCCTATAATATTTTGGGAATCTCTTGGACAACAATGACCAACAACTTAGAAGAAAGCCTATGATGCTTGGTGTTCAGGTTTTTGTTAGATGCTGCTTAACTCTCACAGGGAGTATGCTCAGCAAACATGGGGAATTTTCATTTAAACTATATATGTATATTTATATGGTGATTTATATTTATTATAAGTATTTTAGGTAGATCATTAACAGTATAATTTCTTATGACTTTTTCAGGGTCTCTTGCTGTTATTTTATTCTTGCATTCTTCTCTATTTATCTCCTTCTCATCTAATTAAATAGAGCAACCGCTTTTTTCCTGTTTTCCCTCTCCATTCACCAAGACATTGTTATTTCCTTTAGAAAGAAGCTTTTTCACCATTTAGCATTTCCTGATCCAAGAAAAGCTTAAAGGACAAAAATACATTTTTATTCAATATGGTTACCTAGTAGCCCAGGACTTAGGTAAAATGTGAAAGCTATTTCCCTCATTTTTTAATAGAAGCAACCATGTGGACAAATTATGCTAATAGAACCCTCCTGACAATGTTACTACCCAGTATAAGGAATATTTGGAGGAACTAGATTTGTTTTCTCACTCCAAAAGAAGAGTTATGGTTTATTATATAGGCCACTTGTTAAAAGACCTGGGATTTAATGTTATATATTCATGGGTTTAATCTCTTGACAAGAATACACACACACACACACACACACACACACACACACACACACACACACATATATATATATATATATATATATATATACATATATATATGCAATAACTAGGTGCACACATATCTAATTCATATTTGTGTTTTTACTATAATATATTTGTAGGTCATACCATCATTACAAACAAGTATTTATCAGGGGACACCTGAATACAGTTCAGAGACTACACTATTAATTCATAATTTATACTCACACTTTATCTAACCCATGTGTAATGTTAAACTTTGAGAAATGTTAAGACTTTTTAAAAATAAAATCAACAAGCCTTTATCACAAAATCAACTTGCTGTGCTTCTTTAAAAGTTTTACTAATTTCTTTTATTTAGTGTACAAAGTAGTGGGTTTTATAATGACATCTAATATACACATTTTCATGTCATTGCACATTACTCATGTTTGCTCCTGTTGCCTTTTCTTTTCTTCTACTTTCCCCTCCTGCCTTTTTCCTTCCCATCTTGGGACAGAAAGTGATTGGTGGCTTTCAACCTGGTTCTTAGCATTAATGCTAGAGTGATATTTCAGTTGTGTCTTATTCTACCCAACTTCCTTAATTTTGGTTGTGCCATGCACCTGCAAGAGTAAGTAGTCATTTACCCTTGAACATATCCTTTCAAGTCCTAAAATGTGTCTTATTTAATCAATATACAATGTGATGTGAGAAAGTAGAGTACAAAACGTGGCCTAAAGTCACCTTCTTTTTCTCTCAAGACCTGACACTGAGTAGTTTTGAGACACAGAAGAGTAATTTACTGTCTTGGAATTCTTCATATAATTTATCAACACTGTTTCTAAGAGGTCTTCTACCTCTAAAGCACACTGTACCTAATTCCACATTCTCAACACCCTTTCTTCAGTTTTAACTTTTCCCCTTGTTTGAAAAAATGGGAAGCCATGCCCTAAAAAATATCAAAAATTATTTTTTGTCCTTCATATATCTCCTGGACAATGTTTCTGCCAATTTACTCTCCTTTAAATAAAACAAGACAATAGAAATATAAATTCCAATCATGTCCAGGGGTGCCTATTTATATAAAATTCTAGACTCAGCATTAACTGAAAGCAAAAGTTGTTAAAACAACATGTTATGAAAAGAAAAAAAATGCAGGGTTTATTTCTTGGTACAGCAGAGAAATACAAAGAATTGCTTAGAGAATCACAGACCATGCATGCAAAAGTGATCTTCCAGGGTGATCTCAATTTATCTATTTCGTGGATGAACAGACTGGCATCCAAAGAAGTAAAGGGATTTTCCAAGACACAGAGTAGATCAAATTCAGAGATAATTCTCAGCCCAAGGGTTTCAACAAATTTGTGAATTAAACTTGGGTCAGAGCCATACTAACTGACAGGGCCTAGATCATTTTCTCTGAGACACTAAAATGTCAAACTCCCTCTGGGAGAAAGGAAGAAGAGAACTGACATACAATTAAATTTAACATTGAAATATTTTCCTTATTTAATGTTGAAGAGCTGCTGAGGCACAAATTATTTCTATTTCACACAGAAATTAATCACAAAGAAATTAATGATTAAAGTGATTAATTGGCTTGCCCATCCATGATCACATCCAAAGCTGGTGACATAATAAGTATTTAAACAGTGCTCTTTATTTCCAAACCCATTTTCTTCTTGATACTCTATACGAATACACATACTCATGCACTGAGGACCTATAGGCACATTTATGAATGTGTGTGTGTGTGTGTGTGTGTGTGTGTGTGTGTGTGTGTGTGAATGTGTTGAATATACGCTCACAGTCATGGTGATATATATTATCATGGCAGCATATGAGCAAATTAAGTTTTCTGTGTAACTTGAATTCTCAGAGATTATTTTATTTGTGCAATTTTCTTCTAAAGCTAGTAAATACCAGGTTCTTAGAAGACTACTTAGCAAGTTAATGGAACAACCCTTATAGAAACCAGGACTCAGATAACATTTGAGAACTTGTAACTATCAATCTCAAAAAAACATGAAACAGGTTCTAGAGATCAGCATAAAACTTGATATTTCCCTTCTAGCAAATAGTGCACGTGTGTGTGTGTGTGTGTGTGTGTGTGTGTGTGTGCGCGCGCGCACGTGCTCATGCGCACACAGTGGGTGAGACACATAGACAGACAGACAGACAGACATTCTTTCTCTTTTACTCTGTCTATCTGTCTCAAACACAAAATAGACATTTGTAAACAGTAAGACGTATTATTATATAGCCATGTTATATGCTTTATATTCTTATAATTGATATTCTCACTTCCTACATCTTCTTTTATTGGACAGATAAAGAAAAGTGGATGGGCTGTTAAAATAAACAGGGCTAAAAGCAGAAATCCTGGTCTCGAGGATTTGGCAGTATATTTTGTCCTCTTTTTTATATGTATGGTTAGCTAGATATGAAAAAAATCTATTTTTCTCTTTCCATCCTGAAGTTTCAGAAAATAGAGATATGTGGATTGAAGTTGTAGCTCACTGGTAAAAAAGCCTATTGGTATGTGTGAGGGGCCCTGAGTTCTATCCTCAATACCAAAAATATATGATAAAAGAAAATTGAGATATGTGCCCCTAATAAAAATGTATTCTATAAAGTTTTTTTTTTTAGAGTGAGACACTCTATCACTGCTGGATAAGCCTATGCTTCACAATAATACACAGCTCAATCCCAATTAATACCCTAAAATTATACATAACTTTACAATTTATGAATTAGAGCCACTTTTGCTAGCCCATTAATTAACATGAAAATTTATATAAGATAAATAGAGTAAAATACTGTCATTCATTTTTAACCTGTTCTAAAGAAAATATTTATTATTATAAATCTAAGAATGCAGTCCAGAATATTGAGTAAAGGAGCTTTATTTATTTCAAATGTACTTCTTATTCCTCTGTGCTTGGAAAGAAAGTTATTCATATGTTATTATGTCTAGAATATATCATTTATTCTACTGAGTTTTAAGTGTATTTTCACTAAATTGGTAGTTTTATTATTAAGTAGCTGTCAATCTATTGGTGGAATGTTTGACAACCAGTTTGGACCTATAGTAGACTCTACAGGAGGTGGGGCTTGTCTAAACAATGAGAAGAATAGGATAAGGAGAAACGAGGGATAGGAGTGGGGAGGGATAGCAATAGAAAATGTGAGGACAAGCTATTGCTCCAGCGGGGGACAGAGCATTATTGATTCCAAAGCTGTTCAGCTGCTTGTAGCCTCAGGGCTGTGACATTATTAAAAACTTCAATTTGGTGACAAATACCTCACAGAATCTCTTGAAGCTGGCTGGGGAAGGGTGGCAGCATCTTGACAGGCTAAAATTGTATTTGTCAGTTCAAGTCAGACTATGGAGACTGAGAAGGCTTTTAGGACGCCTCACTCCATTCTGCCACAGCCATGCCCACATATGCAAACTCACAGGCACAATCACTTGGAGAATGTTCCAATATTCATAGCAATGAAATATTGGTCATACAATGGGAGAAGTTGGGGGAAGAAAGGTGTTTGAGCTAGACAACTGCCTATAAATGATCTGGTAAGATCAGTTAAGGACCTGTCTGAGCCGTTAACCAATCTGGACCTTGGCTCATTTCTTTGGGAGATCTTCTCTGTCCTCCTTAGAATTTTAGGCAATGTTGCAGAGAGGGTCTATATAGAGAAATATGAAAGAATAATTTGTGGATAACTAATTTGCTGATAATTAAACAAAAACAGATACCGAATGGTAAGTGAAAGGAAGGACAAGGAATGCCAGGAGAGGTGGGAGGGGAGAATGTGGGAAGGAGAACATGGCAAAGGTATGAACAAACAAGGTTTGATAAAAATTTCAGATTAAGGAAGTCTTCTAAGTGACTTAAACTGCAATGAGATACTTTGGAAACCTGGGTGTGACCAGTCTACATAAGGTGGAAAGAGGATCATTACCTCCAAGCAGAAGTCTTATCTGCTTTGTTCATTTCTTCTTCATGGTATCCTCAGAACTAGCAATTAGTCTAGAATACAGCAAGCCCTGGTATTTCTTCAAAATAAAACCTTTTTAATACATAGAGACATTTCTTTAAATACAGCCTTAATTGCTTGTATTACTGATATGGTATATTGTTTTGATAATTTTTTATTAGATATTTTATTTACTTACATTTCAGATGTTATCCCCTTTCCCCATTCCTCCCCCTAGAAATTCCATCTCCCCTCCTGCTACTTCTATGAGAGTGTGCTGCCACCAATCCACCCACTCCCCTCCCCTGCCCTTGAATTCCTCCACACTGGGGTATCCAGCCTTCACAGGCCACTGATGCCTGACAAGGCCATTCTCCCCTACATATACAGCTGGAGCCCTGGGTCCCTCCAGTTGTATTCCCAGGCTGGTGGTTTAGACTATGGGAGCTCTGCTTGGCTGGTATTATCACTCTTCCAATGGGGCCCACAAACTCCTTCAGCTCCTTCAGTCTTCTCTCTACCTCCTCAATTGGGGACCCCATGATCAACTTCTGGCAGAACCTCTCAGGAGGCTCTGGTCAGCATGCACTTCCTGGCATCCACAACAGAGCCTACATTTGGTGACTGCACATGGGGTGGATCCCCAGGTAGGGCAGTCTCCAGACTGCCTCTCCTCCAGTCTCTGCTCTACACTTTGTCTCCATTTTGCTCCCATGAGTATTTTGTTACTCCTTCTAAGAAGGACCAAAGCACCCACACTTTGATCTTCCTTCTTCTTGAACTTCATGTGGTCTGTGAGTTGTATCTTAGGTATTATGAACTTTTGGGCTAATATCCACTTATTAGTGAGTGCATACCATGTGTGTTCTTTTGTGATTGGGTTACCTCACTCAGGATGATATTTTCTAGTTCCATCCATTTAACTATAAATTTCTTGATTTCATTATTTTTAATAGCTGAGTAATACTCCATTGTGTAGATGTACCACTTTATTTTTTATCTATTCCTCTGTTGAATAACATCTGGGTTCATTCTAGCTTCTGGCTATTATAAATAAGGCTGTTATGAACATAGTGGATCATGTGTCCTTGTTATATGTTGGAGCATCTTCTGGGTATATGCCCAGGAGTAGTATAGCTGGGTCCTCAGATAATGCTATGTCCAATTATCTGAGGAACCACCAGACTAATTTCCAGAGTGGTTGTACCAGCTTACAATCCCACCAACAATGGAGGAGTATTCCTCTTTCTTCACATCCTCACCAGTATCTGCTATCACCTGAGTTTTTGATCCTAATCATACTGACTGGTTTGAGGTGGAATCTCAGGGTTGTTTTGATTTGCATTTCCCCAATGACTAAGGATGTTGAACATTTCTTTAGGTGCTTCTTGGCCATTCAAGTTTCCTCAGTTGAGAATTCTTTGTTTAGCTCTGTACCCCATTTTTAATAGGGTTACTTGATTGTTTGGAGTTTAATTTCTTGAATTCTTTGTATACATTGGATATTAGCCCTCTATCAGATGTAGGATTGGTAAGCATCTTTTCCCAATCTGTTGGTTGCAGTTTTGTCCTATTGACAGTGTCCTTTGCCTTACAGAAGCTTTGAAATTTTATTTGGTCTTGTTTGTCAATTCTTGATCTTAAAGCATAAGCCATTGGTGTTCTGTTCAGGAAATTTTCCCCTGTGCCCATGTGTTCAAGGCTGTTCCCCACTTTCTCTTCTATAGTTTCAGTGTATCTGGTTTTATGTGGAGGTACTTGATCGTGAGCTTTGTGCAAAAAGATAAGAATGGATCGATTTGCATTCTTCTGCATGTTGACCTCCAGTTGAACCAGCACTATTTTCAACACCCCTTCATGTTAAAAGTCTTGGAAAGATCAGGAATTCAAGGCCCATACCTAAACATAGTAAAAGCAAAATACAGCAAACCAGTAGCCAACAGTAAACTAAATGAAGAGAAACTTGAAGCAATCCCACTAAATGAGGGACTAGACAAGGCTGCCCACTCTCTCCATCCCTATTTAATATAATACTGGAAGTCCTAGCCAGAGCAATTAGACAACAAAAGGAAGTCAAAGGGATACAAATAAGAAAGGAAGAAGTCAAAATTTCACTATTTGTAAATGATATGATAGTATACTTAAGTGACCCCATAACTTCCACCAGAGAACTCCTAAACCTGGTAAACAATTTCAGCAAATTGGCTGGATACAAAATTAACTCAAACAAATCAGTAGCCTTCCTCTACTCAAAAGGATAAACAGGCTGAGAATGAAATTAGGGAAATGACATCTTTTACAATAGTCACAAATAATATAAAATACATTGGTGTGAACCAAGCAAGTGACAGACCTGTATGACAAGAACTTCAAGTCTCTGAAGAAAGAAATTGAAGAAGATCTCAGAAAATGGAAGGATCTCCCATGCTCATGGATTGACAGGATTAATATAGTAAAAATGACCATCTTGCCAAAAGCAATCTATGGATTCAATGCAATCCCCATCAAAATCCCAATTCTTCACACATCTAGAAAGAGCAATTCTCAATTTCATTCGGAATAACAAAAAAATCAGGAGAGCAAAAACTATTCTCCACAATAAAATATCTTCTGTGGGAATCACCATCCCTGACCTCTAGCTGTACTACAGAGAAATAATGATAAAAACTGCAATGTATTCATACAGAGATAGGAAAGAAGATCAATGGAATAAAATTGAAGACCCAGACTTGATCTTTGACAAAGGTGCTAAAACCATCTAGTAGAAAAAATGTTTTTAATAACTTTGCTTCTAATATAATACAATACTGTTTTGGTTTAACATAAAACATCTCCATTGACAGCCACAGTTCTGTTGTAAAGTAAGAACTTATTTAACATTCATAATATCCCTATGAATTTTGGTTGATATCATTATTAACATTAGTGAAAGAATATTTTGTTGTTGTTTAAGGGTATAAATTTTAACAAATGTTGGATCCACCTTTTCCTAGGAAGATGATTTTGTTCAAGTTCCACAAACTTATTTTGCCTATGCTTTTTCCACTAGAAACTTAAGGGAGAGCTACTATGCTGAGTAAGTCAGCCTATATGTGTAGAGATTTTGACTCTTGCTGTTTTCAGTTTACAGTTGAGTAAACTGAAGCACAAAGTGAATAAAACAAATATGCACAAAGTTGCATAGTTAATAAGTGTCAGAAACAAAGTTTAGACCTATGTTGATTGGCATTCTACATAACTATAGAGACACAGGACTCACTCAGGGCACTTGAGCACTGAACCTAGTTTTCAAGTCCTTAGGAGAACAAAGTGACTTTTCCCCATATCTCTTTTTATAACTTCCCCTTTAACAATGAGAAAATTCCATACATGAATGGTAAACTGTTTTCTAATGTCAACTTATCCAATATCCAAATTCTTCTTTAAAAATCTGGTCCTTTAATTTAGTCATATGACAATCTTATTACTGTTCAAATTTCTTTCAAACAGTTCAGTGACAATAGATAACTCTAAAAACTTGATACCTGATTATCTAATATCACTCCTCTATCCCAATACACACACACACACACACACACACACACACACACACACAAACACACACACACACACACACACACACACACACAGAGAGAGAGACAGAGAGAGACAGAGACAGACAGAGACAGAGACAGAGACAGAGACAGACAGAGAAAGAGAGACAGAGACAGAGACAGACAGAGAAAGAGAGAGAGAGAGACAGAGCTAATTGGGAAAGCTAAACATGAATTAAGTATTTCTGAGTCTTCTGTGTAATGCCACAATTTATCATCTATTGCTTGCATTTCTTCAAGGATGCAAGAATATCACTTCCTTAATCCAACTTCTCCTCAGCAGTTGCCTCTACATGACAAGCAGAGACTTTTTTCCACCATATGTATTCTTCTGTCATTTTTATACTTAAAACACTTATAAAGTATTTTCCATTTTATAGCATTGAAAATTTTCTATAATCTACGTCTTGTCTTTATATCCTTACCATTTCTTATATTTTAATCATATCTTATATTCTTATCATTTTGTTCTGTAGTTAATGATTGATTATTAATATGGGGGAGGGGGGAAATAGAGAAAAATCATACATACTCACTAAAGTTGGGGCTCCTGAGGAATAAAAATTATACATTTTAAAGTCTCTATATCCCTGCTGACCAGAATAATGGTTAATACATAAATTTTGAAATAACAACTAATGAAGATTAAATATAATCTCATTATGCAAAAGAACTAACTATAAGTGACTGAATTCCTTAATGATTCACAAAATCAAATTCTCTGGGTTCATTATAATGACAGATATGGTAAAGTATTTTGAATTTTGTAAAGTTGTATAAAATGAGGCAAATTTTCCTTTTATTAAGATACAAAGAAAATTAGACAGTTACATAGTAAAAATGCTATGCTCCACTGATGGAGTGGGAAAAAACATTGGGGCAATCAGAGAATTCACTCTTTAAAGAAGTAACAGCCTGTACCAGAACACTGCAAGAATTTTAACACCCAGAAAAACCTAGTAGAGTTTACAGAGGCATTCTCAGGCCCATACAAGCTCAGGCAAGATTAAACTGACTGTTCAGAACACTACACTTCAATGCTAGTCAAAAGTCAGTATTACATCACACTGGTATTGATACCTAACAATTAGTGGGAAAATAATGATTTTTGCCAAAATACTTGCACTTTTAAAATTTTCCCTTCAACTCCATATTATCATTTATTTTATGTATTCTTTGTGCATAGAATATGTGTATGCCTTTTATGTAAAAATTATAATGTTTATCTATTTTATTTTGTCTACTGATTGGCTTTTATATGTATCTATAAGACAGTTTACAAAAATTGTTGTGACCAATTTAAACTTTGTTCATTGATAACAAGCATTTTTAAATGTGTTTTCCTTGTAGCTGTAACAAGAAACAATAACCCTTAAAGTTAAGAAGAAATATTTTTACCTACTCAGCACCCTCTATTTGCATAATCTAATTAAATAATGAGTCAGACAAAGACAATGTTCAGATATTTCTCTGCATGAAATTACTCTTATTAATATTGTATACCATGATTTGAAAAATTATTTATTTTTAGTTTTTCATGTTGTTGACCAGTAAGGATATTTTTAATAACAAAATATAATAAAATAGAAATAATAAGATAAAAAACAGAATTTGTAAAAACAAAAACAGAAAAGAAAGGACCCAAGAAAAGGCACAGGAAACAGATACCCACTCGTTCATAAACTCAGGAAGCCCCTAAAATAACACTAAATTGGAAGCCATGGTGTTATGAGACAAGGCACCTCCAAAAATGCTGTTGAGGAAAAAAAAAGAAACATTTAACTTGGGGCTTGCATACAGTTCCAGAGACTTTTCCATTATCATCATGGTTGGGTGGATGGTAACAAGCAGACAGTTGTTTGACTTGGGCTTTTAAAACCTTAAAGCCCCACTCCCAGTGACACTTCCTTCAACAAGGCCACACCTTCTAATTCTCCTAATCCTCTCAAAGTGACCAAGTCTTGGTCACTCCCTGGTGACCAAGTATTCTAACATATGGGGCCACTCTTATTCAAACCACACCAGGTATTTATTCCTCTTGAAACTCAAACTGTTCACTTCTTAAAGGGCCTACTCCTTCACAGTATATCCTTAGGGGTTAAGATGTAAGAATTTTGAGGAGTGCTCCTCCACATCCTCACCAGCATGTGCTGTCACTTGAGATATTTTTTTCTGAAAAAAAAAAAGCCATTATGATTGGTGCAAGGTGGAATTTGGGGTTATTTTTATTTGTATTTTCCTGATAACTAAGGATGTTAAACATTTCTTTAAGCGTTTCTCTGCCATTTGAATTTTGAAGGGCACAAGCCTT
The DNA here is from genome assembly GCA_030674055.1 of Rhabdomys pumilio. Lineage (NCBI taxonomy): Eukaryota > Metazoa > Chordata > Mammalia > Rodentia > Muridae > Rhabdomys > Rhabdomys pumilio. Next base: position 72,482,480 of record JANHMN010000005.1, on the reverse strand, counting down.
CAGACCACAGCAAAAGCAATTTGGCTTTTTACAAAGTTGTGACACTGGTTTTTAGTTTATGAGTTTAACAACTGGCATTTGATGCAAACTTCCTTAATTTATACCAGAAGGATATATCTGCATGTCCTGCTAGACATTCACGTGTTTCAGATAGTCACATTTCCTCCAAATTATGCCTTAGACTAGCTTTTTTGTTTTCCTCTTATTTTTTAATGAGATACTGAGAAACTTAGATCAGGGCACCATGTGCCACCCATCAACCACTCAGTCACAATGAAATATCATAAGGCCAGCACCAGGTGAGTGTGCTAGCCCCTGACTGCACCTTCCAGCTGTGGTCCAAATTTATTCTTGTCTGCCTCTCCACTTTCTGTCAGCATTCTGACTTGTGGATCAATCTAGTCTTTCCTGATAGTCAGCTTTCTCATCTCTGTGATTGAATGCCTGATGTAAGCAACCTAAGGAAAGGGAAGTATTTGGCTCACAGTTTCAGAGTTTTCGTTTAGAGTTGTTTGGTTCTGTGGAGGTCTGTAAAACATTGTGGTGATGGGGTCCAGGTTAGTTGAGACTGCTGATCTTTGGTCTTCCTATGGGGTCACCCTTCTCCTCAGTTTCTTCTAGCTTTTCCCTAATTCAACCACAAGGGTCAGCATCTTTCTGTCCATTGACTGTGTGTAAGTATCTGCATCTGACTTTCAGCTGCTTGTTGGGCCTCTCGGAGGACAGCCATGCTAGGCTCCTTTTTGTGAGCACACCATAGCATCAGTAATAGTGTCAGGCCTTGGGGTTTCCCCTTGAACTGGATCCCAATTTGGCTGTCTACTACTGAGCATGCAACCTACCCTTAAGAGTAACTTTTTCTGGGTTAGTATTTTTGAGATAGGTAGATGGCACCATCCCTCAACTGGGGGACTTCCCTAGTGCCTATTTACTGGAAGTAGTCCCTACAGGTTCTATTTTCCCTGTGTTGAGTATTTTGGCTAATGTCATCCCCACTGGGTCCTGGGAACCCCTCTCTTCCCTAGTGTCTGGGATTTTCTAGTTGCTATCCCCAGTTCCCTACCCTTCATGACTACATATTTCTATTCATTTTCCTGACCCCCTGGACTTCTCTCCTGTCTCTTCCAATACTTGTTTCAGCCTATCTAAAGGAAACACAATGACAAAAACAATGGAGGATAGACTGAAGCAAGGCCATCCAGAGACCATACCACCTAGGGATTCATCCCATTTGCCAACACCAAACCCTGGCACTATTGCCAATGCCAAGAAGTGCTTGTGAACAGGAGCCTGATATAGCTGTGCCATGAGAGGCTCTGCTAGAACCTGACTAATACAGATGCAGATACTCACAGTCAACCATCAGGCTGAGCCCAATGGAAGAGTTTGGGAAAGGACTGAAGAAGCTGAAGGGGATTGCAACCTCACAGGAAGAACAACAATATCAACTAACTGGCTCCCTCTCCCCAAAACTTCAATGGATTAAACAACCAACCAAAGAATGAAAGTGAGTGGGTCCATGGCTCCAACTACATATGTAGCAGAGGATTGTCTTATCTAACATCCATGGGAGGGAAGACCCTTGGTCCTGTGGAGGTTTGTTGCCCAAGTATATGGGGATGCTAGAGGACTGAGGTAGGAGTGGGTGGGTGGGTGAGTGGAGGAGCACTCTCTTAGAGACAAACTGGGGAACGAATGGAATGGAGGATTTGAGGAGGGGAAACTGGGAAAGTGAACAACATTTGAAATGTAAATAAATAAAATAACCAATAAAAAAGAGTAGTTTGTTTTCTCAGTGAGACCCCTTTGCAGGAAACTGGAATTTTATTTGTAAGTGATTATCTATTAGAGTCTACTTCTGGGTTAGAGACTAGGGCATGTACCTACTTCTCCCTCAGGTCTAGGACTACATTAGTTGCAGACCAGTGTATGCCCTCTGAATGCTACCTCAGTTTCTATTAAGTCATATATGCTTTGATCATGTTGACTGAGAGGGCCTTGTTTTCTTCATGTTCTCCATCTCCTTATTACACTCTTTCCATCTCCCCTTCTGCAGGATTTCCTGAGCCCCAGGAGGAGTGTTTTCATCTCCCATTTAGGGCTGAATGTTACAAGGCCTCTCACTCTCTGAATAATGCATGGCTCTGGGTGTCTGTATTTGTTCCCATCTTTGTTTGTTCTCATCTGCTGCAGGAGGAAGCTTCTCTGGTGATAGCTGAACAAGGCACTGATCTCTGAGTATACGAGAATGTCATTACAAGTCATTTTACTGTTACATTTTTTTTTGAACAGTAGTATTTGATTTTACACCCATGTCTCTGAGCTACTGAGTCTTGGGTTCTTGATCACCCAAGTGTGTTTTATTTCATGGAGTAGGCCTTCAGTAAAATCAGATACTCAGTTACTCCCACAAACTTTGTACCACTAGCATACTTTGCAATCAGGACACCATTGCAGACTAAAGGATTTGTGGATGGCTTGGTGTTTACATTTATCCTTTGGTTGTATACAGAGTACCTTCCTGTACCAAAAACATTAAACTTCAAGGGTAAAGGATATATGCAGGCCCAAGCCTAACTTCTCCATCAATGCTTAGATGTTGTTTTCAGCAATGTACTTTTGCTGTTACTTTGTGGGAGGCAACCTATAGTCTTGGCGGCAGCCTCAGTTGTTTGGGATTCACATTGAACACTTTAACCAACAAGTCAATTAGATATAACCCAATCCCTAAACTGGAAGATTCATTTGGTGAAAAGTGATGTTCAGTTGAGACTTTGTCTCCCACTATTTGGTGATTTGATTTATATTGTCTTCAAATATGTATATATTTTAGCAAGTTTATACTTCATTGGGTTTCCATTCTACCCTTTCAAATGGTCCTTAATTTTATGTGTCTCTCTGTATTTACTTCTTCATTCCCTTCTTTCCTTCTCTCTCTACTTTATCCTCCCACTCAACCCAAACTATCGATTCTATTTTCCTTTCTTAGGAAGAAATATCTATTCCTCCAAGTCCCTTACATGATACCTAATTTCTATGGTTCTATGGATTTTAGCTTGATTAATATTGACTTAACAGCTATTATTCGCACATAAGTGAATACCTATATTATTTGGCTTTCCAGGTCTGGATTACTTCACTCAGGGTGAATTTTTTTCTAGTTCCATTTATTCAGTACGTATATTTAATAGCCATTTTTTTCAATGTGACTGAGCTAAGAATCTTAGATATATGTTCAAATGCTACTCCAAGGGACTGGAGACAGATCTTGGTGGTAGAATGTTTGCTTAGCTTATATGAGACCACAGGTCCTGTCCCTAGCAGCAATAATTAAATAAACATTACTTCTGTGTATGTCTGTGTAATAGTAGAGATTGCAGCAGACAATAATATTTGAAATAGCAGACTGAGTAAATAAGATGTGGCCTATCCAAAGTCAGTAGGTGTTATTAATCTCTTCAGAGCTCCCAAGAGAATAAAGATACTGGAAAACAAATGCATTTTCTGTTTGAGAGTTGACACATCCATCTCCTGCCTTTATCCATTGAAACTCTCATTCCTTAATTTTCAGATGCCAGGACTCAGGTCATCATGCCTCCATAAGGATGTCTGTTAATTTTAGGCTTAATTATATCACTAGCTTCCTTGGTTCTCCAGCATGCAATCATACATGCCAATTCTTAGAATAAGTCTCCAATTTAATGCTTCTGTATAATCTATTGACTCTGTTTCATTAGAGAACCCTGGATGCAGATATTTCTTAGCATTAGCAATTTTGTTTATTCAATTCTTACTGTTTCATTCTCTCTCTTTTTGTATATTTACATAGTAATCCCCACAACAACCCTTAATACAGCCTGTATTATGACTACTTTCATTTTAGTAGTTTAGATAAAACCTGTAGGAGCTTGCACAATTCAGTCAGGTCTGACATTAATAACTTCAAACTCAAAAAGAAATTGAGCCAAAGCCACATGGAGGAATGAAAGTGTAAGAAGAAGTGAGATATCATTAAGCTCACAGTGGCTTACTGTGACTGAAGCACTGTGAATAAGGTATCAGTGATACAGAAAATGGGTATAAGAAGAGTGGGCTACTTGCCTGGAATTCATCCAATACCAGGAGCAAAAGGAGAATGTATTGCTAAGGTCCACTGACTGAGTTTATTCATGCATTCAAAAGTTAACATAAAACAAGTGATTTAAATATAATCTTAAGATGCTGGGCCCTGGCAGAAGTCTGTCTGGTAACCCAGTTTACTATCTTTGACATCAATTTTTGTATCTGGTTATGAACCTTGGGAAATATTTGGTAGGTTTTGGGGCCTAAACAGATCTGGAAAATCATTAGTCTGGATGAAAGTATAATTTCTGCAAAAAGAAAAAAAACCCACACATACATTGGGAGAGAAAGGGGTTAAGATACAAGTGGACCTTTTGTATTATTGTCGCTTTAAAACTAGGACAAAAAATTATTATAAATTAACTCATGACAGTGAGATTCAGTTCCAATAAGAATCCTTTACATACAGATCAAAGAATAGCAGAGAAATTGTAATGTAGATTGGATGTGCACAATGTGTGAAAAAATTATTTACCAATTTATTTATATATTACTTCATTTGTCACTCTCAGATATTCTGTGATAAAATGCCAGTCCTATACATGGAATCTCTAAGATTAAATCCATTCTTCTAGTAAATTTTAAGAGGAACAGTGAGGACCTGAATCCTTCTTGGTCTAACCTATGGTTTATGCTATTTGGATAACAAGAAAGAACAAAAGGAGAGGTGTACATAAAATAAAGGAATAAAAACTCTTCAATCAAAAAAAAAAACTCTTCAATCTTGATTTGGGTGACTCAGAATTCAGTCTAATTATATGGAAAGCAGTTTTTTAGAATCATTGTTACCGTAAACACACCTATTTATCCACATGAATCATTTGCTTTGTCAATTACCATAGTGAGAGTGTCACCCTGTTAACTTCACATTTCAATGCGTAGGCTACATCCTGCCAACAATGAGTTGGAAAAGCAAATAGAATTTGAAGTAAAGTTTTGTCTCCTTTAAGTGACAAAACACATATTTAAATCAACTAAACTGATTGATTGTTATTCAAGGTCACTGTTTTCCCCAAGTAGATGGGACAAATCTCCACTTGACTTCTATTTACATAGTAAAATGTCATTAATGCATATCACATTCATATAGCCTGACGGATTTCACATGGAGTCTGTACTATTATTTTTTTTCTTCATCTTGTGTTAAAGTGACCATTTTAAAAAATGATAGTGTAAACCAAACAGCAAAGAGATAATTAAGGTACTAAAGAGAATTATTTTCCAGCATGTTTAGAAAATTGTTACACTCTGCATACTAATTGCAACTCATTTCCCTAAGAAGATATATTTGTGCTGTTTTTTTAGGAACTGAGTAGAAATAATCAGTGTTTTTGTCAATGTTCTTGACCTCATCCTTTTCCAAGTCAGACAAGACTAGTGCAATCACTGAACTAAAATGAGTATTTAACAAATGCTTATTCCTGAAGTTGAATGAATTTCAAAAACACTAGCCATATGAAGAATGCATGTTTCCTCTTATCAGAGGAAAATTTAGAATATATCATTCAGAATATACTCTCCTGACAATACAAACTTCATTGAATCATCCACTTCTGTTGTAAAAGCAGCGAAAGAATACTTATAGCAAAAACACCAGGCCTACAATGTGTTCATGTGTCATCATCCACGTTCAGTTTGCTTTCCCATGAAACTGAGCTTTTGCATGTTAAACCCCATGGCATCTGGTTTGCTTGGCTGAACAAATCCTGTAGTTACCTGTATAGAGAGAATAAGTCCTAGTTGTCTATAATGTTATACAACATATTTTTATTTACTTATTTAGAGTTTTAAGCCCAAGTACCTTAGAACATGGAGATTTCTGATTTCCTTTATAGCAGTGGAAGGCATTGGACAGACAGTTTGAGGGCCTTTACATTCATACACAAAAGCTATCCCATCCAAAGCCTCTGACAATCACAGGCAATCCCTTCAGTCTTTAGCATATTGATCTAAATAGATTTGTCAAGATAAACATTGCTTTACTTTGTTTCCATTTTTCAGAGAAAACCCTATTGGCAATCCCCCTCCACCTCAGAAGTAGGATAACACACTAATTAGCACATTTACTAATATATGTCCATACTGAAACAGTAGCTGAATATTAAAATAATAGAGGTTGTTTAATGATAAGAAGGATAATTTTAGAAAACTGGAGGCCTTTTTCAGGCTGAAAATTTATAACTATCTCCAAGACAAAGTAATTTAGACATTCTACCCATATAGCCTTTAGTGGGTTACTCATTCGATTATTTGTGCCTGGCACTATACTAAACACTATGGAGAACAGAAGCAAACAGTTCTTTTCCTAGTTACTTCAAAACTTCAGAGTCAACATTCCCTTCTTACTAACTTCCCTCAAAGCTCTGTTTCTACTGGTTTTCCTTGATCTTATCCTCTGGGCTAAAGAAAAATTTCTTTAAGAACTCTAGCCCATGGAGAGAATGAAAGAATAAAGTTCTGTCCATAGCCGTCCTAAAATAGGGCTGTTCTACAGCTACCTCCCAACATGTCTTCTAAATCTAAAGCCTCCTCACCAACATTCTATATTTTATTCTTATCCTTCTCATACCCACAAATGATTGTGATCTGATTTCATCTATTATCTGGCCTTTCTGCCTCTCTGGATATTCAAACTCATGAAAGCTCTTGATAATCAAATTGCTTTTATTAGTGCGAATGAGTCAGGGTTCTTCAAGCCAGAAAAAAAAAATGATGAAAATTACTGCTCTCATCTGAAAATCATTGGATTTGAAAGGACAAACTAGATAGGCTCCACTTTGTTTACACACAGATGCTCAACAAAGACCAACTGTTATTAAATTAATTTTGTTAATATACCTAAGCTACTGCTTTCACAGACAGTATACTGTTCATTTCTGTTGAAATAGGGTATTTTGAGATGTTTACATCTATCAGTTCGCTTTATTATTTTAAAGCTTATAGATAGAGATAGATTGTGTTTTGAGAATATTCATCCTCATACTACTTTACCATTTTGTCTCTCTCATCCCATTAATATCTTTTATCCAATAAACAGATTTACTACTATTTTATGCATATTTACACACACACATATATACATATACATATACATAAACACACATAAATTTATGTCTATATAATATCCAGAAACTACAAATGAAAAGAATTTGTTTATCAAAGATTGGTATAATTAACTTTATATGATTAGATACAGTTGTATGTGCTTTCCTACAAATAGCAGAATTGTTCTTTATAGCTGAAAACTGGTGTGTGTGTGTGTGTGTGTGTGTGTATATATATATATATATATATATATATATATATATTCATACATGTACATTTTCTTTATTCATCTATCATTAGACACCTACGTTGATTTCATAATTTATCTATTGTGAATAGTATTGTGATTAACAATGATAAGCAAGTAATTTTGTGGATGCTAACTTGGACTTCTTTGAGTAAAATAAAAGGAATTACCATAGCTGGGACATATGGACAATCTATTGTTATTTTTTTGAGAAATCTCTATTCAATTTGCACACTATCTGAAGTTCCAGCCAAATATAAGAGTCTATTCATTGATTAAGTCTATTCATTGATTAAGTTATTTGAGTTCTTGTTCATTCTCTTATTTTTGAGCCCTTGTGTATTATAGATAGTCTCTGTTAAGATGTATAGATAACAGAGGGTTTCTTTCCTTTAGTAGGATGTCTCTTCAGTTGATTAACTGTTCCCTTTTCTGATCAGAACTCTTAAATTTGTTGTTCACTTTTGTTTTTATTTCCTAAATGACTGGAGTCTTAATGAGAAATACCTTGTTCATGCCTTCATCTTAAAAAGTTTTGCCTTCTTTTTCTTCTGGCAATTTTAGACTTTGGGTTCTGACATTAAAGTCCTTGATTAACTTGAGGCTGATTTTTCTTTTAGAGATTGAGACACAGGAACCTAGTTTCATTATTTTACAAATGGATAACCAGGCTTCCAAACACCATTTGTTGAGGAAAATGTCTGTTTTTTCCAGTCATCTGGAAATATTTTTGTAAAGAGTCAGGCAGGTATAGCTTCGTGGGGTTTATAACTGAGTATTACATTATGGCTTATTGTTCTAGATGCCTTATTTTTGTACCAGTATAATGTTATTATTTTCTTTACTAGAATTTGTCAGTATATAACTTGAAATAAGGAATGGTGATACTTACATTTTACTTTTTTTGTTTGGTATTGTTTTGACTTCCTAGGGTTTTTGGTGGGTTTGTATGAGTTGTAAGGTTGATTTGCCTATTATTGTGAAGAATGATACTGTAAATTTTATCAGGATTCCATTAAACCTGTAGATTTCTTTTAATTGTATAGCAACTATCTATATTAAGTAAATATCTCCAATGCAAATATCAGAGATCTTTCTATCTACTAAAGTTTTCTTCAATTTCTTTCTTTCGTGTTTTAAGATTATCATTGTAAAATTCTTCGCATTCTTTATTAGGCTCATTAAAAGTATTCTATTATTTTAAAGGCAATTTTATGGAATTTTTTCTTTGATTTCTGTTCTACACATATATCTTGTTGGTATAAAGGAAGACTATAGATTTTAGTATGTTAACTGACACTTTGTGAAAAATATATATGAACTCCTCAGAGTTTTCTTCTGGAGTCATATTATCTGTGAATAAGCATACATTGCAATTTCACTTTATTTTTATTTGTGTTTCATTATTTGTCACATCTTGTTTTAATGCTCTAGTTATGACTTCAAGAACTATATTGAATAGGAATGGAGAAAGTGGGTAGCTTTTCATGTTTCTAATTTTAATAGAAATGCTTAGTACATAAATGGCATTATATTTGTCATATTCTTAACTTTTGGGGGATTTGAGATATGTTCTATTTTTATTGAATATATTCTTTATTTACATTTCAAATGTTATCCCCTTTCCTTGTACCCTCTCCAAAACCCCTATCCCACACTCTCCCCTGCTTCTATGAGGTGTTCACCCACCCACTCTGCCAACCTGCCCTCAAATTCCCCTATGTTGGGGCATCGAGCCTTCATAGGACCAAGGACCTCTCCTCCCATTGATGCCTAACAAGACCATCCTCTGCTACATATGTATCTGGAGCCATGGGTCTCTCCTTGTGTACTCCTTGGTTGGTGGTTTAGTCCCTGGGAGCTCTGGGGTTTCTGGTTGGTTGGTATTATTGTTCTTCCTATGGGGTTGAAAACCTCTTCAGCTCCTTCATTCCTTTCTCTAACTCCTCCATTGGGGACACCATTGGGAACTCTGTGCCCAGTCCAATGGTTGGTTGCTTGAGATATGATCTTTAGTCCACTCCTATGATGTATCTTGTTAATTGATTTGACACAACATGCCGTCTCCTCATATATGGAATGAAAATCACTCCATCACAGTGAGTGAAATTTTTGCTTTTGAGTTTTCAAGTACTTATTTTGAGAATTTTTGTATCTGTGTTCTTTGGGTAGATTAGTCTACATTTTTCCAAGTGTCTTTGCATGGCTTTTGGTAGCAGGATATAATACATGCTACACATTTTGAAAGTAGCATTTTATAACTGTTTAATAGAAATACTTAAAAAGCAATATAGAATGAACTCTTCTCTACAGTTCTGATAAAATTCGATCATGAATCCTTTTGGCCTTGAGAGTTTTTCATTTAGAGTTATTTTATTACAATATGTTTTTATGATTTCAGATCTATTTAACTTGCTTAACTTTGTAGGTCATATGCATTTGAAAAGCCATCCACCGTTTTATATTTTCCAAGTTAGAGGAATATAAGCTTTTATTTATATGTATTTGTTTATTTGTTTATGTTTGTGCCTGTGTGGTGGTTTGAATAAAAATGGCCCCCAAAGACTCATAGGGAGGACTTTATTGGAGGTGTGGCCTTGGAGTAGATGTCTAGGCCTTGTTGGAGGAAGTATGTCACAGGGTGTGGACTTTGAGATTTCAGAAGTTTTAACTAGGCCTAGGATTTCTTTTTATGCCCATGGATTCATATGCAGATTTCTGAGCTACTTCTCTAGCATCATGTGTGCCTGAATGCCCTCATGATTCCTACCATGACAATAATGGACTAAATCTGTTAATGAGTTTCAATGAAATATTTGTCTTTATAAGAGTTTCCAGGGGCATGGCATCTATTTACAGCAATAAAACTCTAAGACAGTGTTCATGTACAGATTTGTGTTTGATACTGAACTTGTATATGTGTATGTGTATACATGCCTTTTATGTATGAAAGATCACTTGAATTCCAGAAAAGGGTGTCAGATGACTTCGAACTGGAATTACAGATGATTTTGATCCACCATGTGGGTGCTGGGAACTGAACCTGGTCCTCTGCTAGGTCAGTGCTCTCTCGTAACTACTAAATAATTTCTCCAGACTGAAATATCAGTTTTTAAGGTTAGGTTTTTGATTCTAAATTTCATTAGCATATGTTGAATGTCTTCTTAACATAATCTGTGTCTTTACTTCATTTTGGTTAGTTTATCTAAGAGTTTATTGATCTTGTTTATTTTATTTTTTCTAAGAACCAATTCATTTCATTGATACCATATATTGCTTTTGTCAACTTTTATTTTATTATTTTGTCTTTAACTTAATTCTTTCCATCTACTGATTTTCTGCTTGACTGATTCTTGTTTTCTCACTTTACCAAATTCCCGAGGTTCACTGTTAAGATCTTACTGTTCTTTTTGTTCATTTTTGTTTTTGTTTTTGCAATATCTGATTTTCAAGGTAGGCACTCATACCGATTAGCTTCCCTTTGTGGATATCATTTTATTTTGTATCATTATAGGATTTTGTGTATTGTCAATTTCTTTTTTATTTGATTATAGCAATTTTAAAATTTTCATCTTGGCTTACTTCTGTCTCTTTTTATTGAGAAATTGAGACTATGATATTTTGGATTATTATTGAAAGATGTGCAACAATTCCTTTTATTTGGTTAGTATTGGTGTGATGTTTTTCTATTTATCATTTGTCTAACTACTGTTGTAGCATGGTTTATTATTTTCGGTAGCCTCTATTGTGTTTTCATCTTTTTCTGCTGATTAATTCCTTTCTGTATCCTCTGCAGGGCTGGCTTGATGGCCATAAATTCCTTTACCTGTTTTGAACATGGAAAAATTTTCCCTTATCCTTCAATTATTACAAGTAGGTTTTCTTTTGTTTGTTTGGAGGGGGGATGGTATAGTATTATTCTGTTGGTAGCTATAGTCTTACAGGTTTAAATACAACATTCCAAGCACATTGACTTTTGAGAAAACAGTTTCTATTGTAATGGGCTTTTATATGTGACTTTGTGTTTCTCTCTTATAATTTTTAATATATACTTTGTAATGTAATTTTCAACTACAATATGATGTAGGGAAGTTTTATTCTTTTTTTGTTTTTCTACTCCATGTTCTATATGCCAGTATTATACATGGTTAAGCATCTGTAATGGCTATTCTTTGTTATCAACTTACCTACATCTGAATTTAACTAAAACCCAAGTAGCTGGCTGGATACACTGTCAAGTTCTGGGTTTTTATTGTTGTTGCTATTGTTTGCTTGTTTGTTGTTTGTTTTTATCTTGATTGAATTATTTGATATGGAAAGACTAAATCCAGATTTTTTGAGGTCAGAAGATCCACTTTAAATCTGGACCACACCTTATGGTGGCAGCCTATATAAGTGACAGGGGAAAATAATGCTCTTACTCTTTGCCTGTATGCTCTCAGTATAAGTGGCAAGTTCATTCCTTCATTTAGAGTCTACATTTTTAGGATTCCGGCATATACTGGAGATCAGCTGAAACATCTAGCCTTGTGAATTAAACAACTAATGAATTCTTGAACCTTACTTTGGGAGATATAAATTATTGGAATAATTGAATAAAAACATGTAAGTCATTTATATAAATACGTTCCCCCCTCTGTGTGTTTTCTTTGACTTTCCTGAGAGATTTTTTTCTATCCTCTTTGATTTATTGAACATGTTTATAATTATTCTTTTTAATTCCTTATTTGAAATTTCTTCTAGGTCACTGTCATTGGGGTAATTGTGGGATGGATAATTTTTTGAGGAGACATGTAATCACCCAGTTTCATATTTCTTTCTTATATTTTTGCATTAAAACTTTCATTTCTACAATTAAATAATTGGTTTATTTTTTTAAAAAAGTTCAAGTCATCTTTATCATTTCAGTGGCTGTGTTTCCAATATTGAAGTAGGACTGGGTTAGAGCACAACCCTTTGTTGGGTTGCTGTTTGTGGTACCAGGATCAATACCCAGTTCTACCTAGAATGTACAATATTGTCTGCAATAACAGTCACTAACAAAGTGTAGACGCTCTATGAAAATGAAGTAACTAAAACCAATTATTCCTTAAACACTGATCAACTTAAGCAGTAAAAAATACTGATATTTTGTTTACTAATGTATTAAGTTTGATATGAATAGAAAAGAAAATCAGAGTAAAATGAATAATTAGTGTTGTAATAATAGAAAGAAGAAGGGTACATTAGCAGAAAAAAATAATGGGAGTAATGATAGGTGAAGCGGGGTAAAGATATGCAATCAAATAATATAGAGCAGTTTCATCTTTCAGAAAGCCAAGATCACACAAGCCAGACTAGTCTATGCATTTGAATGATGAAAACAAAGCAAAACAAAACAAAACAAAACAAAAAAGGAAAGAGTTTGAAAGGAGAATACAAAGTAATATAGGACTGAAAAGTACAGGACCACATTGACTTGATAAATTGAGATTGTAAATTAAATAAAAGGTGAACATATGTGTATGAGAGAGAGTGGGGAAAGGGAGGGAGCTGGATGGAGATACAAGCAGGATATGAAAACTGGCTGGCTGGATTCAGACTTGAGTCCTGGCTTTAACCTTTGATTACAAGAAGCTGCTTGTCCCTAGTGCTATGTCTGTGATGAGAAATCTTGTTCCAACCACCAAATCTTTATAGATACTTGTCCAGTCTGTGGGTAGTGCTTCACAAATAATTCTCTGTTGTTGGTAAAACCTCTGAGCTATCTTTAAAGAAGCAGGTTTTGATTCCTGACTATATGTCTGTGTGTCTCTTTCCAATGTCTAGTATATTTTTTAAAGCCTGTGTGGATGTTCTCCTCCATAATCTGGCTCCCACAAAAATTTTCAACTTGATAAACATTACACAGTTTTTATTCAAATCATTTTCCTCAAATATTGCAGCATTAAACTGGCCACATTTTAGTATTTAGTCTGGCGACAACTGGTCTGCATTTTGTAAGAGTAATGTTCATGGAGGAATTGGTCTGCCAAGCTATTTATATAGTAGAGGTCATTTTGAAATGGCATCTCTCTGAGACTCTGGTAAGTGTCAAAGGCTGAGCATTAAAATCCAAACACCCAGCATTTATAAGGTAGGATATTCTTGGCATCTCATATTGCCAGTCTGAATTTGTCCCTTTTCAGTTCTTTTTAATGTTATTGCTCTTAATCACAGTATGTACAGTGTATATTTTCTAAACCTCTCAGACTTCTGGAATCAGCAGTAGGTGGTCCCTTCAGGGTGGACTCTATACTTTCATGATTTGTAAATTTATGCATTTTACTTTCATAACTATGGTAGAAATATTCAAGTGTCATCAACTGCTGGAAGCTGGTTTTCATCTTTCCCCAGATTACTCCCTGGAGACTCTAGCAAACTATGCCTGAGTACCATTTGTCATCTTCCCAATTCCTTCAAGGGAAGGTCACAAGCTGTTACCAGTTCATGCTATCTGGCTGGTCTAGTTTACTTTTATATTGAAAGTAAATATGTAGATTTGGAGACAGACAGGTAACATATGTACCACTCATGTGTCTATATGTGAACATTAACTACAAATGGTAAGGGTACTGTTGGAAACATTTCCAGTTGCCATGAAGACACACTACCATGTGGAACCATTTTCAAGTTAATATGGGAATGCATTATGCTGAAGTTATATAAGTCATTATGTTTCCAGAATACCCACATCAGCTCTTAAGAGCTTTAATGTTACACCTCTTCCATAAGTGAGGAAATCTGGGATTTTTGTGGAGTTCAGTCTCCCATTTTAGAAAGTTCTGATAATTATTCTCTTTTTTATCCTCACTTAAAAATAATGTTATATATAACAGTTTTTTCAACATTGCTCTGGAGTTGCACATATGGACATCGGCAGACACAGAAAAAAGGACTGTACGTTTGAGGATCGTGCAAAGGATGTGTTTGGGATGTAGGAAGAGCATAGAGAGAAGCAAGAAAAGAAAATTAAATGAGATAATAGAGAAATAGAGTATCAACATGACCACTTTGAATTTTTTTTCTTTTGCTGGAGTTTCCCCCAAATTTTAGCAATGAATATGTCACACCCCCAAGACATCTGTGAATACAAAGTAGGGAAGATTCTAGACTTGTCTTAGGGTTTTTATTGTGATAAAGTAACATGCCCAAGAGCAAAAGGAGGAGAAAAATAGTTTATTACAGCTTAAAACTCAGTTGATCACGGAGAGAAATCAGTCAGGAACTCACATCAGGAATTTAGAGTCAGGAACTGATACAGAGGCCAAGGAGGGGTACTGCTTACTGGGTTTCTCCTCATGACTTGCTCTATCTCCCTTCCTTTGATAAACCAGCCCAGGAGTAGAACTTCCCACAGTGAACTGGGGCCTTCTACATCCATCATCATTCAAGGAAATGCACCACAGGCTTGCCTCCAGGATGACTTGGTTGGGAATATTTCTCCAATGAGATTCTCTCTTCTAAAATTACTCTCATTTGTGTCAGGTTGGTATACAGCTAACCAGAACAAGACTCTAAAATTTTCTAAAACTAAAGGCTAGTTCTAACACTGAGTAAAGTAGGAGTACCTAATTCATAGCCAGACTAGCACTACTCCTGACACATAGCAGATAGTCGGTAATCAAAACATTGCCCACTGCTTTCAATGAAAACCTCATTTTTTAAAGTTGGTATTCAAAGCTTCTCTGAAACTTACATCAGATTTCTCTTCCTGCCTCATTTATACTGATATTTAACATACTTTCCCACACTACTATAATAATTCCAATTTATTCCTTAATTCATTATCCTAAAGACAGTACTTTTCTCAGTCTGCCCTATTCTACATTTATCTCTACCAATCCCTAAACCTTGCTTTATCCTTCAAGGGCTTATAAAGTCCCATATTATTTATATTATTATTGTATGTTTCTAAATATGTTACTTCTCTGTCTTTTCTCTGAATGTCTATAGTTCTTACTATATACACTACTCATCTAGTTCTTGGTGATTTGCTTCCTTTTATTAACAATTACTCCTCCAATAGTATAGGTCTTTAAGTCTCTATAGAGAGGTGAAGAATCGGATAGACTTATGTTTCTGATAACTGCCTTCTTGTCAAGTCCAAAATTAGTTCTTTATAGGACATGGATAAACAGATTATACTTGTATGTAACCAGTAATTAAAAAATACATATTGCCACTACCCAGGTTTTTATCATGAACATTGTTTTTTCTTGTCACAGTCTTTCTAGAGTTTTGAAGTGTTTTAACCAGCACATAGAGGGAACAGGTCTGAAGTGGCTTCATGTGCCCTCACTTCAATAACGGATTTCTGAAACAA
The DNA here is from genome assembly GCA_030674055.1 of Rhabdomys pumilio. Lineage (NCBI taxonomy): Eukaryota > Metazoa > Chordata > Mammalia > Rodentia > Muridae > Rhabdomys > Rhabdomys pumilio. The sequence continues at coordinate 72,466,722 of JANHMN010000005.1, read as the reverse complement.
GAAGAGGTACTTAGATTTAAGATAGCAGTCTGTTTCCAAGTAGAAAATAAGCAGTAGGAGGACTTTAAATTTAAGTTAATGACACTCATGACAAATTATCCTTTTCAGTGTCTCCTTTCTGCTCATCATGGTCTACCAATGGTGTTGTTTATTATATTTCTACTGTAGCTCTTTATGTACAGGTAGTCTTATTCACATCTAATACAATGCCTACTACACAGTAGGTGCAAATTATTTATGAAACAGGTTCAATGAATAAATTAATGTGACACTCTATGGCATGTTCACAAGTAGCTAATTCTGTGTTTTGCATCACTATAGACTCTAATTTTAAGCTAATATATACTCCAGTCCAGACATACCATGTTTCTGGATTTATACACATATCCTAATTTTTTCATTTTGCTAATCTCTTTCAATATGACCATTTTTAAATCTGCTCAATTTTTCCCTTTTATTACAGACTACATTAATATGTCATGGCTTTTTCTATGATTTTATACCCTTCACTTAAGACTGCATGAATTTTATGTGCTTTCAACATCACATTTGAATCTTATTTCATCCAGAAAAGTTTTGTCTGCCTTCTTTAGTCTTCCTGCACTCAACATTATACAGTAATACCTGGTTATATTTAATTCAGATATTCTTTGTGAGGTAATTTTATATAAAATTTTATATAAAAGTTTCTCTGTTAAATACTGGAGTAAGTAAATATGTTTTATTATTTTAAATTAATGTATAAATTTTTTAACAAGAGAGATTAGTATATTTTATTTCAATTTTAGATAGAGAAGCTAAAAACCATTTAGTTAGTCAAACATTCTATAGTACTGACTTATATGGAGTTTCTTAGCCAACCTTTAGATTATTTAGAAATTATCCAATAAGAGAATTCAGTATTAAAACAGTATACAAGTTCTGTGTAAAAATACGTCCAAAATTAAGTTTCTTAGAAGCATAGAATAAATTTTACCCAGTGTCTTCCCTTTCCATTCCACAAGGGTCTAATGACTTGACATCACCTCTGTAGGCTTGGAAAACTCTTATGAAGTATTCAGTGGATACAGACAGCCAAGAGGTGTTTAAGTTCATATTCCAAAATTAATCAGGTCTTAATCATTCTAACATATGAGCATGTCCACAGCATTCAGAATCACTTGAACTTTCAACCTGTATTCCTAGTTCATAGATGAAATCAGTTTCAGAAGCTTGTCCTTCTTTGTTCTCACCCATTCCCCCATTGGGTACAGTTGGAAATTAAATCCTTCTCATTTTTATTGTAGAACGTGGCCACAGTTTCCTTCTTCATTGGTATCTTTGCTTCTCATTATTATCCTGAAACACCAATTGTTCCTGCCATCACACACCTTATCTTTCTCAACAAATCACACCATTTTTATATTAAAATGTTATAATAATGCATTGTCTATAGAATGAAATACCAACTACAAAGCATAGTTTTCAAGGGCTTTTATAATTTAACCCAGTTCTCCTTGTCTAGTCTTCTTAGTTCACATCCTAAAAGCATACATGGCTGTGATCTATTTGTGACTTGGTAATTTTGACATTATAATGCACCCTTTACTATCTTCATCAGTTAGAGCCTGCTCCATTAATGAAGTTCTTTCCATTAATAAAGGTCTAAATTAAATGTCACCTTCTAGAATTAGAGACTATTAAACAATACAGAGACCACAACTCTCCATCCAAAGGACAGGGGGAGAAAAGGGAGCACTTTTAATGCTTCTTTATTTAAAAGATCACAATTTGCCTTGTTTTAAATCATCCATATTTCTCTGGGTTTTTTTTTTTTTTTTGTAATATAGGGAAGGGACTGTATCTAAATAAGCATTGCATCTTCCTGTTTATTTTCAGTCTTAAACACAGCACAGAGTAGGCAATAGGTAAACAGTGATAACATTACAACTACTCAAACCTGCATAAATAGTACAAGGTATATCCCAGTCAAGGGCAAGGGACAAACACTAAGTTCTGATCTTCATTACAAGTACGTTTCTAAGAAAGAGATTCCAAGGCAGAGGAGGTAGGCATACATGATTAATGGTTATCACCCTGCTTAGCATTCTGCTTATAAAGCAAGTGTCTCTCCAGGATAAAGACACTTCCTTCCTTTCGATCTGGAACAGTGATACAGGGTTTTATATATTGAGGGAAAGGCAATATACAAGAGTAGTAGTTAAACAACACCCTCGAATATAACTTTCCTTGAAAAGAAGGAGTTAGGTAATAAGCAATGGAAATAAATTTGGTAGCCCAATAAGAAAAATAGCCTAAGCCTTAGAGATTAGTTAGATTAACAGCAAGAGCCAGGAAATTGCACAGCTAAAAACAATCTTCAACCTGGGTTTTAGAGAGGGTCCCAGAGTCTGGCCTAAAACACTAACCTGCAAAGAAGTCCACATTTAATTGCATTGCGGTAGAGCAATTTATTTTCCAGAGCATTGTTGAAAACAATATTGCAATCATCTGGCAATCACTGAAAGTTAATACCTGGGTGTGATACCATCAGAGCAGACAGATGAAAGAAAGAGATCAGGAAAAGGGACAAAAATATTCTTGCTAAAGCCACTGTCATTCCAGAATGACTGTGCAGTATCGAAGCCTGAACTCACTGAGCAGAAACATCAGAGGCTGCTTGTTGTAGTGGAAACTTACTTCATTGAAATAGTATAGTTCATTTGAAAAAAAAAAACAAATAATCCAGTAACAATTTTCACTTTTAGTTACAAAGTTTACACAACAGATTATTGAAAACATTCAATTTAAAAAATACCCAACATGTGAGATATACAAACATCTACAGGGAAAAATACAGTCAATGGAAACTTTCTTTCGATAAACAGTGTTTGAACTTGAATTTAAGAGTTAGCAAGTTTGAATCAGCTATTTTAGGTACATTGGTGTAAACAAAGAAAATATGCTTAATTAAGTTAAAAAGGTGTAAGTACAGTGTTTCAAAGTATGGCATATCAATAAAATAGAAATAATAAAGTATAAATTCTATAACAAAAGTGCAATGAAACATGAAAAGTCACTGGAGATGCCCAAGAAATTTGCACTGAAAAACTAACTTGAAGATAAGTCAATGGAAGTTACACAATTTCCATCATAAGGAAAAATAATGATGCTAAATGAACAGAACCCTTAAGGTCCTGAATACCATCAATTAATTCAAAGTATTTTTTAGAGATTTATAACTAAATGTATCATAGACTAAATATTGAACAAAAGAAAGAGAGAGGGAGAGAGAGTGTGGGGGAGAGACGTTGCATATTCAAAGCTATACAACAAAGCTTCCCAATCACAAAAGAACCTGCTGTAAGATTTCCAAGTCAGAAATGAAGCTCAAAAACTGGAAGGGCAGTATGTTAAACTGTTATAACTTGTTAACTAAGAATCTTATGTATGTCTAAACAATATTTTTAAATGAAAGTGACTCAAATATTAAAAACACATAAATATCTGCTAAATATTCATAGTCTGTATAAAGACATACTGTAGCAATCGATTGCTAGTAGATTTTTAATAAAAGAAATTTAACAAAATGAATACAAAAGTTTTACCTTGAGGACTACAAATCATTCTTGAAAAATTAAATGAAATACAAATAAAATTAAAGCTATTTTTTTAAATCTCATGCTCATAAATTTAAAGGCAACATGTTAAGAAGTTAATGTTCTTCACATTACATATTCCATGAAGTCCTTATCAAACATCAGGCTAGCTATTTTTCCCCAAGTGACAAGCTGAACCCAGATTTTACAAGAAAATCTGAGGAATCCATAAGATCAAAATCATTATTGGACAAGGAAAAGATCTGATCCACAAATACTTATTCCAGTTTACTACAAAGCTACAGCAATGAAAATGGTGAGATAATGATATATAGTTAAATATAGATATTAGTAGAACAAAATTGAGAGTTGAGAAATTATGTTTTATGTTTGCAATGAACTGATTTTCAAAAAGTATTCCAAGAGCATGTAATGGGGGAAGAAATATTTTCAACAAACCTGTTAAATCACATGCAGAAAGAGAAAGTAGGACCCATATTTCATAACATATTCAGCAATTCACTTATAAAAGTACAAAAATCTCAAATGTCTAAAACTGGAGCTTTTATTTTTAAAAGATAGGAATAAATCTTCATGACCTTATATTAAATGATGGTTTCTTAGATGTAGCACTAAAAACCTTAGTAGCAAAAGGAAAATAAATACATGTAATAAAATCAAAAGTAAAGTATCTTGTATTTCAAATCATCAAGAGAGTAGAGAGAAAAACTCAGAAGAAAAACTATTCATAAATCATAATCACAGTAAATGATGTGGATTCCCATTATATAAATAAGACATAAAATTCAATAATTTAAAAATAAAATAATTATGATGAGCAAAATATTTGAATAGAAACTTGTCCAACAAACACATGCAAGTTATTGCTTGTCACATGAAAAGATACTGAATATCATTTGTGGTTGCAGAACTGCAAATAAATACCAAAATTAGATCTTAATTCATACCCACTATGATAGCTATATTGTATGTATATTTATGGGAAGAAATGCAAAAATGGAGAAAATGAACTTACTGTGAAAGAACCCTATTCTCAACATCTCAAGAAGAAAATTCAGTACCTAGGATTGGGTGAAGATTTAGTATCTAGAATATAAATGTAGAATTTAAAAAGTGAACACACAGTGAAGAATAAATACCTTAATTGGCAAATGAGTTAATGAACTGAGTGTCCTTTTTCAAACACTGGGGAACAAATGGTCAAAATCTAAATGAACAGTGTTCAAGACCTTTAACTATCAGACGTGTACAAATCAATAGTATATTGAGAATGAGGCGGAGGACTACTGGCCTGCTGTCCTAGTAGAGGCTGAGTGAGACAATAGGGTTCGGAGTTGAAGGACAGCCTGCATAATATAACAAGACTCTACCTCAAAACAAACTAACTACATTTATATTTCATTCCATACTAGTCAGAATTACTATAATTAAGAAAATAAATAATGTTAAATGTTGATGAGGATGTGGGGTGTTATTAAAAAGCTATACAATTCTGGTAAGAATGTGAATCATTCCAGTCACTAGAATTCAGTATGGCCGTTTTTCAAAATAGTAAAGTACAGAATGTAATCCATCTGTATGATATCTTGGTGTATACCCAAAGAATCAAAGTCAATGCAAAATGTAACACACATGTTTATTACAGCACTTCTTATGATATTTAAGCTATGGGATTAACTTCTGTGCCCATCAACAGATGAATGGATAAGTAAAGTGTAGAGGGCTGGAGAGAGAACTCAGCAGTTAAGAGCACTTCATTTTCTTCTAGAGGCAGGGCTCTTAGTACCCACATTAGCTAATCATAACTCCACCTCTAGGGAATCTAATTTTGCCTTCTGGCTTCTGGAAGAACCAGCATTCGTTCAATCATTCATTCATTCTCTCTCTCTCTCTCTCTCTCTCTCTCTCTCTCTCTCTCTCTCTCT
>JANHMN010000005.1:72419420-72461188 GCA_030674055.1 Rhabdomys pumilio | reverse complement strand
TCTCTCTCTCTCTCTCTCTCTCTCTCTCTCTCTCTCTCTCTCTCTCTCTCTCACACACACACACACACACACACACACACACACACTAAAATATATCCTTGAAAAAAGAAAATGTAGTATATATTTTCAATTCAATTCAGCCATTTAAAAAAGAGTGAAATTTTGCTATCTGTAGGAAATTCAACAGAAATGGAGACCAGTCTGTAAGGTGAAATAACCCAGACTCAAGAAAACAAGTATATTATTAGTATTGTCTTGTTAACATACTATAAAATACCTGGAAAGGTAACGTAAGAGATAAAAGGTTTGCTTTGGCTCATAGTTCTCACAGTTTACAGAGAGAAAGTCACAGTGAAAGAAGCAGGAAGCAGCTGCTTACATTATATGTGTACTCAAGAAATAGAGAAAATGACTATGTATGCTTATCTATCTTACCTTTTCCTTCTTATTCAATCCTGGACTATTGCCCATGGAAGGGCACTACTCAAATTTTGTGTGAGTCATTATCACGTCTCAATTATCAGAATATAAGCAATCCCTTATGGTCATACCATATATTTGTGTATAGATTCTAGTGTTTCTAGATTCCATCATATTGAAAATTAGTATTAGCTATCACATCAAGTGTTGTATACTTTCTCTTGTATGGAATTTAGAGGAACAAAAAAAGCATGACAGTAAGGTTGTAGGGTGGAAACAATTAGAGATGTAGGAAGAGACAAATAAGATGGAGAGGAAGGGTAAGAGAAGGTATAAGCAATGTACATTATATATAAAAATATCATAATGAAACTCATTCACTTGTTAAATTAACATATTCTAATTTAAAAAGAAAACATTACTGGCTAGAGAGACAGCCCACGGATTAAGAAGTCTTACCTTTTTTCAGAGGACCTGGGTTTGGTTTCCTGGACCCACATGATGGCTTACAATCTGTATAACTTCCAGTTCCAGGGGATCCAATGTTGTCTTCAGTCCTACAAGGGCACCACATGTACATATGGAACACATAGATACATGCAAGCACAACACATATACACATAAAACAATCTTTTTATGAAGAAAACCACTATACTATACAAAACAAGACCATAAAAATCATCCATAATTTTGCTCATAGAAAATAACTCATATATAAAATCTATATATGCAAAAAGTACATTAGGTTTTTTTTCTAGACTGAAGAAGAATGTTTAGGTACAATAGAAAGAAATGGGTACCACGTTTCTTTTTGTGGCCATGAAAAGGTTCAAGAATGTATTTCAGTGATGGTTGTACAAGTCTGTGGATATTATATAATCACTTGATTGTGAGGTTTATGTAGGTAAACTGTATATGATATGTCTATATTTTAAAACACCAGTAGAATAAAACAAAGGGAGACTTTACTGAGAACCAGAATTGAAGGTGGAAACTGAAAAACTAGGTATGTCATGGCTAGGGCCTGGGGAACAGTTTTAGATGGTATGACACAAATTTTAGAAGAGCCTCTAGAGAGACAGAATTTTAGTAACAAGACAGCTACTTATGCTTCATAAATAGTTATGGTTGAGCCATAACTATTGCTATCCAGGGATGCAGAGAGGAGGGAATTCAGATGGATGAGTTAGTAAGTAGGCTCTTAAAAATAATTTGAAGAATTTGATAAGATGTTAGGATAAATAGAGAGAAAGACTGTTTTGTGGCAGGAATCATCAACAAAGTTAGGTAATTTGATGGAGAGGGAACAAACATTTCCAAGTCAATAAACAACTAAAAGAAATGTAGAGTGTTGGATTGCTGTTTTATCTCTGCAGCAAGCAACATTTACTTACTGACAGAAAAGGACACAAATTACAGAACAATCTCAGGTAAACCCAATACACCAGACCTTCTAAATGAACAATGTGTGACAAAAAAAAATCCATAAAAGAGAAACAGGCATGTTTAGCATTATGTTGTCCCTTCAGAGAATTTATCTTGAGGCATCATGAGAATGTGGGGAATCATATGGTATAGGGGCGGCTTGGTTTTCCCACTAATATTTCCACTTGAAGCACATTATTTGCTTTTTTATGTGTTTTTTCTTAGAAAAAGAATATATATGTTCATATGGAAAACATGCTAATTTTGATTTAAAGCTTTTAAAATCAACACCACTGTATAAGAATAGGTACCAACTGTGTGTGCCCCTGTGTTCAACAAAGAAAGACCTTTTACCTCATCCTCTTTTTGGGCCAGGGCTGTGCCTTAGAGTGATGTTTAGGTTGTGGTGGAGAGGGAGATAAACGCAGAAATTTGCCTGTATTTGAACATAAATTCTGGGAAACAGTGGCTTGGAAAACTGCCTGCCATGATAGAACATTCAAAACTGGCACTCCGTAGGCAGCAAAAGAAGTCACGGAGCCCTCGGCCTCTCTCTCCTCCCCCCTGTGCGCCCCTTCTCTGAACCAATAGTCTGCAGCTCCGCCCACTCCTCCTTCCCTGTGAAATCCTATAAATCTGTTACCAGGAGGGCTTTGATCTGTGGGAAGAGCGTGACAGCTCTGGAGCTTGTGCTCTTTCTTCAGTCCTTGATTGGCTCGTTTGAGCTAACTCTCCGTGAGCCACACGTGCAGCCGCTGCATTCCTTAGCTGGAAGATTTCGGAAGAATACCAAGAAGTGCAGCTTTAGAAGCAAGCTGAAGATCCAACTCAAATCCTGGACACTCAGTGGAAGAAAGAGCTGTGTTTTGGCTGTACTAAAGCCTGGCAGGGTAGAGAAGAAGATTTCTACAAGGTTAAATGAAGCTGTTGCCTACCTAGGAGAGGAACAACGAGTAGGAAAGGAAGATGGAGTTGTGTGATGTGCAGGCAGCAGGAGACTGAGTGAAAGTAATTAACTTCATGTCCATTTGTAGGATGAAAGCAAGTTAGATTATCTTATCCAAAAGGCTGCCTTCTAGGTCTGGAATTCATTGTTCGCCCTCGGTTGTGCTTTTTTGAGGTTATCCCGCTGTTGGTTGAGGGGCTCTTGAAGTCTAAAGGCATTGTGGGCCTGTAGGGGTCTGATCAGTGGCCGTCAGAGGTCGACTAAGGATGTGACATTGAAAATTAGCAAAAGGGAGAAATAGTTGGTAATGTTTCTAGAGTGCTTGGCCGCTCTTCGAGTGTGGAATAGATTGTATAGGCCCCTTTAAAGAGGAAATGCTGAGTCAAATGAAGATCCTGGCTGCTTTACGGTTAAGCGAACTTTGATAAAGGTGTCAGAATATAAGGAATCTTTCAAAATTGTCTAGGAGCAAATTTTAGCTGTAGGAAAGATGCAAGAACATACTCTTTGGCTACTTAGATAAATTTGGTGTCCAATTTTATAAACAGAATTTCTCCTGCTCCTACATTTAGTGAATTGACCCTGTGCAGAAAACAGCAGTGTTTTTAGACTGGTCACAAAAGGAACCTCTGGATGCTGCAAAGATGACCTTGCTTCTACCCTGGTTTGAATAAACATCTTTTTAAAGTAAATATTTATATCCAAATGGAAATGTTTTTAATATCTCCTGATAAAAGTTAGGGTGAGGAAAAATTATGAGGTGTTCCCATCCTGACATTTTTCATTTTATTAAAAGCCAGAGGTAACTGGGAAGGGAGGTCTATCACACAAACTCATATAAAGATGGAGGGTTGGGCTTTCCTCGAGTTTCTAAAGGAAATCAAGTATATTTGAGAAAGATTTAAGAAAATCTTTATTTTGGGGGGAAGATATTTAGTGATTTTTGTCAGATGAAGTTACTCCTGAGCTCTTTGGTAGGAAATACGTTTTAAAAGAAAAGCAAAGTGGGATTTTTTACACTACCAGAAAGACTGAGATTTATAGAAATCCAGAAAGTTTGCATATTACCAGTGAAAATCAAATGCGAAAAGATTAAGGGCACCTCTGTTCTACACTGAGAGACTCAGTGAGTCATTGCATCTAAGAGTTCTCTGCTTATATATTCCTTTGAGAAAATTCGGAAGAGAGATCATAGAGGAAATGGGGAATCCAATCTGTGAATTAAAAGTTCAGTGTGGCGCTATATTCTCTACTTGAACACACACGGGGGGGGGGGGGGGGGGAGGGAGAACCCAAAATAAGGGAGGAAAAGAATTTTCTAGAAATAAAAAAGCCGAACCACAAGTGGTTCAAATAGACTCTTGGGAATTTTATGCCAGGAAACTCCTGTTTCTGTCTTCTCATCTTCCTTGTATTTTCTCCTCTGCTTTCCTTCTCCTAAGGGGAGAAAAATGAATCCGTGGAAAATATTCACCATTCTGGTTTTGCAAAAGCTCATGCTTATATCACATATATTGTTTGGCACCACCATAAGTAAGTACACTCTAAGACAGCTTTTTAAAGATGCCTTTTCCCTAACTGTTTGTTTTTCCCTTTCACCTGCCACCTTCCGCCTCCAGATTCCAAGCCTATGCGGTTCCGAAGGCTCTTACCGTGTTTGCTTGGTTATGGCTCCATACAGTATTTTTTTTTCTTTTTTTTTATTTCTTTATTTTTTATTTTCTTTATTTTTTTTTAATTTGACGACCAAGTTACCTTGGGGAGGTGGGTAGCAGGAAATTCGGGATGAAAAAACTTGAGCAGAGAGGTGTTTGCTAATTACATTCTGGATGATGAACTGAAATGGGAGGATTTAAATGAATAAGGTTTAAAATAAAAAGAGTAATGTACCCCATCCGCAGTAACCAACCCCCAAATTCAGATGCATCATCTGGTCTAGCCCCCAAAGTCTTAATAGGGAAGACTAGAGCCTCAGTTACACAGTGAGAGTGTGGGGAAAAAATTAACAAGCTCTGATTTACTGCAGAGGCCACCTGTGTCCCCCCCCCCAGTCCCCCACCCTGTGTGTTGCGGACCCAGACAGCATCTCGTGGTACAGGCAAAGTCTCGCGCAAAGCTCTGTCAGCCCTCGCGGGGCCCCGCCCCCTATTGCTGAGGGTCACTGCCCAGTCCCACTGACGCGGGGGAGTGCGCACGACTCTGCCTGCGGCAGTTGGCTGTGGTGCGCAGAGCCAGAGGCATCTCAGGCTCTGAAGCGGGCACGGACCTGGACGGACAGGCGGCTAGTCCGCTAGTCCACTAGTCCGTCTTCATCTCTCCTCTGCCTGACCAGCAGTCTGAGGCTGGTAGACTCCAGCCAGTCTCCGGATTTTAAGGTAAGTCTCTCGACATTTACAGGAAAGGCTGGAGATAGGTGGGGGTGAGCTGCTTTCCCTGCGACTGACAACAGGTATATAGAGAAATGGGTAGATCAAGTCAGATTGCCCATGAAATAAAAAGATTTGGGGACATGGCACCCCGAAGTCCACCAGGCGCCCACACCCCCGAGTCCTCCTCCTGTATTTTTTTCAGGATGCATTTCTTCCACAGGTTATCTGCAAGTGCAAAATTCCTAATTCTTAAGAGCTCTGGGTGAGTCCCTAGAAATTCCCTCCTATTTTGTCTGTTCCTATCATCAGGGATCCTGGCACTCCTGAAAAGTGAGGATATCTGCTCCAAAGCCTGTTTGAAAGCGCTCCTTTCTATTTACTACATCCCATCCCATTCTCGTGCTTCTGGGTGTTTTAGCCCCCACACTGTCACACTTCTACAATGAGAAAATGCTGTTTTTGTTGTTGTTATTGTTGATGTTGTTGTTACTGTGGTGGTGGTGGTGGTGGGGGGGTGATGGTAGTGGTGATTTCTTGCGCATCAAAGTACACACAAACTGTAAGCTTAACCTCATGACTTGGAAAGCCAGCTACCAGTTTTAGAGATTCAGGGTACGCATTCCTTTCCCAGACCCCTCACCCTCCTCCCTATCTGGCTTTCCAAGGAGAAGGTGGGCTGCAAAGGGCTGGCGTCAGGGTTATGTCTCCTCCCACGAAAACCCTTCCCCGCTGGAATCATTTGCTTCATAACTGGGGAGGGGGCTCCAGCCTGGGGTTAAGAGGAATCAGTGTGTTCGTCATCCTTTCTACCAGCAAGACAGTAAAGAACAAATCTCTGTAATTAGAACTCTAGGATCTCAGTCTCCAGGGTGTTGCTGGAGGTTGAGGGGTGGTCACCAATAGCAACCACCCTCGCGAGGCTGAGGTCTCAAGATGACGTTGTTCCTTAAAGCACCGCCCTTCAGAAATTTGAGGAAGGGGCTATGAATGAAATTACATATTCCTCTCCACTGCCCCCTTCTGACCGTTTGACTAAAGAGAAGTCTTGCTGGAAAGAAGTAGTTTCCAGTTTTTAAATCCCTTCCCCACCTGATGGTTTAGAAAATTCCAGAAACGGCTTGGAGCTCCCTCCCCCGCCCCTCGTATTCGCTTGCAACAAAGGGAGGGGCAGAAGCTCAAACCTTAAGGCTCAAAACCTGGCTTATTTAGATGTTGTATTGGGGCATTCCTTGCTCAGAGCCAGACACCACAGCCTGACTGCCCCCAGTTAGAAGAGAAATTCAGGAACTATATGTGGCCAAAAGGGATCCCAAACATTAATATAAGGATTCTCCTTGTTTTCCCCATAACACAAACATTTTTGAGACAGGCTAACACTATATATCTCCACTTGGAACTGCTTATTACAGCCCAGGCTGTCCTCAAACTTGTGATCCTTCTGCTTTAGCATTACCAGTTCTGGAATAGCAAGGGGGGGGGCACTCTGATTAAAATATTTGTGATGTAATTGTGGAGTGTTTAGTATGGAACCCAGTTTTTCAGGCGTCCTAAGTGTCACTCAGCTACATCCAAAATTTTCCATAGTAGATTTTGTGGGTGGAGAAGGAGCCAGAAAGAGGTGGGGAGAAGAGAGAAAAACAAGGAAAATCTGTGACTCCTCCTCAGTATAACCAATACCACAAACAGCACTACATTATTTATTCTACATAAACATATACCAGATACATTGAACAGGACATACCATACAAGAACATGTACAGTAGAGAAACTTATCACATAATTACGTAGCATGCAAACATACCCCCTAACACACACTCAGGTTTTGTTTAGAAAATGCACATAATACAAGTCTGTATCATGGCAATATAATCATGCTACATATGAGTTTACATAAGCAACAGAACATAATTTTCTAAATTAAAGCAGTCATACAAAACATATATACACAAATGTCCATGCACAACTCCCATGGACATGAACTAACAACAAAACCACACACACGCACACACACACACACACACACACACACACACACACACACACACACATGAGAGAAATGTCATTTTCTCCCTTTTAACCAGAATTTATTTGCTTAAAAACAACAATGAAAATGGATTCAAACAGAAGGAAACAGAGAATTTTCTATCATGAAGTTGTTTGAATAGTATACATGTTCATTCATGCATAGTAATTTAATTTTCTGCACCAGCTTATGAAGCATATAGCATCTCCTTTAAGTAGAGAAACCAAGGAAAAAATAACTTTTAGGTATGTAGTTTTTGGTTGACACAATGATTATGCATATTTGTGGTATACACTATTACATTTTGACAAATGTATGCAGTGCAAAAGTATTGGATTGTGTGATATTGATATAAATTTTATCTCACAAATTTACCATTTATTTATGTTGAAAACATTTTTGAGGGTCTTTTTAAAATTTAGAAATATGCAATTAAATTTTTTTCAGTCATAGTTATTTGCACAGTCATACTGCTATTTAGTGATGGGGTAGTATGAAAATGAACACAAAAGTCTTGCTTTTAAGTTTACAGTTTCTGAGATCCTACATTTTTACATGCATGCAAACATACACATTACTTCCCTTGTCCTTTATTAAATAGGTGATAGCCTCTGCAGTTAGAGACTAGCCAACTATTTAGAAGCCCATTTCTTCTGGCTTGATCATTTTATTTATGTGAAATTCTCCACAAAGCAATGTGGAAAGATCAGATTTCCATAATCCTACAACTCTATGGAAATAATTCACAATACCTATTCTGCTAAACCTCAATAACCCAAATCTGATTAGGCATTAATTACTAAAAAATTAATTAATAGAATATGTATTAGAAGGCAGTGACTGTTTTAAGCAATATTTATATAATATCATGGTAAAAATACAGGCTGGTACATCTATCATTCTATATGTGTGATCTAATTGGCTTCACAGGATTCTATCATATTAATAAAAGTGGGCAGACTAGCAAGCCTGCTAGCTTCTATTAAAAAAAAAAGTGAAGACCTGTCTCCTGGCTTCTTTGTTGGACCCACTGTTAATATACAATGCTTATGTGTTTGATCCTTCCCATTTTAGGTGGAATCAGGAGTTTCTGTTTGCGAGGATTTGGAAAAGGACTTCAGTTTCTATATCCTTTATGGTTCCTTAGGTTCTGCTTCATTCTCCCCAAACAAAAATGAACACTTCCTTCGAGGGAGTATCTTTCCTGTCACAAATGGAAAGTGCCATTGATTGTCTCGGAGAAAATGCCAGTTGGGTTCCATCAATGGAGGATCAAATCTGCAATCTCACGATCCAGAATGGAACCAATATCTCCAGTGCAGAATGGGGAGGGCCAAGAGGAACAGTCACTAAATGGCTAGGGGGCAATCCCCACATCATGGCAAAGATCGTGCTGTCTTTTGCATATGCTGTCATCATAATGATATCTCTCTTTGGCAACTCCCTGGTATGCCAAGTTTTTGTCAAGCACAAGGAAATCAAGAAATCAACAGGCCTTCTCATCTTCAATCTGGCAATATCTGACATTTTGATAATCCTGCTCAACAGTCCATTTGCTCTGGTGAGTCATTTATATTGAGTTGGTTTCAGCACTTAAGAATGAAGCTGCTCCATTTTAAGGGTGGGTGATGGAACATAGAAAACAAACAGGAATAATCATGCCTGGGGCCTCCATTCTAAACTCTAGCTTCTCTGTAATGCTTAAGGACAATATTTTAATAAGTAACCTATTCTCCTTCCCTATTTTCTTAATTTCTTACCCTAGGCTCGTTTCCTGAGTGGACAGTGGGTTTTTGGTAGGATCATGTGTCATGTCAGTCGGTTTGCTCAGTACTGCTCCCTCCATGTTTCAACTCTTACACTGATGGCAGTTGCTATGGACCGGCACCGGGTAAGATGGCTTGAGGACACTTCTGAATAAACGTGCAGCGAGTGAGAAATAGCCAGGAAGTTTAAACATCTTACAGAAATCTACAGAGTGGAAACATCTTTGAGAATAGAATGTTTTCAGACACTTTTCCCCACTGTCATACATACTCTTACAGCTGGAGACCATTGAGAATTTCAGAGCTTTGAGACTATATATGTGTGTATTACTCATTCTTTCTTTTCTCCCTAAACTACCTTCAATCCTTCTGTGTTTATATTGGAATAAGATAAATTTTAATAGTCCAAGTAAATTCTGTAATCCAAGCAAAAACTTATTAACCTGTGTCAGATTATGTAAACCACACTGACCTGGGCTGATTCAGGAAGGCTGTTGCTTCTCTTTTGTAGGTAATTCTGCACCCAATGAAACCAAGGCTAACCCACTCCCAAAGCCTATTTGTTGTTGGCGTGATCTGGAGTATTGCAGTGTTCCTTGCTCTGCCACATGCAATTTACCAAAATCTGTTCACTCTCGTCAACATGTAAGTCAGACCTAATGGATAATTTCACCTTTTTCTTTCTAGAGACTCCCAGGAAGTTCACATTTGTTATGTTCTTAACCTCACTTTCGTCACTTCCCCATTTTCCTGAATAGAAGAGAATGGTGCCATTTTCTAATTCCAGTGTGTTAGTGGAACCAAGAGGATGGACAATCAAGATAACTGGCAATGAAGAATCTGGTTGTTTTCAGTTTAATCTATACCTAGAATAGACCTGCAAGAGATAACATTTCAGTTAACCTTCTTAATTTTAAAATTGAAGAAATTAAGACCTAAAGTTTCAAGGGTCTGGGATTTTATATGGACATACTCTGCAAAGCAGCTACTAGAAGTGTCCAGGTGTTCATTCAGTTAGTCTTGTTATCTTAATTTCTCTTCTTCTTTCCTCCAGGGATGGTGAAGTCAGGAGCTACTGCCTCCCTTCCTTTCCTGGACCCAGCATACTGGTTTCGAAATATGTGGACCTTGGGACATTTATCTTGTTGTATATCCTGCCACTTCTGGTGATTGTTGTAACCTATTCTCACCTAGGAAAGAGGTTGTGGATTCAAAATGCTATTGGTGATGCATCTGCTCGTCAACTTATGGCACACTACCAGAAGCGCAAGAAGAGCATCCGAATGCTGATACTTATTGTATTGGTCTTTGCAGTTTGTTGGTTTCCACTAAATTTCTATGTGGTTCTGATTTCCAGTGCAGGTGTAGAAAACGACAGTGTGCTTTTCTATGCCTTTCATTGGTTTGCGATGAGCAGCACCTGTTACAATCCTTTCATCTACTGTTGGCTCAACAGGAGCTTCCGTGCCAAACTAAGATCTATATCATCTTTCAGGATGCAGTCACTGTTTGTGTGCAGTAGCTCCCAGGTTCAGCAAATAAAACCACAGGAGAGTCATGAGCTTCGGGAGCTCCAGACATCTTCACTGCTTAGAGTTCCCCTGGCTGTTCCAGAGCCCCAGGCTTTTGAGGACCCCAGTATGGCTACAGGGGATAATTCCCAGGTCTCTGTCCAAGGGGAATGGGAAGATCCAGATCCCTCTCTAGATGAAGAACCAGGGCCCTCAACCAGGGATACTTACTTTTGCATCCACGTGCAGACTACCAGTCACTAAGTTGGGCAACCACCTGATCCACTGGAATCTTATTTAATGCGTACCTTGGCACAGACAATTTAGTCAGAGATGGGATAACCTTTAACTTAGATGCTGAGGACTGTGTTTTAATATCATGTGTAGCCTCACAAATCCCCTTATGGTTTTGGTTCGTCGTTCTGGCAGCAGAATTCTAATTGATTAGTCTGCTGTGTCATAGTCGAGAAAACTGACTGTGCCATACCCTGAAGGAATTTGTTGACTTACCTATCTTACTTACTTTGCAGATGCATTGATGAGAACTAGATTTCCTGAATCAGATTATTTTGTTGCCTCCAGTTTTGACCAGTGATTGTCACTAGTAGAGATAATAAGATGGAGGAACTGTGGTTGAAATATATCAGTGTGAAAGAATTACTAGGAAGACTTACGTGGTAGCTTGTCTCTGCCAATAGGTACACCTCCCTTTACTTCACTGCCCTTGTGCACCGACTTGGTGCTGCTATATGATTACTTTCTGCATCAACTTAGTCTGAGGCAAATACTCACGTTAAGGAACAAGAATCACTGGCAAATGACTCTAAACTTCTATTACCCCATCTTTGTAAATGTGACTGTAAAACTCAGTCTGTACAGATCTTTGACTTTAGACTGATTTCCGCCGCTTTAGATATCTCATCTCGTGTATAAACTGTAGACTTTATCTGGAGGAACTACTTGATATTTGTACTAGCTAATTTAACTAGTGTATACTGGCATATGTGGTCTCTGATGAATTTATTGACCTTTTCCATTTAGGACTGCCCATCTGAGTTGACTACCCATTGATTTTTAGTCATATCTTTCTTTTAATGTTTTCAATGACAACTAGATTAGCATTTTCAACCCCCAAACTGCTCCATATCAACTATATTTTTTTTTGCATCCTAAATTGGAACATGACATAATCAAATGCTTACATGTACATACATTCATACAGTTTTATGTTAGCACAGGTATAAGCATGTATATACTGCTCCTTGTTACCTCTCATGCTATCTGCCTGCCTGGTGCTCTCACTTATTTCTACCTGTAATTTCCATGCTAATTGAGCTTAGACAAGATTTCATGCCTTCATGTGAAGTCTTGCAGGCTCTGAGATTGTGGCAACTTTTTGCCTCTGGAATCAGCATTTCTTTACAGTTGGTGCTTCACTTCTTTCTTTGATTTGACTTTATGTTTTTTTATGCTGTATATCTCCCCATGATAACTGTACAGATTCATAATCTGAATTGTGCTTTTCTTTGCAAATTCCATTCCTTTGCCGTTTCTATGCTTTTCCCTAACTGTATCACATTGTCATTAAAGGCGCTAGTTTTATTTCTCTTTCTCATATACAGCGTTTCAACTCAATTCACTTTATTTCATATTCTATTTTTTTTCTAAATTATATTAATTTCACATGCTGGATAATAGCATATGTTCTAATTTAAACATACCCCTGTAGATTACAACACTGCTTCTCTCTCCTTTCAACATTTCACCCAGGTGCTCACTTTTCCATATTTCTTTGTTCTGGGCTATTAAACTTGGATTTTGGTTGCTGCCTTAACCAGAGGTTCACAACTTCCTGTGCTGAGGCTCATCATCTCTTCAGTAATTGAAGCCTCCTCATTTTCCGGTGCTTTGTTCCACCCTAGACTCTTTCTTTCTCTGTTTGCTTCCCCTACTTTGCACTCCCTCTCTCTCTTCTCTCCTGCCTCCTCTGTCTCTCTCTCCTTTGTCTCTCTCCCGCTCTGTTTTTCCTTGTTCTCTTCTTTCTTCCTTCCATCCTTCCTCTCCTTGGTGTTGCGCTCAGTCTAATATTAATTCATTATTCCTTTTCCAGTTTTCCCTGTACACAGATATCCCTCTTTCAGTTTCATATCCTTTTATTTTTTTCTCATAGACATTTCCTTCCTTCCTAGAAGAGTAAACATTCTTGTTTGTGTGTGTTATATTGTTTTAGAAAATCCATCAGAGGGCACCATGTGCAAGGATATTGAGAAGAGTCTAACAGTTTCCTTGACATCTCAGCATTTCTTAATGAGATTGTTCCTTCTAGCTGAGTGGTTTGCTTATATTTTCTTTGTGGAATAGTTATAATTTAATATCTGATTATAAATGTAGGTACTAGTATCTGCTTATAAATTTAAGAGCTATAACATTGTGAACTAATTTAAGCTAACTTTATGTAGAAGAAAAATTTATTCATGGCCACAAACTTTACCTTAGGTATGGGATCTTTGGTGATCTAATTGATTTACTTTAGCAGAGAGTAATGGCTCTAAGAAACCTGTTACTGAAAGAAATCGAGCACATGTTAAATTTGAATGATAGCAACAGCATCTGTACAAGTAAAACCACTTTGTGCTTTGATTTTGTTGTAAGGCAAGCATTCTCTATAGTGGAAACAGGCCTAGGACTCAGAATAGTGGGACAAGGCCTTTTTTGTTCTTGAGTCAACCATTTGTGTGACCTTAGGAAAGTCATGTGGCCATAGTGTGCCCCAGTTTCCTTGTCTATAAAAGGTGGATAATAATACCTACTACCTTATAGGGCTATTGCCAGAGTTATCGGTGATAACAGGTATTATTATTGTTAATAAGTTCATTTTCTTGTTGCCCACCTTGTGATTATCGCTGTTAATATTACTCTAATTGTAATGTTACTACTGTTATTGTTAAATATTGTTAAATTGATGTTGCTGTGCTCCCCTTGAAGTGAGGAGCAGTATACAACTAAGAAGGCTATGAAGATATTTAAGAAAAGATTACTTGATGTATCTCATTGGGGAAACAGAGAAGCTTCTACTGCCTGTTTCGATTACTTGAAATGAGGTTGGACAGAACACTGCTGAGAGGAAAGAGCTTTCCAGAGTAGAGACAGGGACACTAGCAGAATTCTAGGGGACTGATAAAAAGAAGCACAAGCCAAGTAATAGGCCAATGAATAATTTTGAGTTAGTTCCTCAAGTAGGTTTTTCAGTATTTTAGCATTTCTTCTCTGAAAAGGGTGGCAGATAAGAAATCAAAGGAGAAAACTTGAAAGATGTAAAGTGTTTACAAAGTACAGAAATGACACAGGGTTTCTATTCTGACTTGTCATCGCTTTTCTAAAAATTCCTTCTATTTATGACTCAATGTAATTCTCAACAATTATATTACATATTTATATTTGTTAATGTTTTAGATATCATAGTATTATATTAAGTGTAATAGTACTCATTTACGGTGCTCTCCTGAAGTGTGCTTAAAGTGTTTTATGGTGTTATATTTAACCATTTGCCAAAATAGTTCGCAAACTGCAAAAAAGCAAAAAAAATTTACTGTTTTATTTATGTGTGCTTGTTTATATGGAACACTGAAATTCCCCAAAAGAGCAATTATTGATGTTGGACTTTGGAACGGGTTATGGTTGAGGGAATTCCTTTACCTAGACATAGTAACTGTTTCTGGAATGTTTCTGCTTGACAACCAGCAAGGGTGAATGACGAAGTTCTGAAGCTCCAAGTTCTACTCTGAAACTCTCTACTCAGATGATCTGTTCAAATGTGGGAAGGGTTCAGATTAACAGTATAGAGGTGGCTGACTCTGAGATTATTTTGTGTCAGCTGGGTTTTGTACTTAAGTATATTTTGACTGGAATAATTTTTCAAGTGTTTAAAACTATAGATCTTTGTGAAGCCTTTGTGACTATATATGTGCTCAATTAAAACTTAATAAAGCTAAATAAAGTAAATGAAAGCGATTTCTTTCATTAATGCAGACACCCTGTATTATCTTAAGCTCCCAAAAAGCAACTCAGTAACAAGTAGCCTACAAAGGACATATTGACTTTAGAAGCAACAGCCTGTGAATTAAACTTGATTAAATGGAACCTCCTCCTAGCGTGGTCAGATCGTTGCTGCAGATACAAACCTGTGGAATTAAAAGTGCTCTGGGGGTTGTAGTTTCTCCAAGCATTGACTCCTGAAAGGGTGAGCTCCCAAAAGGTAGAGGAGGAGAATAAAGAATGGTCAGGGACAAGTGACACAGCAGTTACAGATAATGAGTATGCTTATGTACCTTTCTAAAAATAACACTGTTAATCCTTGTTGAGAAGTGATCACAATGAAAGGGAAATGTGAGAGGAATTGAAAGGCCACTAGGATAGAGACAGGTAGGTTAACAGAAGAAGTCCAGGTAAATTGGCAGGTTTGAAGCTGTGTCTGAATGACAGAATATAGTTAAGGAAAGGAGGACTGGGGCTAACCATCATTTGCTCTGCACAATAGTGAACTCCCACACATGGCCCCGGGTACCCATTGCTGCTGTGCTGCGGCTGCTAGAGCTATATCACCCATAGCTACTCTACTAATTAGGCCAGTGAACAGCCCACAGAAGAGGCTTCTCCCGTGAATAAACCCCTGGTGAACATCATTGTCTATACTTGCACTGTCCCCGCTGCCACAATTGCAGCCATCCCACTGATCAGTATTGTTTCTGCCAGTGAAAGAGCCTCAGAGAAAAGGGGAATAAGGCTCTCAAAAACAAACGTGGATTGGTTCCTGGGAGCTCTGGGGGGTCTGGTTGGTTGATACTGTTTTTCCCATGGGGTTGCAAACCCCTTCAGCTCCTTCTGTCTCCTTCATTGGGGACCCTGTGCTCGGTCCAATGGTTGGCTGTGAGGCGGGAGTGGGTAGGTGGGTGGAGGAACACCCTCATGGAAGCAGGGGGAGGGGAGATGGCATGGGGGTTTTGGAGGGTGGAACTGGGAAAGGGGATAACATTTTAAATGTAAATAAAGAAAATCTCTAAAAGAAAGAAAGAAGGAAAGGAAGGAAGGAAGGAAGGAAGGAAGGAAGGAAGGAAGGAAGGAAGGGAGGGAGGAAGGAAAGAAGGATGGAAGAAAAAACACATATGTGGAGAGTATGACTGAACACTGCAACCAGGCAGGTATAACTTTGTGAAATGTAGTCAGGGCACCAATGCAAGGCCAAAATGCTGTTTTTATCAAAATCTAGTTTGTCAAATCAATGATTTTACTGGGTTTGGTGACCATATGCATACTTACTTGAATTTGTATGACACCAAGCAACTGCATTATCACAAAGTCCCAGCCCCACTGATGAAAACCTTACAGAAGTTATATCATGAAGTCCCCCTACAGTTACCATTTTCTACTTTCTATATACCTTAATGTCCCCTATGATTACTAGTAGCTAAGTTGGTGCTGGCAGAAGTATGGACTGGATCCCCATGAAGATCCTATACCCTCTCTTTTAGCTACTCAAGGGTGTCAATACTTTCACTACTCCGACCATAAACCCAGCCCTATCTATTGTACTTACATGGATACCTGGCCAAGATATTGTCTAATCTAAGATGACATCACATTATATCTGAAAGGACATGGCCATATTTCAACACTGGATCCCTATCCTCAAGTTTCAGTGTTTCCTGAGCCTTGAATGTGTGACATGCCAATGATCCTTTGTTGAACATAGGGAAGCCATGCCCCTTCAACAGTCACACATGTTCAGTGTTTTAACTAGTTAACATCCATTCTAATAGCAAATACTACTTACTCACTATAAGAAGTTCTACACAAAGGTAGACTGTAACACTACTCTATGAGCGTAAATACAGATGTTCAAAAGACAATTTGACAGGCATATTATATCCATTAAATAAAACAACAGATAGATGTTGCTTCCCTACATGGGCTTGCAACCTTCCCAGCTATAAATTTCTATCCTGACTTATAGTAGTAAATGTAAATTTTGTCTTGTGGAATGGTCCTTACCTTCAAACAGTGGGTTGTGGGTTGTACTCATAACATATCATGACACTGTTGTACCAGCTAGCACACCTTGCCATGGCGCATATTCCATTTCAGTAGCATAACAAGGCTAGAGCTGAGTAGGATCTTTGGTGACCATCCTCCAGCAACCTGCATGAGCCATTCTGGTACAATTATAGTCAGCCAGTAGCTAGGCAGCATAGAGCTTGTTCCCAGTCTGATGTTCTTAAACCAAAGTATGTGGCATCGTTAGCAATAGTGTCTTTCAGTCTAGTTTTAGTGTACAACCAACAGTAATGACAATAACCCTTATCATTTTGAGTTTCTTTCTGGGTTTTCCGGCCAACAACCCATGGGAAGGTAGTCTACTCCTGGTACTATGTTCCTCATTTGAACATTATGATTTCTGGGAGTCCCCAAAAGGCACCCATATAGGATACCTCCATTCGCATTTTTAATCTGCTAGAGTTTTTTTTTCCCCAGACTTCTTCTAGATCTGTGTTTTATTTTGAGTTTCTACTGTAGTGACAAAACACCATGGCCAAAAGCATCTGAGAAAGGAAAAAGTTATTTCAGCGTAGAGTTCCATATCACAGTCCATCATTGAAAGAATTTGGGGCAGAAACTCAAGGCAGTAACCTGGAGGCAGAAATTTATGTTGATGTCATGAGGAATATAATGTTTACTGGCTTACTCTCCATACCCCAGGTTTGGCATCACCAACAACGAGTTAGGCCC
Organism: Rhabdomys pumilio; assembly: GCA_030674055.1. Lineage (NCBI taxonomy): Eukaryota > Metazoa > Chordata > Mammalia > Rodentia > Muridae > Rhabdomys > Rhabdomys pumilio. The sequence goes on along the minus strand of JANHMN010000005.1, from coordinate 72,443,945 downwards.
TCATATATCAATCATTAATTAGGAAAATGCTCCTAAAGGTTTGCCTGTAGTCAAATTTTATGGAGGAAGATTCTCAATTGTGTTTCTGTATTCTCAGATAACTCCAAGTTGTGTGAAGTCAACAATAAACTAACCTGAAAAATCAATAAAAATTTCAGAGTTTATTATATTATCTATGTAAGAATCTTTTTTACAGAAAATGAATAAAATCTCTGAAGGCTCACCACCAACCATTCAAAGTGTCATTTGATCTCAGGAGTTCAGGAGTCAGTAGCTAAGGATGTATTAAAAAAGAATATCAACAAATTCTAATACAAAAGACATCATTTTTCCCTCAAAAGAGTCAGGTTAGATACTGTGGTATGAATGCAAGGCATAGTCTTACTTAGGTCTCTGAATCTATCATCATTAACCATGTGGTACTTCTCTTCATCCTGGGGTACAACAATGGGACATTCAAGAATTTCTCCATTCAAATGAGCCTTGAGGAGCTAGTTCAATCTACTCTACCAAGGTCAGGGACAGGAAGGAGTAGGACCATGCTTGGGCCTGTTGTGAACTACATTCAAAATGCTTAAGTGGGTTTGCTAAGCTCTAGGAAGGCACTATGGATGCACTTGCTGTTGTTATTTCACCGTAAGCCATATGTGGTTGCTCAGAGGGCCCTAGGCAGGATGAACAATCTCAAACCTAATATATATTTTTTTGTTGGAGAGAAGTGCACACAGTTTATTTTATAGATAGTTTCTTGCCCCTAGGACAAGTGCGGTCTTTTTCATTTTCATCATTTTATCATTTTTGCCTCCCATCAACTCTTTAGGCTTTAAAACCTCTCAAAATCTTACTAGCATATTTGGCCTTTTTTTTTTCCTTACAAATTCTAGCTCAACATAAATCTTGGTATACATTCCTTTGAGTGACTCACACAGAGCATATCCATTTGTCTACTTTGCCTGTCTCTAGATTTCGTTAGCATTTCACACCTTTTATTCACATAGCAGACCTGATTTAGATGTCAGTCTAAGTCCTTTAGACCAAAGACTCTCCTACTGCACCAAAAGCCTTATGCTCCACCATGAGTCTCAGCAAATATAGCCCCATTCAATTTCTAATGTCCCAACTGAAATAATTTATTTCTTAACTCTCTCATAAACACAGTCTTATTAGGATCAATGAACTTAGTGCCAAATTATCTCAGTAGTGCCTGTAGCTTCTCTGTTGTCTTCCTGTTCCTGAAATTTATTGATACCCCACACTGGGGCAACCACTGTTGGATCATGTGTATCAGTACATCAGAGACTTATTTACCTCAAATTGCTTCAGGTTTTGGAACCTTTGTTTCAAGGAGGAATGTATGCTTACACAATTCTGTTTCTCTGCTTTACAGCTCTCAGACTGATTTCATTTGTATCTCTGTCTCATAGACTCACAAAACAGGCCATGAAAGTTTCTTGGCTTCTTGATTCTCAATACAAAGACTTCTGAGGTAGAATAGTCCCTGACTATAATGGTTTTTTTTCTACACCATGTCATTATTAGAACAACCATCTGTATAGCTAGTCACATTATTTTCCTATGCTCTAAACTAATGGTTAGACCTGAGGAGCATCTTCTAACATTCTTACATTGTTTACTCCTTTTTCTGTGTCTAATTCTTTCCATGGCTTTCAATATTTTGGATCCCAGTATTTTCTCTTTAGTATGGATCTAATTTGTGCTATAATTTTGAACCACCAGATGTAAGAAGTAGCAAGCTAAACTTCATTTCATCTATCCTTTTATCAAAGTTATCAGAAAATCAAAAGCTAATGGGGAGAAATTAGTGGCATGTTCCTTTTTCATTGTAACCCTACCTCTACACAAGATAATTTCTGACAGACATTTTAGCCTCTGTGGTTGTCTTATTACTCATAGCACTGGACACATAAGTATTACAATGGTTTTTCCAAAATTCTTGTCAAAACTATCCTATCCTCAAGGATTGCAATGTGTGCTCCACACCTTCAGATGTTTTCAGGGTATTCCTCATGTGGCAGACTTCAGTAATAAAGGAGCTCTACATGGCATATAGTCACCATAGGATTTCTCTCACTAGTACTCTATCTCGAGATGCTGAGTTTCATATTATACTACCAATAGAAAAGCCCAACAATTTGTCATTATATAAATATACACCACTATGTGTCACACATGTAACAATACAACATGTGGTCTCTCATCAAGTGTATAGATTTTAATACTATATAATATGTTCTTGTTCATATATATTATACATATTAAACATTTTATATATAATATATCTGAAACCTTTTATGGTATATGTATGTAGACATTGAGTTGAGTATATGTCATGAAGTTAGAAAGGGAACCATGCAAAAGGATATGTAAGTGTTAAGGAAAAGTATAGGTGGGAGAACACTAGTGGCATAAAAACGAAAAATACCAGATTCTACTGGTGGTAGAAAGGTATGAAGAAAGCAGAAGAATAAGAAAGTATGATGGAACGAGAATTAACAAAGACAAATTATGTTTAAAATGTCTTAATGAAACTATATTTTGCATTTTAATTTTTTAAAAAATTTAAGTTTTTTTAAAATATATTTTTGAAAATTAAGATAAAATATCTCTACTGTAATCCAGAAGTGAAAGTCTGTGTGTGAAATTAGAGTAGGTTCCCAGGTTCAAATGTTTTAGTCCATAGTCAGTTGGCTCTTATGATGGTTAAACTTGTACACTTTTCTTTATTATTTAGAATCAACATAGAAACACACTTCTGTGTGTGTCTCTAGAAGGCTATTTCCAAAGAAGTGTAAATGAAAAGGAAAAACGCACCCTGGATGTGAAGGGCATCATTCTGTGGACCAGTCCCAGACAGAATAACAAAAAGAAAGCTAGGTGAGCACAGCTTTCATTTTTCTCTGCTTCTAGACTCTAGATGAAATATGACTAGGTACATCACACTCCTGCTGCCATGCCTTCCACACAATTCTACATTATATCTTGTCTCAAACTGTGAGTCAAAATAAACCCTTTCTTAAGTCTCTTTTACTAAGTATTTTATCACAGCAGCAAGAAAAGAACCTAATACAACCCTGCTGCTTTTGATTCTATGTGCAGTGAGCACATTACGATGAAACTCACTTTACCTAGAAAAGGTGTTTATATCATGGCTAGGATTGAAAGGAAAGGAGAAAGACCAGGGTCTTACAATCAACACACATAGAATACTTTTTAGTTCATTGACAACCCAACACCAGGTCTCTATTCTTAAAGAATTTACCAACTCTCCAAATAAAGAACAAGAATTTTCGGCAACACACAAGAAGCAATGTTACGTTTATTTTTAATGAAAAACATTTTTTTTGTCAGTCAGTACTCTTAGCCAGCTCAAGGTTCTTGGTGTGAATTTGCACAAAGCAAAGCAAAGTGTCATAAAGATAAAAATCTCCATGTAGCCTGACATTATTTTCCCTTTTGTAATTTTAAATATTTTAAATACATTATACACAAAGATATAATAATGTAATAGATACAAATTCCATAATACAATTTCAACATATTCCTAAATAGTTACAAATAATATCCCAATTTTATTTCACCTATGTATCTCCATTGTTTATATTTTCGAAGCAATGTATTAAAGCAAAGGTCTGGAAAGGGTCTTTTTCTAGACTCTTTACCCAATATTTAAATGTTTGGTTGTATTCATTGTGCAAAAGAAAAAGAAACAACTTTCAAATATACACATATACACATACAAGCTTTTAGATGTGAGAGAGCCTTTAGATTTTATTGATAAAATCAAGATTTCCGTAATGCCACCGAGGCCTTAAAATCTGGTTCTGAGCAGAAGCAGAACAGATTCCCGACAAATGAATCATAACTTTTAAATTATATCTGACATTGATAATACCCTTTGTACTCAGCCTTGAAACCATGGATACCCACGGCAAATAGGACACAAGAAAATAATTTCAACCCAGCAGAAATTCTATATCACAGAGATGCTCTCAATAAATTCAAAACATTATGCAATTTCCATTCGCAACAGACTTTAGAGACCTTTAATGTAATCCTTTTCCTCATTTTATCTAAAATCCAAAATGAGGTAAGAGTTTAATTATCAAAAAATAATGCAGGCACATTGTAACAGAATTAGTTCTCTTTCCTGGCGATTAGTGTAAATAGCAAGTATTCTGCTCTTATGGCACCTTACAGAAATGACTATAGCTCTATCCCCATAGAAAATTGTCTATTAAACAATAATGTCTGTGTAACTGAGGAATCCAGACAACAGCAATATATCAGTCATGAAAACCTGCTCTGCCCATTTTATCTCCCTCCCTCAACATTTAAATGGCATCTCAATTTCTCAGGTGCAAAGATTATTTCTTTTGTGTTTTCTGAATACCATTTAATAATATAGATGCTATATTTTCTTATTTTAAATTTTCTGTATTTTAGTTTTTCATTTTCTGTAGCCCCTTTCCAATGTGAATTTCCAAATACTGTCATCTTTCTTAACATTTTGTTATTCAATATGTGAGTTAGCAACAAAACCAATGTGCTTATCCACACACCACACACTCACACTGTCCCTTTCATCCAAAACCAAAAGGTTTATAAACTAGTATTCTATCCTTATTATTTTACATCTCTTCTTCAATCCACTATTATATAGCCTCTTATTCAGTTTTTGTCTTGATAAAGGTTACTAATGGTGTTCTTTTAATTGTTAAATAATCAAATGGATTTTGAAATGTTTTCCATCTAATTTGACCTTTCTCAATTGTTATTAATCATATTCTTCTTTTTTTTTAATTTTCCCAGATTCACAAGAAATAACATGCTCATTATTACTTTTCTATTCCTTCATAAACTCCTCAGTCTATTTTAGTTGTTTTGTCTTTTCTCTGTGTGATGTATTCTTAAGTGAGCTTCCATGCTTAATGCCCCAGTACTGACTCGAGTGTTTAGTCTTGATTGTTAACTTGAATGGTTTGAGATATGTCTAAGAAAGTAGCAAAATTCTCCTTTGAAGCTATTTGTGAGAGTGGTAGCAGGGAGTATTTTCTAAGGGGAAATGAACGTGAGCAGCATTATCTTAAGTCTAAGGTAGAACATAAAGAGAAAACTGAAACCCACTGACACAAGCATTCTCTACAGACCTTTTTTTTCTACACAGTATGGTATGGGCATTTTTTCTATGCCCACAATTAAGGTGTTAACTGTTTTTATTGATATATAATTTATTAAGATAAAAATGTATCTTGCTGGAGTATTCAATCTAATGGTCCAATCCAAGGATTTGTAACCATTATCAATATATATTGTTAGGAAACCTTCTTCACTATATGTTGATTAAAAGTCCTACCTATGGGAGATATAAAAAAAAGTTGTACAGCTTCTCCAAAAGTCCCCATGACAAATCAAGACATGATTTTACAAAAGCTTATTCTAGGGAACCAATGATTTTATTGGGCTTCCTTCCTGAGAATAGGTAAAAGTTCATTTACAAGGATGACAGCGACTCTCTGCAGACTATGAAAGCTTTCACTCACTAAGATCAAGGGCTTACCATGTTGATTGACTGATTTAATCTTCCTACCCTACTATTTCCATGCCCATATATTCCACCCTTTCCTGTGATCACATAAAATAAAGCTAGACTTACTACAACAGGTGTTAGAGAATCCCTCAGGTGAGGTCTAGTTTAGACTCTACTCCTCTATTGAGGGGTATGAACAGTCTACAAGCCCAGGTGGCATGAACCTTCTGCAAGTACAACCCAAGATGGCTGCTACTCAGCACAGAGAACAGTCACTCACAATACATGAAAATAAATCTGGGACCCATTATCTGTCACTATACATTCCTCACTCTCCCCAACCTCTGACAGCCATACACTTAGTTACTGTATAGACTTATGTCTCTTTTTGTTTCCCTTCTTTCAATTACCACAATGTTTTAAACATTCCTTTATACATTTAACATGTATTATCACTGTACTTGAAAATATAATTTATTATGTTCTGTTGTATGGCTATAGTATATTTTGTCCATTCACTTATCAACTGATGGCAACTAAAGTTGTTTTTATATATTTGGTTTTAATTTTTGAGATTCAAGTTTAATCATTTCCTTTTCTAGAAAGAAAAACCTGGGCCATATAAATCATGTCATATCATCAACACTCTTGATTGATTTTGTCTTAATAGAAGATTAACTCTGAACTCATTTTGCTTCAGAATACATTTGCATAACAGTCAACCAGATATATACTAGTTAAATAGAGGAAGAAAATTTTATATATCACAATATTATTGATCTGATAATTGTTCAATATAAAAGAAAATATTAAAATACAAACTTATCTTTAAAATCAAAACTGAATTTTCTGAGAGGTGCGTAGCAGTGGAGGATGGGGAACCTAGGGTAGCAACCAGAAAGTCCCAGGTGCCAGGAAAGCAAGAGGCTCCCAGGGCCCAACAGGGATGACATTAGCAGAAATACCCAACAAAGGGGGAAAGAACCAGTAGAGATCATATCCAGATGTTAGACACAACCCCAGTTGAGGGATTGGGCTACCAGCCTTCTCAAAATTTTAACCCAGAATTGTTCCTATCTAAAGGAAATACAGGGACAAAGAGAAGAGCAGATACCTCAGCCAAATAGTGGATGAAACTTGGGGACTCTCATGAAAAAATAGGAAGGATTGTGGGCCATGAAGAGGGTAGGAACTCCACAGGAAGACCAACAAACTCAACTAACCTGGACCCTTGGGTCTTTCAGAGTCTGAACCACCAACCAAAGAACATACAGAGGCTGAACCTAGACATTCCCACACATTGTAGCAAATGTGCAATTTGGTCTTCATGTGAGTCCTGAACAACTAGAGCAGAGGCTATCCCAAAAGTTGTTGCTTGGCCATGGGATATGTTCTTCTAGCTTTGCTGCCTTTTGGTGTCAGTGGGAGAGGAAGCATTTAGCCTCACAGAGATTTGATGTGCCAATGGGGGGGGGACATCCAAGGGGGTCCCCACCTACTAAGAGAAGAAGAAGAGGGGGGATAGAGGTAAGAATTGTGGGAGGTGGTAACCAGGAGGGGGCCAGTGAGTGGGATGTAAAGAAAATACGTTTTAAAAATTAAACAAAATTTTAAAAATTTGAGGGGAAAATAGTGGAGACGGGCAGAATTGGATGAATGCAATGGGAAATAGATTTAACCAAAATAAAATGTCTTATCATATATACATACATATGTACATACACACACACACACACACACACATATATATATATATATATATATATATATATATATATATATTACTTTTCTATATGAGGACAATTTCTAAAAAGGATTTATTTCACATTAAACATATTTACTACAATATCCACTACCTTTCTCTTTCTTATCCCTCACACTCCCATTACTATCTATTTTCAGACATAAAGTTTGTATCTACTTTCATGCCATATATACACATAGAATTTTATAGATTTGTACAAAATCTAGAAATGGCATATGAGGAAAAAGTCTATAAGATCTGTCTTCCAGGTACTGGCTTAATTAACTTACTATGATTATCTCTAGTTCTATGTATTTATTTCATTCTCTTTGTGGCTAAAATTATTCTGTTTTGTATCTATTCTATGTATTCTTTATTCACCTCTCTGTTTGGGGAACACTAAGGATAGTTTTATTATTTAGCTATTATGAATAGTGTTGCAATAGACTTTGATGTACAAGTGTCTTTTTCATATGTTCACTTATGCTCTTTTAGGAATTGTACATTTTGGTCATATGGTAAATATATTTTTGATTTTTGAGAAATCTTCACAATATATGGTGGTAACTGGACTAGTTTACATTTATATTGATAGTATATAATGGTTTTCTTGGTTCACTCTCATTGGATATTTTTCTTAATCACTGACATTCTGACTGGGTTGAATTAGAATTTAAATGTAGTTTTAATTTGCATTTATCTGATGGCTAGTAAGGTAGAAAAATTATCTATTTATTGGTCATTTGTATTTTATCTTTTGAGAACTGTCTTTTCATTTCATTAGCTCATTTATTGATTAGATTCTTTGATTTATTGTTACTTAGGGTTTTTTTTTTTAGTTCTTTGTATAGTCTAGATATTAATCATTTGTCACATATATAGCTAGAAAAGAGTTTATCCCATTCTGTAGGCTGTCTTTTCACTTGATTAACTGTTTTCTTTGCTGTACAGAAGCTTTGTAACTTCATGATATCTCATTTGTCAATTGTGGGCATTATTTCCCTAGTGACCAGAGTTCTACTTAGAAAATCTGTGCTATGTCTATACCATGAATATTTTCCTTTCATTTTTTTTCCTCAAAGTATTAGAGTTGTGGGTGTCATAGTAAAGTTTTTGATTCATTTGTGGAAAATGAGAGATAAGTATCTAGATTGCTTCTTCTGTATGGGCATATCCAGTTTCACAGCATTGTGTATTGAAGAGGCTATCTTTTTTTATATTTTGCATTTTTCCCAAAATCATATGCTAAAACTGTGTGAATTTATGTTTATGTCCTCTGTTTTATTTTATTGATTTTCACACTAATATGCAGAGAAGTTTTAATTCAGCAATATGGATACCCTAGAAAGGGAACACATTCAAAGACCTTTGAGGTTTATGTGATCCAGCTGGAATGCAGACATGCTTTGGATTACAGTACAGTCTGCTGGAATATAGATATGCCCTGAGTACATACCCTTAATTACTAACAATGAAGGTAAGAGTAGTTTGTAGAAGAATGTAGCCATGTTTGAAAGTGATGTCCTATTGAGAGACACACAGTGATGAATCAGAGAAAGATTTGGCAGGTTGAATCAGGGATAGGTGAAGTCCAACTTTTACAAGAACAGATAGAAAAGAGGTGACTGGAGAGTGCAGATAGAGTAGGATAGAAGACACCTTTTGCTGGAGCAGTTTTTACAAAGACAGGATGCAGAAAGAATAAGACACAGGTGAAGATACAATGAGCAACAGTATAAGAAGACGGAAGATTAGAATAGATTGCTAGAGGTAGTCTGAGGCCAAGCAGTGCAATTCAGTGAGAAGCCAAGAGAAGCCAGTTTGAATCAGTCAGCTTGGAGAGGAGTGTGACCCAGAACAGGTTAGTTGAACCAGGGAGACAAAGTTCAAAAAGAGTTACAAACAGTGAGCTTATTCAGTAGTAAGCCTCAGAGATGACAGCTAAATCTGGAGAATAAGTTACTCAGTACTAAGACTTCTTCCTAGATCTCTTGTTTAAAGTGTTTTCCATTACTCTAAGCTGGCTTCTGTCTGTGATGCTAAGGTAAACTTTTTGAAGATGTTTGATTATATTCATCCCATCCAAATCTTTCACCATTCATTCCTCTTCCCTATTCACCTAACTTTGCATATCCCCATTTTTATATATCTACCAAGTCTACTCTTTAATTTTTATTTATTCTTGAATGTGATCTACTGCAGTATAGTCAACTCATGAGGGGTTATATGCTTAAAGAAAACCAACTTCCTTCTCCTAGCAGCTATCAGTTAGCAATAGTTTCTGGTGTAGGGGTATAATTTTATGCCCACCTCCCCTTTCATACTGTGGTTTTGTGTGGTTTGAGCTCATATAGGTCTTGTGTACACTGCTATGACTACTATAAGTTCATATATATGGCTGCCCTGATATATCCAGAAGATACTGTTTTTAACATTTCTGGCCCTTACAGTTTTTATATTACCTCTTCATAAATTATCAATGAGTTTTGGGAGGAAGGTTATTGTGTATATATGTTCCATTTACTGATGACCATTATGAGCTCCTTATGATCTGCCTCTTGACCAGTTGTGAGTCTGTGTGCTATCAACTATCACCTATTACAAATAGAAGCTCTTACAAGGGTTCAGAGATGAATTAATTTATGATTATAATGATAAACATTATGAGTTGTCTTAATATTGTGTTCATTTTTATAGAATAAGGATAATAGGATCTCCCCTAGGATTTATGACCTGGCAGCCCACTGGGTCTTTACCTCATAATAGCCAAGTATGTGTTTCATAATACAGCCATAAAGTATTTGGTTACTCTCATGATCTCAATACCACTATTGTACCAATGGGCATGTTTTGCCAGGCAAGTCACTATTGTAACTTGCAGAGTTCACAGATCAGTAATCTGATAATAATTACTTTTCTCTTTCAGTTGTATGCATGTCAACTCCCAGCACTATGAAAACTAGCCAGTAAAAATGGAGTCTCCAAGTCAGTACCAGTTTGATTTTTCTATGTTGTATGACTTAAGTATGTATATTTTCAGAAATAGGATGACAGAATCAAGTTCTGGAGAGTAATCAAGAGTACTGGCAGTATCCTGAAATGTTTGGATGTCTATGGAAACTAATTCACAAACAACTCCAAAGAGGCTATTCATTCTTGGTTCTGGGTTTTTTAATCATTCTTTGGTTTCCTAGGATAGGCTATATTGATCAATTACAAGTTAACTCATTTTTTATACTTTTTATTCTTTTAGAAGGTATACATATATATGTATATAAGTAATATTATATATATATATAATAGTCTGTTTATTTTCATTGAGGAACTGCAAGTATTCATATTTAGTTATTATTATGAAGTATGGACTAATTCTTGCCTTTAAAAATTTTTGCAGTGTTTGGTGTTTTGTTATTTTTATTTGTTTATATTCTTTCAGGTTTAGTTTTTCCTATTATTTTATGTATTTGTTTATCTTTCTCTTTACTCTGAAGAATTTCTTCAAGTATCCTCTGTAGGGCTATTTTAGCTGTCATCAATTCAGTCAGCCTATTTTCATGATTAATATTTTTCTTTAATTATAACTTGTAGTTTTTCATAAGTACAATAATTTTGGTTGTCAGTAGTCTTTAGATATATAAATCCATTTCTGAGTGTTTCTACTCTTTAAAATTACTGTGGAGAAATATGTAGTTATATTTATGTCCCTGCCTTTATATGTAGCTTGGTGTCCTTCTCTTATATTTAGCATTTCTTTGTTTTGTTTTTTTAAATATTTGAGTATGTTAAGATATAGAGGTTTTCTTCTCTGGTGTAGTTTATGTGGTATGTTAAATGCCTCATATTATATGGATGATCATATTTTTCACTAAGTTTGAAATTTTTTTTCTTCTGTGATTTCATTGAAAATGTTTTATTTGTCTTCTTATGAATTTCTTCTTCTATGTACATGATTCATATGTTTGAGCTTTTCATAATTTTTCATATATCTCATGCATTCTGTTCAGACTGCATTAAATTATCCATGTCATTTTATGAGACTTTTAATTCATTAACCTTGACTTTTCACCATGAAATTACATATTTCCCTTGATCCATTTCATTGATGAAGTATTTAAGAAGCTTTTCATTTGACTAATCTAGTTTTTAATTACCAGTATTTAGATTTGAGAATTTTATTTCAATATTTCTATCTCTGTACTAAACTTGATGTTCGTATTCTCTATTGACATCATTATTTATTCCATTCTTTGTTTTTCTTTTCTTGGAATTCATTTAGGAATGTATTTACATCCTTTTTCCTCCTTTTTACATATTATAATTGCTTTCTTTACTTGTAATTTTATATATTTCTATTAATAAATGACAATAGCATGGAATAAGAAATGTTTGGAGAAGTTACATTTCTTGGTTTTCCAGTTTCTTATTTTTCTCTGTTGGAATTTGAGCATCTCAAGTTAGGTTGTTGGGGAATAGTTTTAGTCACTTTTATTTTTTCAGTGTAATCTTAATATTGTATGTAGTATTAGACAGGCAAAAATAGAATAAAGCTAGTAATTAGCATTTGGTTGGTTGGACAAAATGTGGCATAAAGAAAAGTAAGCAGAAAAGGAGACCAATAAGAACTGGAGGTGATACAAAAGGGTTGCCAAATGTAGACCAAATAGTAAAAGGTGCAGATTTCAGTCTTAGAATATAAATATATAGAAGACTTATATGTCATTATAGTGTAAAGTTTTATAACATAAGGGTGAAAAAGGAAACAATAGAGAAAATAAGCAAAGGTGGCAGAATGGTTAGCGAAACGAGGGTTGAGAACAGAGCAGGAGAGAAATAGTCCATTAAATTGAAATTTGATGTTAAAAAATGGAAAAATAATGGTGTTTAGAGAGCTGAGTTAGAGTAAAGGGCAATTTTTAAAAATTAAAAGAGTATGGGACACTCCAAAAATTTTCATTCTCTGCACAATGTTCAGTGGTTGGTCTCTGTGTTAATTTCAATCTACTTCAAGAAGAAGCTTTTTTGTTGATGGTTGAGTGATATCCTGATCTATGGATATGGAGTCACTTTATTGTCATGTTCATTTACCAGAAAGATAATAATAGACTTTCCCACAGGCCAGTGATTTATCTGCTGTCAGGTTCCTGATCTCATTAACAATATCAGGTGTAAGTTCTATCTTATAAAGGCAATAAAGTCGACCTTAAATCTGATTAAGCATTGGTTGGATTATCTAACAACCATGTCATTATTGCACTAGTGGATGTAGTTTTTTATTGATTTATTCTCTCATATATTACATCCCAACCAAAGTTTATCCTCCCTCCTCTCCTCCTAGTACCCCCTCCCCCTCCCTGTCCCATCCATTTCTCCTCTATTTTCCTTCAGAAAAGGGCAGGCCTCACAGGGATATCAACCAAACATGGCATACCAAATTACAATAAGACTAGTCACCTCCCCTCATATTAAGGCTGAACAAGGCAACCCAGTAAGGGGAAAAGGGTCCCCGAAATAGGCAAAACTCTCAGAAATAGCCCCAACTTCCTCTGTTAGTAGTCCCACAAAACACCAAGCTACACAGCTATGACACATAGGCAGAGGATTAGGCCAGACCCAGGCAGACTCCCTATTTGTTGGTTCAGTTTCAGTGAGCCCCTGTGAGTCCAGGTTTGTTGGTTCTGTGTTTTTTCCTGTGGTGTCCTTGATAGTTCTGGCTCCTAAAATTGTTCTTCCCTTTTGTTCCTGCAATATTCACTCACCCAGTTCTGCTATGGGCATATCTTACAAATAGGCCATTGTTATAACTCACAGGATTTAAAACTGAGTGAGGTTAATGATTGCCTTTTCCCTTTCAGTCGCATATATAGAAACTTCTAGTATTATGAATGACATCTAGTAAGGGTAAAGCTTCCAGCTGGATTTCTTTATGTTCTATGATTTCTATGTTAGGTTTCTAGTGCTATGATAAAATGTTATGACCAAAACAATTTAGAGAATAAAGGATTAATTGGCTTACACATTCTATCACAGTCCATCATGAAGGAAATTCAGGACTAAGACTCATGGCAGGAACATGAAGGCAGAAACTAAAGCAGAAGCCATTGAGGAATTCTGCTCACTGGTTTAGTCCTGTAGGCTTTGATTAAGTGTACTTTAAGTGCTTTAATCTCCCTTCTAGCCCACCACCGACCAGAAGTAGTAGAAATGAAAGGTTAACAGGGCAAAAGAGAATGTGGACATGCTTAGAAATAGTTCCTCAGAGTAAATCCACTCTACATCATTAGGATATCAACAGTTCAGTTCACATGAATCAGCAGCTCGATTCACTTGGAAACACCATTCATAAATCAGCAAAGGCAGTTTAATCCAGAAGAAACCACAAGGCTCTGCCAATTGGCCTGTGGTAAGAAGTCACCAGAACACCACCAGAAGTTCTTTGGTGAATTTGTTTCTATGAAGTCAAGACAATGACCAGCAAAGAACGGCCAGGAGAACCAATACCATACAGTGTTGTCAGTGAAGCCCAGTGTCAGCCAAGCCCAGTGATCACCAGAAAAGAATGGCAAGGCATACCAATACCACACAGCATCATTTACTGTCTGTGGGGTTATATTTATACCTGTCCCAAACACCACGTCTTCCCTCAAGCATCCACTCTAGCAAAACATCAATGCCCTTTTTTCCAGGCTGCTTCAGAGAAATACCACATGTCTGTTCTCAGCAAAACATGGTCCCATGTGTCTGCTTCAGTAAAAACATCCTCTCATAAGATAGTTACCAGACAAATATCACATGACACAACTGAGTCTCCAAAGACTCCAAACATTTCCACTTCATATCCCTCTTTCTGTTTAAAAAATGACTTTTTTTCTAACATTATCAATTTACACACGACAGAAAAGTGATAAGAACAACAAAATTAGAACTTTATATCACATATTAAACAAACAGCTTATGTGTAAGAGATTTAAACAATAGTCTAACAAAATAACTAAATTTTTGTTAATATACAATAATTAAGCAAAACAAATCCACTAATTAATCAAAACAAACTTAAATTTTTATCAATATACATTAATTAAACAAAACAACCCACAACAATAAATAACAACCATAAAACATCAACCAAAACCATCTACCCCAATTTAAGGGAGTGGGCCAACAGTCTTCTCATATAATTACTTCCTTTTGAATTGAGGTGAAGAATTACTATTTGGGCACAAGAGGAGGAAATGGTTAGTTTTAAAAATCTAGCTGTAGAATTTTTTTAACCAGTTTCTGCTTTATCCAGCCTCCATGTTGTATGTCCAGACTATGTGTTGCCAGTCCAGTCTCTGTCTGTCAAGTTTCCATGTTATATGACCAGTCTCTGTGTTGTCTGCCCAGTCTATGTATTGTCTGTCAAATCTCTGTGTGACTAATTTGAGATAGCCCCCTTTTAAATTGGTTTTCAAGCATATTTTGAGTAAATTAGTAACACAGACAGTCTGCAAGAGTCAATCACCTGGGCTACTTGCTTTGTGAAGACATTCATGTCTCAGCTGATAAGACATCAGATCTAATTTTTATAAGTTTTGTTGGTAACCATATTTTTTTCATTCCCTGTAGATACATGATCATAACCATATCTCCATCTTAAAACTATTTCAGATTTCCATTCTAATGTCAACACATCCTTACATTATATTAGCTGGCTTAGTACCCAGTTTTTTTTGAGCACCCAATGTCTCTCAGATGCTGTTGTTCCTTTTTCACTAACATTAAGAAAATTTAGAGGTTAACAAAACATTATTTAGTCTGTCTCTGGGAGATTATACTCTCCCTTTTTGTTTAATACGCCTCTGTTTTAAGATATAATTGGCTCTTTCTATAACTGCTTGTCCTGTGGGTTTATGTGGTATATCAGAAACATGCTTTATATTGTAATATGCAAACTTTATTTCATCTTTTGGATATATAGGCAGAGCATTGTCATTTTTAATTTGTGCAGGTAACCTTATAAATGCCATTATTTCAAATAAATGTATAATTTCACAGTCAGACTTTTCAGAACTTAAAACAATTGCCCATTAAAAGCCTGAGTATGTGTCAATGAGTACGTGTATATACCTTTGTTTTTCAAATTCTACAAAATGGAAAACATCCATCTACCAGATGTCATTTGTTTTTGGCATCCCTAGGGTAATTATCAGCTAGTAACACAATTTTGTTGGATAGAAAATGTGTAGGACACTTTTTTATTGTTTCTTTGGCCTGTTGTCAAGTGAAGGAAAATTTTTCTTTAAACCTTTCCCATTAACATGATGTTTCTCATGAAATTTAATATCCCTGATCTAATTCATCCTTTTTTCCCTTTATGACACTATATTCTATACTCCTTTTCTTACTATAACTCAACCTTCCTTACTCAGTTATTAGCTATCTAACCTCTGCGACTATTTAAAATAAAATACACACATGGGAGGCATAGAATCCAGCATTGACATATAAGAGAAAATGTGCCATGTTTGATTTTCTGTGTCTGTGTTGCCTCTCTCAGAATGATTGACTCTAGATCTATCCAATTACCTGGAAAAAATTTAATTCATTTTTCTTAACAGTTAAATAGCATTCCATTGTGTAAATTCATCATAGTTTCATTACCCATTCATTAGTTGGTGGATGTCTTGCTCGAACCTAATTTCTGGCTATTAAGTTAGAGCAGCAATGAAAATGCATGTGCAAATATCTCTGTAGTTTAAGATGTAGATTTTAGAGTGCTCATCCACTAAAGGGATGTCCATCACATCTCTCCTCTTAAGGATCATCAGTCTTTGTGGAAAGTGGGTAGAATGACTGTATAAGCCAGGGGTGCTGGATAATTTTAAAGAAAAGTAGTTTTCTGGACACAACAGGGCAGATGCTCACAGAAGGTGTGATAACATGCATAAGACCCACGCAGCTCAAGCCAAACAAAATCCTAGGACAAAGGGAGAAGTTGCCACAAATTCACATCCATATCCAGGATGCTATTCACAAATGACAAGTCCTGGAAAAAGGAAAAGTTCTCAGGAGCAGTTGTTGCTCAATAAAAATCAGACTCTATGTTTTGGGTGAGTTTTCTTTGTTTTTATAAAAGAGAAATAACATGGAAATGTATGGGTAAGAAAGGGATAGGACCTGGCAGGGGTTGGAAAGATAAAAAATATGAAAAAAATATTGTATATGAAATTTTCAAAGAATAAATAAAAGCATTATGAATTAAGAATTTCATATGTGAGTACACCCATCCCTCTCCTTCCTCCAACTCATTTTGTGTTCTCTACTCACTGTCAAATTGTTGACATCTTCTTTTTAAAATATTAGTGTGACATTCATGTAAACACCCACACCCACACACAGAGAAAACCTGTTGATTTGGTGTTGTTCAGCTATGTGAAGAATCAGTCTTCTCCAGGAGCATGTCATTGTTATATTATCCAATCCCAATGGTAAACTACAAGCAAATACTCATATTAGTAATGTTAAGTAAGCTCAGCAGGTCACTGATAAATAAATAAATAAATAAATAAATAAATAAATAAATAAATAAATAAATGTATATTATTAATAATTAAACAATACCATATCATGGATATGAGGATCATAGAAGGGTATTTTAGTTAGGGTTCTGTACAGAAATGTGTGTATGTGTGTGTGTGTGTGCACATGCGTATGAACATGTGTGCATGTGTATCTGTATATATATGTGTATATATATATATATATATATATATATATATATATATATATCCCTGAATCCTGAAGAAATAGACTCTAACACCAGTGAAGAAATGAGCATGACAGTGAGAGCATAGACAAGAACACAAAGAGCAAAGAACATTTTCCTTCCATGTTGTTTATGTGAGCTGCCATCAGAAGATACAGCCCAGATTTAAAGTCTTCCCACTTCAACTGGTCCAATCAAAATCCCTCACAAGTGTGACCAATGGTATTGGTTTTGTTCTAGATGTAGTCAGGTTGACAACCAAGAGTGGTTATTACAGAGGGAAATTGGAAGAATTGAAAGCAAGAAAATGAAGGAGAAATTGATTTAATTGCTGTATTCATATATGAAATTCTCAAAGGGGGAAAACTTAAAACATTACATTTGTAAAAATAAAACAAATTTTTAAAATTCTCTTATTAAATATTTTTAAAATATTTTTAAATACTTGGGTATTTGTCAAATATGTACGTGTAACCATGTGAAATCCTGGTAGCCATGGAGGTCAGAAAAAGCCATGGAATTCACTGGAACTGAAGTTACACATACATGAATGTGAGCCAACAGGCAGGTGCTAAGAACTAAATCCGGGTCATCTGCAAAAACAGAAAATGTCCTCAAGCACTGAGCCGTCTTCCCATCCCCTGATTTATTGTATATTTCTGTCTTTATAACTGGACAGTCATCGTGCCATTGCCTACCCAATAGATCAATATTTGTCAAACTCTATTACTTCACTTACTATCCTCATCTTAATCTAAAATTGTATGGATTTTTGTATTTTGTAAATTTTTTAAGAAATGAAATTCAATATTTTGCCAAGGAAATTATTTTAGCAAAATGCTAAAAGTGCAGTATAGGCCCTTTTGACTGCTTAGAATAAGATGCAAAATGGAAGAGATTAATTGGACAAGCTGTTATTTTAAGACATGAATCAGAACAAAAAGATGTGGAAAAATTTCAACCTATCTGTATTAGAGAAGAAAGGAAAGTTTGTTCAAAATACAACTATCTATCAGTTAATGAGGAGAGTGCTATGAAATTTTGCAGGTATGAATCATGAGTTTAATTGGGTACCTCAAGAATAGAAGTAGAATTATACTATCAAAAACTTCCAAATGGGAGAAGAGGAATAGGAAACAAAAAGTTACAGAATGACATAAGGGCATTGTACGTTTTAGATTCTATGACGATAGAATTGAGTTATCTGGCTAAGAATATGCCATCTTAAAAGAGGGATGAGTGATCCAAAATGAATCAGTGATTAGATTGTCTACCTTTTCTTTCTTGGCCCCAGGGGCAAGTTTTGTTTCTCTTGTGTTGATAGGCCACAGCAAAACATTTCAAGGGAGGGAATTCGGACCATGTTCAAGGTATTAAAGCTTCCATTGAGGGATGTGAAGATAATGCTACCAGCTGTGTGGGTCTGTGCAAAGGAATACAGGGGTAAAGATGATCTTTCCCAAGCCTTTATAATTTCATAAATTGCTTCAGTCTTGTCCAAATAAATTTGGGCCTCTTGCGAGAACAGGAAGTAATTTGTCCTTTAAGCTTACTCCAACTTTAAACTGAAGGGAATCTCTACCAAATAAAGAATTTGAGGAAAATGATGTATGACATCCTTTTTATCAGACAGGCTACTATATCTGTGTTCACTCTCACCACCAGTACATGTACATATGAGTTTCTGCATGAGTGCATACCTGCCTGCACCATGAGTGCATGAGTGTGTGTGTGTGTGTGTGTGTGTGTGTGTGTGTGTGTGTGTGCGCGTATGTGCATGCGCACATGTGTTTTGAAAGTACTTTTGCTCGGCAGCTGATAAGGTAATGCTATTTGACTTCTACTACCAAGCAATGTCTTTCACAGCTCAGAGACATCAAACACAGGCACTTTCCATTCAAGGTATCTTCTGAATCTCTCCTAGGTAGCTACAAGATTTGGAATCGATCCTAGTTACTAAACCCAGATGAAATTTTTATTCATCAACACACAACAATCAACTGGGGATGAGAAAAGGAATGTATCTTTCAGCAAGTGTTTAACACATTCTATACATAGTGATGGTGAGAGAAAAGGGTACTACAACCTCTCTGTCACTACTCTATATGACTTTCAACAGAACGCAAATTGTAGGGCAGTGGGCTGTGAGAAGCAGCTGGGTGTTTGGTTGAGCATGAGTTTTCAGAGAGCAGGAGTTCAGCTCTGCTCCCAGGCCCTGGTTCTTTTCACTTAGCTTCAGTCCTCCAACAACCCCTCCAGCAGACAGGTTTATGACCATCAGTCATGAGGAACAGTCCCTCAGGCTCTCCCACATACAGATGAGTTATCTCCAAGTTCTCAGGTCAAGCCAATAGACATTATCTGCTATCAGACCCTAACCCACCCCAAAACTGTATATAAGGGCTTTATTTAGGGGGAAGTAACGGAGTGCGCTCAAGAATAATCCTGGTGTCCGAGAGTTTTTGTCACAAGAGTTGTAACATTTGGGGAGAGCTCTGCTCTCCCAGAACCTGCCTGGGACACCAAGCTGCATCCTTGCCAGCTAGCCAGCTCCTTATCAGCTCAGCCCTGGCCTGGACCGGCTCAGCGCGGAGAGACAAGTGTAGCATTTGGGAGAGACTGGTCAGTTTCGGTGAGCAGGCAGAGGGCAACAGCCGGGGGAGGGGGGGCAGACAATCTCCCCTCCTGCTCGCACTCTGTGTCCTTTGGCCTTGACCTCCTGCATCAGGCCGGGCCAGAGACCTACAGACAGTGGAGATACAGACTGGAGGCAGCACGGAGATAGTAGCGAGCCCTCCCTGCTCTCACCCTGTCCCCAGTCGGGAGATCTTCGTGGGACACCTTCCAGAACAAGGGACCAACAACAAATATAGAAAATGGAGTGAACTGAAAACATGGAAGGGGGAGAGGTCACCAGGCCTCAACTCCAGACAAAGACTACAGGCCCCTGAGGAATGCTGAAAGAAGGAGAAATAGTCTTCCTCAGGAAAGAGCCCACCTTCCACCTTCTAGTTTTCCAGTACCAAATGGTCAGCCCTGAAAATATATACATACAATAACATCACACATACAGAGCAGGTTGTACTTAAATATTAGTGAACACACACAGACACACAAATAATTGGAGTAAAAGGGGCCTTCAATTTAAAAATGAGCAAGGAGTTGTACATGAGAGGGTTTGAAAGGAAGAAGGGGAAGGAGAAAATGATATAGTTGTATTATAATCTCTCTCTCTTTCTCTCTCTTTCTCTCTCCCTCTCTCTCTCTCTCTCTCTCTATATATATATATATATATACACATACATGCATACATATATACAGTAATGTATGTAATATATTATGTAATGTATATATACACACACATATATATACTATATATGCATATATATATATGTATATACAGTAACAAAGTAATTATATGTCAAAAGTTAATATCAGGTTTTTCACTATTTCATTTTTATTATTTACTTTTAAATTTCTTTGTATACCTCTGACTACCTGACCTGGCATGTCACCCTGACCATGCAATGCTTTATGTTTTCTTGATCTACAATTAGGCCCAACATCCAAATTCATTATTCATGTAAGTAAACATGCTGGTAAGAAGGTCACAGGTTCTTGTCAATTCTCACCACAAAATCTTGGAGAATTTAAAAGTGTTTTAATGAGATGTACTTTTTGTATTTTGTCCTCAGTCAGTTTTCAGTGTTGCAAAATTGATACTATTGACTTTCCCCCAGGTTTATATGAATCTTTTCTAAAGGGAATTGGCTTGGCATACCACTTCTACTTTCATTGTAGATTTTGAACCGTTTTAAAAGATAAACTTATCTGGGATCTCTCATTTGTTACATTTATGATCATGGGCCTGCTATATGATGACCTCTAAGGGAGAGATGTTTTTTCAGGGGGGACTTTTCAGTTATTCCTGAAAAACAAACATTACATCACCAAATTTGTGAGCAGAATAAGATACTCCAAAGGAATGTCCCATAATTATCCCAGCATAGGTCATATACTTAGCAAGCTGAAGGTTATTTTTTAATTTATTTACATTTTTCTTTATACTATTCTAAACCAGAGTACTCATGGAGAAAGAAGTTAGATATTCACTATACCTAGCAATTTAATACAAGTAAACTGGGGTGAATCTGAATGTGGTACTCTTACAATAGTGCTATTTCTATAGGAATTACCAAGAACAGGAAACCTCACTTATTAGCAACATGTACTATAACACTTGTTAGCATTTTGTCTAAGCTCCTCCCCATAGTTAGCTGGCAATGGTCACTTATGCCTGACTTACTATAAGGCTTGCCCCTTGCCCTCTCTCTTGCCTTCTTGCTCTTGTTTTGTCCTCTTGCCCCTTCCCCTTCCCCCTCTCTCCCCATTCCCCACCCCACTCTTTCTTCACATGCTTATCGCTGGCCTGGTCTCTACTCCTCTACAACCATCTCAGCATGGCTTACAACTCACCTGTTCTTTGAAACTAGCCCAGTAGCAAACACAAAGGACATAATACATATCACAAATTGTTAAATAGAGTATCTGTTAAAGTAGTTTTATGTATCTGCGGACTATTTTATAATTAAATTATTAAAATATGTCACAAAAAGAAAAACTATATGTCTTGATTTGGGGGTTCTGTTCAGTTTATAAACATTCAAGATGATTTAAAATTTATAATTTGTCATTTTGTGAACATATTCATTGTTTCAATGAAAAAGCACGTGACATGAAACAGCTCATTCAAATATTCTGTGGTCATTTAAAGTAATAAATTAGCACTATAGTACTGGTCTAATACTTTGTACAAGAAAGAATCAAATAAGTAAATTACCTTTGGTAGAATGATCATTTTCACAGTGTTAACTCTAGTAACCCAGACACTGGAAGATTTTTTATCTTTTAATATCTTCCTTAATTTCTTTCTTCAGAGATTTAAAATTTTATTGTACAGGTCATTCACTTCTTAGTCTAGGTTAATTTCTTCATATTTTTGAGACTATTGTGAACAGGAGTATCTATGATCTTTTTCTAAGCATGTTTCTTCTTGGTGTTTGGTACAGTTGTATTTCATTTGCCTATGAATTAAGTTCAGTAATCGACAAATATGACATCATAAAACTTAAAAACTGCTGTATGGAGTCTACCTTTTCATGTAGATATAGATCCAGAAACCTCCAAGATTTTTTTTCTGCTTTCCCTTTCAGCCTTTCTTTCTATTTTGTATTACTCACATACCTATAGAAACACTCTCTAACCAGTAGCCACACTAGGCTGGAAATAAGATCAATCGCTGGCTCAGTGTTCATCAGAGAAGATTCTTCTTGCACTAGATGGGAATTAGCCCACAGAGATCCACAGATGAACAGTGTTCTGACTGAGAATCTTTCAAGACCTCAATCCTAAATGTGATTTCTTCACCAAACCACTCCCCTCAAGGCTTAGAAATCTATGCCAAAAAGGTAGCAAAAGACCCTGAAAGTTGATGGATGACTTCAAGGAAGCAATGTCTTCTAGACACAGCTGGGCTTATGTACCTTCCAGAGACTGTGACAGCATAGACAGAAACTACACAGGTACAAATCAGATGAAGTGTACAAGCATTGAGATAAGTAAGTGGACATGGGGTCCCACTTTTTTTCTAGAAGCTATTTGCAATTGATATCTACTAACAAAGGGCAAATCAATTTTCTCCAATGGAGTATCCCTATTTGTCAATCAAACTGCAGGATGGACATCATGCTCAGAACTAGTTAGCCAACACTAAATGAACTCCATGTGTTTTCTATTTGTTTGTTTGTTTGTTTATTATGAGTTTTTGCTTCATTTTGATTTGTTTTTGGCATTTTTCTTTTCCTTTTTTTTCTTTTTTTTTTGTGTTTTCACAGATTTTTAATAAGAGAGATAACATAAGGGAAACAATTGGATGGGTAGGGATATTGATAATACTTGGGAAGAGTAGGGAAAGAGAAGTAATGTGATCAAATATATTGTTTGAAAGAATAAAGAGAAATATAAGGGGAAGCTGTAGAATATACTAAACTTTTATCTTAGAGAATGAATGGAGTTGAAGAAAAAGGAACATATTGCTAAGCTTCTACATCAAACTCTGAGCCCACAAAAAGAGAAGTGTCTAAGAATAACAAATAATTAGACCCAGAAACAAAGAGAAATATCAGCAGACTTGCCAATTGGGGAAATACAAATTAAAATTACCAAGATTTCATTGTACTCTAGCCAAAATGAGTAAGATCAACAAAACAACTGATGGATGTGGGAAAAGGGAATCCTCATTCATTGTTGTTGGGACAGCAAACTGGCGTAGCCACTCTGGAAATCTATTTGGAGGATTCTCAAAAAGGTAAAAATAAATCTTCTATATGACCCAGCTGTACCATTGAGAGACATATAACCAAGGAACTTGACATTCTACTCCATGACATTTTACCTGATATGCCATGGTCATTATTATTGTATTCATAACATTTATGAAATAGCAATAATTAAATGTCTTTCAACTGATGAATAAACAATGAAAATGTGGTACATATATACTATCAAATACTATTCACCCATTTAAAGAAAAAAATATAATCATGAGTTTGGAGATAAATGGATGAAACTAGAAAATATTATGCTGAGTGAATTAATGAAGAAGCATAAGTGAAAGCACCACTTTTTTTTTCTTTTTCATGAATGCTAGCTCTAAATCTTTAGATAAAAGTATGTATTCTGAAGTAACAACAGATATCAAAAATGTTAAAATGCACTATTATATGTTGGGGGGAGAAGTACTAGAGACAAGAATAGTAGGGCACAGTTATTATGAAGGGGAACATGAGAAAAGCTGGTAGGGAGATTACTTGGGGAGACAGAAATGCCAATGTGAGGAAGAAGGAAGGATGATAACAGTAAGGATATTTTGATAAAAAAGCCTATGGAATCATATTGTTTTTATGGCTACTAAAAATTAAATATATAATTGAAGTTATGTCAATTGAGGTGACAATGATCCACACACAAACTAACAAAAAACATTGCCAGTCAAGATCTTTTGAGGTCAAGGACATAAAGAGAAACCCCACTACCAAACATTGTAAACTACTGCTGTTGCTATTGGTTCTTTCCACAAAAAGAAGTTAAGACCCTATTGTTGAAGATACAATGCACTTCAGAGAAAGTATTTAGTGGAATGTATCTGGATCTAACTTGGAAACCTTCTCTCTAAGGCAAAGATATCATAGTTGTGGAAGGAGGTGTGAAGCTTCCAATTGAGACGTGAAATCATGCCGGGCAGCAGTAATGCATGCCTTTAATCCCAGTACTTGGGAGGCAGAGGCAGGCAGACCTCTGGGTTCGAGGCCAGCCTGGTCTACAGAATGAGTTCCAGGACAGCCAGGACTACACAGAGAAACCCTGTCTCGAAAAATCAGAGAGAGAGAGAGAGAGAGAGAGAGAGAGAGAGAGAGAGAGAGAGAGAGA
>JANHMN010000005.1:72379879-72408898 GCA_030674055.1 Rhabdomys pumilio | reverse complement strand
CTTTCTTTCTTTCTTTCTTTCTTTCTTTCTTTCTTTCTTTCTTTCTTTTTCTTTCTTTCTTTTTTACTTTTTCTTCACTCCATACATTGGTATCTGAATATTAGAGAAAGCAGACTCCTCTTTTCATAGGTATGACTTGTAGCAACTGGTGAAAATATTTCTTACTAGCTGGGCCTGCCAGAGACTTAGCATTTCAACATTTATACTAGTCTAATGCATTTTCTGAGTTTGTTAAAGTGCTTTTCTCTCTTCCAGATGTATATAGCTTTTAGCTGAACCCCAGACATGATGTACTGTTTTAAAAGGAACTCTGGTAAACATTTAGTAATGTGATTCAAAAAGAGAGAGGAAATATTATGTTCTTCCACAATGGTGTTCCAGTCTGTTAATCAGGTGTGCTCCTCAGCTGTGAACTTCTCAAATACCTTAAGGTTATCAGCTACCTTTAGTGAACAAGATGAATGAGGGAATTGCTGTTGTGTATTTTCAATCTACACACAGAAGTTTAGAACCACATGGATTTGGATTTTTCTATTCCTTTATACTAGGTAGGTTCTAAGAAAAAACATAATATGCTAAAATCTGGTAAAAAAAAAAAACAAATTCTTTTCATGGTTGTCTTTCTCATATGTATTTTTTAAAAGACTATTTCCTCCCTCTGACCACTAGATGCATGTGGGGATTTTTCTCTGATCTTTCTGCCAATACCTGGTACAGTTACAGGAATTAAAATTCACAGATACACAGGGATTCTCATAGACTTCTAAACTCACAAATTTGTCTAATTGAAGTTTCCAGTAATTCAACTGTATTTCAGTTTTTCTCATCTCATCCTGGTTCTGATTGTTATTTCTGCTTGTAGATTTAGACTACTAGAAATTGTAATCTCCCGTTATATGTAGTTCTCTCTAGTTTAAGGGGCTAAGGTTTTCCCTTTATTGCAGTTTTGGGGGCACACTAATTGAAATGCTTGATTTTTTTTATTTTGTTGGATTTTTGTAGTTGTTATTAAGCTATTAAGCTGAGGTAGTGACTTCTATTCTGTTTCCTTACTAGTGTTACTCAGCAGTCCTTACTTCTTATAAGTATACTTGGTGAGGAAAGGACTGGTATGTATTGTTTCTTCAACTATTGACTTGTTAATGAGGTTTAAAGAGCTTCCTCCTTGTAGAACAAAGTGTTTGAGCTCACTGTAAACACCCTGTGTTTTAATAGTCTTCTCTTCAAAAGGCTCTGATCTTGGACATTGTTATACAACAGAAGGCCCTGGAGAGAAGATGAAGGAAGACATTTATGCGTGAGCATGATTATAATACAGTATATACATGTATGAAATTTTGAAAAAAATTACAAAACTATTAATTTTTAGAAAACAAAGCAAGAGAAATTAATTTTGGAATGTCTCTGATAGAATATATTTAATACTTGATATAGACCCATTGAGTAAAACCAGTTATTTTTAAGGAAATAGCTGCCAAGAGTAATTTAAATTCAGCCACAATCAATTTGTCTGAAAATGGATAAAATTAAATATGTTGTTTACTGAGCCTACTCTGCTTTTTGTCATTTTCATTATATATATATATATATGTATATATATATATATTTATATATATATATATATATAAAATTCTACATAGTAGTGTGCTATGTAAGTGAAGTAGCTTACAACAACAAACTCACATTGTTGATTAAAGGGACTTCTGTAGGAGGACCTTGGCAAGGTATAATACACATAAATTTTGATGGTATTTAAAGTGTTTCTGGAGAAGTTGGAACATAACCTTGTTTTATAAACAATTATTATAATGACATATTATCCATACCAACTATGAAAAGACTGTATATAAGATCTACAATCATAGTAATATGGCTTCTATTACTGCATTTTTCAGAATGCCAGATGCACAGAATCAAGTGAACTAGGTTTATTTTATAGAATCAAGAGAACTAAGTTCACTTCAACTAAGTTAACGTTGGTATAAGCATATCTTCATTCTTGAATGACACAGTTTGGTTCAGAGTCTTCTGTATGTATTGAAATCATATCTTAGCTCTTTATTTTTATCTTCATTGTTTTCTTTCTGAGTTCCTTTAATTCTCTAATCTTTTATGTGACCATAATTTGATTGGTTTTTACTTTATTCCTGTTTATCTCTATTTTCTTTTTATGTTTTTATATCTACAATGGCTCTTCCTATGTGGTTACCATGATTTTCATAAATATTCTTGTAATTTTAACTATGAATTTTAAGTTGATCATAAATTCAATTACATGTTTACTTGTTTCATATTTTGAATATATTAATAAATTTGGAGAATTGTAATTACTTTTGTTTTGATTTTTTTTTTTTGAGACAGGGTTTTTTTTCTGTGTAGTCCTGGCTGTCTTAGAACTCACTTTGCAGACCAGGCTGACTTAGAACTCAGAGATCTGCCTGTATCTGCCTCCCCGGTTCTGATATTAAAGATGTGCACCACCATGTCTAGCTAATTATTTTTAATATTTCCATCTTTTAACTTTTGTGCTCTAGTTTTATATGATCTATATGGTATCACTTCTATATTATTCTATTTGGCTATATGTTTATCTTTACAGTTCTACATGATCCATTGCTGTTTAGCATCTCTTTTTTTTTTTCAGTTTGAAGATGGCCCCCACAATACATTTCTTATAAATCAGCTCTAGAGTTAATACAATCACTCAGGTTTTAATTGCCAAAGAGACTTTAGTTCCTCCAAATCTTTCAAAGATTTGGTTCTCAGGATATAATATTATTGATTGAAATCTTACCCTTTCTGTACTGTTAAATATATCAGATCCAACTGGTTACAAATGCCTGAGATGTATATTTTACATACCAAAGCAGACCTGGCCACCAGGTTCTCCCAGAAAACCCCAGTCCCTACCTGTTATGGGGCATGGCTAGCATACTGGCCCTCTACTCTGAATCTTCTAGCCCTGAGGCTTGGCTTCATCTCCCCTAGAGGTTCTTCAATAAATAATCCAGATATTTTGCTTCCTGTGTTTGTTCATTCATTTATTCACCTCTCTCTCTCTCTCTCTCTCTCTCTCTCTCTCTCTCTCTCTCTTTCTCTCTCTCCTTTACACTCTCTGCTCATGCATTTTCTCTTTCCCTTCCCACCTGTTCTGCCTCACTCTGGCGATTTCATTGACCCCCCCCCCCCAATGTGGTAAGTTAACACACCCAAGAACTGCCCCAATAAATCTGCCTTTATATTTTAATTTGGCTTGAATTGACTCATTTTGTCAGTGGAGAATACCTATCAACAACTTGTGACTATCTTTTGGCATGTAGGGTCTATGATAATTTATCTATTGATATATTTCTATATCAAATATGTGATATATCAAAGGAAATGTTCACTTATACATTATGCCACTTTTAAAAATTCCATTTGTTTTTCACTTTAGCACCAATCAAAATGGTCCTGCATACTCATTTCATGTCCAGTCTATTTAGAGGCTTGTGGGGTCAATATCTGTAAGTCTATTTCTATTCTAGACTTGGGAAGTCTATGAATAAACTTTCTGTCATTTTATAATTCTTCTTTTTATGAAGCTGCCACAGTATGCAATTTATTTCACTTACTCTTCCTCAATGAGTTTATTCATTTTATGGCATTCTTTCTCTTCTAATTGGATAATTTATCTCCTACTCATTTCACTTATATCTGATTTTCTCTTTTCCTCCTTGAGGCTCTTTGAACATTTTAAGTTTCCATTTTGATGTTTGTATTGTAGTGGAATATATTAGTTTGTACAATTTCTATAATTCTTCTTCTAAAATCATATTACAATGTACCATATGCAGTATCTCATATTCTAATAAGACCTATGCTCTACCATTTAAAGTATAGTAAACATATATCATATGGGGTCCTTTTCTGTAATCATTTTAATGCAATTATTTCTAGAGTATAAACAGCGTGGTGAATGTGGAATTGATGTGGGAACCTCCTCCTTGAGGACAAGATCTAATACTATCAGAGGGTGCTATGCAGCCACCAAGGGAAAAAGTAGTTAATAGTACTTTCTAGTTATAAAGCTTGTAAGATACAACAATGATCAGTATGGCAAGATATCCCTAAAGGAGCTAGAATGGCACTCTAAGCAATAGCTGTCTCATTGGATTTAAGCCTCAGTGAAAAATAGTAAGGAATACAATAATGGACTTCATTGCTTTTTAATGTATATGTATGTGGCTATTAAGATTGTCATTGCAAAAGAATTCCTGGCTGATGTCCAGTGACTGGCCCAACTTGGGATCCATCCATGGGCAGGCACCAAACCCTGACACAGTTACTGATGTCATATTGTGCTTGCAGACAAGAATCTAGCAGGGCTGTACTTGGAGAGACTCTATCAGCAACTTACTGAGACTGATACAGATACTTACAGCCAAGCATTGACCTGAGATTGGGGACCCCTATGAAAGAGGGGAAGGATTGAAGGAACTGAAGGGGATAGCAACCCTATAGGAAGACCAACAGTGTCAACTAAGCCAGACCCCTGGGAGCTTCCAGAGACTGAGCCACCAACCAAAGACCTTGGACCATGGACTGGTCCAAGGCCCCCAGCACTTAGGTAACAGAGGACTGCCTTATCTGACCTCAGTGGGAGAAGATACACCTAGTCCTGTAGAGACTTGATGCCCTAGGGAAGGGGAATGCTGGGGACATAAGGGAGAACTCTCTCAGAGATGAAGGGGGTGATGGGGTAAAGAACTCTGGGAGGGGGGACCAGGAGGTAGGGCAACATTAGAGATATAAATAAATAAAATAATTCCTTAAAAGCACAGTTCTAAGAAATGCATCCAAGAATAAATGATATGTTATTATTTTCTTTCCTTCCTTAAAGATGTGGTCTACTCACTCACTAATTTATGTGTTAACTATCTGTACTGGCATGGAATTGACATATTTCTCATTTGTGTGGAAGAAACATAAATGGGTCATGTAGGTTCACTCACAGAGCAAGGTTTCACCTGAAAAGTGAAAATACAAATGAACAACAGTCAGACTACATAGAAAGTAAAATTCTGACCCATTGTCTGCAGTCCTGCCACTGCACCACAATCTCTGTAATATTTAGTCCAGAATTATTATTTGATTAAAATGTGACAGGTTGCCTAATATATTTTTTGCCCCATATGTTCAGCCTAGGAACAAGCAGACCAGGCTAAATATGATCCTTTAACTAATCCCACAGAGTATTCTACTTCTATTCAGCTTCCAGCTTCTCCATGTTCATAATCTCAACATATCACCCTTCCCATTTCCCAAGTACAAATCTGTCTTCTTCTCCTACTTGCCCTTGAGGTTCTGTCAAATACACACGTTGGAGACTGACTCTCTTGCTAACCTATGTTCTGACTGAATATTGTATGATGAATTGTGTGATAGTGGTGTGGTAGTGCACAATTGTACTTACAGCACTCAAGAGATTGAGGTGTCAGTTCTTAGGAATTCAAGGATAGCCTGAATGTCAAGGTCAGCCTCAGGTACATGTAACCTCCATCTCCAAATGTTTTCAAAGCCTGTGATTGTAAGAGACAGACGAGTGGGGAATTTGCTGTGACATAGTATCTTCTAGAAATTTCAGAATCTGCATTCATAAATCGTACTAACATGATTGACTAAACATAATCCAAAGAAGAACAATGCCAAAAGACATGCTAATGTGAATTCTAGGGTAAAGTCAGGAGGCCTTAACCTTAGATAAAGAACTACAAGAAGCTAAGAAGTGCTTGAGAGCAAGGGGAGAAATAATAATGACCCAATACCAAATGATCAGCCCTGAAAACATATAAAATAATAACCTCATATAGACTGAGAAGGTTGTATTTAGGAATATCTATATTCATATATCTGAGAATATCGAAATATAGATAGATGATAGATAGATACATACATACATACATACATACATACATACATAAATGTAATTTTTAAAAAAGTTGCCATGTATTTTAAAAAGAGAAGGGGGTATAAGGAAGGTTTGGAAGGAGAAAATGGCAGGAGGAATGATATAATTATATTATAATCATAAAAAATAAAGAACACTGTGTTTTTTTCTTATGTAGATAGATGTCTCAGGTCACATACATTTTCTTCCAATTCAGCATACAGTAGAGTTATCCCAACATGCTTCAAACCTTTCATAGCCAATGCCCTACCCACCTAACCCTTGGGAACTCTTCTTGGGTTTTTATCTCATCAGTATTTACAATTCAAACCAGATTGTAGACGGGTGTTCTATTTCCATTTGCAAGCTTTGCTGTGTTAAACAATTTAGAGAAGCTTAGGGTTTTGTTCTTTATGTGGGAAAAGAAGCCAAGTTGGAAATTTCTGTCAAGTTGTTTCAGCTTGCACATGGCAAATTAACAAGGGATGTGAAATTTAAAAACTAGATTCCAGATGAATAATATCAAGCCATCTTGATACTTTCTTCCTTTTAAACAGGAAGATATATCTCAAAATACTTCACTGACAAATGATTTGGTCTTCTAAGGAATCAAGCTACACAGCTAAACACTTCAGACTATAGCTGTAGGTTACATTATGTCTTCCAACAAACCTTTTAACAACTAGTAAAGTAACAGTATCATAAGTACAAAAAAAATTATCTTCTGCTTAGTTTTCATGCCATTCAGATATTTTAAATGTTAACAAAATAAACAGAAAACATTATCAAAAAGAATTAAGCTAATCAATGAACATGTGCTTCTTCTGCTGAAACAGTCTACTTCCATGTGTGATGTGTCAACATCTCTTTCAAGGGGTGGTATTTCTTCAATTATAACCTATCTGCAGTGGGATCATCCTGATCAATTCCTAAACCAAGCTTGATCATCCTGTAGATCATGTTGCATGTGTTTTGTGGATCTTCCAACCTGAAGCCAGATGACAGGAGTGTACTTTCACACTGCAAGATGACCTAGTTCTTCACATACTTGTCATTCTTGTCAACCTTTGCCTTTTGCCTTAAGATTTCAATAATGGCGTGGTCAGGGTTTATCTCCAGATGTTTGTTTGCTATCTTGCGATCTATTGTTGAGTTGTCTTTGAAGGTGTGATTCTCACTATGTTCATTGTCAACACTTGTGGGCTAGTGATGATAAAGCAAGAGTAAGCCACCAGTTGGTTTGACACAACCATCTTTTCCACCTGTTTTTTTCTCCAAGATGTCTTTCATGTTATTGCAGGAGTTTTCTTACTGTTTTTTTTTCTCTCTCTTCTTTATCTTCTGGATGTTCCTATCCTTTTTTGGTAATTGACACTAAGATCTTTTTCTTAAATTTCTTCAGATGTTGCACACAAAATACTCACCAATGGACTCGGTGGTAAAGGTCACTTCTAGGCCATGCTTTCAGTGATATTCCACAGAGGCTCTGTTAGGTACTCAGTTCTAGGTCTAACCTGTGATCAAATAGATGTCCTTCTGGTTTTCCTCCATTCTTGTGTAACAGTCCTTAAGAGAAACAATCTCATCTAAGGAGCAGATAAATAGTAATTCCAACAACTCTGAAATTTTTTTCCAATCTTGACAGTCTTCATGAATTTCAAGCTCTGTATTTTTTGAGAACTGCTCATAAAACCCTTTGTGATTTTCTTTATCTTCTGCTTGTTCAGTGACTAGTTCTGAACATTTTTTGATGAATTTTCGGTAACATTAAAAATGTTTCTTTCCTGAAACATTTCAAGAAAAATATTTAAGTAATTTCAGGTAGGGATATAAATCTTAGGCTAGAACAAAGAAGTAATCTCAGGCAGGGACCTAAATATTGGTCTAGAACAAAGAAGTAATTTCATACAGGAATCTAAATTTTAGGCTAAACAAAGTAGGCTTCAAACATGAAAATGACCTTGGGCTAGGACAAGGAAGTAGGCTCAGATACTTTGGTCATCCTGATAAGCCCTTAGAAACAATGATTATGGGAGTGTTCATGTAATTGGGTTTAATGCCTTGCTTTTTGACTATTTGTGTTTATTCTACTGTTTGTTCCTTGACTCTTGCATCTATTGTACTACTAGACCTCAACCTAGAACTTACCTAATACATGCATGTAATCAAAATGGTATAAAAGCATAAAGAAGGAGTGGGGAGGGATAGGGGGTTCTAGGGAAGGGAAAGGGTGAAAGGGGATGACATCTGTATTATAAGTAAATAAAATACTCAATAAAATAAAAACAAAGTTAAAACAAAAAAGAAATGTAAATAAATAAAATAGTCAATAAAATTAAAAAAAAGAAAAAATATTTAGAGGAAGATTCTTGGAATCTACCTCCCATTCAGTAAAATTTGGATACTCATCCATTAGCTAATCTACAATAGTAAATGTTCAATCATTTGTATTGGGATGAGATTAGTACGCAGGTCCTTCACAGAATATAGTTTACTGAAATCTGTCAAACTCTTACATTTGATCTGATCCCAATCATCTGATGAATTTGAAATGACCTGTTTCAAAAAGATCCCTTTATTCAAATAAAAACTGCTGATGACCATGAACATTAACTGGGAAATGTTGGCCTGGAAGACCTCCAGTGTTTGGTCTTGGGTCTGGGTTTCCTCAGGCATATTTGCTGAGTGACCATGAAGGAAGTATGATAGACATGTCACATGAAGCAACTCTCCACTGTGAAATCTTAGGGTAGCCCAAACCACCTTATATCTGTATTTTCCAAGATCCCTTTACTAAATCAGCCTGGTTTTGGATTTTCTAGTCTTTTCCATTTGTCACCCAGGTGGTAGTCCTGAAATTTTGCCTAGTATGTTCCAAATTCCTCTGACCATTTTTCTGTCTTACCCAGAATATTACGATGGCTTTCTACCCTAAACAGAATAAAATACAAACACCATGTTGTTGCATACTAGGTATTTAGTTAGCTACTGCTTAGTATTTTTCCAGTTTTATCTCTAATGTCTTGGCCATAACATATTCATAGTCTCAGAGCAACCCTTGGTTACATATAAAGACTGTCTAGTGAAAAACAAATATTTCTCTAATATGACACATCCTCCAACTTTAAAACAAACAAAGGCAAAAAGCCATTGTCTCACATTCATTCATTTTTTTCATTACATTACTTCCTTTACTTTGTTTTGTTTTGAACACTGAGTGTCTGTAAAGTAAAAGCTAGGCTAAATCTTACTGTGCAGCCTAGGCTGGCATCAAAACCATGGCAATTCTGCCTCAAGGTCTCAAGTATTAGAATCACAGACAAGATTCATCACTGCAATTTGCCGCCATCAATTTGCTTGGAATCCCTACTAGCTCTTATAATGACCTCAGTTTTGTTAAGACGAAAATACCATGCTTCCTTCCTCCAAAAGGCATGCTTCAAGGACCTCATGTACCTGCTACTCTTTGGTGACCCTCATTGGTTCTCATCCTCTTCAAGTGACTAGGCCAAAAAAAAAAGGTTATCTATCCTTTCATTAATATCAATGGAATTCACAGACATAAACTAAAATAGTAGAGTAAAAACAATTTTTATAAAACACACATTGTGAAGTTAGTGACAATTCCGGTCTTCAGTGATGATTCTACTTGGCAGTAAATGTTTATCTGCCAGAAGCACCCCAAACTGAAAAGGAAAGCTTTATTCATCTAATCTCCACAAAATTCCAAGTGACTTGAACCCTTCCATAACCAATAAATTTATATTTTCCTCTTAAATACTATTTTAAACTATAAAAACACAGGTCCTGAAGTATATGGTATTCTGATTTTATAGATTAGAAGACTGAGGTTATTAGACATTCAGAACGTTTTTGAGGTCATGTTGTCTAGCTCATTAGCAGCACAGCAAAGAACAAAACAAGTTTTGAGTTTCATTCTCCATTGTGGTTTCCATGACATCTCAATGCCTTACAGCTATCACTAATGACATCTTTATCAAGTGAATCTCAGACCAGAAGCATCTCTGTAGACAAACCATCCAGAAGTTAATACTATTTCTGTGTCAAAGCCTGCAGACCACAGTAACTATGCTCTAAAGAGAATTCAAACCACAGAAGTATTTATAGAGTCAGAAATAAAGCGGTAAATAGAATCTATCCAAATTCTTTATTTTTATACAGGAAAAATGAGGGTCAGAAGTGGAAAAAGTTTGCTCAACGTCTCATTAAAACTTGAATGACATCTATAGATTATTAGTGAGTTCTAATAGCTGCCAAATGTAAACACCATTCATTAATCCTATTACTCACCCTGCAGAATTAATAAGCCTATATTGCCCTTGGATTATAGTATGCTATCATTACATGAACACTTCATTGGCACAACCTGTTTCTTAATGTATACTCTTATCACTCTAAAATATTGCCTTAAATTAATTAGTTCAATATTTGACTTTCCTTAAAGTCTGGGTTTAATAGTAAATTTGTATGAGTTCTAAACTTGCCATTATTGCCTAATAGCATCACTACCTTTGGTCAATTAATACATTTTTTGTTGCTTCAGTTTTCTCATACTTAAGTGTTAATAACTGCTAATTCTGGAGATCTATCAATAGTATAGCGTTTACTTAGCATACACGTGGACTTGAGTTCCATCAGAATTATTGAAAAATAGATAAAAATAATAGTGGGGTATTGTGTTGATTTGAATATGCTCAGCCCAGGGAGTGGCATTATTTAAGAGGTGTGGCTTTGTTGATATAGGTGGTGTCACTGTGGGTGTGGGTTCCTACCTCATAAATAAAATAAAATAATATAGCTGTAAAAAAAAATCATTTTCCTAGCTGCCTGAGAGCCCACCTTCTAGTAGCCGACAGATGAATATGCAGAACTCTCAACTACTCCTGCACCATGTCTGCCTGGATGCTGCCATGTTCCTGCCTTATAATACTGGACTGAACCTCTGAACCTGTAAGCCAGCCCCAATTAAATGTTATCCATATAAGAGTTGCCTCAGTCATGGTGGCTGCTCACAGCAGTAAAACCCTAACTAAGACAGAAATTGGAACCAGGGACTGGGGTACTGCTGTGGTAGGCCTGACCATGAATTTGTTTGGGAGAATGTTGATTTTGGAAGTTTGGATTTGGAAAGTAGTAGAATGCTTTAAGTGGAGATTAATGGGCCATCCTAGTAGGAATATGGAAGACTTTGCTTCTGACGGTGATTTGAACTGTAGAAGCCTGGCTCTAGAGGTTTCAGAGGAGGAGACTTTTAATATGAGTCCAAGAGACTGTTCTTGTGATATAGTGAAGAATGTGGCTGCATTTTGCTCTTGTCCAAAGAGTCTTCCTGAGGCTAAGGTAAAAAGATTTATACAAATTGCATTGACAAAGAAAGTCTCAAAAAAGTTCCAGCAGAGATTTTGTTTTTTGGTTAAGTCTCATGAAGAGTGTTCTGAACAAACACTCTTAGGAAAACAAGCTTAGAAATAAAACTATAAAATATGTGGTTCAAGTATTAAAGAGGCACCAGAAAGTGAAATGGAGCTGAATCCTGTGTTAAATTAACTTAAGGGAGGGGTGCCCTTTTACCCAGCTAAATTTTGGCCCAGGTGTGGTTGTACAATCCTTTAATCCCAGGAGGCCAAGGCAAGCAGATCCCCGAGTTCAAGACCATAGCAAGTTTCAAGTAGAGAAAAACTTAAATCCAGGCATGATGGACCACACTTTTAATTCCAGCATTTAGGAGACAGGTATGCAGATCTCTGGTTTCAAAGTCAGTTTATAGAGCAAGTTCCAGGACAGCCAAACTTAGGCAGTGAAAGAATTGGAAAAAAGGAAGCTGTAATAGAATAAGGGGGTCCTGTTCCAGCCCTCACAAGAAGCAGAACTCAGCAGCTTTGGCCATATGACTCTGTCTACGGTCCAGAATAGATGGGATGATTGGGACTCTTGATGCTGATTAGCTTTAGCTAAGAAATTAGTGTTGATTAAGAAGAGATCAACATCACTGGGGTGAAATCTTCTGGGAAGTATTTTCTGAGAGCACAAAGAAACTGTGTTTCAGAGATAGCCAAGGTTATATTTCGTGCTGCAGCTGTACTTGGTAATGTGTAAGAATCACTGAGGTGGTACTGGTTTAGAAGGCATGGAGGGGTCATGAAGTGCAGCTGAGGCTTGTCACTGTGAGAGGCCATGGGAGGTCATTGAAGAAGGTGCATCCTCAGTTGCAGTTGATGGCCCAGGACTGAAGGGGTCATGCAAAAGACTTGAAACTTGGTACCATGAAGAGAACCTGTGAAAGGCTATTGATGAAGCCTAGTTGTAGTAGAAGACTCCAGTGGATTAGAGATGCCAGTACCATGGGATAATCACTAAGAATAGCAGTAGAAGTGGAGTGCATTAACCTGATCTTAGAGTGATATAGAGGGTAGAGCTGGAGATGTGACGCCAGCCCTTTGGAGGAGCCTAGAAAATCATGTGTGGATCTCAGACATTAGAACAAGAAGCTGTAATACTGAAGTTGACTTAGAGACCCTAAGATCTTAAGGATACCAGAGCTGTGGGATACCTGTTGAGAAAAGCCAACAACAGGGAGAACAACAAGACCAAGAGAAAGAAGTTTGTTGCAGTCAACTAAGATGGAAAAGGAGCTGGAGATCTGAAGACTGCTTTGACATCAGACTCAGCAGAGTCTGGAGTTTGCCCAGCTGGTTTCCTGTTTTACTTGGGGGATTAGAGTTAAGTGATTGGATGAATCTCAGAAGAGACTTTGAACTTTGGTTTTTAACATTTTTGAGATTGCTATAGACTATGGGCACTTCTCAAGTTGGACTAAATGTATTTTTTTATTATTATTCTATGGCTAGGTATGGCCCCCATAGGCTTATGTGTTTGATCAAGCCTATGGGGGCCAGTGAGTGGAATGTGATGGTTTGTATATGCTTGGCCCATGGAGTGACATTATTAGGAGGTGTGGCCCTGTTGGAGTAGGTGGTGTCACTGTAGATATGGACTTTATGATTTTCTTCCTAGTTACATGAAAGCCAATCTTCTACAGCCTTCATATGAAGATACAGAACTTTTAGCTCTGCCTCCATCATGCCTGCCTGGATGCTGCCATGATTCTGACTTGATAATGGTCTGAACTTCTGAACCTGTAAGCCAGCACCAATTAATTGTTATCCTTAAAAGAGTTGCCTTGGTCATGGTGGCTGCTCGCAGCTTGAAAACCCTAACCAAGACAGGTCTCACAAATAGATTGCATTATTCTGTGTATATTAATGACACAGAGTGCTAACCAGTAACAGAATTATTGCCAATAAAGAGTATTATCTATATAACCATACCATTTTGCATTCATAAAAATTCTAATATTTTCTAGATTTATAAAGCCATTATATCTCTCTTGAGTTTTACCACAAGCACAGAATTGCTAAGGAAGTAGTACCTATCATAGAAAGGTTTTGTGAGGATTCATGTCCATGAAAGTTAACCATCAGTTAGTTCCCATTATACTTAGGTTCCAAATAGCATCCGCACATATTGAGTCCCAGGACATCACTTGAATCACAAGCTTAATTTACTTTTATTTGACAAAAACTAATGTTCATATTTGAGGATAAAATGTAATATTTTGATATAGGTACACAGTGTCTAAGGAGTTAGTGAGTCTAGATAACAGAAATATCACACTATCAATATCACTTTGGTGATTAGAACATTAAAATGTGATGGCTATGTAATTTTTAAATATGTAACACATTATTAATAATCCTTGTCACATAGTGATATAGGGCATCAAAGTTTTCATGCAATCTCTCTCATCCACCCATCTTCTTTTTTCAGTCTGTGATAAGCACTTGAACTATTCTGCTTATGTGAGAGTAACTTTTAAAGATTTTTTTATTTGAGAAGCTCTACCATTTCTCTTACTCTGCTTTTTCATTTTACTTAATGTGATTTCTTTTATTTCTATACATGTTGTCAATTTCTATTCTTTTAAAAACTACATAATATTTTAACTGCAAGAGAACTACATACAAGTACATTAATCCTTCAAAATGATATAATCAAAACTCAAATTAATTTAAAATCTTCTTTTCCACTCAAAATATACTGCCCTAGAAAATTTTTATTTCTAGATTAGGTAAGATTCTCTAGAGAAAAAGAGTTGATAAAAGGGAATTTATTGAACTGGCTTATTGGCTTCACACTGGATAGTACAACAATGACTGTTTTCATTCTAAGCTTAGAACCTGGTAACTACTCACTTTACGTGGGCTATATACTTCAGTAGTACCAAACTGATGTTGAAGACTTGAAATATTTGTTGAAAAACTCTAGTCTTTAGTTGATAATAGAAGACCAAAAAAGGTTAAGTTTTTAATTCCATTGACAGTGATAGTATAGATGAACTCACAAGACGTGAAATAAGCAGGCAGAAAGAAAGAAAGAAAGAAAGAAAGAAAGAAAGAAAGAAAGAAAGAAAGACAGACAGAAAGAGAGAGAGAAAGAGAGAGAGAGAAAGAAAGAGAGAGAGAGAAAGAAAGAAAGAAAGGAAGAAAGAAAGAAAGAAAGAAAGAGCAAGCTTGTTCCTTTGATTTTCTATCTGAAACTATAGAAGGTATCCCTATATTCGGGGTGGATATTCCCAATTTAATTGATGTAATCAAGAAGATCAATTACAGGCATGGCTAGAGATCAAACATACTGAATACAGGTGTGCTCAGAGAGTCTTCTCATAGAGTTCTAGATCCTATCAAGTTGACAATCAACATTAACTACCACAGGGGTGTTATTGCCATTTTTTTTTAAATAATCAGAATCATACCTGTGGATTTTCATTATGAGCAGAAACGTCTACCTCCATTCATTTGTTTATAGATGTATTTTAGCTGTCCCTTTGCAAGTTCCTTAAAAAACAAACAAACAAACAAACAAACCCAATCCCTACATGTGTACTTCTACTGCTTTAGGGAAGGAATTTATTAGCTCACCTGAACTATCTCACTTCTGATATCATATATAATTGTTCCCCACTAATATAACATCAGTGTTTGAGTCTGGACATATGATGTTTAAAATGATATCTTGACTATGATACCCAACTAATCCTCAAAAATTTTCAATGTCTACCCATTATCTGATGATAAAAGTCACCTTTGTGAAAATTATTTGCCCGCATAATGACCAAATCTCTGGTGTTAGAAATCAAAAATCTCTAAAATGGGACTGCTTACTAGCTCTGAACAGACTATATTGTTGTGTCCAAACTAGAGCTAGCAATAACTTTCATTGTCTTCATGAATTAGGGACTTGGGCTATAAATATGATTTAAATCATTGTTGTAGTTAGTTTTGAATATCAACTTGACACAGTCTAGAGCACTGAGAAGAGAAACCTCAATAGAAGAACTGCCTAAATAAAATTGGTCTGTGATGAGATTATATTTATTGTTAAGTGATATAAAATGTCCCAGCCCACTGTGAGTGGCACTATCATCCAGGCAAGTAATTCTGGACTGTATAACAGAGCCAGCTAAGTGTGAATAGAACCAACAAGAAAGTGAATGAGCAAGTACGGATCCTTCCTTGTTTTTGCTTCAAATTCTTCCTTAAATTAATGCCATGTCTTTCCTCAGTCTCAGCCTATGACTTAAAAAATGTTAGATCAAGTAAATATTTTCCTCCTCCAAGTCATGTTTGGTCAGAATGTTTTATCATAACAGGAGAAGTCTAACTAGAACAGAAATTGATACCAGAAACCTTATGTGTTTCTGTGATGAACCTGATCATGTGGGCTTTATTCCATTGGGTTGTTTGATTGGAGAATTAGAAAGTATTTTAGAGCCTTGAAGTGTAAAGTCATGGAGTGCTCAGCGCTTAATGAGCTGTTATTGTATGTATGATTACACGATAACGCTGAAAACAACTGGGACTGCAGAGGCCTGCATTATGAAGCTTCAGAGGGCAGCAAAGACTCTTTTAGGACCATTTATCTAATATTTGAGGTTAACAATCTGTGCATACACAGAATACCATCTTCAGCTTCCCCTGCCCATGTCCATGCCTCCTGGGATCCCTCAGACTGTCTTATTCTGGCCTTCATTCTCTGCCTCAATGCTGTGTCCCAGCCCCCAATTCTCATAGACACCACCTGCTGAACCACAGGCCAGATGGCCAGACAGGCTATCCTCAGATCTTCTCCACTCTCTCTTTTCCCCCAGATCCAATTCTCGGGGTTGCCCCTAACACAGTACAATACCACCATGCATTGGCCTCCCCTCACTCCAGCCCCAACACCAACAAATATTTCCCTTGAATATCAGCCAAAAATAGGCAACACACAACCAACATACTCTCTGAAATTCCTGATAGGAAACAGAGACCAAGAAACAAAACACCTAAAACCAACAAAGACAAGTCCAGAAATCAGCAGCTAGCAAGCACATGACCATCTCATTAGATGCAAAAAACAACAAAACAAAAAACAAAAACAAAACATCAGCCAACCAACCAACCAACTAAACAAACAAATACTTAAAAAATCAAGCACCTCTTCCTGATAAAAGTCCTGGAAAGAATAGGGATAATTAAAATAGCCATCCTATCAAAATCTGTTTGTCTACAGATTCAAGAAAATATCCATCAAAATTTCAACACAAGCCTTTACAGATCTTTAAAAGGCAATTCTATTTTTTCCTTTTTTATTGAATATTATATTTACATTTCAAATTTTATCCCCTTACCCCATTCCTCCCACAACCGAGGAACCCTTTATCTAATCCCCCCTCCTCCTGCTTCCACGAGGGTGTGCCCCCACCTACCGCCCCACTCCCACCTTACCACCCTCAAATCCCCCCCACTCAGTGTTCAGCCTTCATGGGACCAAACATCTCCTCTCCCACCTATGCCCGACAAGGCTATCCTTCCCTACATATATAGCTGGAGTCATGGGTCCCTCCCTATGTGCTCCTAGGCTGGTGGTTTAGACCCTGGGGAGCTCTGGTTGGTTGATATTGTTGCTCTTCTCATGGGGCCACCAACCCTTTCAGGTCCTTCAGTCTTCTCTCTAACTTTTCCATTGGGAACCCTTGATCAGATCAATGGTTAGCTGTGAGCATCTGTAAAAGGCAATTCTTAATTTCATGTTTACAAAGGACTGATGAAACAATTCTGAACAATAAAAGAAATGCTGGAGGTATCATCATCTTCATGTTCAAGCTATACTATAGAGCTATAGTAATCAAAACTGCATGGTATTGGCATAAAACCAGACACAATAGTCAGTATAATTTAATTGAACACCAAGACACAAATTCATTCACACACTTTGTCACCTGATTTTTCTAATAAAGAAACCTGGAATACACGCTGTAAAAAAAGGAAGCCTCTTCAACAAGTGGTCCTGTTCAAACTGGATTCTGTATGTAGAAGAATACAAATAGATTCATATTTATAACCCTGCAGAAACCTCAAGCCCAAGTGGTTCAAAAATCTCAACATAAAACTGGACATACTGAACCTGAAAGAAAAGAAAGTGGGGGACAGCCTTGAATGTATTGGCACAGAAGACAAATTTTTTGAACAGAACACTGGTAACTCAGACACTAAGATTGACAATTAATAAACAGGACCTCATGGACTGAAAATCTTCTGTAAGGCAAAGGACACTGTCATTCAAACAGGCAGTCTACAGAATGAGAAAAGATTTTTACCAACTCCACAAAGAGGTCTAATACCCAAACCATATAAAGAAATCTAGAAATTGTTTATCAAAGCCCCAAATAATCCAATTTAAAAATGGGGTATAGCTCTAGACAGAGGAATCTCAAATGTCTGAAAAACACTTAAAGAAATGTTCAACATCTTTAGCCATCAGACAAATGCAAATCAAAACTAATTTGAGATGCCAACTTATACATGTCAGAGTGGCTAAAATCAATAACACAAGTGACAGCTCATACTGGCAAGAATTTGGAGCAAAGGACACACTCCTTCATTGCTGGTGGGATAGCAAACTTGTACAGCCACTATGGAAACTAATATGGTACTTCCTCTGAAAATTGGGAATTGAACTTTGGCAAGACATAGATATAATACTGTTTGGCATAGACCTGAAGGATGCTCAATCCTAGTACAAGACATTTGCTCAACTATGTTCTTCTATAAAACTTTATTCATAATAGCCAGAAACTGGCTATTATAGCCAAATACTAGATATCATTAATAGCCAAAAACTCCATATCACTTAAGAGAAGACTGGATAAGGAAAATGTGATACATTTACACAATGGAGTATTATTAAGCTGTTTTTTAAAATGACATCATGAAATTTTTAGGCAAAATGGACGCAACTAGAAAAAAAAATCCTGAATGAGGTAACCCAGACCCAGAATGGCAACGATATTATGTATGTGTTTGCTTATAAGTAGATGTTAGCTGTTAGGTAAATGATAATGATACTAAAATACACAGACCTATAGAGGCTAAATAACAAGGAGGGCTCTAGGAAAGACACATGGACATCCCTGGCAAGGGAAAGTAGAATAAATTTTGTGAGTGCACTGGAGAAGGTGTAGACTGGAGCAGAACAGATCATGTGGGAGGAAGGGATGGAAGAAGATGGTGTGGAAAGAGACCACTGAATTTGGGGAGCACACAGGGGTGTGGAAACCTACTGCAGTGGAAACTTTATACAATCTATGAGGGTGATCCTAATGATGACTCCTAGTAATGGAAGATGCAGAGTTTGAACTGGCCATCTTGTGTAGCCAGGCAAGACTTCCAGTAGTGAAACTGATATGCATTTAGTTTAGTTGTTGGCCAAGGGGGTTCCATGGAGATCTCTAAACCACTGAGGCTAGTGCTGAGACAGATTTTTGCCCTCTGAAAACTGATAGTTGAGCCCCTAGATAACATCCACACAGCTCATTTAAGGTAAAGAGGTCAACCTGATGCCTGTATGGATCCTTCACCCTCTGTTTTTGTCCCTTTGGTGCAAGAAGTTACCCTGCAGGTGACCTAAAGAGAAATCTGGACACCAACCTAGCCACAAAACTCTTAACCTACAATTTTCCCTGCCTGTAAGATGTGCTGGGGAAAAACATGGTGTAGAATTTGTAGAAGTAACCAACCAATGTTTTATTTAATTTGAGACTCATGTGAGGGAGCCCAAGAATCAAGAACCAAGGCTGGATAGTCCAGAGACCTAGGACAGAATGAAACATGACTGGTCAAAAGGAAAAAAAGAAACAATAAAATGATTCCTAATGATAATCTCCTATATTCTTGTATTGGTGCCTTGTTTGGTTGTCATCTGAGAAGCTTCTTTGGCCAGAAGATGGGAGCTGTTGCAGAGACCTGCACACAGATATTATGAAGTGAATGAGTCTAAATTTGAGGTCTTTGTGGGGTCCTTCCTCTTGTAGCTTGGAGAATCCTCTAGAAGAGGGGGAGGAAAGATTCTAGGAGTTATAGAGGATGAAGGACATCAGTAAAGGAGGAACCAGTGGATCAATTAAACAGAGTGCATACAGGCTCACAGAAACTGAAATGGCAAGCACTGGATCTGTAGGTGACTGTACCACGTCTTCTGTGCTTATGCAATGGTTGTTAGCTTGGTGTTTTTGTGAGACTCCTAATAGTGAGAGTAAGTGTATCTCTGACTATTTTACTTGGCCTTGAGACTCTTTTCCTGCTATTGAGTTGCCTTGCCCAGCCTCAGTATGAGAGCTTTTGCTTTGTCTTATTGTATCTTGTTTTGTCCTGTTTAGCAGTTGTCTTTTGGAGGCCAATTCCTTTATGAAATGAAACTAAGGGGCAGTAGATCTGAGGGTAAGGTAAGCTGAGGGGAAGCTGGAAAGGGTGGTGGGAGGGGAAATTGTGGTAAAGAAGTGATGTAAGCAAGAAGAATTTATTTCAAAACGAACAAAACAAAAACAATGAGTGCTTGGCTGGTCAGCTGAGGCTGAAGAATCAGCTGTGATTAAGAAGAGTTCAGTACCATTAAGGTGAAATCTTTGCATTTCTAGGAAAATAGATGCTGGTCAACTTGGTCTAAAAGATCCGTTGTGTTTATTAAGAGCTCAGCATCATTGAAGTGAAATCTTATGAAAAGTCTTTCTTCAAAGACAGCAAATAAAA
Organism: Rhabdomys pumilio; assembly: GCA_030674055.1. Taxonomy (NCBI): domain Eukaryota; kingdom Metazoa; phylum Chordata; class Mammalia; order Rodentia; family Muridae; genus Rhabdomys; species Rhabdomys pumilio. The sequence continues at coordinate 72,388,822 of JANHMN010000005.1, read as the reverse complement.
GCTGGGAGTCAGGGGTACTAAAGCTGCATCTCAAGAAGGCAGATGAACTTAGCAACATAGAACTGTTTACCTACACATGTCTTCTTTCCACTGCATGAAAGATGAAGGATTGTGGATGTCATGTGGGGAAGATGGGACTTGATACTATATGGCAGTTTTAGAGTCCCTGAACTGAAGCCAGGAAAGGCTATTGATGAAGGTACAGTTTCAGTTGCACCAGACACCAGTATATTGAAGATGCCAGTATCATGGAATATTCACCAAGGGTAGCTTCAGTTGTAAAGCAGAGTTTATTCAAGCATAGGAGACAGATTGTGAATGGCAGAGCTGGATATATGGAACTGCCTAAACCCTTTGGAACCCACAAGACAAGTGCATCTAAGATGCCAGACACTTGAGTTACAGGATTTTGGTTTTGCTCAAGTGTGATTCTTTATCCCCTAGTTCTTAAATTTTGGAATAAGAAAGTAAGGGATTTTTAAAAATTTTATTGGAACTCATAGCTAAGAGACTTTGGATTTTTAAAAAATCTTGATATTTTTAAAGGTGTTGTTTTTTTAATGACTGTAAAATTTAAAAGCTGTGTTATGTTTTATGTAATGATATAAATATAGGGATACATAGACTTAAAGTTTACAGTTTCAAGTATTATGCTTCAGGTTAACAAGTACTAGAATGTCCTTGTTACATTTAACTGTCATCTTGGTAAATCCTAAAGTCTTCTGAGAAGAGAGTCGCAACTGAGGGATTACATACATGAGATTTGTCTTTTGACATGACTGCAAAGGATTCTCTTGATTATTGACTGAGGTCACAGTGTCTAACCTAGGTAGATAGATGGCCTTGGGTACATAAGAAAGCTAGTCAAGAATGAGCCAGAGAGTGAACCAGTAGTCAGTGTTTATAGTGTCTGCTTTGAATCCCGTACGTAAGTTTCATTAGAGTTGAAGTAACAAAAGTGGAAGTTATTTGTATTAGATACATAGCTGTTATAAAGAGATTCTAGGTTTTAATTCAAGTCCAATTTTATAAAGCAGTTTTCTTTTTTTTTTAATCGCAATCACAATCCAAGTGTAGGGAACAAAAGCAAAAAGGACACTGGAAATATTTTAGGTATTAACTTTATGGGGGGATTTATTCACATTCATATTCTTATTATGTTTCATTAACATAAACATCCAATCCCACAAGACATAAAACAACAATTTAATCACTCAGAGGTCTTAGATTTCTTTCATATCTAACAGAAAATATATGCTTAGTAAATTTTTAGAGAATGGATGAATGAATGATTTGTTTAACCAAAGATATTTTTTTATAACTGAAAATGGGAGGAGAGAATGTAGCCTGAGGATTTTGTAGGCAGCCACTATGTTTATTAAAGTTTTTTATTTATTGTATATGTGTATGTATATATATGTATAAATTTCATGTATGCAGCTGCCTCTACAATATGGAAGAAGTCATTGGATCACCTGGAATTGGAGTCAGGTTGTTGTGAATTGCCCAATGTGGGTTTTTGAATTTAACTTAGGTTCTATAGAAGAATAGGTAAGTGCACTTAACTTCTGAACCATTTCTCCAGACTCCAGTAATGGTGTTTTCATACTGGTTCACAGTTTGGAACAAATAAATGGTTTAGATATGGTTTATTTCTAGACAAATATTTAATCCATCTTGGGCATATTTTATGTGTATTATGATAGAAAGTTCAGTTGTCCTAATGCCATTCTTTAAAAAAAAAAAACAAAACATTTTTATCCATTGGGCATTCTCTGAAGCTTTTGAACAGATAAATTGACAATATATATGCAACATTTGTGTAAAATATATGTTTTGTAGTGCCAGGAACTGATCTTGAGAATTCATGCATGGTAGTCAAGTACTATACCACTGATGAATGCCTCTGACTCCTTAAAATATATTAAGTTATTGAACTAGGTTGAAATTCCCCAAATATATTCAGAGTCTAATATCTGAAACTTGTGAATATTTCAATAGATAGTATATGCATGTTACTAATTTAAGAATTTTGAAATGGACCTTCTGGTCTGGGCCTGAGCACTCAACAGATCCTGAGAGATAACTCTGCACCCAATCTCACAGAACCCAGAGGAAGCAGGGCTCTCAGGAGCTCTAAGCTGGGCAGTATCTTAGGTAAGGAGGCAGCAACACTCATACTAGACAGAAAGTAACTGGGACTCAATGGGACCCAGGAATTCACTCCTGGGCGGGAGTACAGGTTCCTTCCTGTCTGGGCCCGAGTACAGAGCAGATACCAGGAGGCAGCTGTGTACCCAACCTCACAAAAGCCAGAGGTGGCAGGGCTTCCAGGAGTTCTAACCTGAGCAGTATCTCAGGTCAGGAGACAGCAATACTCTACCCAAACAGGGAGTAACCGGGACCCTGTGGGTCCCAGAAATTCACTCCTGGCCCAGAGCACTGGTTCCTTTCTGTTTCCACCTGAGCACTGAGCAGATCTTGGACCTCAGCTCTAACCCCAGCAGCAAAACCCATCCCAAACAGTTCTGACACAACCAAGATAAGAAGAAAGACAAGGCTCCAGTCAGAGACAGCTCAGGTAGCACCAAGGAGATCCAGATGGCAAAAGGCAAGCGCAAGAACACAAGCACCAGCAAGCCAGGGTACTCAGCTTTATCAGAACCTAGTTCTCCCACATTAGAAAGTCCTGAATTACCTATATCACCAGGAAGGCAAGATTCAGATCTAAAATCACTTCTAATGATGATGATAGAGAACTTTAAGAAGGACATAAATAATACCCTCAAAGAAATTGAGAAGAACACAGATAAACAGGTGAAAGCCCTTAAAGAGGAAACACAAAAATCCCTTAAAGAATTACAAGAGAACACAACCAAACAGGTGAAGGAATTGAACAAAACCATCCAGGACATAAAAATTGAAGTAGAGACAATCAAGAAATCACAAAGGGAGACTACCAGAGATATAGAAAATCTGGGAAAGAAATCAAGAGTCATAGATGCAAGCATCACCAACAGAATACAAGAGATAGAAGAGAGAATCTCAGGTGCAGAAGATACCATAGAAAATATTAACACAACTGGCAAAGAAAACACAAAACACAAAATGTTCTTAACACAAAACATCCAGGGAATTCAGGACACAATGAAAAGACCAAACCTAAGAATAATAGGTATAAAAGAGAGTGAGGATTCCCATCTTAAAGGGCCAATAAATATCTTCAACAAAATTATAGAAGAAAACTTCCCTAAGCTAAAGAATGAGATGCCCATAATAATCCAAGAAGCCTACAGAACACCAAATAGACTGGACCAGAAAAGAAATACCTCCCATCACACAATAATCAAAACACAAAATGCACAAAACAAAGAAGAAATTTTAAAAGCAGTAAGGGGAAAAGGCCAAGTAACATATAAAGGCAGACCTATCAGAATTACAGCAGACTTCTCACCAGAGACTATAAAAGCTGGAAGATCCTGGACAGATGTCATACAGACCCTAAGAGAACATAAATGCCAGCCCAGGATACTATACCCAGCAAAACTCTCAATAACCACAGATGGAGAAACCAAGATATTCCATGACAAAACCAAATTTACACAATATCTTTCCACAAACCTAGCACTACAAAGAATAATAGCAGAAAAGCATCAATACAAGGAGGGCAATTATACCCCAGAAAGAGCAAGAAAGTAAGCCTCTTCCAACAAACCTAAAGGAAGATAACCACATAAACAATGCCTCCACTGTTAACAAAAATAACAGGAAGCAACAATCATTTTTCCTTAATATCTCTTAACATCAATGGTCTCAATTCCCCAATTAAAAGACATAGGCTAACGGGCTGGATACACAAAGAGGACCCAGCATTTTGCTGCATACAGGAAACCCACTTCAGTAACAAAGACAGACACTACCTTAGAGTAAAAGGCTGGAAAACAATTTTTCAAGCAAATGGTCCTAAGAAACAAGCTGGAGTAGCCATTCTAATATTGACCAAAATCAATTTTCAACTCAAAGCTATCAAAAAGGATAAGGAAAGACATTTAAGACTCGTCAAAGGAAAAGTCAACCAACATGAACTCTCAATACTGAGCATCTATGTGCCAAATACAAGAGCACCCACTTTCATAAAAGAAACCTTACTAAAGCTCAAAGCACACATTGAACCTCACACAATAATAGTGGGAGACTTCAACACCCCACACTCAGCAATGGACAGATCATGGAGACAGAAACTAAACAGAGATACAGTGAAACTAACAGAAGTTATGAACCAAATGAATTCAACAGACATTTATAGAACATTTCACTCTAAAACAAAAGAATATACCTTTTTCTCAGCACCTCATGGTATCTTCTCCAAAATAGACCATGAAGAGAGTGTACACTAGCAGTTTGACAACACACCTGAAACCTCTAGAACAAAAAGAAGCAAATACACCCAAGAGGAGTAGAGGGCAGGAAATAATCAAACTCAGGGCTGAAATCAACCAAATAGAAAAAAAAAAAAGAACTATACAAAGAATCAATAAAACCAGGAGCTGGTTCTTTGAGAAAATCAACAAGATAGATAAACCCTTAGCCAGACTAATCAGAGGGCAGAGAGACAGTATTCAAATTAATAAAATCAGAACTGAAAAGGGGGACATAACAACAGAAACTGAGGAAATCCAAAAAAATCATCAAATCCTACTACAAAAGCCTATACTCAACAAAATTGGAAAATTTGGATGAAATGGACAATTTTCTAGACAAATACCAGTTACCAATGTTAAATCAGGAGCAGATAAACCATCTAAACAGTCCCATAACCTTGAAAGAAATAGAAGCAGTCATTAAAAGTCTACCCACCAAAAAAAGTCTGGGACCAAATGGTTTCAGTGCAGAATTTTATCAGACCGTCAAGGAAGACCTAATACCAATTCTTTTCAAACTATTCCACAAAGTAGAAACAGAAGGAACACTACTCAATTCATTCTATGAAGCCACAATCACGCTCATACCTAAACCACATAAAGATCCAACAAAGAAAGAGAATTTCAGACCAAACTTCCTAATGAATATCGATGCAAAAATACTCAATAAAATTCTCGAGAACAGAATCCAGGAACACATCAAAACAATCATCCATCAAGATCAAGTAGGCTTTATCCCAGGAATGCAGGGCTGTTTCAATATATGGAAGTCTATCGATGTAATCCACTACATAAACAAACTCAAAGAAAAAAAATACACGTCCTTCAACAGAGGAATGGATACAGAAAGTGTGGTATATTTACACAATGGAGTACTACTCAGCTATTAAAAACAATGAGTTCATGAAATTCTTAGGCAAATGGATGGAGCTCGAGAATACTATCCTGAGTGAGGTAACCCAATCACAAAAGAACATACATGGCATGCACTCACTGAGAAGTGGATATTAGCCCAAAAGCTCACAATACCTAAGACACAATGCATAAATGCATAGACCACATGAAACTCAAGAGGAGGAAGGAAGACCAAAATGTGGGTGCTTGGGTGCTTTTTTCTTTTTTAGAAGGAGTAGCAAAATACTCAACCAGAGCTCCCAGGGTCTAAACCTCCAGCCTGAGAAGGACTCATGGCTCCACTTTTATAGGTAACTGAGGGTGGCCTCGTTAGGCATCAGAGGAAGTGGAAGGGCTGTGGTCCCCAAAAGTTTGGATCCCTAGTGTTGGGGAATGCAAGAGCAGGGAGGTGGGATTGGGAGAATGGTGGGAGCACACTCTCATAAAAATTGGAAGAGGGGATATGGGATAAGGGGTTTTGTGGGAGAAAGGAAGAGAGGATGACAGTGAAAGGTAAATAAGTAAAATATCCCATAAAAAAAAAACAGATAATGGGTCTGGCAAAAAACTAAAAAAGAAGATAGTTTACTTGTTTCAAAGGATTTTCAAAAGTTTACAGGAGATGCTTATTGGCTAAGATCTTATTTTAAGCTCTTCACAAAAGAATTTATGTCTCTGTTTAACATTCTCAAGAGAGATGCAAATCCTAATTTTCCTCAACAATTAACTGACAAAAGAGAAGTAATTTTACAAAAAGTAGAAGTAGCTCTTATTAATTGATATATTATATAGACTGATGAATTGTTGGCTGTTTTATAATAATCCTTTGATAAAAGAGATTATCAATAAAGAATTATATTTCTTTAAATAGTGTCTTCATGACTCTCTGAGGGTGGAAGGAGCATGCCTTGTTTACTCTTAACTTTCTAAAACTGAAAGCTCATGGCAAATCCGCCACTGATTGCCTCTGGCATTGCTGAGACCAATAAAAACTATGCCACAACTATGTAGAAGGACCCTCTTACCCTTAAATGGAATGGCCAGGATCCAGTTCCTATATGGGGCTGAGGATTGATATGCCTGTTTGATACCACAGAAGGCACAGCTAAATGGCCGCCAAAAAGATTAATGAATTAAATAGATACCCCCACAAAACCAGGCCCAATTATAAATAAGATGAATAACAATTGACATCCAGGGAAGAGAAATTTCCCTGAGAATTCCCTTCCTTTTTCCTTTCCAGGTAAAAATTAATTACCCATGATGTCTGCTGTTAGGAGTTCTAATCCTGATGCTGGCCTCTGGACTTATATTACTCAGACCTCTGATGGGCCTTTGACAAGGACATCAAACAGCTATAGATTGACATCACTAATCTGAAAACTCCCTCGTTTTGCTGTCTGATTTGATCTCCAAAAATTGCAAAGGACTTTGTTGGACTTGATTTTCTCTTTTACAATTGAAAAGACTGTGGACAGCTCTAGACTGTGCACAGCCCTTAAAGAAGAATGTTGTTTTTACATAGACAAAACAGGGATGATTAAAGAGAGCATGAAAAAGGCCAGAGAAAGTCTTGAGAAAAGACAGAGAGAGAAAGAGAAAGAGAAAGAGAAAGAGAAAGAGAAAGATGAGAGTTTGTACAAAAATTGGTCTTCAACCTCTCTATGATTGTTAACCCTACTTCCTTCCATCTTGGGACCATTAATTGAGTTATTTTTGCTTATTTCCTTTGGTTCCTGGGCCTTAAATAGGCTGACTAACTTTGTGAAACAACTGATAGATAATCTGACAACAAAATCTATTCAGATACATTATCATAAGTTATCTATGGAGAACCACGAGACTCTAGATGAGGTTGTTACTCTATCCAGGGTGTTCCCAAGTCCCATTTCCACCCAACCTAAAAGAGGGGACTTCCGCCCTAGACCAAGCAGAGAGGGGCCACCCAGAATTCCCTCTGTCTGGTGATCTGAATTCTTGCTTAGGCTGCGAGGCTAAGCACAGCAAGGGAATATAAATAAAAGTTAAAAATATGTTTCTGGGTTCCCTGAGGGACAAGCCTGACTGCATAGGGGTTGATGTCAAAAGTATCCCCTCTCTAGGAAAAAGACATCAGGATGGGTATGGCCCTCATGCCTCATAGGACAACAACAGGAGGACTGGAGCCATTACAAGGTCCCCTTTTATTACTGGAGGTCAGGCCTCTATCCCCGCCTTGGCAAGATTAGAATCACCACAGCCCTTCTATACTTGGAGAAGGGAAGAGATGTCAGGGGCAGCCCTGCTTATACACTGAAGGCCTAAAATCAGCCATAAGCCTAAAATAAGCAATAGGCCTGACATACATGCCTGCTAACACAAAGTCTTGGGTCTCTATGGAAAAACTACTATTTTGTGGAAATCTACCAGCCCGAGTAGTCATAGACCTTGTAAATAGGCAGCCTTGGCAGATAGTACCAAATTAGATAAGGACAAGTAAATCACAGGCAGAGTCATAGTGACCTGACCCCTGAACCTTCACCTAGCTGATACCCTGTTCTGAAAGATATCTGTACCCCCCTGAACACCTATGCTCCTGTGTCATCCTCTTCCCCACATCCTGCATTTTTGTGTTTATAATCCCTGTGTTAAAAAGTAAAAATTATGATTTGATATAAAAAAGAATGCAATAATTCTTTAAAATTTTCTCAAATTAAAATAAAATTTTGCTGAACCTTAAAAAAATTTTTAAAAAAGGAATTTTAAAATGTGGAAATTATCCTAGGATTTCCCTCCCCAAAGATATCATAAGTATCTTTATAGATGAAGAAAGTCTGTGCTTGTTGGGTATGGTTTTGTACATAGAACATGGAGATCCAAGATATGCAAAGAATTTATTATAAATGCTGGCAAAAGGCAAAAAAATCATTCCCTATACACTTTGTAGGGTATATAGCCTATTTTCCACCTTAATTTCAACTCTATGAAATTTTGACTTGGACTCTTAACCACTAAAATGATAAAACAATAAAATGTGTAATTTTAATGTTCTGTATTTGTTATAACTTGTTATTCTAACCATAGAAAAGGAATATAGCTGTTGATAATGAAAGGAAAATAACTAAGATAGAATACTGACAACACTCTGATCCCACCCCCAGTGATGATACAGGTCTTCCAATAGGGGCACACTTCTTAATTCTTCCCAAAACTACCAACAGGAACCAAACTTTCAAATATATGAGCATATGAGGGTCTTTTTACTTTAAATCATCGCATTTCACTCTTTTGCCCCCATTGGCTTGTAGTCATATCATAATGAAAAATGCATTATATTTGCATAAGCTTTGACTTGTTGGTATTTGTTGTTGTTGAATAATCGTGTCTATGCTTTAGGAGAAGATTCTTTAGTCATTTCCTTTTAAGTCCAAAGCAACTAAGAAAGCATTTAACTGGAGGCTTCCTTATAGTTTCAGAGAGTAAATCCATTTCTATCTTGGCAGGAAGTAAGGCAGCGAGGGCAGCAAGCAGCCAAGCATGGGACTGGAGCAGTAGTTGATAGCTTACATCTGACATCTGACCCACAACTGCAAGGAAGAGACGAGAGAGAGAGAGAGAGAGAGAGAGAGAGAGAGAGAGAGAGAGAGAG
>JANHMN010000005.1:72364060-72379479 GCA_030674055.1 Rhabdomys pumilio | reverse complement strand
GGAGAGAGGAGAGAGGAGAGAGGAGAGAGGAGAGAGGAGAGAGGAGAGAGGAGAGAGGAGAGAGGAGAGAGGAGAGAGGAGAGAGGAGAGAGGAGAGAGGAGAGAGGAGAGAGGAGAGAGGAGAGAGGAGAGAGGAGAGAGGAGAAAGGAGAGAGAGAGAAGAGACTGGAGTGGCAGCTGGAGTAGGCCCCAGTGATTTATGTCCTCTAACAAAGACACACCTCTTAGTCATTCCCAAAATTGTTCCATGAATTAGAGACCAAGTATTCGTCTTATTGAAATCATTAAAGATGCACCTATGAACTCACAGACTATGGCAGTATGCACAAGACCTGTATGGTTCAAGGCAGATTGGATCACAGCACTGAGAAAGAGAAATGAACGAAGTCCCATTCTTAACTAGGAAGCCATTTGCAACTGATACTTGCTGGTAAAGGGAAAATCAGTTTTATCTAATGGAGTGTCACTGGTTTTATTAACCACATTCTGGGGCAGGCCCCATAATCAGAAATAGTTGGGCAACACAAAGCAGACTCTATATTGTTAGTGTGTGTGTGTGTGTGTGTGTGTGTGTGTGTGTGTGTGTGTGTGTAGGGATAGAAAGGTGGAGGGGTTCTTATATCATTGTATACATTTTAGTCCATTGGCTTTTTGTTTGTTTTGATTTTCTTTTTTTGGTAGTATTGTATTTTGTGCTTTTTGCTTTCTAAGTAAGAGAAAGAATATAAAGTTGGGTGAGCAGGGAGGTGGGAAGGATCTGAAAGGACTTTGGGTAGGGAAACACAATCAAATATACTGTATGAAGATTTTTTAAATGTGTCTAGAGATTGAAATTTAAGAACCATTAGCATGTTGAAGGTATTTCAAACAATGAATCTAGAAAGAGCCATGTTGGTTCTCTTAAGATGAATGTCAAGCTGTATTTTCAGGTAAACCTTTCAAAGCTGAACATATCATTTCATCTCAAATATGTGCTTCTTTCAGTGCTATGTATTCAAATCTTTGGTACAACAGATCAAAAAAGTCTTGCATATTTTCTCTCATATGTGGAAAACTGCAGAAGTAAAGAGAATGAATGCCAGAAATCACTACAAATCTGAAAAAGGGAAATGAAAAATGGCTATAAAAGATGGGTATTAGAGAAGGTAGTCTGATTAAAGTACCTTATATACACCTACATGATGTCATAAGAAAATCCATTATTTGTTTAATTAATAGATACTGAGAGCATTTTTGCTGCCTAAGTTTCTGGAAAAGGGGATAACTGACTGTTCAGCTCTATATAGAACATTTATATGACTGCCTCTAAGATTCATGGAATGTTGCAAAATAAGGGACAGGGAGACTATAAGAGGTAGAAGGCAGAGAACAGGACAGCCAAATGCTATATTGAGTATGCCACAGGCACTGCATTCATTAATACATAAGAGCTATGGCTGCCGATAGTAGACCTGTATAAGATTGAACCTGTCATCAGCTAGTCATGGATAGAAAGGGGTTGATGGGGCATATCCATCTCTGCTAAATTACTATCTAGTACTGAAATTATCATTTCATCTCAAATATATCATTATTTGGGAGGGATAGGCACTATCTTAAGCTCTGTATCCAATGGTGACCTCACCAGTGTTCAGTGAATATCTCAGTACCCATTGCCATAGAGATAATCTCAGTTTGCAAATCAAAACAAAAGGATATATACCTCAGGCAAGGAGGAGGTATGGGATGTGTAACAGTCAGACAGTGGGCTGGGAGGGGGAAATAAAATCTGGAGTGTAAAAATATAAATAAATAAAAGATGAAAACCAAAACCAAACCAAAACAAAACAAAAACCCAAAAATATAAAGATGGGCGAGAAACAATGTAAGGAATATGGGAGAATTTACAGGAGTTGACTAGAAATAAGAAGGTGGGTGATAGGAGTAATCAGAACCCATAGATGTATTGCATAGATATATAGGATTGTCAAAGAACAAACTAAATTAATAAAAATATTAAAAACTAAGAGTATCTCCATCTAATAGTCATCTAAACCAAAAAATATTAATTTTCTTAAACATTGCCTTTTTTCATTCCTGCTCATTTTAGTTTCAAAATATTTCTTTAACCAATTTTTTCAGTTAGTTAGTCAGAATTTTTGTTGTATATCATCAGAACTACATTTATGTTTTCTTAAATATTTATACTACTGTTACCCTACTTTCTCCAAATCCATAATTCTTATCTCTCCCAGAGATGTATCTAAAAATAGTGCACACTCATAGAATTCATGTACTTCAAATTGTTCTGTCATTCTGCATTGATATTTTATGTGTTCTATTATTCAATATATATTTATTCATCATTCACTATGAGCCAGACACTGTACCAGTCATAGGGGATCCAAGGTGAGAAAATGTAGAGTCATTGTTTCGTGGAGGTCACAATGAATAAAACCTGAGAGCTTTGTCAGAGGGTGCAAAGACTCCATCACCAGGATGCTGTATATCTTTTTAACTTTATTGCTGCTGCTGCTTCTCTTTACTTCCTCATGCATTTCAGATATAAGGAGCTTTTTGCCATTTTCCTTAGGGCTCATGTTTTTTAATTCCACTTCTTCTCTTCAATATTCTCTTCTCTGCTTGGAGCACCATTTAGGTCCCCTCTTCATTTAGATGCAACAATTTATCTTTAAAAGCATTCTGTTTCTTATCTATTGAACAGTTTCTCTAATACCTTAGGCCCACTCCTATACAAACATATCATAATCACAGAAACTATTTTTTAGTGTAGTCATCATCTCCTCTATTTATAAGTGGCTTGAAATTATGAAAAATAAATTAAAGCACTGAAAGATGATTTCTTTAAGTCCTGACAATCGAGTAAATACTTGAATTTCCTTAGAATACAGCAACCATTTTAAGAGGAAATGAATACGTAGGAAGTGTGAAAACAGAAGCCTGGTTGGCAGTCACGGATGTTACTTCTCATATAGAGTCTTGGAGATGGATACCTTAGCTCTGAAGATGGTATTTCAAGGAAATGAGATTCAGTTCCTAGAGAAGATAAATAGCTGTTTTAAAAGGACAAAAGATACACTCACTATTGTAAATCCTGTGCAGTAAATGCCCCAAGGAAAGAAGTACAAAGACGAGCCCAAGTATTGGCTAAAATAATAAATACACAAACTTCACCGGGCAGGCATTTTAAAGAGAACAGGGATTGTGCCAGAAACCCAGATTGTTTCTATCTCTTAGTGTCAAGGTTTGGAGAGAACAAGTGCTTTGAGTTATATAGTTTTCAAAGATAAGACCTCATTTATTTATCTTTGTATCTTTACTTCACACCCCAGGCACCAAACAGACTGATCCAATCAGGTCCCGAGAACAGCAAGAGTCACTTGACTTGAGCTGTGATAATATATATGAGATTTTCTTGGTATATGCCAGCCTGGGTAGGAGCTTTTCCCTAAATCCGTAGAACTGAGCATTCAGGTTGTGGGTCTGCATTTCAAATTACTGGTGTAGGGGATTAGTAACTGAGTTGAATGGTAAGTGCCTACTATGGGCAAGGGTGTCAGCTGGTGTAGTAGGCTGTTCTTATAAGAGAACTACTCTAAGAACTAAATTTGCTGCCCTCAGAAACTACATTTTTTTTTTTTTGCTAGAGAAGAAGAAAAATACACAAAAAAGATATCCTTTGCACTAAGTGAGAGATACCAACAATGAGTGGTTCACATACATGGTAAAAGGAGCAATTTTCCACCATCATTTTAATCAAGAAGATTCATTGTTCATGGTTATAGCTCCCTCCACAGCCTCTTGAGCAGCTAGTTTTGGAAGAAGAGGACATTAATGAAACCAGGAGGCACTAAAGCCTGAATAGACATTTCCCAGCATGGTTGAGTACATCTAGATTGAGATCCTTGAATTAATACTCTCGCCAACTTGAGTTGTTTTTAAAGTTTCTATCTACTTGTAAAGAGCTGGAACATTTTGTTCTCAATTCTCTAACCTCTATGAGAAACCTGATATAAAGCAATCACACTCAGCTTTTCACATGTCCCTGACAGAGCCATAGGGCTGCAGCTTTTACATATGCCTAGAGAAAGAAATCACTTGCTGCAGTTTTTATTATCTGACATATTAAATTATTGAATTATTTTTCTATTATAAACACAACTGAAAATCTAAGAAACCAAAATTCCAAATCAAAGCAAATAAATATTAATGAGAAAAATGTTCAAATGAGTGGGTGCCAGGTATTATGTGCCACAAACAATATATGAGCCAGTAAAATACAGTGATCATTTAAAGAAGCAAAAGGGAGACAGTGCAATGTCTCAGTGGGTAAAATCACTTGCTGCTAAGCCTGTTGACCTGTTTGATTTTCAGGATGCACATGGTAAAAGGAGAGATGAACTCCTTCAAGTTGTCTGCTGACCTCCACAGGTACTCCATATCACATGCACACAATTCATACACACACACACACACACACACACACACACACACACACACACACACAGAGAGAGAGAGAGAGAGAGAGAGAGAGAGAGAGAGAGAGAGAGAGAATGTTTGCAAATAAACAAATAAATAGATTTAAAGAGAAAAATGGATACTAAGGCTAAAAATAATTAGGTAAACAAAAGCATATAGTGATACTACTGGGAAATTCAGTTTATAGACACAGGCAATGAGGGTACAAGGGTGATGAAAGTGTTTCCAACCTAAAGATAACAAAAACGTCACACTTAGACCCTGAGTTTTTCAGCTTATTGACTTACACTTCTGTCATTATTTCATATAATTCCTATAATATGTACTTTTCCAGACTGGAGAGACATATGTTACTATTGCAGAGAACCTAGGTTTGGTTCCCAGCAGCTATATAGCGTTTCACAACCAACCATAGCTTCAACTCCAGGAAATTTGACACATTTTTTTCTGACCTCCATGGGCACCAGCACATAGCATATGCAAGGGAAAAGCACTTGTGCAAAAAGTCAAAATAAATAAACATTTAAAAGCCAAAATTAATTTTACTTGTTTTTTTTTCTTTTTTAAGGATTATGCTTTAGCCAGATAGCACAGGCTGACCTCAAACCCACAGTATCACTACCTGTACCTGTCAGTGCAGGGGTTATAGACATTTACCGGCATGCTGTGATTATTAAGTGGCTTTCATTCCTCAAACTTTTATAAAAATTGGCTTGGAAGAAGCAAAGATAACTGAAGTATAAGACATAGGTTGAAATTAAAATTCTTAGTTATCATAATTTGCATTTCTTGATTAATTGCTAGCTTTAAATTTTCTTGTAAGATAGATCTCTGACGTCTATATCTGAATCTAACAATGATGCTAGTGTGTCATCAAGGAACAGGTTTCAGTCACAACTGGTTGATTACAGCTACTCCTTGTGTGCTCCCAAGACTCCTCTATGATGGCTTCAATAGGAACTTATCTTGCACTCACAATACCTAATAATTCTTTTGTAACTTTTGTCTATAGCTTCTTTCTCCATTCATCTGGAGTGATTCTTACCTTGTTGAGACAGCTATTGTAAAAATAAATGGAATTTAATCATTTAGTTCATCTAAAATTCACTACACAACTTAACACTTGCCTTAGTGGCAAGAGTATTTGGCTAGCATGCACAAGGCCTAGTGTTTAATACTCAGCAGCATGAAAGACACATAAATAAAAAATAAGAATAAATCTTTACTGTAATGTGTCTGCTGCTTAAATCAACAATGGGGTCAGGACATGTAAGTATCAGGATATCGTTCTTGTTTTAGAAATCCTGTGAATGACTTTAAATTGAGAAAATTTAGATGGTACCTTCACTTTGGCTTGTTTCATGTTTGATATTATCCTGGGATAAGATTTATGAATATATCCAGTATTTATAACCCTCATTTGGACATACAGCATAATAAATGATAGGACCCCTAGGGCTAAATCTGGAGCCTGTAAAGTTCAATATTTTCATCCACAGCATAAATTATAGTAGATGGTGTCAGCTGTATCAATGGAAATCAATTAAATTATAATTGCAAAGAAGGAACTTCAACTTCTAATTATTTTTGCACATTGTAGCCAGACTGATCTTAAAATACTACTTTAATAATATCATTGCTCTGGTAACCAGCCTAAAATGAACCTCTAACTTCTCATCCAAACATACCTTCATATTCTAGGTACATTATACCCATGAAATTTATTTGTTTTTTTTTATTTTAATAGTATATGTTTAGTATATGTTAATGTGGTTAGTGTTTCATTTTAATACACACATACAAAATGCATAGATTAAAGTCATTATCCATTTAGCTACCTTTCCCCAACCACTTGCCATCATGTACTAATTACACTTGTTTATTCATGTTGTCTTTTTTCAGTATTAATGTGTGAGAAAGAATGGGTCAAACTTGTCTTTCTGTGACTGTTTTAGTTCATGTAATATTATATCCTCGATTCCTTTGCAATTTGTTGCAAAGAAATGTTTTACTCTCCCTCATAAGTAAATAACTTCCTCTTTTTCTTCATCTACTAATGGGCACCTAAGTTGATTTTACATCTTTTCTATTATGAATACTGTTTCCATAAATAGGTGCACATAGGCTTTTATTTATATGGTGATTTCATTTCATTTCAGAACTATCATCAGAACTATCACGGTTGAATCATATGCGGATTTATTTTTAGTCTTTTAAGGGCACTTCACACTGCTCTCCACAATAGTCCACTAATTTACATTCCTACTAACATTATGTGAGAATTTCTTTTCTCTTCTATCCTTACAAGTATTTGTTTTTATAATATTCATTTTTAACTGGGCTAAGAAGGAATCTCAGTGTAGGTTTTAACTATGTTTCCCTAGTTGTTAATGATACTGTGTTCTTCTACCTTATATTACTGTCAGTTGAATTATATGTTCAGATTATGTGCCCAATTTTAAATTGTATTGATTTGATATTTGGTGTTTTCATTTTTATTTCTTATTTGTTTGTTTGTTTGCTGTTTTTCGAATTCCTTATATTCTGACCATCTTTATCTGTCAGGCGAATAATTGAGAAATACCATCTTCTGTTCTCTAAGTTGTGCTTTTCACTGGATTATCAGGTTTTGTGTATTTTTTGCTTTATTTGTACGCATGTAAGCTCTCCATCTTCGGTAACACTTAAACCAAAACAGATCACTGAACATAATGTATAACATGAGTTGTAACAGTTTTAGAAAATGTAGGGGAAAATCTAGATGATCTATAGATTATATAAAATATTTTAGACTTCACAGAAAGAAGATTACACATACATTAAAAGTGATAAACTATATTCCACTAAAATTATAATCTATTGTCTTATGAACCATTAAGAGTATGGCCATAGAAAGGACGAGCTTGAAAAATACTTTGAAACTGTGTAAATTACTTATCTGACAAAGGACTAATGTGTATAATAATAATAATAAACCTGCCAGACACAGACCACGACAAAACAGCAATGCATTAAGTTTTCTTGGGCATCCTTATTTTAGAATACATGGTAGTCTTTTGCTCAAAAGAGATCGACATATTCTGAGGTATGTGCTATATTCACAGTTAGTATATCCCTGCAGAATGCATGTAACTCTTAGTAAAGCTCCGATTCAGAAAATGCCTATTCCAGCTGTGTGGTGCATAAAGCTCAAGACACCTAATTCAAGATCTATTTTACTAAACAACGTGAGTATTATGGAATTGTCATTTTTTTTTTTTAGGTATGATTAAGCTTATATCTTAATCTTATTTATGTTGCTGTAGCATAGAAACACAGGCTAGACATTTTATAAATAGAGGTTTAAACAGAGTACAGTAGTATCCATCTATATTCCTAGTTACTTAAGACACTGGAGTAAACAGATTACTTGATTCTACAAGTTCAAGGCTAATCTCAACATGGTGAGAACTCGAATTTAAATAAATAAATAAATAAATAAATAAATAAATAAATAAATAAAGTCATAGTTTTAGTACCTTGGAGGGCCACAGAGCATGCTTTCTAGAATTTCAACTAACGCAAACATATCAGAAAGGCAAAGGGAACTTGCCACATGTAGAACAGGCCATGTATTTGCCTATTTGCCTTGGGATCACTTTTTGTAACATCTTGCTCATGCAGTAAGTACTCCACCTCTGAAACATGACCACTGTATCAGTATTAATTCATTCATGAGCCCTCATGGTCTAATCACTTCCAGAAAAAGTCCCACCTCTTACAAGCCCTACCAGTTCAGCATGAGAGACCATGGTTCTATCACATGAATCTTGGAAGAACAAAAACAACAACAAAATTGGAATGTAATTATGAAGTTTAACAATTTCAAATGGTACAAAGTTAAAGAGCTTAAGGATGCATTGCTGACATTTGTAGAGGTGCAGAGTTTGGTATTTAAAAGCAAGTAGTAAGGTACAAGCCTGGCTTGGCTTCTGTTGACTATGCACTTGACTGAGTTACCTATCCACTTACTGCCTCATTTTTCTCTTATCATGATGACTAGGTAGAACCTATCACATATGGGTTTTATGAGATCTCATTCAATTCAATTAGGTTCTTAGAAAAATAACTTTCACAGGCAGTACACCCTCATAAGCCATTGATTTTAAGTCAGGGTAGGAGATGGTGGTATATAGAACCATAATAGTATCAGTAATTAAATGTTCAATGATAGTCAGCAAGATCCCAATAGGTTCCATTTGAATACTGAAGGGTGAAGATACTGGAAAGTCAGTGCAAAAGCTGTACTAGAAAATTAGAAAGCATTATTAGAAAAGGGTAAGTGGATCTATAAGCACACAGCATACATTCAGGGGCTAGAGTGCTTATTCTCCAAGTCAAAAAAGCAATGTATAACTAATATAGAAGATGTATGCTTTGAAAAACTCACAAAACGTTATATTGTAGAGCCAAATAAATGGAAAAAGCCTAAATCTGTAAGCAGAAGGCTGTTGTGAGTTGTCTATGTTCCCCAGAGCAACCTGCAGAAGTGATGCAAACCCCTCATTATTCTAGTAAGCTTTCTGTGCAAATATAAAAGCAGATTTTGAAATTCACATGGAATTTCAAGGGGCCTCTAATAGCCCAGACAGTGTTGGAAAGATAAAAACAGGCCTAATGTTGATGTGATGACACATCGTTGTAATTTCAGCATTCAAGGTAGGAGGCTCACAAGGTGATTTCAGCCTGAGTCACACACTCTGTCTCAAATAAAAGTAAATAAAAAGTATCGAACTTACATTCATCATATAAACCAGCAATTCTACTTTTATGCATACACCTAAAAGAAGTAAAAAATTGTTTCCACACTGTTTTTCAAATGAATATGTATAGAACGTACCTTTTACTTGTAACATTTTCAAATATAATCACAAAATTTCCCTCCCATACTCACCCCAAATCCTCCAATATACACTTATTCTCAAATTTGTTGATTTTTTCATCATTACACATACACAAACACATATGTGTGCGTCAACACACAAGAATAGAAATATACCATACTGAGTGCATTTAGTGTTGCATATTTGTATTTGTTTTCAAGGCTGACCACTTGGTATTGGATAATAAATTAGAGTGTCACCTGGGAAGATTACTTCTCCCTCACTCAACATTTATTAATTGCCCATAGCTCCTCATCTAATAATGGATCACCATGAGATTTCCCCATTCCGTGCTAGAATGCTATTGATGTTGCCATTTTTCAGGTCTTGTTTAGGTAACCATACTGTTGAGGTTTCATGGTGTAGCTTCCTTATCCTTTCTAGGAGACAATCTCTCACAGCCAAATTCCTAGTCCTTTGGCACTTACCTCTTCCATGATGTTTCATGAGTTAGGTGTGAGGGCTGTGTTGTAGATGCATCAATTGGGACTGGGCATCTCACAGTCAGTTGCTTCCTTTGCTACAAAGAAAAGCTTCAGTGATGAGGGGTAAAAAATATACTTACCTATAGGTATATTGTTAAGTATTTGTAATGCATTTTGGAATTATACTGGTTTAGTAAAGCTATAACAATAGGTTCTTCTTTAAGATGCATGACATCATGAACACAACGAGTTTGCAGTGTTTTCAGAACCAGACACAATTTCCATCTTGTTAAGTAGTCTTAAATATAATCAGATAGCTAGTACTTACTACTAAGATATATGTGTAGATATTGCAGCCTTAGTGATACCTTACCATACTGTTTTTTGTCCATAGGAATCACAGCAGGGTAGAAACCATTGATTGTTTGCCTCCATTGGCAGTTTGTATATTGCCTCCCAATATTGTAAAAACTAGTCCTCGATGAGAATGCTATTGTATTAGCTATAGTTTGATTCCTTTGAGTACTGTATCTAAACTACATGGTATCAACAACAATGGGCTTTTACTTAGTCTGGAAGGCAAACAAGAGCAACAGCAATAGCCCAAAATGGATTTGGGAGTCTGTTATATATAAGGTAACAAGTAACAACCAGATACTCAGAAAAAAGATAGAAAGTCACACACACGTACACACACACACACACACACACACACACACACACACACTCCCCTTATGTTTCTCTTCAGTATTTCCTGATTAAGTACATAAATGGTTATTATTAATTATTATGTGTATACGCCACTCACACCTGAAGCCATGTAGAATAGAAGGGGTATGGTGCTACTTCTCTTCTCCCACCCAGTAGAGAACACAAGATCTATACACAGGAAAATTCCTGAATAATATAAGCTCAGAGAAGCAAAATAATAAATTGTATGATGCCAGCGCTAACTGCTGCTTCAGTTCCAAAGAGGGAAATATATGTACTTGGATAAGACTACAGGAAGAATATATACATTAACAAGCCACTGTAACAAATGTGGAAGAAGTAAACTTACACGTACATGAGGAAATAATAGGGAAGGAGCAGGGGGGATTGAGTGACTCAAAGATGAGAGAAGGGCATCAAGGAAGTAGAACTCCATTGGTATTTGGCATGACACTCGAGATGGCTCCTTACTCTGAAACCTCCTTCCAATAATTTGAATAAGATAATGAGCATCAATCTGATGTTCCAAATGTCTATCTAAATCCCCTTGAATACTCAACACATTAGTAACATTTTTACTTTCTAAATGATTAACAAAAGTAGCTGTCTTAACTTCTAGTATCAAAGCAATTGCAGAAGCAGGGGTACTGGCAGTCAATGTAATTAAAGCTGCTATACCAGCAATAATCAAACCCACCACCCTCTTGCTTTTGCATAATGCCTAACTCACTTCTTCCAGTACTTGCAAGGTTTGTTTTTTTTTTTTGAATACCAACGTCCTGTGATACTCAGGGTAATGAGACAAAAGCTGGTTGATAGACCTCTATAACAGACATGCTGTGTCTCAATACACCAACACAGTTAGAAAGTGTGCATTCAATGCAACTTACAGTGAATACAACAGAGTGATTTTAACTTGACGAGTAAAAGAGCCTTAGCACATGCACTAATACTTGTTTGAAATCCAGATCCTGTCTCAACTTTATTGCTTGCTAACATAACATCATAGAGAACTGCAGATAACTTCCAACTATGTCTCTGAAAGTGACCAGAACCAGCCTTCCAAATGAAGACTGTTATTTCCAATATTGGATTAATTTCTTAACCAGTTCATGATTGAGTCAAAATAACTGGTCACAATTAAGAAAACTACAAGAATCATTATAACTTTTCTTTTAGATTCTCTGTCCCACTAGGTCTAAAAACTTGAGGCAAGGCAGTTTGTCCCATCTGGGATATAGGAAAGCAATAGTGGGTCAGGAACATATGTCAAATACAGCTTCTCAGTAACCATTTTCAGGGCACTCAGCAAGCTCACAGGTCAGCATCATTCTTTGTCCCAGCATCTGCATTTCTCACCAATCACTCTAGCAGCCACCATGCTCCTTCAGCATCCTGCAGAAAAAATACAAACTTTCCCTCTTCTTCATATTAGGTATATGATCGGGATCATGCCATATGCCAGTAAGTGGATCCTTCCTTTTCACCTGGACATAAGTATGTCTAGTTGTAGGGTGCCATAGACAATCAGAAGAAAGTTTCTTGGCATCCAATCTTTTTGAAAATTTAAAATAAAAAGAGTGTGATTTAAATAAATTTGTAGAGACAAAGTGTGGGACAGAAACTGAAGGAGGGGTCATCTGGAGTCTGTTCCACCTGGGTATACATCCCATGTGCAGTCACCAAAGGTAGATGCTGATGTGGATGCCAGGAAGTGCATGCTGACAGGAGCCTGATATAGCTGTCTCCTCAGAGGTCTGCCAGAGCCTGAAATATACAGAGGCGGATGCTCACAGCTAACCACTGAACAGATCATGATGTTCCTAATGGAGGAGAGAGAGAGAAGACTGAAGGAGCTGAAAGGGTTTGAGGCTGCATGAGGAAAGCAACAATACCAACCAACTAGAGATCACAGAGTCTAAACCACTGGCCTTGGAGCACATAGGAAGGGACCCATGGCTCCAGCTATGTATGTAGGGGAGGATGGCCTTGTGAGGCATAAATGGGAGAGGAGATCCTTGGTCGCATGAAGGCTGGATGCCTAGAGTGGGAGGAATTCATGGGTGAGGAGGTGGGAGTAGGTGGGTGGGTGGGGGCACATACTCATAGAAGCAGGAGGAGGTGGGATGGGATAGGAGGTTTCTGGGTGGGGGGGATATGGGGAAAGGGGATCATATCTGACATGTAAATAAAATATCCAATAAATAAATAAATAAATAAATAAATAAATAAATAAATAAATCTGTGGTTTATGGGGATATACTTCCCCTTTTTTCATTTTATGAAGATATTGTTTTAAAATTCCTTGGCCCCTTCCACAATACCTTGTCCTTGAGAATTATAAGGAATCCCAGTAATATAGGTAATATTAAATTGTTGACAAAAAGTCTCAAATGCCTGACTTCAATAGCCATTTCCGTTATCTGGGATTTTTTTATTATTGGATATTTTATTTGTTTACATTTCAGATGTTATGGGGGCCTCAAACCCTTTCAGCTCTTTCAGTCTTCTTTCTTACACCTCCATTGAGAACACCATGATCAGTTCAATGGTTAGCTGTGAGCATCCACCTCTGTAAATGTCAGACTCTGGCAGACCTCTAAGGAGACATTTATATTAGGCTCCTGTCGGCATGCACTTCCTGGCATCCATATCAGTGTCTACCATTGGTGACTCCACATGGGATGGCTCCCATGGAAGGACAGCCTCCAAGTGGTCGTTCCACCAGTTTCTGCTCCACATTTTGTCTCCATACTTGCTCCCATGAGTATTTTGTTATTCCTTCTAAGAAGGACCAAAGCACCTACAGAAGAGGGAGGAGAAAAAGTGTGAGGGCTAGAATCAACAAATGGCAATAAGAAAACAGTATGTTCAGGCCACATATGAATTCACAGCAGTTAGGGAAGCATGTACAAAACCTCAGTAAGCTCATGCCATACCAAACCGCAACATTGAGATGGAAGCTGGGAAGGAAATTCCACCACTAGCTATAGAGCTATGGGTAACTGCTAACTGCTAGGGTAGGAAGAGACAGTCTTCTCTAAGAGAGTAGCATCTGGTTAATCAACTATACTCAAGTGGAAGGCCACAGACCCAAGAATATTTGAGCAGCACAACTCGCTCTTAATGAGTTAAAAAAAAACCGACAATGTTGGATAAGTAAAGTAAGGAAAGGTGGGTCTGAAAAGACATACAGGGAGTGAATATGACCAAAATATATTGTATGAAACTCCCAAATAACTAATAAAAACATATCTGAGTTTTAAAAGAATTTTTAATGCTCATAACACTAAAAGGATATCTGAGGTAATAATATGCCAGTTACCTTGATCTGATCATTACATATTGCATACATGTATTAAAGTGTCATGCTGGACTTCCTAGATATGTACAATTAGCATGTTTCAATTAAATATTTAAAAACTGGGTTAGGGAGATGGCTCCCTGGTTAAAGTTTCAAGCAGTAAGTATAAGGATCAGAGTTAGGTCCCCAGAATCCCCATAAATGCTGGGTAGCCTGCCATAATGCCAGTGGGAGGAAGACAAAGACAAGGAATCCCTGAAACAATCAACTGGCTAAACTAGACATATTGGTGAGCTGTGCCTTCAGCTGAGACACACTGCTTCCATCAGTACCGTAGAGAGTGATCAAGAAAGACTCTTGACATCTATCTTGGGTACTCATATACACATGCATGTGCATTCACACACATGGAAACAGACAGGCATATGCTTACCCCCCCCCCCACACACACACACACCACAGAAACTTTTTAAAAAGTAATAATTTAAGATATATTTTCCAGGGCTGGAGAGATAGCTGAGCACTTAAGAGCACTGGCTGCCCTTCCAGAGGACATGGCTCCAATTCCCAACAACCACATAATGGCACACAACTATCTGTAACTCCAGTTCCTTGGAATCTGACACTCTTCTGACATCATTGTGTACTGCACACAGTACACAGACACACATGCAAGTAAAACACTCCTCCACATTAAAAAAAAACTTTAAAATTTATTTTCCAATAAAAATAGAAAAATCACAATTTTAAATGCTTAGGAAATCCTGACCTGCTGGTATTGCAGCACAAGTTAAAGTTCTATGAAGGGAAGGAAAGAGGTTTTTATTCTTTGATGTGTCTGCACCAAGCAACAAGAACAATGCCCAATGTATAGTAGGTGTTCACTGATGTTTACTAAATAAGAGACAAAAGAAACTTCTCCAAACATATCCTTAGCACCATCATTTAAAGAGGCTGAAATCAAATCCAGAAACAGATATATTTGATTTATCTGTTCAAGAGCTTATGTGAAATCTGTCATTCACCAGCATAGCAGTAGTTTGGATTTCTGCTGTGTGCCTGTTTTCCCATATGATTTCCCAAATGATCATGAAGACTCTTATTATATAAGCCACTTAGCAGGTTTGCAACAGGAAACAGCCTTAATTGTGTTAATATTTTAATTTACTACAAAAATGCTAGTAATAAAGTAGTGAGCACTTTATGGAGTAAACAGGAGAGGTGGCAACTGGTATCAGTGCTGAAGCCACAGGGCCTTCAGCCGCAGTGGCCCTTATTCTACTCAGCCAGGCTCTAAATTTTAGTCATGTGTAAACAACTCTCAAAGTATGGCTGAATAATAGCATGCTGACTGCCAGTTTTATTAAGAAGCATTCCCTAGGGACTGGAGAGATGGCTCAGCAGTTGAGAGTAGTTACTGCAGTATACAAGTTACAGTTCAGATGGAAAGGTATCCTGGCAATCAGAGCCAAGGAATACCACAAAGTCATAGCACACACCAAACCTCACACTACAGATTTCATGGGAGAGGAAAACCCAGGAGGCTGGCTGCCTCTGCTCAGGTGGGAAGCAGCAGAG
>JANHMN010000005.1:72338192-72363960 GCA_030674055.1 Rhabdomys pumilio | reverse complement strand
ACAACCAAAAACCAGCCAATAAGGAATAACAATCACATTCTCTCCTCGGATCTGCGGGCTGTGTGCATTCAGGTGGGAAGTTTCCTCTGTTGGACTCACTAAGGGTCTCATTCGGTTGCAGTGAACCAAGAGGCAAGGATTCTGGAACCCGTCTCTTCATTTTTTTCTCACAAACTCTCCTTTCATCTCACCAGTGGAATGTCTAAAATCACAAAACAGATTCTCCCAGGTCATCTCGAAGATTAGGCAAAGTGAGCGCCCCTTTGCCATTCAGTACTAACCAAAGCAGTCACAGGCCTAGGAAGAAACATTCTTTCCTTCTCTAGGAGATTGACACAAAATTTACAGCTCCCTTTAATACAGCACTGGAAGAACAGGCATTTGGAAGTAATTAGCAGCCTTTGTCTCACCTCCCTTTAAGAGAAACCCTGTAAAAGTAACAGTGTCATCACTACACAAAATTGGTGAAAAAAAAAAAAACAACCTTAGGCTTTAAAGAAAATCAGAGGGAAAGTATTTAAATATTGTAATAATTCTCACACCAGCTCTCCCTAAAGCTCATTTTACTTGCCTTCTGTTTTTCTAACAAAGCATTCACTAAACCAACTTGGGGTGCGGGGTGGGGTGGGGGACTTCGGCTTTATTTCATCTTTCATTCCAGATAATAGTTCTTCACTGACGGAGGTCAGGACAAGATCTTTTTTTTTTTTTTTTTTTTTTGGACAACATTTAATTGGCTTACAGGTTCAGAAGTTCATTCAATTATCATCAAGGAAGGAGCATGGCAGCATCCACGCAGGCATGGTGCAGGAGGAGCTGAGAGTTCTACATCTTCATCTGAAGGCTGCTAGCAGAAGACTGCTAGCTAGGATACAGGCAGCTAGGATGAGGTCTTAAAGACCACACTCACAGTGACACACCTATTCCAACAAAGCCACACCCACTCCAACAGAGCCACACCTTCTAATAGTGCTACTCCCTGGGCCAAGCTTTAACCATTACACATTCCATAAGGTTTCACGAAAACCGTAGCCACTCTGCCTTCAAATGTCTTTTTATTTATTTATTTTTATTGGATATTTTATTTATTTACATTTCAGATATTATCCCCTTTCCCCATCCCCGCCACAAAACCCTTTATCCCATCCCTCCTTCTGCTACTTCTGTGAGGGTGTGCCGCCGTCCATTCACCCACTCTCTCCTCCCTGCACTCAAATTCCCCCACGCTGGAGCATCCAGCCTTCAGAGGACCAAGAATCTCCTCTCCCACCAATGGCTGAGAAGGCCATCCTCCACTACATATACAGCTGGAACCATGGGTTCCTCCAAGCATGTTCTCAGGCTGGTGGTTTAGACTCTGGAAGCTCTGGTTGGTTGATATTGTTGCTCTTCCAATGGGGCCACAACCTTTTCAGTTTCTTCAGTCTTCTCTCTGACTTCTCCATTGGGGATCCTGTGATCAGTTCAATGGTTATCTGCTAGCATCCACCTCTGGGGAGAACCTCTCAGGACACAGTTATACCAGGCTCCTGTCAGCATGTACTTCCTGGCATTCACAACAGTGTCTTTGGTGATTGCACATGGGATGGATCCCCAGGTGGGGCAGTCTCCAGACAACCCCTCCTTTAGTCTCTGCTCCACACATTGTCTCCATATTTGCTCCTGTGAGTATTTTTGCTACTCCTTCTAAGAAGGATTGAAGCACCCACACTTTGATTTTCCTTCTTCTTGAGCTTCATGTGGTCTGTGAGTTGTATCTGGGGTATTGTGAGCTTTGGGGCTAATATCCACTTATCAGTGAGTAAATACCATGTGTGTTCTTTTTCGATTGTGTTACCTCACTCAGGATATTTTCTAGTTCCATCCATTTGCCTAAGAATTTCATGAATTCATTGTTTTTAATAGCTGAGTAATACTCCATTGTGTAAATATACTACATTTTCTGTATCCATTCCTCTGTTGAAGGACATCTGGGTTCTTTCCAGCTCCTGGCATTATAAATAAGGCTGCTATGAACATAGTGGAGCATGTGTCCTTGCTATATGTTGGAGCATATTTTGGGTATATGCCCAGAAGTGGTATAGCTGGGTCTTCAGGTAGTACTATGACCAATTTTCTGAGGAAATGCCAGACTGATTTCCATAGTGGTTGCACCAGCTTACAATCCCACCAACAATGGAGGAGTGTTCCTCTTTCTCCACATCCTCCCTAGCATCTGCTCTCACCTGAGTTTTTGATCTTAGCCGTTCGTCTGGTATGAAGTGGAATCTTAGGGACGTTTAGATTTGTGTTTCCCTAATGACTAAGAATGTTGAAATTCCTTTAGGTGCTTTTTGATCATTTGAATTTCCTCAGTTGAAAATTCTTTATTTATCTCTGTACCCCATTTTTATAGGGTTATTTGATTGTCTAGAGCCTAATTTCAGGAGGGTTTTTTTTGTATACATTGGATATTAGCCCTCTATCTGATGTAGAATTGGTAAAGATCTTTTCCCAATCTGTTGGTTGCCGTTTTGTCCTACTGACAGTGTCCTTTGTCTTACAGAAACTTTGCAATTTTATGAGGTCCCATTTGTCAATTCATGGTTTTAGTGTATAAGCCATTCGTGTTCTGTTCAGAAACTATTCCCCTGTGTCAGAATTGAAAGGGGAGGCATAACAACAGAAACTGAGGAAATTCAAAAAATCATCAGATCCTACTACAAAAGCCTATATTCAACAAAACTGGAAAATCTGGATGGAATGGACAATTTTCTAGACAGATACCAGGTACCAAAATTAAATCAGTATCAGGTAAACCATCTAAACAATCCCATATCCCCTAAAGAAATAGCAGCAGTCATTAAGTCTTTTCACCAAAAAAAAAAAAAAAAAAAAAAAAAAAAAAAAAAAAAAAAAAAAAAAAGCCCAGGACCAGATGGTTTTAGTGCAGAATTCTATCAGAACTTCAAAGAAGACCTAATACCAATTCTCTTTAAATTATTCCACAAAATAGAAACAGAAGGAACACTATCCAATTCGTTTGGTGAAGCCACAATTATGCTCATACCTAAACCACACAAAGACCAAACAAAGAAAACTTCAGACCAATCTCTGTTATGAATATCTATGCAAACATGCTTAATAAAATTCGTGTAAACAGAATCCAAGAACACATTACAACAATCATCCATCATGATCAAATAGGCTTTGTCCCAGGAATGCAGGGATGGTTCAGTATATGGAAATACATCAACACAATCCACTGTATAAACAAACTCAAAGGAAAAAAAAAAACCACATGATCATCTCACTAGATGCTGAGAAAGCATTTGACAAAATCCAAAACTCCTTCATTTTAAAAGTCTTGGAAAGATCAGGAATACAAGGCCCATATCTAAATATAGTAAAAGCAATATACAGCATACCAGTAGCCACCATCAAACTAAATGGAGAGAAACTTGAAGCAATCCCACTAAAATCAGAGACTAGACAAGGCTGCCCATTCTCTCCCTACCTCTTCAATGTAGTACTCGAAGTCTTAGCTAGAGCAATTAGACAACAAAAGGAAGTCAAAGGGATATAAATAGGAAAGGAAAAAGTCAAAATATTCCTATTTGCAGATGATATGATAGTATACTTAAGTGGCCCTAAAACTTCCACCAGAGAACTCCTAAACATGATAAACAACTTCAGCAAAGTGGCTGGATATAAAATCAACTCAAACAAATCATTAGCCTTCCTCTACTCAAGGGATAAACAGGCTGAAAAAGAAATTAGGGAAATGACACCCTTCACAATAGTCACAAATAATGTAAAATACCTTGGTGTGAATCTAACCAAGCAAGTGAAAGATCTGTATGACAAGAACTTTAAAGTCCCTGAAGAAAGAAATTGAAGAAGATCTCAGAAAATTGAAAGATCTCCCATGCTCATGGATTAGCAGGACTAATGCAGTAAAAATGGCCATCTTGCCAAAAGCAATCTACAGATTCAATGCAATCCCCATCAACATTTCAACTTAGTTCTTCATAAAATTAGAAAGAACAATTTGCTAATTCATTTGGAATATCAAAAAGTCCAGGATAGTCAAAATTATTCTGAACAATAAAAGAACTTCTGGGTGAATCACCATTCCAGATCTCAAGCTGTATTACAGAACAATAGTGATTAAAAAAACTGCATGGTTTTGGTACAGAGACAGGCAGGAAGATTAATGGAATAGAATTGAAGACCCAGAAATGAACCCACATACCTATGGTCATTTGATCTTTGACAAAGTATCTAAAACCATCTAGTGGGAAAAAAAGACAGAAATTTCAACAAATGGTGCTGGTTCAACTGGAGGTCAGCATGTAGAAGAATGCAAATCAATCCATTCTTATCTCTTTGTACAAAGCTCAAGTCCAAGTGGATCAAGGACCTACACATAAAACCAGATACACTGAATCTAATAGAAGAGAAAGTGGGGAAGAACCTTGAACACATGGCAACTTCATTTTGACTCCTCACTCTGTACATCTTTCCCTGGTAACTTTGAGCAGGTGCTTTCTTAAGTCAACCTCAGTTTTTCTCATCTGTCATGGCTTTATATTAAATAAGAAGAATATAGCATCTTTAACACATTCCCTTTACATCTGTAGTAGTATGAAAACATATAAGGAAAGAGAATGATGTATCGTCACAGGAGGATGAATTGTTCCAAATTTGCTACAGAAAGACCATTAGTGCTTTACAATGTGATATAAAAACTGGGGTACACGGAGAAGTGACAGTTCTAGGATCATATGACCTCCTAATGGCAGAGTCAAAAGCAGAAGCAAAATTTCCAGACTCCCAATCCAGTACAATTTCACCTATAGAAGTTTGTCTCACTGCCACAGTGCTGAAGAGTATTGATTTGGGGCCAAACTTCTGAGTCTTAGTTTAAAATTAGAGCCTCTATCTTAAGATCACTGTGTGTATTGATTAGCAAGTAAATACAAAATCATAGAGAGATATCTATTTGCAATTATTCCCCTTATTATTAGCCTTCTCCTCTCTTACCATTTCTTCAAACATATATTTACGTACATATTGGGGTACTGATGCAACACCACATCGCCTAGGGCATTCTGAGCAGACAATAATGTCAAAGCATGTATCTACTGGCCATTCAGCAAGTTAAAAATTTTTGCTCACAGGTGAATTTTTATTGGTTACAGTTAGAAAGTTTTTCCTCACTTTTAATTTTACTACCTGACCCCTCCAATACATGAAGCTGTTTCCTCTTGCTTTCTGTAAAGAGATGATCTCAATCTTTTACACTTCTCAAGACAATCTTTGTGATCATCTTTAAGATTCTAAATTTTCTTGTAGTTCCAAGAATTCAGGCTCTGAAGAGGAAAGAACTGTCAACATAATGGCCCTTCATGCACTTGAAGGCAGTTATTAAATTTCTGTCCTTAACTGACTAATGCAAGATATGGTGCTGTCATGTGCTATTTTAGAACTAGTCTCCAGGAGAACTTCCTGCACTCAGTCTTTATTTGCTTTTCTTACTGAAGAATTGTGCATCATTGCTTTGTGGTCTGCTACACATAAGCCTCTTACTCTTGTTGATTTTTCTACAACTTTCTACCTTCTGAGATTAAAATTCTCTTATCAGACTGAGGAAATGGCTCAGTGGGTAAAGCACTTACCATGCAAATGTGAGGACTTCAGCTCTGATCCCCAGAATGCATGGAAGAATTTGAGGCTTACTGGTAATTCCAGCAGTCCAAAGTGAGATAGAAAGCAGAGATACGAAAATTCCCAGAATCCTGTGCTCCTTTCTCCCTAGCATCTGGCATACATACAGTGTTGAATGACAAGAGAATAGTTTCAAACAAGGGGGAAGGTTAAGAACACAATCATCTGAGGTCATCCTTATGTCCATGAATGCACTGTGATAGACATGTCTGCAAACACACACACCACATACATACACACACACTCATAAGCACATACACATGCACCAACAAAAGCCCAGAAACAGGAACACACATGAACATGCACACACACACACACACACACACAAATGTGCTTTTTAAAATTTTCTCATTTATTAGTCAGATTTCACAAATATTTACTAAAAGAATACATGTCTATGTGTTGTTGTTTAGTCTTAGATTTTCTGAATCCAGGTGGTGAAATGAGAGCTGACTCCTGTACTGGTCTAGAGCTATAATTCACACCCACTCAGTACCTTGGAAATTGTTCTCAGGCTCATTATTCCACAAAAACAAGCAGGAAAATGCATTTGCAGCCATCCGTGTATTTGCCTAATGCTAAAGATCCACAGTAAGATGTTTGCTTTGTGCAAAAATTCCCCTTTCTTGTAAAAAAAAAACAATCTTTTAAAAGAAAAAGTCAAGTAATATGATAAAGATTATAACTATGATTCTTTATTCAAAAATACTTTGAGATGTATAAGTTTTAGCAGATAATAAAATTATTTCATTAATTTGATCAAGCTTTTGTATGTAATTATTTTGATCTGTGAAGAGAGAGAGCTAAGGCAAAAGAAACCATATGGATCGCCACAGCACTGACTTTGCTTACTTATATGGTTTATTGCATTTAGTTTCTTTTCTTTATTCTTAAAGAAATGTCATGTTGGTCAACTGCTCAATATATTTACTGACACCAACGTGAAAATAATTGATTATTTTACAGC
The DNA here is from genome assembly GCA_030674055.1 of Rhabdomys pumilio. NCBI lineage: Eukaryota > Metazoa > Chordata > Mammalia > Rodentia > Muridae > Rhabdomys > Rhabdomys pumilio. Next base: position 72,357,284 of record JANHMN010000005.1, on the reverse strand, counting down.
CAGCTAAACTAGTGTGTAACAGCGTTGTTAACTTATTAGAAAACAATTCCTTTTTCAAAGCAGTAGAAATTGTACACACATTGCATTTCTTACCCTCTGGCCTTGTCTTTGATCTAATACAAAAAGCAGTGAGAAATAATGATGAAAGATGATTCTGTAATCTTTCCCCATATCTACCTACAGGATCTTTTTTGTTGTCTACCTATCTCGTAGCAAGCTTTACATACTACAAAAAATGTACAAGGAGAAAATGCCTCCCCATGTAAGGCAGTTGCATGCAGTGCCTTTATTAAGATAACAAAAACATCTCTCTCAGGCAATTAAAGACCCTAGAAGCGAACCTGTTGTGGAAATTTAAAATGTACCTTCCTGAGTAGATGTTAATCTTTGTTATGTGAAGTTCTAACACTCTAAATTTTAGTACCAGCTCTCTGTTTGGCAGGGTGCTTTCATGCAGTTTCCAATTTACACGTTTGTATGCTGTGGCCCTGGATCTTAGTCACAGTTTCAGTACATTGTGTTCACAGCCTTGCATGATTCATTACTGTTTTCATGAAAACCAAATTACAAGCTGTAGGTCTTGATTCATTTTTCTAACAAATATTTAGAAACTTCTATTGTAAGATAAGCTGTGATTTTTCAAAGTGTTAAATTATGTTAGTAAACAAAACAAAGTGAATAAAATCTGTGGCTTTGCAGGATTTTCCTTGTTGAAATCATAGAAAATACCCTAGAAGAGGTGCATTTTGAAGTGGTAATATTTGATAAAGAAAAGTAAAGTATATATATAGTAGTCAAGAGAGTATAGAAAGTTGGGAATTGATATTTAGGGAGTTCTTATCAATTTCATAAGATGACATTGTTGAAGTTCTGGGATACAGCAACTGAGATTCAAAGTATGGAGTTTATTGACAAACCACAGCAAAACAAAAATTGTATTCAGGGCAACCCTAGAGCCACTTTCTTTGTAGGGACAAATCTATGCTTTCCACCTACTCTGATGTAACTTAAAGAGCTCCACTGAGTCTGAAGTATTAGAAAAACTATAAGGATGTGTTTTTATTTATCTTACTCCAGACATAAAGATATATTGAATATGGCCTAGCAAGAATCTAATGTTGACTAATAAACAAGAAAATGGTTATTTTTTTTTGTTATTCTGAATTCTGAGCTTTTTGTACTATGGGAATTTTAATATGTTGTAGTAACTGAGAAGCTTTTGTAATTACTGCTAAGACTATACTTAAATACAAGTTTGATTTCTGATTCTTGGGTCAGCATCACATTCCCAAATCAAAGAGAGCATTATTTCAAAGTAGCCCAGCAACTTGTCATCTTAGTAAAAATACAATGCATTAATATTGCAATTTTATATGAGTATTTTATGTGAACATTTCTAAGTCTAGTCAGAGAGTTAATGTTGCCATCATTTCATTTGGTATAGAAAACATAGTTTCTACAAGCATTCATTTAATTTTGTTTTAGAACATTCTCAAAGATTACAGATGATTGCCATTGTCCTGTTTTATCCTCCAGAACTTGGCAAGAACATCCAGTTGACTCATAGAATATGTCATATCCTTGACTCGTAGAACATGAAGAAATCAAATTGATATTTTTCAAGAAGCTTCATCCTTATTGGCTAGCTATCATAGTGCTGCAAGATGCTATGCATGCTGCCCAAGGAGAAAAGTAATCAGTCTTATACAGCTGTGAGCCCTGTGAGCTACTCTAAATACCTAGCATGGCAAAGACATGCATACTTGTGTAGTAGTTGCATGAGCATCATGGAATTAACAACTTTCTAATTATAATTAAGGCTTTCTGAACAAGATGAAACCCATATTTGAAACCAGCATTAGGGCTGAGAACCTATGGTTATATATGACATAAGCCCTAAGGGAGAACCTATTCTTGTTATTCTGCATCAACTTCTAATGGCTTGTTATTATACTCATAGATTAATGCATCTTTTAACCCTCATCTAAGAGGCTTCTATTTGCAATAGATAACAATTAACACAAAGAGCAACCATTGGGCAAGAGATAGAGAACAAGACACTTTACAACAGTTAGGCATAATTGGAGTGTGTTTGTCTTTCTTCAAAGACTTGTGATCACTGTGGATAAGGGGGAAAAAAGGGTTTATGATACAGAGTTATTGAGTGGCAAGCAAACAGATATTTTCAGATACAAGTGTGTGTTTTACTAATATCCATACTAGGCATCTCTCAAGCAACTCAAGTTGGTAGTCACAATTAACCCTCATAAATACTTTCTCTGTTACTCAGTTTCTGTGTGATAAACAGCAGAGGGAAAGAACTTTAAAGACTTAAAAGGAGTTTTATAGTTTAATGTAATTGTCATCTTGACTGGGTTTAGAATTACCTAAAGTTTGTAAGGTACACCCATGAGTGTGTCTTTGAGAGTATTTCCAAACAGTTTTTAGTGAGTAGAGAAGACTCATTGTGAACATGGGCCATGCCATACCATAAGCCTGGATCATAATAAAATAATGGTGAAAAGGTAATAAATAATCAGGATCCTGAATTACCTTTCTCCGAGTCATTGCCTGCCATGACCTGAAGGAAATGATCAGCAGAACACTGTGAACTTGTGAGTCAAAATAAGCAATCCCTTCTCTTAAGTTTTTCTGTCAGGTTTTTGAACATAGGAAGCCAAAACTAACAAAAGGTTGCAATTTTAGATGTTTCAAATTGAACTGTGTGAAGGCTTGGCAGGAACTAGAACAACAGGACAGAAGGGCATGGTAAAGAACAGCTGCCTGCCTCGTGGTAGCGAGGACATATAGGCAAGGAAGTGGGTTGGTATAAGATAAAATTCTAAAGAATAGCTGGCCAATTACCTCACGTAAACTGAATTATCTCCCAAATAGCACCACCAGCTAGGGACTAAGCCTTCAATATGAGCATATAGGGGGCACTTAATATTCAAACTATATCACCATCACTATAACAGAAATGGTTAAACAAAGCTGATCTATATGCATCAGATAATACATAGAAATGGAAAGAAAATAGCCATAAATTCCTCTCAGCTGGTAGCCCCTCATTCTGATGTGAATACATCATCTCAGAAACAGAACAATTTATATGCCACTCTTCAGAATTTTAAAGAGGTTGTATAAGAAACACCAACCCACCGTGTATTACTATTTGACAAAAAGAATGAGGGTGAAAGGGGAAAAATACAGCATTTTCTAATTGTAGACACCTATTAAGTTAAGAAAACAATTAACATAAATTCTTTAAAATTTATCTTATTAAGAGTAGGCATATAAAACATTTTTACAGAAGAGTTAATGATTGATGGCTTAACTTTCCTTAGGAGACATTTAAAATGTGAATGGAAGTAGGAAAATATATTCCAAAATAATGAAAATCTGGGAAGTTTTATTTGCTTCCATTATAGCATATGGCTTTCTGATTGCAAGTATATATATGCTGCTTCTAAGACAACAGATCTAAGTTACCAAAACAACTGTGTGTCTGTGTTTGTGTGTGTATTTGTGTGTGTGTGTGTGTGTGTGTGTGTGTATGTGTGTGTGTATGTAGGTGTGTATGTGTGTGTGCTTCCATGCGTGCATGTGTGAATGTGTACGTGCATCTAAATGTATATGCTCATGTGGAAATATTGTATAGGAGAATGGGGAAAAGAAATCTTCCTGATGTGAAGGTAAATGAATGACGAGTATAAATGACATAGAACAGGGACGAGAAGCGAGACAAAGCTCTAGTTTATGTGTTTGTTGAACAGTTGACACACAATTTTTAAGGATAACTTTATTGTAAATATTTTATTTCCACGTTAGAACAAAGCAATGTTTTGCTTCTGAATTTCCCCACGGAAGATATTTTAAATAATTCAGTTAGTAAGATGCAGTGTTCCTCACTTTCCACATATGACATGAAGCTGACTCATAATGTAACTAATACAGTCTAGGCATTTTATATAGCAGGACTTTTCACTTGCTATTATGTTTGAATTATATTACATTTTTAAGGGGGATTCAGAAGACAGGTTTTTTTTAACTCTCTTTATTTGCCTGAGGATAAAATTTTTACAGTGATACAATGCCCCAGTGATGTCCATATTTTGTCCTAAGAAACCATGAATATGATATTTTACATGCCAAAAGAACTTTTCAGATGTGACTGATATTGAGATTCAGATATTGAGATGGGATACTATTCTATATTATGCAAGAGAGCTCAGTTTAATCCCAAAGGATAGTTGGCAATAAATTTGTCCTGTTTGGGACATGAATTTGTAGTGAGTTGGTAAAGAAGAAACACAACATGCTTACCCTTCTCTATGGCTTGGGGAATATTACAGGAGCAGGGAGAAGAGTAGAGTGAGACACTGCATAAGACCCACACAAAATCAAGCCAGTCAACATTCTGAGATTTTGTGGGAAAAGAGCCCTGAACCCTTGCTCCTAGCTGAAGAGCGATTGGTAGTTTATAGCTGCTCAAGGAGATTCTTATTGTGTGGTGTAGCCCCAAGTAGGTTTTCCATGCTCTGGTGGATGTCTCTGTACCTGCATATGGGAAGCACTAGCTAGATTTTAATAGATAGATATGTAGATAGGTAGATAGATAGATAGATAGATAGATAGATAGATAGATAGATAGATAGAGGAGAGGACAGAAAAAACATCATGATAAAATTGTAGTTACATGTTTGAGGGGAGTTCAGGTGCAGTAGAAGAGGAAATTGAGGCATCATCATGTCCTCCTTGCTGTAGTGAAAAGAAAATGGAATTTCTGGATAGAAAGATCAAAGACTTTTTCCAAGTTGCATACCAAGATATCATCAGATCCTATAATACAGGTATTCTGCCACATATGCCCTAATTCATGCCATGTTTCTTTGGTTTGGAGTTAGGAGTTGTTTTAGATTATATATATATATATATATCAAGTAGTAAATTAGAGCTCAGGGAACTCTGCAGAATGGAGTAGGGGGAGAAAATTTTAGGAACCAGAGTGATTGAGGACAGTAGGAGAAGAACATGGCCCATAGAAACTACTAAGCAGGGTTCATAAGGGCTCACAGACAGAAGTGGAAATCACAGAGCCTGCATGGGTCTGTGCTAGGTTCTCTGGCATATATGTTATGGTTGCTAGCTCGGTGTGTTTTATGGGACTCCTAACAGTGGGCATGTGGGGGGACGGGGGTTTGTGACTCTTTTGCCTCCTCTTGGGATCCTTTTCCTCCTACAGGGTTGCTCCTTCTGATTTGATATGAGGACTTGTGCTGAGTCTTATTGTAACTTGTTATGATGTGTTCAATTGGTATCACTGGGAGGTTAGCTCTTTTCTGAAGGGAAACAGAAAGAATCAGTCTTGGGGAGAGGGGAGATGCTGTAGGGGCTGGGAGGAGTGATGGGAGGGGAAACTGCCATTGGGATTATGGTATGAGAGAAGAATAAATAAGTAAATGTTATTTAAGAAAAATCAAAAACAACACTTAACTCCAAACCAAAGAATCATGGCATTAATGATGGCATATGTCACAGAATTACTATACTATAGGTTCTGTTGCTGTCTTGATATGCGACTTAGGAAAAGTCTTTGATCTTTCTATCTGGGACTTCCAATTCTTTTCTCAAAAGAAAGGAGGAGAGCAAAAACCAGCTAATGTTACAAATTTATTTTTCTAAGACAGCAGCCAGCAAAACAGCTTAGTGACAAATGTAGTGGCATATTCCCAGGAATATGAACATGGTATGGGACTACATAGTATCTTTCATCCACACATAAGTATTCTGTGGGATATGGAACAGGAATACAAGAGAACTGTTCTCTAAGTGATTACTTTGGCAGGACAATCTACTTCTGTAACTGAAGATAGCTATAGAGAACTGCTAAATTTATGTGAGGAGAGACTTTGTATCTTTGAAGAATCATAAATGAATCTAAGAGTTTGGATATGTTCTAGTTTGGGAAGGCAAGTGATAGTGTTCATTACTGGCCTATATCTGTCTGGGCCTTGATGACTTTGGAAATGATGTGAGATTTTATTTGCCTATTCTGTATATATAATTTTTTGTTTGGAGATATCATGGAAATCTAGAAAATGGGAATCTGTCTTTGAATTCACTAATTTACAGCTGGTAGGAAAGTTAGCAGCTCCAGACTTGTTCTAGAACCTCTGGACTGTGATGTAGCTATAGCTAGCCACTCCAAAATAGTTTCTAAAAGCTATATTTCTATACATCCCCATTTAATGACTATCCAAATGAATAAAGGAAACTTTTATTCTCAGCCTAAATCGTTTTCAGTGTGTTTGTTATTAACATGTTGACATGAAACTGAAAGTCCATAAACATTGCTCAGAATTATACTTCAATGAACCACTAAACATATAGAAACTGAGGTGGAAAGGAAAATTATCTTCCTCAAGCAGGTCTTTTTCATCAGGTAGAGCTTAGTAGGGTTATAGAAGAGAACAGGAAAGAAGAGTTGATATTTCTAGGAAAGGAATATTAATTCAGACTGTAGCTTTTTTCTAAGAGCTTGAGGTTCCTTTATAGGCTCTTGTGAACTTTCATGACACTGGGACTATGGTTAAGTGCAAACAAAAATTTAATTAACAATTTTTTTAGTGCACTAACAATCTCATAACAATGTAGTTGGAGATTCAGAAGACTAGAAGGAAAAAATCATATGTCAAAGTGTTTTTAGATATTTAGGAAGCACACAGTGTGCTTTAGTGGAAAAGGGTGTTGTCATCAAGCCTAAAAAACCTGAATTCATTCCGAGACATTATGTGGTGAAAGGAGAGAAACAACTTTGGCACGTTGTCTCTGACCTCCACATGAGTATTGTGGTAGTATCACAACATGCTTATACACATACACACAACAAAATAAAAATGGCTAGGAAACAGTTTCTAAGTGTCTATATTACATTTTCATTATCCATTTATCAGTTGAAGAACAGCAATGAGCACGGTAGAGCAAATATCTGTGGAGTAGGATGATGACTACTTTGGTCATTTGCCAAAGAGTAGTGGGTCACATACAATAGATTGATTTTTTAAAAAATATATTGAGATTTACAGAGTGGCTGCATCAGTTGACAATCCCAAGAGCTTTAATGAAAAAAATCAAATGATAAATGGATGTAGTTAGGAAAAACCAGATCCAGAAAGGCAAAAACTACATGTTCTCACTTGTTTGTGGATCTTAGCTCTGAATTTATAAATGTGAGTATATATCTTGGAGTAACCTCAGAAATCTGGAAAGTAAAATGGAACTATGACAGTGGTTGGGAGAAAAGGAGCTATAGAGAACAGAATAGATAGACAAACATGCTATAAAGAAGGAAATAGGAAATAGGAAAAGGAGGAATTTAACTGGGAAGGATGGAAGGAGGTTAATACTAAAGGAAAAGGAGGGTTAAATAATACTAAAGATGTTTGGAAATTATAAAGAAACATCATTTTACATAAAATATTGTATACATACATATGTATACATATATATTATGTATACATATATACATCATATAAATTATATAAATATCCATATTTGTCATATATATGTATACACATATACACATGTATATGCACACACATATGCTGAACAAAGTTATGACACTTGAGAGACTAGTAATTACCTCGAGAAGTATCTAAGAAAAGTACCAGTTCAAGGCAAGGGAAACCTTCCTGTGAGTTGTTGGTCAGGGGAGTACAAGAAATTCATAAAACTTGGGCTATTACTTTTGCCCTTGGTTGCCTCCAAGAAACTGAAGGGGAGACCCTATACACTTATACACCACTCACTTTGGACACAGGATTTGGATGTATCAAGCTGTAACTTAAAATCTTTTTCCATAAAGGTTAGTTCTCATAGTATCTAGAGATGTTATGCAAATACATTGCCAAAGGGAGAAAATAATCAATAGTCCTACATAGCTGTGATGCCTACAAATCATAACAGTGTTAAGAACTTCAAGATATGACTAATGTTGAAATAGTAGGATTCTTGGGTTGGAGATATGGCTGAGCTTTTAAGAGGACTGACTACTCTTCCAGAGGTACTGAGTTCAATTCTCAGCAACCACATGGTAGCTCACAATCATCTGTAATGGGATCCAATGGGATCTGATGCCCTCTTCTAATGTGTCTGAAGACAGCTACAGTATATATATATATATATATATATATACACATATATATATATATACACATATATATGTATGTGTATGTGTATATGTATATATATTAAATGCATATAATAAATACATATAATAAATATATATAATACATAAATACATTATATATATAATACATATAAATACATTATATTTATATATATGTATATAAATATATAATATATTATAATATATTATATATAAATATATTTATATATATATAAATACATAAATCTTAAAAAAGAAATAGTAGAATTGTATCTTATGGGCAGACAACAGCTGTCTAATGAACTAAAGACCCATTCGGTAGGAGGGAATTCATGCCTGGTAGTGTAAATTTAACCAAGTACTTGTAGCAAGGGTCATGGACCCTAGAGAAGAATCTACTCAACCATTTTTTCCTAAATAAAAATAATTCCTAACTGGATTCTAAATACTTATTCTTATACCAAAGACAAGTACAGTTCTTGATGTTCACCAACTTCTTTTTTCAGTAAACAGAACAATTACAGAAATCTACTATTTATTAAATTGCAAAGAGTATGTGATTGTGGGGTGCTCAAGCCCAAATGGTACATCTAAAATGCAACCTCTACACCTAAAGCTTAGTGAACATCATAGAAGAGGAAGGCAAAATCACTGTAAAAGCCAAAGGACCCAAGTCATCATCCACTGTAAGATAATGTCTTCTATAAATGGCAGGAAAGCTACAATCATGTAATTTCACTGAGAGGTTTGCCTAAACAAAACCTGACAAAGCCAGTAAATATTTCAACAGAGCAAATAAATAAACAAACAAGGAAAGAAAGTAAGAAAGTAAGAAAGAAAGAAAGAAAGAAACAAAGAAAGAAACGAAGAAAGAAACAAAGAAAGAAACAAAGAAATTCAATAAGGTCCTATCCCTAGATGAAGAGTTATAGGCAACCAATACCTGCTAAGAGAAGGAGAATCAGTATTCTTTATGGAAGATCTTTGTGGTAGATTATTGAACCCTAAATGGTTAGTCCTACATACATATATGTATAAAAAACACTAAGTGACCTAAGCAGACTACACACACACACACACACACACACACACACACACACACACACACACGTCAGAAGAAACAGGGGAGTAGTTGGAAGGGGAAAGGATATAGTGTTCATGTACAAAATTCTTAAAAAAGCTATTTATTTTCAAAATTTTCATAAGGAGGGTTAATAAAAAAGAAATAATGAATGCTATTAAAATATACTTATAAAAGCTAAGAAGCATTATTAGATTAATACAATTATATAAAATGAACAGCTAAAATAAAATGCTATGAGAATACCAAAGAACAGCCTATTAACTAAGTTGGAGGAACAATGACAAATTGAGGCACATATTTTATAAGGTCGGGAATGTTCACAGTGTCTTGACTAGTGGCCAGCTAACGTTTCTCCAGTCAGCTATTTCCACCAGAACAAAGAGAAGCCAAGGTAGAAGCTAGTGTTCTAAACTTGTTAAAGGCTGCTCACATGCTCTCCTCAGTCTCTCACAATTGATTTTCAAAAATGTCTTTTTATGTCATTGTCTTCAACTACTCAGCAATAGTTAAAGATTAAAAGACACTCCAGGAGACAAATCAACTTACTGTAGCATGCTGACCTAGTTTGGATTCTGTTCTGAACAAACCATTATTATAAGCCAGTTTTTCAGACACTGAAGGAATTTAAGGTAGATTATTAAAAGATAAAAAGAATAATTAGATGTTTGACTGTGATGTAATTGTAACATTGAAGTTTTGCAAAACAAATATAGTCGTAGATGGAACACCAAGGCATAGTATTATAATTTGGTTTAAAGTATGTGGACAGATTCTTTTGATTGGAAAGTCCTGATAATTTTTTTTCCATAGTCTCATATAATGTAGCTTGGTCTCAAATTTGCTAGGTAACTAAGAATGATTTTGAACTCCTGACTTTCCTGTTGCCAATTCTCAAGTTTGCATGTGTATCACAGTTCGAAACTCATAATCTTGACAATGTTCAAAGCTCTGACTACGAATTTCTAGGGATTCATTATACTTTTTTTTTCTTTTTCTTTTCTTTTTTTTTTTTTTTTTTGAATAGCAAAACTTTCATAGTTTTGCCTCTATGATACAACACAGGAGACAGCCATTATTCCTTAGGGTACCAGTATCTACATGAGACTAGTGTGAAAAACTATTCCATCCTCTTTTTCTTTCATTGGAATTCAAAACTAGAATAAAATATGCGTTTAACTGCATGCTGTGAAAAGAGAAAGATTCCTTTTACAAGTGTAGAATCTGTAAGTTGTTTTCTACCTTCCTTAGATGAGCTGCACTTTTGGTCATTTGTGTATACTGATGGAAATTTGATGTACGTTAATGCAAAATAACATATATTTAAGCTCTCCTTTTAAAGGGAGGTTAACCAAATTTTTAAATTCCAAAATAATGTCACTAATGCCTACCCAAGAAAGAAAAGGATTTGGATAGCATTTTCTGCCTGAATCTACAAGGAAAAAATATAACATTTTGAAGCAAACAAAACAAAACAAAACAAACAAAAATACCTCCAGCAGTGACTTTTAGAGCCAAGTAATAGTGGTTGAGGCTGAAGGTCTCTTCACAAAGAAGGAAGAGAGGGAATTTGAAATCTGAACCCAGAATACCAGGATAAACATCTCCAGTGTCTCTTTAATTCCTTAACAAGTAAAGTCATTGCTTCTCTCATTAAAAAAAACCATTAATATGGTAACATGAAAAACTACCAATTCCCAAATAAGTACAAAGGGTTAATTGGAATGTGTGAAAGATTCAAATATTTTAAAAGCATAACATGATACATTTCTTTTTGTTCCTCACATTATTGGAAACAATTTTACAATATGTATAATATTCATTTTTTTTTACAGTTTGAAAGCAGCAATATCATATAGATATGGTAAATTTTTCTAGAAACAGTTTAGTAAAATATATAACAACCTTAGAATGTACATATCCTTTGATTCAACAATTCCACTTCTAGAAATTAATCTCAAAAGAGTCGAGCCCATGAAGAAATAGTTCTATAACTGTATCATAGTTCTCCAGCAACACTTCTCATCTTCAAAACATCTCCCTGTGGATTTGTAGCTTTCATTTTTATAACCCTCTGAATGAGTACTCCCTACAGTATGCACACAACTGTGGTGTCATCCACTGGGGCATAGATAGCATATTAGTCACACCATTCCTCTCTTTTGACTTTTTCACCAACTGCTAATAACTCCTTAGCTAGGGGTAAGATTTTGAGAGGTTTCTTCACCTCTGTGGTGAAATTTTTAACTGAAATGGTTTTGGCCAGGTCTTCTGCAGGAAGCCACAGTTGCTGTATGTTCAGGTATTCAATGGTTAGCCACGTCATATTCAGAGGACAGCAGTTCATAGCCTTCCTCTGGCACTTACATTTTTTTCATGCCCTCTTCTTTTGGTGATTTTTGAGCTTTGCAGGAAAGGTTGATATTGATGTCTCATCTATAGCAGGACACTGTTACTTATTCCCAGTTCTATGAATAGTTATAATGGCTCAGAAAGCTAAAGATGGTTGGGAAATAAAACCATAAGAGCCTTATGCAAAGAAGGAGGAGGAGGAAGAGGAGGAGGAGGGAGGAGGGAGGAGGGAGGAAGAGGAGGAAGAAGAAGAAGAGGAAAAGGAGAGTAATAGCTGATATAATCTTATTGCTTAGCTTCTGTAACTATGCTTTCTGGTAAAAATTGGAATTCATGATCCCCAGTCATGTAAATTAAGATTTGAATTCACTAATGACAGAACAGGTCATAAATTATGCAAACTGGCCTATAAAAGCTGTAACAAAATGTGGATTTGGAATCATGCTGTGAAGGTTACTCCCCTGAATGTGTGCTGGCTTGAATAAATACTTTTGATTTCTTATTTTTTGGGGGGGGGAGTGGTCTGGTACCTGTTCTGACTGTGGTGTTTCCTTTTCCATTTTTAAAAATACAATTAGTCTCTGCATTAACTACTAACTACTGCAATAAGAAGCTTATTTGACCAAAGGTGAAAGCAGCACAAATCTTTAGGGTAAACATAAATTTTAGAAGGCAGTTTGAAAACAAGACCTTTCAACAAAACAACACTAGGTTCTCCTCTTGGTTTAATGACTTCTCCAGCCTTGTATTTTTACCAGGCATTTATATACCAGGCATGAATTTTCCTTTGTGGAACATGCCTTAAATCCAATCAAAAGAGTGGATGCTTATCTCTATAAACAGTATTGTCACCATTACATCAGCAAACCAATTTTGCCTCCCTGATCAGTACTGTGAAATGTAGAGTAGAGCGCTGGGTAATACCTACTTAATACCTTCTAGCACTATGAAAGTTGACTACTAGAGAAAGAGTTTCCTGGTCAGTTCAAGACTGATTTCTCTGTGGTCTGGAACAATTCTCTGATATCTTGAACAATAAGGTCTTACAATGTATTTATTATAGACAATCAAGAACAGTAAGTAAAATCTAAATGGGAGTTGTAAAATACTGATGGTGACCATGTGAGTTAAAGAGATTAGGAATGATCTTACTTCATTTTTTAATTTCTGTTTTCTAAGTGTGCTGCAATTTTGTGGTATCACTTCTCAAACAAATTACACAATTGAAATCAATGTAGCATAAAAAAAAAAAAACAAAAGCACAAAATGCAAAATTGCACCACAACATAGAATTAAATATATCTGTAAGCATGTTTTTCCTTATATATATTTTATGTAAATAGATTCTTCTCATATACAATACATTCTGCCTGTGGTCTCCCTTCCCAGCTCCCTCTACCTCTTCCAAATCCATTCTCTGGCCATTTTCTTTCAAAAAGGAGCAGGCCTCCAAGAGACAACAACCAAACACAACAAAACAAAACAAGGTAAAATCCCTCATATCAAGGCTGAACACATTTGGGATCTTAAAGCAGAAAAAAGGCATAGAAGCATATGTTCCAAATCAGGTTTTACTCTGTGAGCTAGATTAAAACAAACATTTGTCTTTGCCTTATTGTAAAATCCTATGCAATGTGATTTTATTGCTCTTATAATTTTAAAAATGTAGAGTAATGATGAAAATATGTAAGGATTCAGAATATGTTCATTAATACAAAAGACAATAGTACTCAGATAACATTCTGGATGTATACAAAACTTATTCTGTCTGTGGATAACATACTATTGGAAAGAAACCTGCCAAACCCCAGTGTCAGGGTGGTAAGGGAGGCTGTTTTTCTTTTATTTTTTCTCTTGGTAGTGCTGGGGGTATATCTCCCTACTATAAAAATAATCTACTGCTGAACTGCAATTTATTATCTGATATTAAAATGCAAATACTATTTTTCAATAAAATAATTATTTGAAAGATGAAATAGAAATATGGAAAAGGAGAAAACAAAAGGCTACAATAATGTAATCACCCAATCTTTTTTGCATTTTGCAATTATTTTAAAGTATATGCATACTCGGGAAAGACTGAAATGAAATAAACAGAATAATCGACTCTGGCTTGTGTACCAGTGGTAGGGTTTTTATATTTTGTTCTTTGGGTTTCTCTGTACTTTTCCAATTTAACAAATATGTTTAATGAAAAGGTTAAACCAGACACGATATAATAGATAAAATGTTGGATAGAACTGAGGTGCAAAGCTCCCCGGTGTGCGCTCCAGTTAGAACTTTGAAAGATGAAATGAAAGATCAGAAGTGGCTGACTCACTGATCATTAGCTTGCTGCTGGTGCTTCCACCTAACAAGCTAATTCAGCCAATTCTACTTAGAGAGGAACATTAAGCAAATAATGTCATCTCAAGTCTTTAAATTGTTCCCTGGGTAGAAGATGGGACTGAAAGTGGGTGCTGTCTGAAAAATTAACTAGACATTTACCACAGTCTCTTTAGAAAGGGAAAGTCTTCATGTTTAGGATGGATAAAGCCTCAGCCTAAATGCGGGGCCTGAGAACATCAGCAGATCAGTTTGACTACTTTGGAAACAGTGAGTGAATATGAGGGCCTCTTTCAACAGTTGTATGTCCTGGCATCCTTTTGCTGTTTTTCATTCATCATTCAAGGATTCTAACATCTCTGAGTCCCATCTCAAACCCTTCATTATATTGACTCCCAGTCATGGAGACTCCTATCTGTTTCACCTAGATTTCTGGGTCTTGTTCCCCCTTACTCTCTTGAGATTGTTTTTTGTAAGCTTTTCGCTAGGGATTTATCTAAAATTAAGAATAATATTATATTATGAATACTCTTCAACACCCACTAGTTACCCTTCAGGAAAAGCAGTAAGGGACAGGTGGTAGAATTTCATATTTCTCTAGTCATAATGGTCATGATTAGTAAAACAAATATCAGCAGGTACAGGGATGTAGAATATTTATTCATGACTGGAAGTACTGACAGCTGGACTCTATTTTCTTACTACAGAGATATTTTTTCATATATATGAAAGTTTAAAATGGCCTAGATGCCCATCAACTAATGAAAATACTGTACTGGTACAAAACAAAATGTTACTCAGCTGTTAAAAAATAAAATTATAAAATTTGCAGGTAAATAGATGGAGCTAGAAATAATCATCTTGAGTGGAGGCACCCCACTCAGAAAACCATGAATATACATGAAAGAAGAGTCAAAAATTCCAGAGATAGTGTATTATTCCAAGGAAACAGTTTCTATTTCAAGGAAACAGTATCTTCCAGAAACAACAGGCTAATATACATTTGGACTCAAAGAGTTTGTGACAGTATGCAGAAAATTGGCACAAAAGCAACACATAAAAGATCCCAGAATACAGCATGGGAAGTGAGCACAATATCTCACCACTAAACCATGAAGAAATTTACAATTAATAGCTACTAGGGAAGGAAAAAAATAAGTTTTCTTCAATTAAGTAACACTGGGTATATTGATTTCACTCTAGGGTAGATTCCATTCTCAGGAGTAATTGGTCTATACAAGCAAGACTCAATTTTTATGCTTTATTTTTGTTTTTGAGATAGTAATATAATTACAATATTTCCCCCTTCCCTTTCTTCCTTTCAAAGTTTCCCTGCTATCCATCAACATCATGGACTTTTAAAAATTAGTTGCTAGTGCATACATCTGTGAACATGACACACACATGTATCCTGCTCAATCAATACAATGTTACTGGCATGTATGTTTTCCAACATGACCATTTGGCACTGAATAAAAAATTGGTCTGCTCTTTCAAAAGACAACAACCTGTCACACTTCCAGCTGTCCTAAGTTGTTTACAGTTATCTGTGTAGGGTTGAAGCCTCGTGAGCTTTTTTTCTGTGCAATTTGGCTCGTCCATTGGTGTCATCCTTGTTCAGCTCACATTTTGACAGTTACGTTGTTGAGACCTTAATGTTGAATATTCTGACATCACTTGGAGACATAGTCTTACAACAAACTCCTTTATTGTTTGACTCTTAGAATACTAATGCCCCACCATCTACAATGTTCCATGGACCTTGAGAAAGGTAATGCTTTTGTGTATCAACTGCGACTGGGCTCCATAATTGGCTGTGGTTTTCTGGTGTGGTCTCTCTCTGTTACAAGGAAGCCTTTCCTTGATGAAGAGGAACGTATCTGTGGATATAAGGACACATGTTTATAGATTGCTGTTAGGGATTATAGTGGCTTAGTATTTAAAGGTTATAAATTCTCTTCCAATATCCATGACTAAATTGGCACTGAGTAGTTAGCTAGGTTTCCAGAACCAGGAATGTTTTTCCTCTTGTTGAGATGGTCTTAAATTCAATTAGATAACTGCTAGTCACCTCCAATGTATAGATGCTGCTACTGTATTCTAGGAATTATCATACCATGCTGGTTGTTGATGTGATTCATAGGTGTAATAGTGGGGTAAGGACTATTCATTACCTCTATCCTTTGGCAGAGTTCATGGAGCCTTCTGGTCTCATGAAAGCTAGGCTGCAGGGATGTGGAATTCAGGTCACTGCTAGTTCACAAGCTGCCAGGCCCTATTTCTGAAGTTTGTGTTGTCTTTAGGGATTTACCTTCCACCTCTGAAGTACAAACAAGGAAAATATCACTAAGCTGCATGTTTTGGGATTCTCTTAGACAACCCTGGAAACAACTTAAAAAAAGAGGTTGTCATGACTGTTATGTCTGAAAAAGCCATGAGGAATCATACCATTGACTACTTACCTAATAAGAAACACACAGACACACAGACACACACACACAGACACACACACACACACACACACACACACACACACACATATATATATATATATACTTGTGTGTGTGTATGTATGTGTGTATGTATGTATGTATATGTATATATATATATGTATATAAATATACAGATGTATTTTTAATTAACTGTTCTTATCTAGGTTGATAGTACTCTCTCCAAGAGTGTAAGACTTCCCAACAAACACCCAAGACTACATATTTTTATTTGTTTGTTCTTGAAAAAAAGAAGGGTCATAAAGTTCCCTTTCTTTAAGGAGAATTAGAAGCAGATCTGGGAGGATTTGTTGGGGGTAAAAAATATGATAAAAAAATATTGTATAAAATCCTTAAATTACAAATATGAAAAAGAAGAAAGGTATAAGAAATAAGTATACTATGGAGGTGGTATTCTTGCGTGACTCCTAATAGTGGAGTGGTGTGTGTGTTTGGGGGGTGAGGGGGAGGAAACGTGCCTCTGACTCTTTTGTCTATTCTTGGAACCATTTTTCTCTTACTGGGTTGCCTCATCCACCCTTGATATGAAGGTTTGTTCCTAGTCCTATTGTGAGTTCTTATGTCATATTCAGTTGATATCTCAGGGAAGCCTGCTCTTTCCCGAAGGGAAATAGAGAAATGTATCTGGGGGAAGAAGATATGGTGGAACTAGGAGGAGTGGAGGGAGGGAAAACTGTAGAATGTCATATATGAGGGATAAATAAATATAAAACAATCATAATCATATAACTTGTGGTGGTAGTCAATAGTAGAGTGATTGCCCAGCATCTACAGGGTTCCATTTCAAGTATTTTCAAGGAAGCAAACAAATAAAATAAATAAATAAATTAAAAAAGAGAGAAATCATTAGTCAAGTGTCCTAAGAGAAGTGGGGAGCTGTATGAGTTGAGGTAAGAGGCAGTAAAGGTGATGGCAATTTTTTGTCAGCCAGAATTCTATAGATAGTGAATGTTTTCTGTAAATTACAAGCTTGTTATTGCTTACATCTAATCTCTAGACATTTGGAGAACTTGATTTCTCTTGTTCTGTGCCCACACTAAAGATTCTTAGAACCCAGAAAACTTACTGGGCCAAGATCTTCAGCCTTTATCATAAGAAGAGACAGTATTTTTTACTACATTTTTAGTTAAGAAATGTTGTAAGACAATAAATGCAAAATTAAAATTCATCTCTTTTGACTTGGTAATTTATATCATCCAACTCCCTCTTCAATACCACAGGGAAATATATGTAGTTGTAGGCTAAATGTTTTAAAATGAGGTATGTTTTTCTCCAAATTGAAATTATTACAGTATCATTGATGAAACAAACTCCTTCTTCTAAACCTGTCCTCATGAGAGATATGGGTCTGTATAACTTTTTCATTATGAATATAAAAGTATGTAATTCATGCAACAGCACTGTTAAAAATTTGTTTTTTTATAAAGGAAAAGAATAATTATAAAGGCAGATTGAAAAAAGGAACTAGATTACTGTTCAATGGTGAACTAATAAAAACTTCAATTAATTTAGTTTGACCTACATAAACTGGTTTATTTAAACATGGCCTCTCTCTCTCTCTCTCTCTCTCTCTCTCTCTCTCTCTCTCTGCTTATACATATAGACAAATATTCAGTTCATTTTTATGTGTAGAGTATTGTGATTCTACAGGCATCAACTGACATCATACAATCATACAGGGGTAGGAGATACGGTAACTGCATCTACTGATACATCCAGTATTTCTCTCTTCTAAAATTGTTTATTTGAGAATTCCATGTATTTTGATTATATTCTCTCTCTTCCTCAGCTCTTCTCATATCCGCCTTCCTTTCTTTTCTTACCCAATTTTGTGTCCTATTTTTTAACCCATCAAGTGTAATTTGTAGCTATTTTTCTCCATTTACTTCAGTGCTTTTATTGTAGGAACTGTTTACTACTTCAAATTATAATTTGAAACAAGCTTTAAAGGTCAGATATGTCAGGCCATTTTTTTTAGAATGAGATAAGGGCTCTTGAAGGTATTTAAAATATGACAAAAGCATTAGAATTAGGATGTTAGGATGGGATTCTTTCCTATAATACAGCTACTGATGAGAGACTTCCCACACATGAACTCAGAGTGACTATGACTGCATGATGTTCTCTTTAAAATATTGATTATTATAACTGAATATTCTCATGAACATGAGAAAACTGTTTTAAAGACATAGCAAGGCAGGTGCACTTATGAACACACAGTGGTTATGAAAGCATCCTAAAGACATGCACAAGCTGAAGTTTGACAAAACTCCAGCATTCTTGGGGGCTGACCATGCTTCCATACCTGAAAGCCCATATATGGTCCTCACAAATTTCACTTGATAGATTAAAAAAAAAAAAAAACAGAACACAAAATTGGATGGATTAGAGAAGAAAAGAAATCAGATATGAGAGGAGTTACAGAAGGGAGTGACTATAATAAAAGAAATCACTGAATAAAATTCTAAAATAACCAATCAACAGGGAAAAATAAGATTGTTCATTGTATCTGAGAAATCAGATATTATAAACATGAAGAACAAATGTCCTAGTTATTTATATGTGAGCACTAAGACAACTATCACACCAATTATTTATTTGATAACTGTGTCCAGACCACTTGCCAAGTTCCGGGCAGTGAGCTGGACACTGGA
>JANHMN010000005.1:72325414-72338182 GCA_030674055.1 Rhabdomys pumilio | reverse complement strand
AACTGTGGTTCCTTCTTCTCAGATAACTCTAGCTTTTGTTAAGTTGACAAAACAGGATATAAACTTGTGGTTGACTGGATATATAGCATGATAGATCACTGAAGAAGAAGAAGGAGAAGAAGAAGTAGGAGGAAGAAGAGGAGGAAGAGGAGGAGAAGGTGGAAGAGGAAGAAGAGGAGGAAAAGGAGAAGAAGAATTATAAAAGAAACAAGAACACAGAAAGTATGGCAAGTCCACAGTGGCAAGTCTCCAGTTTTCCATTATTCTTTTCATTCTGGAGTGAGGGCCAGGAGTTAAATAAGTTTACATTCGACCTCTATATGATTAATGGTAAATTTCTCTGGATGCTTCACTTCATGTAGACAATTAACCGGTTAAGTACTATGTTTTTTAAGGTCTATCCCAGTGGCAGAGTCCACTTTCTTATTCATTCATTTATGTATTCATTATTAATTGAAAATTTAAGTTGGGTAATATTCTATTTTGCTTCATGATTCTGTAATAAACATTGTGACTAAGAGAAACATGGGGAGGAAAGGGTTTATTTCTGCTTACAGGTCACAATCTATCAATAAGGGAAATCGGGTTGGGAACTCAATACTGGAAACTGAAGGCTATAACTGAAAAGAAGCCATAGATGAATGTTGTTTACCTACTCATTCCCAGGAACATATCCAACTACCTTTCTTATACAGACCAAGTCCACAAGAAATTGATGTAGCAGTACCCAGCTCACTGTGGATGATGTTTCAATTGCCAATCAAGATAATACCCAATAGACAAACCCACAGTCAGTCCCAGACAATTTGTTAATTGAGGTTTCCTCTTCCAAGTTGTACAAGTTGATGACAAAACTAACCAGAATAGGTTTTGCATTAGGCTCTAAAGATATAGTGGTAGATAAGAAAGTTTCTTTGCTTTCAAGGAACACACATTTTGGAAAAGTCAGTATGTGAGAAGTAGGGTGAAGAAGGAGTAAAAGTGTTAAGCAGTCAATATTATGTAACAAATATATTATATAATGAAGACAAAATGCAGATATTGTCATCTTGGTGTGATTAATTCTTGAAGGTATCATAGAAGTGAAGAGATCCTTTGTCTGAATCAAGATCATGTATAAGATATATATTCTATAAGAAGAGAAATTGTGTGAGGAGACAGAGAAAGTAACATTTGCAACATCATCACACTATCAAAAGAATGGGCATTTGGGTGATTTTAAGCTTGAAATGAAGAACTCAGATAACAGAAAACTGAATATGTACTAATGAAGCCTTTCTCTTCTTTAGTGGAAAATTGTTTTTACTCTAGAATGACAGTTTGCACTCAGAACCTTAGTCTATATGGCAAACATTAAGGAATTTATTGCTTAAGACTGTAGGTAGCATAGTGATAACAAAATAAATTGTTAAACTATCAAGAAATAAATTCAACAAGGAATTCAGTATCTACAAGACAAAAAAATTAAAATTCCAACTAAGGAACATAGAGGACAATCTAAATAAATAAAAACATGTTAAATATTCTTAGATGAGAAGACTCAGTTCTGTGATGATCTATTATGAAGATCCCCTGTTTTTTGTTTAAAATATCTTCCACTGAACTAATTCTATATTTAATAGCATAATTGGATATATTGTATATACATGTATACACATATATTTAGAGGTACAAATATAAATGTATGCAATTAATATACAAAATTTATATTTCTAAAGTTTATAGGAAAATAACCATTGTATTTTTGAAACTGAAATGTATTAGCCAGCTAGTGCTATAATAATACTTCAAAATAAATAATGTTAAAACTTTAACTTCCTTGAAACTCCAACATTCATTTTCACTGATGTGAAACCTTGAATTAGGTACTGTCCTGGTTTTGACTTTAAGTTGCAGTTTGAGTGACATGTCAGCTCCATGTCACTTCTTTTGCTTTGAGCTAAATCCTATGTTTGTTACAGCCTTCTTGTGGTGACTCACAAAAACCAAAAAGGCAAACAAAACTATACAATAACAGTTAAGGTCTTTGTTTATATAATATCCTCCTTCATCCCATTGTCCAAATAAATAGTGCAGTCATATACTACATTAAATAGTAAGACTAATACTCTATCTAGTAGGTGATATTATACACTTATATTATAAATGTATAGATAAGAAATTATATAATGAGGAAGAACTATAAAACTGGTACCAATAATTGAAACTACTATAAAACTGATAGCACACAGTCTACATAGACTATTACAAAATATTATTAAGTTATGGTAGTAATATATTTTGAGAGTTGTTCACCAAATCATGGAAATCAATGACAGACCCAGATGTGTGTAATAATCAGTGCATGATTAAGTTGATGGCTCATCCAGTGTTCTCTGGTTTCTTATAATAGCACCTGACTCTGAATAACTTAGGCTGGAAAGTGAGTTACTAGCAGGACTTCGGGAAATGCATTAAATCATCAGACAAGACAACGAAATCAGGAAATGGGTAAGAAGTAAAAACCACATGTGTGGAGGTCAGAGAACAATTTTGGTTCTCTTCTATCTTTATGTGAATTCTGGTGATTGAACTGGAGTCATTAGGTATGCATGGCATGTATTTTACCTGCTAAGCCACTTCACCAGTTACTTTGGTTTTTTTTTTTTATTTTAGTTTTTACTCTATCAAGCCAAAGTTTAATTTTTTTACTGAAAATATTTTTCATACAATATAGTCTGATCATAGGTCCTCTCCCTCAAAATCTCCTCTCAGATTCTCCACATCTCACTATTCATTTAACTACATGCCTAGTTTCAAAGACAATGGGAGGAAACTAATTCTCTCACTCATTTATCACATGAAAATAAAATCAATTGACATGTGAGAAATAAACCTCTAGGTAATATGATAATAAAAAGCACCATCATCATCATCACCACCACCACCACCACCACCACCACCACCACCACCGTCACCACCACCATCACCACCACCGTCATCATCACCACCATCATCACCATCATCACCATCACCACCATCACTACCACCACCATGACCACCACCACCACCATAATCATCATCATCAGTCAAAGGGAAATAGCTAAAAGGCAAAATTAGGAAACTTATACAGGAAGAGTACCAAATAACTATTAAATATATGAGATGATTCTTAACATTGTTAAATTTAAAATCATGCAAATCAGCATAGTAGTCTAAATATTTTGCAGCCAGCAAATCCTTATATCAGATGAAAGTCAGGTTGCTAGGTATGAATCACATTTCTGCAACTCATAGCAGAAATGTGCCTTATATGCCTGTGTAAAATTAAGTTAATATATCTAAAAATTGAGAATGGTATTTGGAAAAATCGTAAATATTCCAGGTGCTATTATTGAAATTGCTATAAGAGAAGTCCTAAATATAAATTTGAATCTTAGTTCTTAAATATGAAGTGTGGAAAGACTTATGAAGATGGGAAGAGAGAAGGAAATAATTTTCTGACAAATTTCAGAAATGAATGTTAGCTGTTATAGAATATTTTTAAATCCAGTAAAAGGAGAGTTTAATCCTCATTAAAATGTTTAATTATAAGTTGAGTAGTGGCATGGCACACACCTTTAATCCCAGCACTCTAGATGCAAAATCAGGTGGATCTCTATGATGAGTTCAAGACCAGTCTGTTCTACAGAGTAATATTAGGACAACCAGGGCTACACAGAGAAACACCGTCTTGAAAATCAAAAGAAAGTTATATTTTGTTTCTTTTTTTCTGTGTGTACACAGATGTGTTGATATCAGAAAACGACTTTGTGGAAAGTCCCAGGTATTGAATTCAGCTAATACGACATGGAAGCTGACACCTCTATCCACTGGCCCTGAATCTCATTGTATAAATATGGAGTAATCTGGGATTTAAAAATGAATGACACTTGCTTAAGGTAGAGAGTTGGGGTAGTGTCTTAGTTAGGGTTTTACTGCTGTAAACAGACATCATGATCAAGGCAACTCTTATAAAGGACGACATTTAATTGTGGCTGGCTTACAGGTTTAGAAGAAGTTCAATCGATTATTATGGTGGGAGAATGGCAGTGTCCAGGCAGGCATGGTGAGGGAGGAGCTGAGAGTTCTACATGTCCATCTGAAGGATGCTAGGAGAATACTGGCTTCCAGGCAGCTAGGCTGATAGTCTAAAGGCCCATGCCCACAGTGACACACTTCCTTCAACAAGGCCAGACCTATTCCAACAAGACCACACCTCCAAACAGTACCACTCCCTGGACCAATCATATTCAAACCACCGCAAGTAGGACCACAAAGCTGTTACAACCAGATTTTTTTTTCTCAAATGGAATGTGGAAGGACATAAGAAGAAAAGTCTAGAAGATCTATGGACTCATAGTAGATAAAACAATAGATTCAGATCTGACTAACTGTAATACACTGTTGAGTGTTCCTATTCACGGATGTGATTCATCATTCTATTTAGAGCTTCTAGGTTTATTTATCGTTAACTTCCTATTATTCCTTAGTTTGCTGACTAGAAAATGAGTATTATGGTGATTAAGGATGTATATCCTGTGGTCTGCAGAGATGGTCAGTGATTAAGGGCACAACTGCTATTTCAGAGGACCAGGGTTCAATTTCTGCACCCAATAGAGCAGCTCACAACTGTTGGTGACTCCAGTTTTAGGGGATCAGCACCCTCACACATATATACATGCAAGCAAAACAGCAATAGACATTTTTAAAAGTAATACATAAATTATATAAATAATGGATAGAATGGATATAGAAAGAATGGATATCTTTGTTTATCTAAGGGATGGAGCAGTTTTTCATTATTTAGTATGGTGTTAATGCTAAGGTTTGTTTTAAAAATATTCTTTATAAAAATAAGAAAATTTCTGTTATGGAAAGTTGGCTGAAATTTTTGATTATGAATGGGTAATAAATTTTATTAAATTGACTTTCAGTCTAATTAATAGAAATCTTATAATTTTTTTCTTTAGCCCGTTGAAATATCTTACTTATTTCTGAATATGAATCAATTTGGCAAACATCTAAAACACAGCATTTGGTCCCATTATGTTTTTGAGGGTGAGTAGAAATAGCTTAATTTTGCATTGTATCCAACTGACATTACTCTTGGGAGAATAATCAGAATACTAATTACTTCCTTCACACACACACAAATGGAACTTAGCACACAAATTCATCCCACTGGCATAGATCTGGAGAGAAATCAGGCCATTCACTGCTTGATGAGTGATGGAAGATCAGTTTCTTGTTTATCACAGCTGATACTATCAAGGAGGAAGTCTGATCAATGCCTATGTTTTTATAAAACAGCTGGGAATTAGAATCAGAAAGGGAGTAACATAAGAAAGGGAGTGGTGGATAAAATAACCACAGTGGCAACAACAACAACAATAATAACAACAATAATAACAACTAATTTTTGAGCAGTTTCTCATTTGGGGTTGTAAGAATGAGATAAGGATATTTTGCACTTATGTGTGGATAAAATATAATATAGTCCACTAAAATTTTTGTTGTTATTAGGCTATCCTTCTCTAGTTCTTTAGGGAACAAATTTTTATTGATGGTTTCCTTTTATATTGTTCTTATAAGCAAGTGTGGGATGGAGGCTTCTCAAGTGTCCTGTTGATATATTATAAATAAAAATGAAATACTCATGTATTTCCAATTTCAAGTTCCAGGATTTCTAGGTAGTTCAGCATTGTTGCATGTTACAGAATATTATTAGCAAGCTAGTTTTGTAATGTAAAAGTAACATTTATTTGCCTGTTACAATTGTCATCTTGGAGGTTTGCTACTGAATATGCTCACTGTTCACCTTTTCTAGTTCTTTCTGAACTCTGGCTGGCTGATTCAACCCAGCTGTTCCTGCTCAAACGCCTCTGCTAGATGACTGATTCAATCTGGCTTCTCTCAGTTCCTCATTGTATTGCTCTGCTTGGCCTCAAACTATGTCTGACAATTTGCCTCCTTCTTATTCTTTGGCTTCAACTGACTGCTGACTTGCACTGAACTGCGAAAACTCATGAACAAACTCAATTTCACTGCACTGCACTCACTGCACTGACTCCCCCAACTGATTCACAACTGACTGAACAAAACTCAACTCCACTCAACTATATTGCCTTCACTTTCCCTGCAGTGCTCTTAAATAGCATTTCTCCTAAGAGTTGGGACTATACTATCTCTGATACATTCTGTCAAATCTTTCTTTATCACTTTGTCTTTCCCTCAATTAGAAGTTGTTTGGGATTAAATGTGTGTACTTAAAAATTCCAGCCAGAGGGATTAAAGGTGTATACTAAGGCCCTGTCTTCATGCTAGCCAGATCATGCAGACCTAGAAGGTCTTTGGATGGAATCAGTGCAGCTATGTTGCTGGATTAAAATTGCTCTACATTGTAATATCTACAATTTTTTTAGTTGTGAAAATAAGACTTGCATGAAACATTGCCAATCTTTCTGAACAAAACTAGAAACATTTGCAGCTATCAGACTTTAATTTCAGTCTAAGTCTATAAGAGTATACTTATAAAATTAAGGGCATAAACTTCCTTAGATTGGACTTATCTCACTATTTGGGGTACTGTTTGAGATATGGTCTCACTCTTGCATACATTTAGGAGTTAACTGAAATACATTTGGGTTCCAGCCCTGCCACTTAAAAAGATGGGAACCATCATTAAGATTATTCCCTCCCCCTCTTTTTCTATCTCTCTATCTCCTTTCCCAGCACACTTGATCCTCCAGTTATAGCTACTCTATTCATGCATCCATCCATCTACCCATCCATACTATATATTTTATTTCCCTTCCCTAACACAATATATCGCTACCTCTAAATCTCATACTCTAGACCTAATTCCTGTGGTACTTGGTTTGTAGCTTAGTTATCACTAACTGCTATTATTCATGTATAAGTGGACATACCATATTTGTCCTTTTGGGTCTGGGTTAAGTCAAGATGTTTTTTTTCTAGTTCCATCCATTTAACTGAGAATTGTACTGTTTAAAATGGCCAACTAATACTTAATTATATAAATGTACTACATTTTGTTTATCCATACCTTGGGTATATGCCCAACATTTGTATAGCCAATTCTTTAGGTAGGTTGATGCTTTATGAGAAACCATCACACTGGTTTTCATAGTGGCTGTCCAAACTTACAGTCTCTTTCAACAATAGACAAGTGTTATTCTTACTCTACATTCTTGCCAACATGAGCTATCACTTGTTTTTATTGATCTTAGTCATTCTAGCAGATGTAAGATGGAATCTTGAAGTAGTTTTGATTTGCATTCCTTGATGGTTAGGGTTTCTTAACCATTTCAGATTCTTCCTTTGAGAATTCTGTTTAAAACTGAACCCTATTTTTACTGGGGTGACTAGTTTTCCTGATATCCAGATTTTTTAGTTTTCTTGTATATATTGGAAACTAGCCCTAAATCAGATGTGTAGTTTATAAACAACTTTTTTTATTCTGTAGAGTGATGCTTGGTCCAAATTATGGTGTTTTTGCTACACAGAAGTTTATCAGTTTCATAAGGTTCCATTTCTTAACTATGTATCTTAGTGACTGTGTTAACAGTGCTAATGGTTCAGTCTTTTCCTGTGTCAACGAGTTCAATATTATTCTCTACTCTCTTTTATTAGATTTAGTGTATCTGATTTTATATTGATTTTGTGGTCAATTTGGAATTGAATTTTGTGTAGACTGATAAATATGGATCTATTTGCATCTTCTAACCATCCAGTTTGACCACCACCATTTGTTGAAGATATTATCTTTCTTCTAGAGTGTATTTCTGGCTTTTTTTTAATCAAAAATTAGATGTCCATAGATATATGGGTTTATGTCTGGATCTTCAATTTAATTTCATTGATCAATTTGTCTGTTTTTGTGCTAACACCATGCTGCTTTTATCACTATAGCTCTGTAGTACAATTCTGGAGGCAGAAATGGTGATACCTCCAGCAATTCTTTTAGTATTCATGGTTGTGTTAGCTTTCTTCCTTTCTTTCTTTCTTTCTCTCTTTCTTTCTTTCTTTCTCTTCCTTTCCCCCTCTATCCAAATGCATGTGCACATGTGCATTTCCATATGAAGCTAAAAAATTTCCTAGTCCCCACACCTGTGTGTGTATATATATATATATATCAGATGTACAGCTGGGTCTTCATATAGGTCTTGAACAATTGGCTTAGAGACTGTCCCAAAAGCTGTATGTGAGATATGTTCTTCTAGCTGGACTGCCTTGTTTGACTTCAATGGGAAAGAATGTGCCTGGCCATGCAGTGACTTGAAATGCCAGGGCTGGCGGATATGCAGAGGACACCCCTACACTCTCAGAGGAAGAATGGAGGGGGGACTGGAGAAAAGGCAGTGGGAGGAATGACTCGGAGAAGTGTCAGTGGGTAGGATGTAATGGGAATAATTTAAAAACTGTCCTTTCAGTATCTGTGAAGACTTGTGTTAGAGGTTTGCTGAGGATTGCATCGAATCTTTAGGTTCATTGCTTTTGAGAGGATGGATATTTTCATAATATTAATTCTTTTCTATGAGAATGTGAAAACTTTAAATTTTTCATTTTTGATATCTGTTTCAAGATCTAAAGTTTTATGATATAGACTTTTACTTGCTTTGTCAGAGTCACCCCAAGATATTTTGTATTAATTGAGACTATTATAAAGGTGTTGTTTCTCTGATTTCTTTCTCAGCCCATTTATGATTTGTATATAAGAGGGCTACTGATTTTCATGGGTTAATTTTGTACTCAGCTAGTTTTTTTGAAAGTGTATATCAGCTATAGAAATTTTGCAGTGGAATTTTTAGGCTCACTTATATATGCTGTCATGTCAACTGTAAATAAAGACTTCTCCCTTTCCTATTTGTATGTGGTTGATCATCAGCTGTCTTATTGCTCTAAGACTTTAAATATTATATTTAATACATATAGAAAGAGTAACTAACCTTCTCTTGATCTTAACTTTACTGTAATTGCTTTGAGTTTCTCACCATTTAAATTGATGTTAACCATGAGCTTATTTTAAATTACCTTTATTATGTTGAGGTGTGTCCCTTGTACCCATAATCTTTCTAGGACTTTTATAATGATGAGATATTGGGTTTTGTCAAAGGCCTTTTCTATACCTAATTAAATGATGATGTGGATTTTATCTTTTATTTTTATATGGTAGATTACAATTATTTATTTACACATGTTGAACCATCTTTGCCTTTCTTGATTGATCATGGTAGATCTTTTTGATGTGTTCTATCTTATATTCTCTTTTCAAATGGTTTACTGAAAATTATTGCATCTATGTTCATAAATGAAACTGAAGAGAATATGGGGATAAATACCTAAAACTAAAGATCATTTGAAAAGAAACCCAAGATAACAGAAGATTTCTAAAATATATACATATATTAAGGCAATATAAATGAAACCTCCAAATAATGGTAGAGATACAGCCACAACTAGCCATTTCTTGTCACCAAATGAAGCTTCCAGCATCAGGATTGGGTTACATCTAACTGAGTTATTGACCAAAGTGGTCCCATGGTAATCCTCAAACAGCCCAAACTGTTGTCAAGACTTTAGGTCGCTCTCCAAAATGATGGAAAGACCCTAATACTGAAGACAATGTTTACACAACTTATTGAACTTGGGAGTGTAGGTGTGGTGTCTATACAGAGCCTTCAGCCCTTTGTTCTAGCATCTTTGGTAAAAGAAGTTATTCTTAATCCTATCAGAAGAGAATTATAAATACCAACCCAG
Organism: Rhabdomys pumilio; assembly: GCA_030674055.1. NCBI lineage: Eukaryota > Metazoa > Chordata > Mammalia > Rodentia > Muridae > Rhabdomys > Rhabdomys pumilio. The sequence continues at coordinate 72,328,381 of JANHMN010000005.1, read as the reverse complement.
GTCATAAGACATTTGATTTACAATGGTGTTCTGCTTACAACATATGCTAGGACAATGGTATCACAAATCTTGTCGAAGTACTCAACCAACATCTGATTTGACTTAAAGCCCACTTCACAACCTGAAACTTCTTAGATGACAAAAACAAATAAACTATTAGACAGACAGATAGGCAAACAAAACTGAGAATAGATAGCTCAGGGTCCTAGGGAAAAATCAAACACTACTGTTCTAAAAAAGCAAGACAAAATGACTTCTAATGGCATTCTGCTATACTATAGATCAGTGCCTTGCTCAACCATCATTGGAGAAGCTTCCTTCTGCAAATACAGAGACCCAGAGCCAGATCATATTCAGAAAGTGAGAAACCTCATAATAGTCATCCCTAAATGGGAAATCTCCATTAAGTCTATCGCCCGACCCCCACTAGTGCTTAGTGTACTCTGTGGAAGAGGAGGCAGAAAGAATGTAAGAGTCATAGGGGATGGAGGACACCAAGAAAACAAAGACTTGTATATCAACATGACCAAAGCGCGTATTAACTCACAGACTGAGGAAGCATGGAGAGGGCCTGTGTGGGTCTGTACCAGGACTGCTGTGTGTATATTTTGGCTTCCACTTTACTGGTTTTCTTGGATTCCTGTAGGTGGGAATAAGTGAATTTCTGTTTTGTGTGTCTTTTCTTAGACGTTTTTCTTCTGTTTTTGTTGTTGTTCTGTCCAATTACAATGTGTTGGTTTTTTGCTATATATGATTATGTTTTACTGTATATTATATGCTGTTTTATTATTATCTTTTAAAAGCTCATTTTTTTCTAATGAGAGACAGAAAGGGAGTGAATCTGGTTGTGAAGGAAAGTTGGGAAGAACTGGGAAGAGAAGAGGAAGGCAAAGACTAATTGTTTTGTGCTATTTAGTATAAATATGATGGAAATTTAAATTCTATAGTTATAATTATGGCAATCTTCATGAACTGCATATTTGACCAAATTATTGCTGTTAGGGACCTTTAATGGCTTCAGTGTACTTTAAGTTCAATATAATCTAACCTTTTCAGGAGCTGGGACAAACGTACATTTCTAGCTATAAGACCAATATTTACAACCAGCTATTGTCAGCTATGGCAAGTTTCCTAAATAGGCATTTCTCATTAAATCTAAAATATTTTCACTCACACCTCATTTTCCATCTAAAATTATATTTTACATTTATAACTATTAATCTTGCAAATGTTGTATCACTGTGAAGTTATCTTTGATTGCTCTTGTGTATTCTTCTATTCCCAGCCTGTTTTCGATGCACTGGAGCAAAGCAGTCTCTCTACATCGCACACAAAATTTATTTCTTTCCATTCCCCCATACACTTTCTTGTTAAAACCTGATGATACTATTGTAATTACTTGTTTATGTGTCTATCATTCCTAGCCTCTCTTCCTACGCTGAAAAAGTCTCAAGGGTATGAGCTGCTTGAAAGTCACTAACAAATGTTTATTGAAAATAATATTGGAAAGGTTCATTGTTTAGAATTTAATCCAATTTCCTTAATGCATCCTAAATAAAACAGCTAAGATACTGTACAATGTTACTGAATCCTATTATCAAAGAACTTCAGAAACTCTTTTTGAATATTTTTCTCTTTTTCTACTCCTACTTGTTCTTTCTCTCTCTCCATTTTTTCTTCTCCAAGTTAGTGTAGTTATTTGTCATTGTGGTAAACATACATTAAAACACACCATTTGACCATATTTAATGCATAATTCAGTGATAATAATTATAATAATATTATTATACAACTACCACCACAATGCTATTCCAAAACTTTTTCATTTACGCATGCTGAAACTTCACACCCATGAAATAATGCCCTCTTTCTTTTTTTTTTTTTCAGGAACCGTTGGTATCTATGACTTTAATCTTTGTAACTTTGACATTTTTAGGTACTGTACTTACTCCAGAGTTTAAGTTTTCTAATTATCTTGTTCCAGTATAATATTTTAAGGTTCATCTCTGTTGTACTATGTGCTGAAATATTAACTAAAAATAATACTGTATTTATCCATTTACTAATGGAGGAACATTTGAGTTACAGATGGTAAGTAATGACATTGTAACCATAGGTGTGCATAATATGTTTGATTTAACCAAATGAAAAAATTGTTCTGTAGAATGGACAAAGTTCTCAAAACAAACAAACAAACAAAAATACAAATGGATAGTAAACACTGATCATAGTTTTCACCACACTCAGCTATCAGGGAAACTCAATCAACATCTCTTTAGGACTCCATCTCATCATAGCCAGAAAAGCCAAGATTAGGTATGCAAATGACAAAAATGCTGGTGTTCATGTAAAGAAAGGGGATCTCCTGTGTATTGTTTGTGGGAATATAAAATACTATAGTCACTGTGGAAATCAGTGTGGAGGTTTCTCAAAAAAATCTAGAAAGAATTACCATATGACACAGCTTTATCACTGGGAAAATACCCAAAGGTCCTTATATCTCACTACAAAGAAACTTGCATATCCAACCCATGTCCATTGATACTTAAACTACTATAGCTAGATAATGTTACCAACTCAGCTGGTAGACTGATAAGGAAAATTTGGGACAGATGAAAAATAAAGCATTACTAAGTTAAAAAAAATAAAATTATGAAATTTGCAGGTAAATAAATGGAGCTGGAAAAATTATCTAACTCAGTAGTGAGTCACCCACAAAGACAAGTACTCCATGCTTTCTCCTATATGGACCCTAACTTCAAATATTTTGTTTTTTTATATTTAATCTGGAGTTAAGGCCAGGAAACTGGAAATAAGGCCTGCATGATGAGAAACTTTGAAGGAGGTACTGGTAAATATAGGCAAAATGATGAGACAGAGAGAAAGGGGGAGAGGGAGAGGGAAAGAAGGAGGGAAGGAGAGAGAGAGAGAGAGAGAGAGAGAGAGAGAGAGAGAGAGAGAGAGAGA
>JANHMN010000005.1:72303348-72325404 GCA_030674055.1 Rhabdomys pumilio | reverse complement strand
AGAGAGAGAGAGAGAGAGAGAGAGAGAGAGAGAGAGAGAGAGAGAGAAAATAAGGTGAAAAGTTTTAAAAAGGAATCATGGCTTTTAGATAGGGACACCGTGAGGACAAGATGTAGCTACTAGTGTCTCCTGGTTTCTATGGAGGATCTGCCAAGATTTAGATTTAATATAGATACGAGATTGGGATTCTAGTTGTTGCACCCAGAGATTGAGTTACCATTGTTTCTGAAAAAAATAAAAATAAAAAAATAAAAAGGAAGCATGGAGAGGGGAGAGGAAATAGAAAATGAGGTGTTAGTTGAAGGCTTAACCAAAATGAAAAGCACATGAAAATGCAGTATGGAAACTTATGATTTTCCAAATAGAATAGAAGAAATAAACTAGAGAGCATAGCCAAGCACAGGTGACATTAAAGGAGAGAGGCAGATACTGAGTTATATGTTGTAGTAAACTTTCTACCCCACCCCTTACATCATTCAGTTTACATATAAAAGACACACAACTTTTATATTTATGTGTCTTAGTCAGCACTAGTGCTGGGCAGATATCTATCATGTATGCTATTGGTATCTACTTCCCTATCAATAACCTCATATTAAAACTTTCCATGTTTCATATGGGCAGCTCTAAACTCCAATTGGCCAGCCCTCATGGCCATGTTTTTATGATTTGCTTAACCCATGGTATCTTCCTCTCTCTCCACCTTCCTCTCTTTTCTTCATGGTCACTCCTCTAACCCAAAGCCAGGAAACACAAATCTTACCTATCTATGCTCAGCTATGGGCTGTTGGCATCTTTATTTACCAATCAGGGATAACTTGGGGAACAAGGTTACACAGAATTACTTGTGTACATGCAGATTCTCTCATCCCTGAGAGCAACCAGGCCTGGGGTAGGGCAGTATTTAGCATTACAATACATAGCAAAAGATCACATCTCAACAGCTAAAGATTTAACTGGAGATTGGTGTATTAGAAAGAAGACAGAATTAGCGAGAATATTAGTCTAAATTAAAGATGAGATTCATGAATAAGCCTTCTGTAAATCTACTACTTCAAAACTAATTTGAAACTTGTAATGTAATATATGAACAATGATGTTCCTAGAAGAAATATGTCATTATATTAAAATCTCAGAGCCATGCAAGGAATACCTTCCTACAAGTTATTAGTAAAGGAGGACTTAGAGACACCCCAACAGTTAATGGCAACTAAGAGAGGAAGAGTCACTCTCCTTTGCAGGAGTAGCTACTAGTAGGTTGTTCATGCCACCCATAGGTGGCTTTACATACATGTGGAAATGGACAGCACTAATTAGGTTAAGTGGCTAATTAATAAAATCAAATAAATCAAAAGGACGGGTATCTGGAAGAAAGATGGGGTGAGGATACTAAGGGAGATAATGTTGGATGGATATAATAAAAGAATAAAATACATTATTTAAACATATATTTGACTTGTAGAGGTCACATTTAAGGTCCTGATTTCTTATTTTTATGAACAAGATACTGAGTTTAAGAGAATAAAAAAAACTGTGTTATACAATTTCTACTTTGAATCCTAGAGACAGAAAGATCTATATGAATAAAACTTTTCCAGTCCTTTAGAAGATCAAAGTAATCATGCTTGGTTCTTCGATTTGAACAAATTTAAGCAACGCTAAAAGCTTCATTTCTATCTATGGAACTGGTATATTTCTATTTCCCTTGAAATAGATTCTTTTCATGACAAGTGAATGAACATTTTTTAAATGGTTGGATCACCAAGTAACTAAGGATACTAGAGAAAACTGATTTGCCGGGCAGTGTTGGCACATGCCTTTAATCCCAGCACTTGGGAGGCAGAGGCAGGCGGATTTCTGAGTTTGAGGCCAGCCTGGTCTACAGAGTGAGTTTCAGGACAGCCCAGGGCTACAACAGAGAAACCCTGTCTCAAAAAAACCAAAAAAAAAAAAAAGAAAGAAAAGAAAAAAGAGAGAGAGAGAGAATACTGATTTGAGAGAGAGAATACTGATTTAAGCTAAGGTGATCTTTACTAAAATAGTAAAATATCAATAGACCTATAATCTGATAACCACTGTGCAATCTATCCTAACTAACTTGATTCCTATCCAGGCTCTTTGGGGGGCACCAAAATCAGTTCAGATTACCAGATTCTAAGTTAAGAACCTTGGTTAGCTCTGGGCTAAACCAAACATGGGCACTATAGTCTAACTTAGTTCAATCACTGACTTTACTGAGACAGATCTGAGGGAGGAGAGAGTGGGCTAGCAAACTGTTTTCAACTTCTAAACCCAGTGATATTTTTGTAGCATGAGTCAGAGTCCAGGGAGTCTAATCAACAAATCCATCTTGTTCACCTGACACCTAGTTCAGGAGCTTGCAGTTGCTATTTTTAGTGAGCTTCGTTTCTGTTGCAAAAAGACAGTGATAAATCCATTTCAACTAAATCAGTATTTTAAGGGCCAAAATGCAGCCTATATTCAAGTGTTGTTCTGCATTTTATTTGCTCATTCATAAGATTCTTGGCCTCAGTTTCCTTTTCTTAAAATTATGTTTTAGTTAACATACCAACTAATGTATATTTTCATGCATGTATATCATTTTATTTTGTCCATATTTACTTTGACACCATTCCCCTTTATCTCCCCAAATAGTTCCCCTTCTGACAGATCTGTCCAGATATAGTTAAAGTTTGTGGGGTAGAAATTTTGATCTTTATTTTTCTCCCCAGAATCCCACTTTCTTATTACTCCTCACTTTTTACCATTTCTTACCTCCACATAATCCTACTTCTGCTTTCAGGTGGTGCTCGTATAATAATTGTAATATAGATTCTATATATGTTATATTGATGTTTCTGAGTCCCGTTACTTTATTTTGCTCAATTAATGAACTATTATTTCATCTACTTCTGTACAAATAGCAAATTTTATTCTTTATGACTTAATAATCTGTTGTCTATATATACACCACCTTTTATTTTATAATTTAATTAAAATATAAAGACATAAAACTTTCCCTCCAAAGCCAGGCGGTGGTGGCGCAAGCCTTTAATCCCAGCACTTGGGAGGCAGAGGCAGGCGGATTTCTGAGTTCGAGGCCAGCCTGGTCTACAGAGTGAGTTCCAGGACAACCCAGGGCTACACAGAGAAACCCTGTCTCGAAAAAAACAAGCAAACAAAAAATTTCCCTCCTTCTTATCCCTGCTACAACTTCCATGAACATACTGTCCTAAATTCATGGTCTCCTTTTCTTTAACCATTGTTGCTACATATACATAAAAATGAATAAACATGCAAATGAAGCCTGTTGAGTCTGCTCAGTGTTGCATGTATTTCTGTATTTCCAGGACTGACCATTTGGCATTGAATAATCAACGAGGGGATTCATCCCTGGGAAAGACTAGTTCTCCATTTCTCAGTAGTATTTAATTGCTTGTAGCATTTTATCTATGTGTGAGACCCTGTGAGATTTCTCCTGATGACTTTGGGATATCAACTGTTGTTGGATTTATCAAAGTCTTCTTTAGGCATCCATGTTATTGAGATTTTATGGATATAACTTCCTTGGCATGGCTAGGAGATACAATGTCACAGCAGACATTCTGATTCTCTGGCACTTGAAATCTCTCTGCCCCCTCTTCCTCAAGCTTTCCTGTTTCTTTCCTGCAGGAGTTGTGCTATAGGTACATCAACTAGGTTTGGGCACTCTGTGATCACCAGTTCTTTGTATTTTGATTAACTGTGCCTTTCTATAATGGTCTCTCACCACAAAAAGAAGTTTCTTTCATGAAAAGATTTAAATTCATCTGTGGATGTAAAGGTGAGTATTTAGAATCCAATTAGGAATTAAAATGGTTTAGTAAAGTGTGGTAGTACGTTCTCTATGATATGTAGTCTATCTAGCAACATATAGTTTGTTAGATTTACAATATTGTATGTGATTTCCCTCTGGTCGAACAGACCTTGATTCCAATTAGACAGCTGCTGGTTAATATGAACCTATATGTGTTCCTATTGCACCTTTAATAATATCTCACTATGCTGATCATTGTTGTGCTTCAAAGGTTTCACAGCTGGGTAGGATATTTGATTGTTCTCCACACTTAGCTTGCAAATCACCTTCTGGTGCTACAAAGACAGTTCACTAGGAGGAAGCTATCAAATCAGACCCAGCTCAATTCCTCTGAGTCCTGTGTCCAAAATGTGTGGTGTTTTCAGCAATAGGGACATACCTTCAGCTTTCAGAAGGTAATCAAGGACAACAGCAATAATATATAATGATTTGGGACCTTCTTGGATTCCCCTTAACCAACAACTTCAAAGGAGGTTTCTCATACCCAATATTGTGTGTGAGTTTTATTAGATAGTCTCTGGCCTGCGAGGATAGCATTGTCACCCCAAATACACATATACACATTTGTATTCTATGTAATTTTAGGTACTTAACTAATAGTTGCCTACTTATTTTTCAAGCCATCACTACTAGTTGTTTCAATTATTTTATTCTTTTAAGATTATAATATACTACAACATTTTTCCCATCCCTTTCTACCAAGTCCTCCCACATACCCCTCCCGAATCTATTTCAAATTCATGCCATCTGTCTTCATTCATTATTGTTATGCACATACATATACATTCTTTTCTAAATACACAATTTAACCTGCACATTTTATATGATATTACTTGTATGTATGTTTTCAGAGCTGACCATTAGGTACTGGATATCTAATTACTGTGCTATTTCCCAGGGAAAACTATTTCTCCCTCTTTTAGTATTGTTTCCTTGCCTATAGTTTTGTGTAGAACTGAGAACTGAGGTGCTTTTTCCTGTCCACATTACCATATCTATTGATGGTGTCCTTGTTAACCTCCTGTTGCAGAAAGTTTATGGGTATAGCTCATCACAGTCCTACAAGACAGAATCTCATAGCAAACTCCCTAATCCTCTGGTTCATACAATCAGTGCCAGAGTTATGTTATAAACAAATCCATGGAAATGGGTTCCACAGATCTTCATTTTGATTCGATGTGGTTTCCTGTGATGATCCCCATCTATTTCAAATAGAAATTTCCATGATTATGGATGAGGACTACCCTTACTGGAGGGTATAAGGACAAATACTTAGAATGTCATTAGAGATTATGTTTATTTACTAAAGTCAGTTTTCTTCCATGACTCATGGCATCCCAAGCCCAGGGCATTTCCTAGGTTCATAGTATCAGGAATAAATTCTTACTTTTTGAGTGGGTCTTATATCCAATTAGAGAGCAGTGTTGAATGGGTCTCTTTTTTATTGGATGTTATATTTACATTTCAAATTGTATCCCCTTACCCCATACCCCCCACCACCCAGAAATCCCCTATCCCATCCCCCCTTCTCCTGTTTCTATGAGGATGTGCCCCCACCTACCCCGCCACTCCCACCTCCTCACCCTCGAATTCACCTTACATTCCATGTTCAGTCTTCATGGGACCAATGATCTCCTCTCCCACCTATACTCGACAAGGCCATCCTCCCCTAAATACACAGATGGAGTCATGGATCCCTCCCTATGTGCTCCCAGGCTGGTGGTTTAGACCCTGGGGAGCTCTGGTTGGTGGTATTGTTGCTCTCCTCATGGGGCCACAAACCTTTTCAGCTCCTACAGTCTTTTCTCTAACTCCTCCATTGGGAACCCCTTGATCAGAACAATGGTTAGGTGTGAGCATCCGCCTCTGAATATGTCACACTCTGGCAGACCTCTAAGGACACAGTTATATCAGGCTCCTATCAGCATGTTCTTCCCAACATCCACATCAGCGTCTACCTTTGGTGACTGCACATGGGATGGATACTCAGGTGGAATGGTCTCCAGATGTCCCCTCCTTCAGTTTCTGTCCCACACTTTGTCTCCATATTTGCTCCCTTGAGTATTTTGTTACTCCTTCTAAGTAGAACCAAGGCATCCACACTTGTTCTTCCTTCTTCATGAGCTTCATGTGGTCTGTGTGTTGAATCTTTGCTATTTCAAGCTTTTGGGATAATATCCACTTATCAGTGAGTGCATACCATGTGTGTTCTTTTTTGATTGGGTTACCTCACTCAGGATGATATTTTCTAGTTCCATTCATTTACCTAAGAATTTCTTGAATTCATTGCTTTTAATAGCTGAGTAATACTCCATTGTGTAAATGTACCACATTTTTTTTGTATCCATTCTTCTGTTGAAGGACATCTGGGTTCTTTCCAGCTTCTGGCTATTATAAATAAGGCTGCTGTGAACATAGTGGAGCTTATGTCCTTGTTATATGTTGGAGCATCTTCTGGGTATATGCCCAGGAGTGGTATAGCTGGGTCCTCAGGTAATGCTATATTCAATTTTCTGAGGAACTACCAGACTGATTTCCAGAGTGGTTTTACCAGCTTGCAATCCCACCAACAATGGAGGAGTGTTCCTCTTTCTCCACATCCTCACCAGCATCTATCACCTGAGATTTTGATCTTAGCCATTCTGACTGGTGTGAGGTGGAATCTCAGGGTTGTTTTGATTTGCATTTCCCTGATGACTAAGGATGTTGAGCATTTCTTAAAGGGCTTCTCAGTCATTCAACTTTCCTCAGTTGAGAATCCTTTGTTTAGCTCTGTAACTCATTTTTTAAATAAGGTTATTTGGTTGTCTGGAGTCTAATTTCTTGAGTTATTTGTATAATATTGAATATTAGTCCTCTATCGGATGTAGGATTGGTAATAATCTTTTCCCAATCGGTTGGTTGCTGTTTTGTCCTATTGACAGTGTCCTTTGCTTCCAGAAGCTTTGAAACTTTTTAAGGTCCCATTTGTCAATTCTTTATCTTCGAGCATAAGCCATTTGTGTTCTGTTCAGGAACTTTAACCCTGTGCCTAAGTATTCGAGGGTCTTCCCCCACCTTCTCTTCTATTAGTTTCAATGTATCTGGTTTTATGTGAAGGTCCTTTAACCACTAGGACTTTAGCTTTGTACAATGGGATAAGAATGGATTGATTTGCATTCTTCTATATGCTGACCTCCAGTTGAACCAGCACCATTTGTAGAAAATGCTGTCCTTTTTCCACTGGATGGTTTTAGCTCCTTTGTCAAAGATCAAGTGACCATAGATGTGTGGGTTTATAGATGTGTGGGTTCATTTCTGGATTTTCAATTCTATTTCATTGATCTTCCTGCCTGTCTCTGTACCAATACCATGCATTTTTAATCACTATTGCTCTGTAGTAGAGTTTGAGGTCAGGGGTGGTGATTCCCCCACAGGTTCTTTTATTATTGAGGATAGTTCTCACTATCCTGGGTTTTTTGTTATTCCACATGAATTTGCAAATTGCCATTTCTATCTCTATGAAGAATTGATTTGGAATTTTGATGGAGATTGCATTGAATCTGTAGAATGCTTTTGGCAAGATGGCCATTTTTACTAAATTAATACTGCCAATCCAGGAGCATGGGAGATCTTTCCATTTTCTAAGATCTTTTATTTCTTTCTTCAGAGACTTGAAGTTCTTGTCATACAGATATTTCACTCGTTTGGTTAGATTCACTCCAAGATATTTTATATTCTTTGTGACTATTGTGAAGGGTGTCATTTCCCTAATTTCTTTCTCAGCCTGTTTATTCCTTGAGTAGAGGAAGGCTACTGATTTGTTTGAGTTGATTTTATATCCAGCCACTTTGCTGAAGTTGTTTATTAGGTTTAGGAGTTCTCTGGTAGAAGCTTTAGGGTCACTTAGGTATACTATCATATCATCTGCAAATAGTGAAATTTTGACTTTTTCCTTTCCTATTCGTATCCCTTTGACTTCCTTTTGTTGTCTAATTGCTTTGGCTAGGACTTCCAGTACTATATTGAATAGGTAGGGTGAGAGTAAGCAGCCCGGTATAGTCCCTGGTCTTAGTAGGATTGCTTCAAGTTTCTCTCCATTTAGTTTGATGTTGGCTATTGTCTTGCTGTATATTGCTTTATTATGTGTAGGTATGGGCCTTGAATTCCTAATCTTTTCCAAGACTTTTAACATGAAGGGATGCTGAATTTTGTCAAATGCTTTCTCAGCATCTAGTGAGGTGCTCATGTGGTTTTTCTTCTTTGAGTTTGTTTATATAGTGGATTACATTGATGGATTTCTGAATATTGAACCATCCCTGCATTCCTGGGATAAAGCCTACTTGATCATGATGGATGATTGTTTTGATGTGTTCTTGGATTCAGTTTGTGAGAATTGTATTGAGTATTTTTGCATCAATATTCATAAGAGAGATTGTTGTGAAGTTCTATTTCTTTGTTGGGTCTTTGTGAAGTTTAGGTATGAGCATAATTGTGGCTTCATAGAACGAACTGGGTAGTGTTCCTTCTGTTTCTATTTTGTGGAACAGTTTGAAGAGAATTGGTACTAGGTCTTCCTTGAAGGTCTGATAGAGTTCTGCACTAAAACCATCTGGTCCCGGACTTTTTTTGATGGGGAGACTTTTAATGACTGCTTCTATTACTTTAGGGGTTACGGGACTGTTTAGATGGTTTATCTGCTCCTGATTTAATTTTGGTATCTGGTATCTGGTTAGAAAATTGTCCATTTCATCCAGGTTTTCGAATTTTGTTGAGTATAAGCCTTTGTAGTAAGATGAGATGATTTTTTTTTAATTTCCTCAGTTTCTGTTCTGTCTCCTTTTTCAGTTCTGATTTTATTAATTCATATACTGTCTCTGTGCCCTTTGGTTAGTCTGGGCAATGGTTTATCTATCTTGTTGATTTTCTCAAAGAATCAGCTCCTGGTTTTGTTGATATTTGTATAGTTTTTTCTGTTTCTATATGGTTGATTTTAGCCCTCAGTTTGATGATTTCTTGCAGTCTACACCTCTTGGCTGTATTTGCTTCTTTTTGTTCTAAAGCTTTCAGGTATGCTCTAAAGTTGTTAGTGTATGCTCTCTCCAGTTTCTTTTTGTAGGCACTTAGAGCTATCAGTTTTCCTCTTAGTACTGCTTTCATGGAGTCCAACAAGTTTTGGTATTATGTGTCCTCATTTTCATTAAATTATAAAAAGTCTTTAATTTCTTTCTTTATTTCTTCCATGACCAAGTCATTATTGAGTAGAGTGTTTTGTTCAGTTTCCATGTGTATGTGGGCTTTCCATTGTTTTTGTCATTATTAAAGACAAGACTTAGACCATGGTGATCTGATAGGGTGCAAGGGATTATTTCAGTCTTTTTGTATCTGTTGAGGTCTGTTTTGTGACCAGTTATATGATCTGTTTTGGAGAAGGCACCATGAGGTGTTGAAAAAAAGGTATATTCTTTTGTTTTAGGATGAAATGTTCTGTAGATATCAGTTAAATCCATTTGGTTTATAACTTCTGTTAGTTTCTTTGTATCTCTGTTTAGTTTATGTTTCCATGATATGTCCATTGCTGAGAGTGGGGTGTTGAAATCTCCCAGTATTATTGTGTGAGGTGCAATGTATGCTTTGAGCTTTAGTAAAGTTTCTTTTATGTATGTGCATGCCTTTGCATTTGGGGCATAGATGTTAAGAACTGAGAGTTCTTCTTGGTAGATTTTTCTTTTGATGAGTATGAAGTGTCCTTCCTTATCTTTTTTGATTACTTTTGGTTGAAAGTCAATTTTATTTGATATTAGAATTGCTACTCCAGGCTGTTTCTTGAGACCATTTGCTTGGAAGAGTGTTTTCCATCCTTTAACTCTGAGGTAGTGTCTGTCTTTTTCACAGAGATGAGTTTCCTGTATGCAGCAAAATTCTGTGTCCTCTTTATGTATCCAGTCTGATAGTCTATATCTCTTTATTGGAGAATTGAGTCCATTGATATTAAGAGATATTAAGAAAAATGATTGCTGCTTCCTGTTATTTTTGTTATTAGAGGTGGTATTATGTTTGTGTAACTATCTTCTTTTGGGATTGTTGGAAGATTACTTTCTTGCTTTTTCTAGGTTGTAGTTTCTCTCTCCCTGTGTTGGAGTTTTCCATCAATTATTCTTTGAAGTGCTAGATTTGTGGTAAGATATTGTGTAAATTTGGTTTTGTCATGGAATACCCTGGTTTCTCCATCAATATTGATTGAGAGTTTTGCTTGGTATAGTAGTCTGGGCTGGCATATGTGTTCTCTTAGGGTCCGTATGATATCAGTCCAGGATCTTCTGTCTTTTATAGTCTGTGGTGAGAAGTCCAGTGTAATTTTTATAGGTTTCCCTTTATATGTTACTTGACCTGTTTCCCTTACTGCTTTTAGTATTTTTTCTTTGTTTTGTATATTGATGTTTTTATTATTATGTGGTGGGAGATATTTCTTTTCTGGTCTAGTCTAGTTGGAGTTCTGTAGGCTCCTTGTATATTCATGGACATCTCTTTCTGTAGGTTAGGGAAGTTTTCCTCTATAATTCTGTTGACGATATTTACTGGTCCTTTAAGTTGAGAATCTTCACCCTCATCTATATATATTATCCTTAGGTTTGGCCTTTTCATTGTGTCCTGAATTTCCTGGATGTTTCAGGTTTGGAGCTTTTTGCATTTTGCATTTTCTTTGACAGTTGTGACAATGTTTTCCATGGTATCTTCTGCGCATGAGATTCTCTCTTCTATCTCTTGTATTGTGTTGGTGATGCTAGTGTCTATGACTCCTGATCTCTTTCCTAAGTTTTCTATCTCCAGGGTAGTCTCCCTTTGAGATTTCTTTATTGTTTCTACTTCCATTTGTAGAACCTGAATTGTTTTGTTTAATTCTTTCACCTGTTTGGTTGTGGGGTTTTTTGCAATTCTTTAAGGGATTTTTGTATTTCCTCTAAGAGCTTCTACCTGTTTACCTGTGTTCTCCGGTACTTCTTTAAGGGAGTTATTTATGTCCTTCTTAAAGTCCTCTTTAATCATTATGAGAAGTGATTTTGATGCTGAATCCTGCTTTTCTGGTGTGATGGGGTATCCAGGGCTTGCTATGGTGGGAGAACTGGGTTCTGATGATGCCAAGTAGCTTTAGTTTCTGTTGCTTACTTTCTTGCATTTGCTTTTCACCATCTGGTTAACTCTAGTGCTACCTGTCCTTCCTATCTCTGGCTGGAGCCTGTCTTTCCAGTTATCTTGCTTATGTCAGAGCTCCTCAGGGTCCAGATGTCTCTGTGATCCTGAGCTTTAGCTGCTCTGAGTGCAGTGGCTCCTCTAGGATGTCTCAGGATATACTGTCCACTGCTCTGAGTGTAATGGCTCCTCTAGGATGTCTCAGAATATGGTGTCTTCATGGGAACAGACCAGCTAGGTGTTTGCCCCAGCGACAAGGACCAGGTGAAGGGCTTGAATGGGGTCTTATATCCAATTAGAGAATAGATAGTTCCCTTTAAATTTCTTTGTTTCTCCACTTACTTAGGATATGAAATCACATCTGAAAATTTGGAGCTAGAAGCCTCAGTTGAAATAAAATATTTGAAGTTTGTCCTTCTGATTTTTGGATACCTCACTCAATATAATATTTTCTAGTTTCATCTACTTACATAAAATTTTATGTTTTCATTTTTTTGCAGCTGAGTAGTATTACATAGCATATTATATATATTATATTTCTATTATTCATTTGTCAACTGAAAGACATTTAGATGGCTTACATTTCCTGCTATTGTGAATAGAGCCACAATGAACATGAGTTAGAATGTATCTGTAGGGAAAAATGTTGAGTCTTTTGGGTTTATACTAAGGAGTGGTATAGGTGGGTTGTATGGTAGATTTTAAGTTTTTGAAAGCATTTCAGCTTGATTTCCAGAATGACTGGACCAGTTTACAGGTCCAAAAATAAATGAGAATTCATTTTCTCCATGTCCTTGCCTGGAAGTGTTCTCTGTTGTTTTCGTGATTTTAACCATTATGACTAGAGTAAGGTGGAAATTTCAAAGTTGTCTTGATTTGCATTTTCATAATTGCTAGGAATACGAAACATTTTCTTAGCCATTCCTTTTCTTTTGGGGGAAATTCTCTGTTCAATCTCAGGCCCACATTTTAAAAAAAGATTTACATATTTATTTTATGTATGTGAGTACACTGTTGCTGTCTTCAACACACCAGAACAAGACATTGGATCACATTACAGTTGGTTATGAACAACCATTTGGTTGCTGGGAATTGAACTCAAGACCTCTGGATGAGCAGTTAGTGCTCTTAACTGCTGAGCCATCTCTCTAGGCCTCAGGTCTACCCTGTTAATGTCATCTTTGGTTTTTTAGTTCTTTATGTAATTTGCATATTTATCCTCTGTCAGATGGTCAGCTGACAAAGATGCTTTCCCATTCTGTGACTTTTCCTCTTCAGTGGTTGATTTTTCCATTAGCTGTGATATTTTTAGTTGTTTGAAATCCCATCAATTTATTGCTGGCCTTCAATCTTAAGTACCTGCAGTACATTTTAGAAAATCATTGCTACATCTATATCTTGTAAGGTACTACCTATGTGTTTAGGTCTCACATTTTGCTCTTTGATCCATTTGAATTTAGTTTTTGTGAAAATTCATGGATCTGGGTCCAATTTTATTTTATTTTATTTTATTTTATTTTATTTTATTTTATTTTATTTTTTGCATATGGACCTCCAAGGTACGCATAACTATTTGTTGAAGATGCTATCCTTTTTGGATTTGTTTGTTTGAATTTTTTTGTTCACAAATTAAATGGCTGTAGTTACATATACTCACTTTGGGGTGTTCAATTTTGCTTCACTGGTCTTCACATTCTTTTTTGCCAGTATCTCACTGTTCTAAATTCCTATAGCTCTGTAATATATCTTAAATTCTTGAATTGTAATCTTGCCAGTATTATTCTTTTGGCTTAGGTTTTTGGGGTTACTAGTGGTTGTTTGTTTGTTTTGTTCCATATGAATTTTAAGATAGTGTTTCTACTTCTGTGAATAGTGAGACTGGCAATTTGAAAAGAACTGCACTAAATTTGTAAATAGATTTTGGTAAAATGGTCATTGTTACAATATTAATCCTAGGGATTCCCATGCACATTCTGACTTCTCATTTTCAAGTGTTTTTTTTCTCTAATCCTTTGGAGATTTAACATTTTCTCCATAACTTTTCTTCATCTTCTTAGTTATTTTTATTTCAAAATGTTTTATTTCTTGAAGCTAGTGTAAATGGAAGTGTGTACATTATCTTTTTCTCTGTATGTTTGATATTGGTGTATAGAAAAGTTATTTTGGCTAAGTTAATTGCCACATAGCTGAATTGCTTCATAGTTTCTAGATGTTTTCTGGTAGAATTTTTGGAACTTTAATATATAATATCCTGTCATCTTCAAATAGGGATGTTTTGCTACTTTTTCCAAATTTGTATCCTTTTAATTTCCTTCTCTAGACTTATTACTCCAGTTATTATTTTAAGAGCAAAAATATGAAAAGAAATGGAGCTAATGGACACCCCTCTTTCATTCCTAATTAAAGTGAAATACAAACTTTTCTCCATTTAGAATGATTTTTTTTTTCTGTGGGTTTCTCATATATAGCTTTTACTATAATGATGTGACTTCTATTTCGCTCCAATGTCTCTGGGACTTTTCTTATGAAATTAGGTTGCTTTTGTCAAAGGCTTTTTCTGAATCTATTGAGACAAATGTATTATGAATTTTGTCTTTAAGTCTATTTATGTGAATTGTTGCATTTATTTACTTTTGTACATCGAACCTGTACTGCAGGGGTAAAGACAACTTGATCATGGTGTCACATGTGTGTGTGTGTGTGTGTGTGTGTTGTGTGTGTGTGTGCTCGTGTGTTTGTCTATGTGTGTATATTCTCTTCATAAGTATATTATTGAAAACATATTAGACTATGTTTATCCAGGATATTGGCAGGTATAGATTCTCTAAATCCATCTGAACTTAAAGTTTTGGTTTTTTTTTTTTTTAAATCTGGAAGGATTTTTATTACTATTTTAATTACCTCATTTGTTGGGTGACTTTAAGTTGTTGACTTCTTGGTTTAACTTTGATAGTTTGGCTAAATCTAGAAATTCATCTATTTCTTTTTGGTTTTCCAGCCTAATGGAGAACAGGTTCTTAAAGTATTTGCTTAAAATATTCTGAATTTTTTCATGTCTGTTGTAGTCTTCCCCTGTTCAATACTGACTATGTTAATTTCTACCATCTCTCCTTTTTTTCTTTTGGTCAGTTGGGCCAAAAGTTTAACAGTCTTGTTTATCTTGTCTAAATAACAACAACAACAACAACAACAACAACAACAACAAAAATACATCTCTAAGAATTTTTTTTTTGATTCTTTGTATTCTTTTCTTTCTTTAAACTTTGCTCCAATTTTAATTATTTCTTGTGGTCAACCAGGTTTAAATACGGTTTGTTCTTGTTTGTCCAACTTTCTGAGTTGCATATATGAGTCATTTGTTTGTGCTCTTGCTGATTTTTTGATGTAGTAACTTATACCTATAAATTTCCCCTGTAGGACTGCTTTCAATGTGTCCCAAGGGTTTTGTTGTATGTATTATTTTTATTTTCATTTAGATCAAGAAAAAATGTTATTTCTTTCTTGATTTTCATTTACCCATTCATTATCCAGTAATGAATTATTTAATCTGTGTGTTTATTAAATTTATGTGAAGTACTTTTACTATCAGTTTTAATTTTGTTTCATTGTAGTCAGATGGGATACAAGAAGTAATTTTAATATTTTTAAATTTGTAAATATTTGTTTTGAGTCCCAGGATTTAGTCTATCTTAGAAAAAGTTTCAGGTGCTTCTTAGTTTAAGGTGTGTCCTTGGCATTCATGTAGGTTATTTCATATATATCTGCTAAGCCCATTTGTTATATAATGTCAATTAATCCTGATGTTTCTCTGTTTTTCCAGATGACCTGTCTCTTGAAAAAGTGAAGTATTAAAATCATTGACTATTAATGGGTTGATATTAATCTTTGTCTTTAAATCTGATAGTATAATCTTTTATGAAATTCTGTGCACCAGAGTTTGATTCACATATGTTTAGGATATTAATGTCTTCTCAGATAACTGTTCCCCTTATTAGAATGAAAGGTCACATATCATCTCTTCTGATTAGTTTTAATTCAAAGTTAATTTAATTTTGTCAGATATTAATATAGTGACATCTATTTGCTTTGTGGTCACATTTGATTAAAGAATTTTTATTTCATCTATCCCTTTACTGTAAGATAGTGCCTATTTATAAAGATCTGATGATGTACTTCTCATTGACATCAAATAAGTAGTTTATTTCTTAACTCATTCAGTCAGCCTCTGTCTTTTGACTTGAAAAAATGAGGCCAATATTTAAAGATATTAGTGTAATATGTATTAATTATACTCATTGTGTTGTTGATTTTTAAAAGTGGTATTTATAGTTTTGACAGTATGTTGTCTTTTAGTTATTATAACTCTGTTTCTTCTCACGACTGTGTTTCTTCTCGTGGTCTCTTGGCTATGCTCTTCACCTGACAATGTTGCTTCTTCTGTTTTGTTTTGTTTTTTTTTTTTCTTTTTTTTTGATTTTGTTTTTTGGATATATTATTTTAGACTGTTTATACTGTGGAAAGTATATCTTTGTCCTTTAACTATGGCCCAAGTATTATTTGGGTATACTAGTCTATGTTGGCCCTCATGATCCTTTAGGATTTGAAATGCAGTTTTCCAGGATCTTCTGTTTTTTTTTTCTTAATCTCCTGTGTGTGTGTGTGTGTGTGTGTGTGTTTGTGTGTGTGTGTGTATGCATGCATGCATACATGTATGTATGTATGTATGTATGTATATATGTATGTGTGTTTCTCTTACAGCATTTAACATACTTTGTTCTGTATGCTTAGTGTTTTAATTTCAGTATGCATTGAAAATTTGTTTGTCTTGTAGATTAGTGTTTTGCGTTTTTCTTATCTCTTAATAGGTATGCTTTTACCTTGGTTTGTGGATATTTTCTTCTATGTTCGTGTTGAGTAGCTGGTCTATGCTATTTACTTGAGATTTTTCTTTCTCATCTATACTTATTATTCAAAAGTTTGATCTTTTCATGCTGTGGCATGTTACCTATATGTTCCTTCTCCCTGTGTGTGTCTCTGTGTGTATGTGTAAGTACATATGTCTGTGTATGTGTGCATGTGTGTTTATTTTTTCATACTCCTTGCTTATTTGGTGTAGGTCCTCTACTTTTACTCCTAATCTATCTTGTACTCGATCCAGTCTAGTTTTAAGAGTTTCCCTTATAATTTTTGTATAAAGTGAGTATACAACCACATCAAAGTATGGTTGAGGGTAAGGTTTTTATTATAGTTGAGGGAGGGTACATCCAGAGGTAAGATATAGG
Organism: Rhabdomys pumilio; assembly: GCA_030674055.1. Lineage (NCBI taxonomy): Eukaryota > Metazoa > Chordata > Mammalia > Rodentia > Muridae > Rhabdomys > Rhabdomys pumilio. The sequence continues at coordinate 72,309,096 of JANHMN010000005.1, read as the reverse complement.
GGGCCAAAAGTAGAAGACAGGAAGGAAGACCAAGAGAGCACATAGCCAAAATGGCAGGGTTTAAGGGAATGAGAAGCTGGGTGAGGGAAGCCCATGAGCTGGAGAAGTTTAGGGTAGGAGAATAGCATGAGAGGAACTGAAAAGATACATAGGTGTCTATGTGAAACTGAGGAAGCCTGGAGGACAAGAACTTTGGCATCAGATAGCCATTTGTCATGTGTTTCTTTTGGACCTGTCATTCTAGCCTTTTGTTGGTACTAAGAGGCAACATAGTCTCTTGTAATTGCTTCTTAGCTGAGATTAGGATGTAGTTGCCAGGGTCTAGGAAGGCCAGAATTCTAAAGGCTAGGATGGGGGCAGGATTCAGGCCAGTTGGAAATTTCATTAGAAGTTTGTGGTTTATATCAACTTTAAGCAAGACTGTAGTTCACTGGTTCTGCAGGGCTATCTGGATTTGGCATATTGCAGCCAATTTGGAGAGTGTAATGTTGACTGGAAATTATCCTGGGACAGAGACTAGGGACAGAAGGTAAAGTTGAGGAGCTTAAGAGAAAATCTTTACCATGGATATACACTGGAAATTTCCAGGCCTAGTAGTTGAGGAGAGGGGAGAAGTTCCAAGACCAAGGGAAGGAGGGAGAGATCCCACCTTTAGGGATAAAGAGTAGATGGAAAAACTTAAGCTGCTGACTGCATTATTAATCTGGAGTAAATTTTACATGTGACAGGTAGATCCAAGTTGTTAATCCCTGAAGCTTACAGGAATTTCTTAAGTTACAAGGAGGCCTAATAGTTTTAGCAATATCACCATTGTTTGTAATCTGTACCGAAATCCTTATTGTAGAAAAGGCAGTTAACAAGTGTCTATAAATAGCTGAAGTGGACTCATATACCCTTTCCTCTGTCCAGAGGACAATGAAAATTACTTTAAGTTTATGTCTAGAAAATAATCAGAGGTCATGTAAATTTTGAGCTTCTCTCCTGGCCATATACCCAAAGATGCTCCAACATCCCACAAAGACACTTGCTCAACTATGTTTATAGTAACTTTATTCATAATAGTCAGAAACTTGAAACATCCTAGATGTTCTTCAATTGATGAATAGATAAAGAAAATGTGGTAAATCTACCCAATGGAATACTATTCAGCTATTAAAAACAAAGACATCGTGAATTTTACAGGCAAATGGGTGGAATTTGAGAATATTATCCCAAGGGAGGTAATCCAGTCCCAAAAGGACATGCATGCTATGTACTTACTTATAAGTTGATATTAGCCATAAAATACAGGTACAATGCTATACACAGACCTAAAGAAGCTACACAAGATGAAAGGCCCAAGCAAGGAAGCTTGAATCACATTTAGAAGAGGGAATAAAATAGTCATAGGAAGCAGATGTAGGGAGGAAAATGGGTGTAAAGGGGGATAGGGAAGGGAATGGGCAGGGCCAGGATCAGGTGTATGCACAGGACAGAGCATCAAAAGGCCAGGAGCATGAATGGAAACCTGTAGCTGGTAGGGGGCAGTGGGGGCATCTTTAGGATACAACAGAGACCTGGGATAAGATAGGCTCCAAATGGGGGTGACTTTAGCCTCGATACCTAACAGTTGGTACAGGGAACCTGAAGAGGCCACTTCCTGTGACCACATAGGACCCACTAGTGGAGCAATAAGGATAACAATCAACCACATAACTTTTGACCCAAAACTTGTCTTGTCCAAAAGAAACGCAAAGACAAAGACGGAGCAGAGACTGAAGGAATGGCCAACCAATAGCCTGCCCAATTTGAGACCTATCCCATGGGTTAACACCAATCCTTGACACTATTGATGGTACTCAGTTATGCTTGAAGATAGGAGTCTATCATGGCTGTCTTCTCAGAGGCTCCACCCAGAGCTGATTGAAACAGATGCAGATACCCACAACAAATAATGGACAAAGGTCAAGGACTCTTATGAAAGAGTGAGAGAAAGATTGAAGAGCCTGAAAGGGATATTAACTCCACAGGAAGAACAACTGAGTCATCTAAACTGGACACCTGAGAGCTCCCAGAGACTGAGACACCAACCAAAGAGCATACAGGGGCTAGACTGAGACCCAGCACATAGGTAGCAGACCTGCAACTCAGTCTGCATAACAACTGGAGAGTATGGGTGAGGGGCTGTCTCTAAAGCTGTAGCCTGACAGTGGAATCCATTTCCCAAGAGGGCTGACTTGTCTGGTCTCAGTGAGAGAGGATGTGACTAATCCTGCATAGACTAGATGTGCCAGAGTGGAGCAGATGGGGGGGAGCACCCTATCAGAGGAGAAGCAGAGGGAGGTCTCTTTGGAGGGGGATGAGGGAGCAGCATTTGGGTTGTAGATAAATAAATATATACATGCATGCGTACATACATACACACAAACAAACACACACACATACATGTTTTGTGAGTTTTGTGAGTTTATCTCTTTTAGTGTAAAGTCTGCCTCTCTCATCAAGAGACCTAGTGGCTATAGGAAAAGCAATGCAAGGGTTTTGCATATGAAATGTACTTACCAGGCAGCTTCAGGCACTGGGGAAGGAGTTGTGTGTTTGCTGATGTTGAATTGATAAATACAGTTATCCTGCATGGTCTACAATGATTTGAGAAGGGTAAGTTAGAGCAAGAAGTATAATGGCTGCTCTGTCAAGTAAAATGACAGAGACGTACCTGCTACCTGTACCCTTACACTAGGCTCCTCCATGGTGGGTTTGATGGTTTGGGCTCAGAAGTCATCAGTGTTTGGTTGACACACAGGGCATTAGACTTCAGCTGTCAGATCCAAAAGATCCAAAAGATAAAAAACTTGGGAAAACTGATCTGGTTTTGGCCAGGCAGAGTAGAGCTTTCAACCCAACAATGTTCACAGATTGGGCAAGGAGGTGGTGGGTGAAGCATGGTGTAGTTCTTTGCCCAGCAGTCAGCTTTGCCACATTTTGAGCAGACTCCCAATGGAGTTCATTTGTGCCCTGTCTTCTTTGGAGGAAATTTTAGGGCCACTAGGAACTGGCATTTGTCCATCACAGGAAGCTTTTTTCATTAAATACTTTAAGTGCCAAATTCAGCAGATCCCTGAGAGGTTCTAAGGGCCATAATCTATATTAAGTATACCCAATTTTAAATAAACTTTACTTGTTTTTAGTTACTTACTTCAAATGTAAGCTTGGAAACATAATACAGAAGGGTAAATAAAGCTTGTCTTTGCATAGAAATTATAATCATTCTTACCATTACTAAAAGAATAGTTGTGTTCATATTAAAGAATTTGATCATCTATAAGGTGACTGATCATTAACTTGCATGTCTTAAATATCTTAAACAGTTTGCATGTTAGTAGCTTTTATAAGATTAGGATTTTATAGTTTTATCTCTGTCAAGTTTGAGCCTTAAAAATTAATTGATGATATAATTATGTAAGACTCTGACCAGCCTTAGCTACTAAGGACCCCCTTGAATGAAGCATGCCGAGTTTATTTTTTCAGCATGCTGGGGTCATCCTGAATCCAAAAGGAGAGGTGAGGACCTTGGGCAGCCTCTTCAGCCAGCTTTTATACAGTTTTCAGGGGCAGAATAGAGCAACAGCCACTAGGCATAATGTGATTGGCAGAACAGTGTGACTTTTAAACTGGTCCTTAGGGAATGAGGTGTGGGGGGGGGTTGGCCAATGGTTGGCCAGCCCTAAGGAATGTGTCTATCTGCTCTCCCCCCTACCCCCTACCCCTGTGGTCTTCCTGAGGAATGTAATTCAACCTCTCCCTTCCAGAAGTGGGGAGGTCTGATGGAATCCTCCAAAGGCTCTGAGCTGACCTCTTTAATTGAAGATCTTTTGGAATTAAATAAAGCTTTCAATGTTACAGTCCATGGATAGATTGGGAACCTTATTTTTCTGATCCTTTTATAGGGTATCTGCATAGGATATCACAGTTCTTTGTATGACTCCATTTTTCTATATAGCTAAATCTTAATATAAAGTTAGCAAAGACTGAGTGGTTAAACATATTTTCAAGTCAGTTTCTGCTCACCTGAGGAGACCTTGGGAATTTATAAACCTTATTTATCAAACATGCCTTATTTATCAAACATATACTGTTTTTTATTTAAAATTTCTAGAAGGCTGGTACTGAACACAATTAGCAAAGACATACATACTTAGATGTACATCTCTACGTCAATTACTGCTACCCTGAGTAGACCTTTATAATCTTAGGAACTTATAAACCTTTATTAAACATATGTTGCTCATTATCTAAGGGTCCATGATTGACCAAATAAGGATACTTCATATTCAAATATTATGCAAAAGCAAAGAGAGTTTTATTCTTCAGAAGTCCAGCATGCTGTTGTCCCCATTACCAAGATGGAGATGCCCCAGTGAGCTTGAAGTCTCTATTTAAAACACATTAAGGTAATTCTGGGAATGGGTAGGTGACTTCTATCTTAATCATTGGCTCTATCTCTAGAGGCATTCAAGAACCATTGCTGGGGTATGAGGGGGCTGAAAACTGTTGCTAAGAAAGTCTGGAAACTGCTGCTAACTCATTGTTTTTGCCTCAGGGCAGGAGGCAGGGCAGCTTCTAAGGCCTGGACTTGCCCAGTTCTTGGAAACAGATTTAGGCCTAGTCTCTTGAACTGCCAGTTTGAAGCCTGTCATGGAGTCAGCCTAGCCTGTCTTAATTAAACATAGGTTGTGCCTTACCTAAAATTTTTATTCTCAGGACATGCTGCTGCCTCTTTAGTCTAAAACTGAGATACAATGATAAGCAAAGTGTTCAGTAAAACTGAGAAGCTTCATATGTACTGTCCTATTTAGTTTATACCATGTGATCATCTTAATCAAGATGGTGGGGAAATTACATTACACTGACTCCCTTTTAACCTTAGTAAAGATTGCTGCCAGCTACAGGGTTACTTTCATCTTGATGGGTTTCTCAGCCAAGATAAATGCAAGTCAATTGGTTTCTATTTACTCCTAGATGAATTAGCAAGCACACAACCCCCTCCCTTTCTTTTTAAAAACACCTATTTTTTAAACAAGGATCGAATTCGAGTTACATTTACAGTATGCTATTACAAATTATGAGTGCTGATATATGAACTTTTTTTTTTACCATCAATCTTTTGTTGCAAGGTTTAAGATGACTTTTTTGTTACAGATTTTACAGATTTGTAAACCATACCCATCTTACAAATTCTGAGATAGAAATTTATTTCATTTTTAGGCTAAGGAGACAGCAGCATGTTTTCAAGATAAATTGGATTAGGATAAATTGTTGTATGATGATTTTTGTCCTGAGAGTAAAATTTGAGAGAAAAGAGGGAACAAAGCATAGATACCAGAGTTTTTTAAATTTAATTTATTCTTTTACTTATTCACTTTACATCCCACTTACTGGCCCCTCCTGGACACCCCCTCCTGTTAGTATTCTGTCTAAACTCCACCTCCACCATTACATGGCAACAGCCAGGTATGCTCCTCCCCACAGTTACTTGGCAACAGCCAGGTAGGCCTGGCCCAATATAAAAGGGGCTGCTTGTCCCCTCCTCTCTCTTAATCTCTTACACTCTTACCCTCTTACTCTCTTGCCTCTAGCTCATCTCTGTCCTTTCGCCCCTCCACTTCTCCCTCTCTCCATGTGGTCATGGCTGGCCTCTACTTCTCTGTTCCTCTTTCTCTTCTCTTCTCTTCTCTTCTCTTCTCTTCTCTTCTCTTCTCTTCTCTTCTC
>JANHMN010000005.1:72285082-72303338 GCA_030674055.1 Rhabdomys pumilio | reverse complement strand
TCTCTCTCTCTCTCTCTCTCTCTCTCTCTCTCTCTGCCTCTCTCTCTGCCTCTGCTACCCTCCTGGATCCCCTCCCCATGCCCTCAATAAACTTTATTCTATACTATACTGGTGTGTGACTGGTCCCTGGCAGGGGGAAGATGCCACTGCATGGCCCCTCTGAGACATTCCCTTCCCCCATACCTCTGCACACACTCACAGAACTTACCCTTTTTATCTCTTTATCTTTTTATAAATACTTCATTGGCACAGCAAGAAACAGCCAACTCTCCTAAGACAGACAAACATCCCCCATACCCATTCTTCTAGGTTCCCCCTAGAGACAGGTTGCCCCCAACACCAGCAGGAAGTAGCTAGATATCACGACTACTTTATTCCTGCTTCGCTATCACCTTTTTCTAATTTTTTCTTTTTTAATTAAACCAAAATGGGGGAATATTAGTATTCTGTCTAAAGTCCACCTCCACAGTTACCTGGCAATAGCCAGGTAGGCCTGGCTCACTATAAAAGGGGCTGCTTGCCACCTCCTCTCTCTCTTACTCTCTTAATCTCTTAGTCTCTTGCTCTCTTGCCTCTAGCTTCTCTGTCCCCTTGCCCCTCCCCCTTCCCTTCTCCCTCTCTCCTCGTGGTAGTGGCCAACCTCTATTTCTCTTCTTTCTCTTCTTCTATCTTCTTTCCCCCAACTTTGCCCTATCTCCTGAATAAACTCCTCCCCCACCCTAACACCCCCCCAACTGTTTGATCTGGAGTGGTCTGTTCTAAACTGCAGATCTCTAACACCTCCCACAATCCTGCCCCCTCCCCATCTCCTCTGAGCAGGTGGGGGCCCCCTGGGTATCCCTCTGACATATCAAGCATCTGTGAGGCTAGGAGCTTCCTCTCTCACTAAAAACAGACAAAGCAGCTCAGCTAGAAGAACATATCCCACATATGGGCAACAGCTTTTGGGATAGCCCCTGCTCCTGTTCAGGAACCACATGAAGACCAAGCTATACATCTGCTATATATGGGGGGGGGCACCTGGGTCCAGTCTGTGTATGTTCTTTGGTTGGGGGTTCAGTCTCTGAGAACCTCAAGTATCCAGATTACTTGACTCTGTTAGTCTTCCTGTGGAGTTCCTGAGATGGGAGATTTTTAAGAATAGAAAGTAGAAAAATCTTACAGAAGAAATTTTGGGATTACTTACTTGTACAGTAGCAGAAGTTGGTATAACCTGTGAGAATTTGAAAATCAAGTGTGCCAGTCATTGATTGAACTGTACTGAAGCATTAAGCCATTGAAGCTTTAATGAAATCTCTGAGTCCTAGGAGGGAAATAGCTTAGAGAAGGAAGAAAATGGTAACAGAACTGGAACTCTGCCACAGCTTGAGTTCCAATAAACAGAGGAAACTGAGAGAGGGGGAGGCCAACCAAGAGTTGTAAACTGAAACTCAACCCATGGCATGATGCCAAAATTGTAGAGGTCTAGGAGGGGCTAAGAATGCTGCTGGACTTGAACAGCAGCTTCTATGGAGAGGTGAGGAGACAGTAGAAGGGAACAGAGTGACATAGTACATCATGGGGAAAAGAAAGATATGGGTCCTAGTGACAAGAATTTTAATCTAGGCCCAAGCAGACTAAGAGACTTGTCAGAGACAAATGTCTCAAATCAGAGAGAAACATCCCTTTCCAAATGATAGTGTCCCAGTAGGGTGATAGGATCCTCCCAGCACACTGTTATGTTTTTTTTTCTAACAACAACAAAGCATAAAGCCCTCGAATGACACTTAAGTAGTAGATAATGAGAGAGCATGTAGAGGGAGAGGCAAGCCTTTCCATGATGTGACAGTTGCTCAGGAAGGTGTAGCAGGCATCAGTAGCCAGAACTACCTAGAGATGACCATAATCCCAATAAAGAAGCATAGGAGTGGAGGGAGGAAGAGGCTGAAGAGTCAGACTCTACAATTTGGAGTCAAATATAGTGGGTAGCAGAAATCAACAGAAACAAATAATCCATCTGTACCTTAGGAGAATCAAATCAGCAGCTGGTTCAGTTAGGAGGGGTGAGTACCTTGAAAAGGGGTCTACTTACACTCTACCCAGAAGTATTGGCACCAGATCACTGAGACTATGGCCACTCCATAGTATGGCTTATGAAAAGAATTTTATTGTAGATATGAAGATTATAGCCAGGGGCATCTAGAAGTTTGCAGAGCAGAGAAAGTAGTAGATTGAACATGGCCAGCAGATTGCACTAGGCCATGATAGGAGGGGAGAAAGGGAGAGAGAGAGAGAGAGACAGAGAGAGAAGGCAAAATGGCAGGGTTATAAGAGAACGAGAAGCTGGGAAGGAAAGCCTATGAGCTTAAGGTTAACAGCAGGTGGGGTAAAAACAGCTGAGAAGACCACAGGTAAATGTGAAACTGAGTGACCCTGGAGTCCAGCAGGCACTATGGCATGCTAAGCACCACAGATAGCCATTTTTTAAAAGTTTCTTTTGAACCTGACAATTTCTAGTTGGTTCATTGGGGTTTTCAGTTCTGTCTTCATTTCAGTACAATTTCTCTTAAATGTTTTCTATCTCTTATTGGATTCTAGTTTCAAGTTCTGGGCTGCCTTCATCATTTCAATCAGCCTTATATTTATGAATTTATTTTGCTTTGTTTTGTTCTGAAAGGAGAAAAAAGCACAAGTGCTTCTTCATAAGCTCTTTCTCCTTAATTTTATTGATCAGTTTCTTTGTTATCTATAAATTCATTGAATTTCTTGATGAACATTATGATCATTCTTTAAATTTCCATCACAAGCATTTCTACGACAGTCACTGGTTGTGAAGGGAGGTACTGGCTTGATATTACACATTCCTTGTAGCTTTACAGTGAGATCTGGGCATGCGGACTTATTTTGATAGTTCTAAGAATGATGTGGAAAGAGTAAGTTGGGGTAGAAGAGAAAAAAAGTGTGTGAAGATTAGGCTTAGATGATGGAAATGAGTTCTACATTGAATTGGACAGAAGGGCCTGGGCTAATATGCAGGATGTGCATCCTGATCAAAGCCTGGAGTGTGAGAGTAGATCAACCTGAGTGGAGAGATTTGATAAAGGATGTGCTCAGAGGGATGTGGTAAGGGGAAGGGAAGATGGGTTTTGACAGAAGTATAGAGATTGTTTATGGTGCAGACAGGCATGGCTGTGGAACAGGGGCTATATCTGATGGGTTGGAAGGGTAGGCATAGGAGAGGATCAAGAAGACCAGAATCTGAAGAAGAATTTGAAAGGATGCTTATCTTAGAGTTTTACTGCTTTGAACAGATACCATGACCAAGCCAACTCTTATAAAGGGCAATATTTAATTGGGGCTGGCTTACAGGTTCAGAGGTTCAGTCCATTATCATCAATGTGGAAGCATAGCAGCATCTAGGCAGGCATGGTGCAGGAGGAACTGAGAGTTCTACATCTTCATCTGAAGGCTGCTAACAAAATACTTGCTTCCAGGCAGCTAAAATGAGGGTCTTAAAGCCCACACTCACAGTGACACACCTACTCCAACAGGACTACACCTTCTAATAGTGCCACTTCCTGGGCTGAGCGTATACAAACCATAACAATATGGTATTAGATTACACATTTAAGTAAATTTATGTTTTATTTGTCTGTTAAGTGCTTGACTAATTTACCAAATACAATCTCTACTTCCAGCCATGTTGTTTCTTTCTTTTTTAAAACTTTATTTATTTGCATTCCAAATGCCTCCCATCTCATCCTTTTACTGATTCCCTTCCCTCATCCTGCCTCCCCTTCTCCTCTGAGAAGAGTCCCCTCCTGGGTATCACCCCACTCTGGCACATCAAGTCTCTGCCAGATTATGTTCATCCCCATTGAGGCTAGAGAGGGTAGCCATGAAGACTGAGCTGCTTTTCTGCTGCATATGTGCCTAGGGGCTTCATTCTAGCCTGTGTATGTTCTTTGGTTGGTGGTTCAGATTCTTAGAGTTCCCAGGGGTCCAGGTGTGTGGAGTCTGTTGGTCTTTCTGTGTAGTTCCCATCTATTTTTGAGCCTTTAATTCTTCCCCCAACTTTTCTATAGGTGTCCCTGACTTGATCTAATGTTTGGTTGTAGTTATCTGATTTTGTTATGCTAGGTTTCTGTCTGCAAGCACAGCAGAGTACCATTAATAATGTCAGGGTTGATGTTTGCCCATGGGATGGGTTTCAAGTTAGGTGGGTTATTGGTTGACCTTTCCTTTAGTCTCTGCTCCATCATTGCATTTCTTTTAGACAGAACAAATATTAGGTTTAGTGGGTGGATTGGTGTCCCTTTTCTTCCACTGGTGGTTCTGCCTGGCTACAGGAGCTAGCTTCTTTAGGTTCCATGTTCCCACTGGTAGGCATCTCAGCAAAAGTCACTCTCATTGACTCCTGGAATCCTCCCTTATCCCAGGTCTCTGGGATTTCCTAGAGATTCTCCCTTTTCCCCAACCCCATCCCAGGCAACTGCAGATTTCTATTCATTCTCTTGACCCACATGGCCTCTCTCCTGTCTCTCCCTGCAACTGATCCTGTTGCCCCACTCCCACCTCTCCTCTCCCCCCTAGTTCCTTCCCTCCCTTTGCCGCCTATCATTATTTTGTTTCCCCTTCCAAATGTGACTCAAGAATCCTTGCTTGAGCCTTCCTTCTTATTCAACTTCTTTGGGTCTGTAGGGAGCATTATGGGCATTCTGTGCTTTATGACTAATATCCACTTATCAGTGAGTATACACCATGCATGTCTTTTTGGGTCTGGGTTATCTCACTCAGGATGATATTTTCGAGGTTCAACTATTTGTCTGCAAAGTTCATGATATCCTTATTTTTGATGGTTGTATAATATTCCATGGTATAAATGAACCAAATTTTCTGTATCCGTTCTTTGGTTGAGGTACATTTCAGTTGTTTCCAGTTTCTGGCTATTATGAATAAAGCTTCTATGAACATAGTGAAACATGTGTCTTTAGGGGTATGGTGAGGCATCTTTTGGGTATACTCCTAGGAATGCTATAGCTGGGTCTTAAGTTAGAACTATTCATAGTTTTCAGAGAAACCATCAAATTGATTTCCAAAGTAGTTATACAAGTTTGCACTCCTGACAATAACGGAGGAGTATTCCACTTGCTCCATCCACATCCTTGCCAGCATGTGTAATCACTTGAGTTTTTGATTTTAGCCATTCTGACTGGTGTTTTGATTCACATTTCCCCAATGACTAAGAATTTTCACATTTCTTTTAGTGCTGTTTGACTACTCGAGATTCCTCTGTTGAGGATTCTTTTTTCTTTAACTCTGTACTCCATTTGTAAATTGGGTTATTTGGGTTGTTGGTATTCAACTTCTTGTGTTTTATATGAATTTTGGGTATTAACCCTCTGTCAGATGTAGGGTAGGATGAAGATCCTTTCCCAATCTGTAGGTTGCCATTTTGTCCCGTTGACAGTGTCATTTGTCTTACAGAAGCTTTATAGTTTCATGAAGTCCATTTGTCAATTGTTGATCTTAGAACCTGAGCCATTGGTGTTCCTTACAGGAAATTGTCTCCTATCCTAATGTTTTCAAGGCTATTTCTCACTGTCTCTTCCATGAGATCTTTGATTCACTTGGATCTGAGTTGAGTTTTGTGCAGGGTGATAAATACGGATTTATTTGCTTTCTTCCACCAGACCAGCATCACTTGTTGAAACTGCTTTCTTTTTTACATTGTATATTTTTGGCTTATTTATCAAAAATCAAGTGTCCATAGTTGTATGGGTTTATTTCTTGGTCTTGATTTCTTGGTCTTTGATTCTAATTACACTTATCGACCTGTCTGCTTCTGTACCAACCCATACAGTTTTTATCACTATTGCTCTGTACAGCTTGAGATTAGGGCTAGTGATTTCTCCTGAAGTTCTTTTATTATTCAGGATTGTTATGGCCATCCTGTTTGGTTGTTTGTTCCATATGAAGTTGAAAATTGCTCTGTCAAAATCTGTAAAGAGTTGTGTTGGGGGTGGAGAGATCACTCAGAGGTTCAAAACACTGACTGCTCTTCTAGAGGTCCTGAGTTCAATTTCCAGCACCCACACTTTGGCTAATAATCATCTATAAGGGGATGCCCCTTTCTGAAGTGTAGGCATATACCTATACCTATACACATACACAAGTACATACCCATACCCATACATATATTGGCAGAACACTTCACATAATAAATAAATCTTTTTTAAAAAGAATTCTGTTGGAATGTTAATGGGAATTTCATTAAATCAGTGGATTACTGCCAGGGTGGGGAGACAGGAGTAGGAGGGTGGGTGGGAAAGCACCCTCATATTAGCAGGGGTGAGGAGTGAATGGGATAGGGGGTTTCCAGAGGGGAAACTGGGAAAGGGGATAACATTTGAAATGTAAATAAATAAAATATCCAATAAAAAGATGGCTATTTTCACTATGTCAATTCTACTGATCCATGAGCATGGGAGATCTTTCCATCTTCTGGTATCTTCTTCAATTCATTTCTTCAGGGACTTGAAGTTCTCGTCATAGAAATCTTTCTTTCACTTGCTCGTTTGGAGTTAGACCGATATTTTATATTATCTGTGGCTATTGTAAAGGCAGTTGTTTCATTAATTTCTTTCTCTGCCCATTTCTCATTTGTATAAAGGAGGGCTACACACCTTTAACCCCACCATGCCGGAGTCAGTCAGCTGGAGTAAGTTTGTTTGGGCGAAGTTGAGTGTGGTGCAGTCAGTGAGTTTGGAGTCAGTCAACCTAGAAGGGAGTGCAGTGACATTGAGTTTAGTCCCATTAAGTTCATGTAGCAGAGGCAGCTGAAGCCCAGAGATTAAGGAGCCAAAAGATTAGAACAAATTGCTAGAGTTGGTTGGAGGCCAAGAAGAGCAATCCAGTAAGAAATTGGGAGAAGCCAGATTGAATCAGTTATATTGGAGAGGACTTTGATCCAGAATAGCAGAGTTGAACCAGTCAACTAGAGTTCAGAAAAAAAAAAAAAAAACTAGAAAGAGCGATCTTATTCAGCAGTAAGCCTCTAAGGTGACAATTACATCAGGCCAATGAAATTTACTTTCCTAGCAATACTATTAGTTTTATGAGGTATGTTGGTATTTTTAAAATCTAGATTCTATTCTTTTTTTTTAATCCTTCTTAATTTATGTCTTAACACATTTTTCATTCATTAGTTCTCAATTCCCATGAGTTGTAAACTTTCCTTTGTTTCTGTTGTTCTTGATACACAATTTTAATACATGGTGGTCAGACAGGATACACGCTGATATTGAATTGTCTTTTATTTGTTAAGAATGGCTTTTTGTCCATGTATGTTTTCAGTTTTGGAGAAAGTATCATGGCTTGCAAAGAAGAAAGTATATTGTTTTGTGTTTAGATAAAATGTTCTGTTACTGTCTCATAGGTTCATTTGATTTTTGATGTCATTTAACACCAGCATTTCCTGCTTTACTTCTCATTTGAAATCCTTGACTCTTAGTAAGAATGTGGTACTGAAGACTTCCAATATCACTTTGGGGAGAGCAGTATGTGATTTAAACTCTAGTAGGGTTTTTTTGTTGTTGTTCTTTTTTTTTTTTATATGAACTTGGGTATACTTGTGTTTGGTGCAGAGATTTTAAAAATTGCCATGTTCTCTTGGTGGTTTTATTTCCTTTGATGAGTATATAGTCTCTGTCTGTACATCTTTGTATTTGTTTCAGTTAGAAGTTTATTTTATTACATATATTTAAATGGATACCATTGCTTGTTTCTTAGGTCTATTTGCTTGGAATATCTTTCTTTCATTCTTTTACTCCAAGGTAATGTTTGTCCGTGATGTCAAGTTGTTCTTAATGGATGTAGCCAAAAAAATCAATCCTGTTTTCTATTTCAACCTGTTATTTTATGTCTTTTTATTGAAACATTGAGACCATTAATGTTGAGAGTTACCAATGAGTGGTATTTATTGATTCCTGCTATTGTGTTGTTATGGTGTGGATTCCTCCTTCATCTTTTGATTTGCTAGTCTTGGTTTATTTACTCATCTTGGTTTTTTTTTTTTTTTTCAGTTTGGTTAACGGTTTCAGATTGAAGTTTTCCTTTTAGCACATTCTGTCGAACTGGATTTGTGGATAAATATTGCCTAAATTTAGTTTTATTATAATTTTATTCTCCCTCAATTGTTATTGATAGCTTTGCCATCTATAATAATCTGGGCTTACATACGTGACAGAGTTTGTAGGACATCTATCCAGACCCTTTTAGAGTTTCTATTAAGAAGTCAAGTGTTATTCTAGTAGGCCTGCCTTAATATGTTATTAGATCTTTTTCCCCTGCAGATTTGAATATTATTTCCTTGTTCTGTTCACTGAGTGCTTTTATTATTGCATGCTGTGAAGATTTTCTTTTCTGGTCCAGTTTATTTGGTGTTCTGTAGTCTTCTTGATAGGCAGCTCCTTGTTTAGGTTAGAAAAGTTTTCTTCTATGATTTTGTTAAATATTTTCCATACTATCGACCTTAGTTTCTTCTCCTTCTTCTATTTCTGTTTCTTATAGATTTGGTGTTTTTATAGTATGCCAGTTTTCATGAATGTTTTGTTCCTGGATTTATTTATTTATTTTTTTAGATTTAACATTTTCTTTGACTGTAGTATACATTTCTTCTATCTTGTTTAAAGTGCCTGACATCCTCTCTTCCGTGTCTTATATTCTATTAATGAGGATTATCTCTGACATGTTTTAGTTTACTTCCTATTTTTTCTTTTCCAGATTTATTTGTTTGTGTTTTCTTTACTGATGTTATTTGTGCTTCCACATCCTGAATGGGTTTCATTATTTCATTCTACTGTTTATTTGTGTTTTCATAAACTTCATTAAGGGATTTGTTCATATCATCCTTAGGGACCCTGCACATATTCACAGTAGCTATTTGAAGTACCTGTCTTGCTTGTTCTTCCACAATACTGAATTTCTCTGGGTTTACTTTAAATAGGGTTAGTAGGTTCTATTGGAGACATATTGTCATGGCTGTTAATGACTGAGGTTTTGTCTAGCCATCTGGGGTTTGGATCATTGTGATTCTAGGTGTTGATACATATTATTGTCTGTGTTGGGTGGATATTCTATTTCTTGGTTTCTGTCACCCTTTCTGGATCTTAAAAAAGGTGTAGTGGATCTTGGCTGCTTGTTAGGGAGTGATTGTGTAGGTCAGTGAGTGGTAGAGGAGGATAAAGGTAGACTATGAGAAAAGGCTAAAAGGAGTTCAAAGAAAGTACTAAAGGGATCTTGTTTACACTTATATTTGGGAAGAGGAAACATGCAAAGTTGGTGGCCGAAAGGCAATGTATTACCTCAAGAGATAGGAAAGAAAAGCCTAGAGGGACCCTGGGACTGAACCAAGACTTATATTCATTGAATGATATTGAGATGGAAGGAGGGGTACCTATTAGCAAGGTGTTACAGGGTTGAAGATGGAAAGACTGTAATGGATGATGGGAAGCATGGTATGATTTAAATCCCTGAGTCCCTGCCAGGCATAGCCACTGGGAGTCCCACTTGGAAAGTATTTCTAGGTCTTTACAAAAGTGATTTGGACAGGCTAGAGGGAGGGTTGAGAGGGTCACAAGCAAGAAGAAAAGATGGGTCAGCTTAAAGGTTTAGCAGAGTCTCCTAGGAAGTGGAAGATTGATGGGAGGACATTCTTCTGTATGCAGACTGCTACTGGGCTGGGAACAAGACTGGAATGGTTGTAATTCAGGACAGAAGTAAGAGTAAAAATCACCTGAGTTCCAAACCCATATGGCACTTAGAGTCCCAGACACAGAATATTTCTAGGTTTCTGTGGCTGAAACAATGTGAAAGAGGATGGCTAGATCCTTCTTGAGGTTTTATGGAATCTACAGGAACTGGAAGCAGGATAGGAGAGTTGTATGCTACAGGACTGGGTAATGTGACTAGAATTATAAAGTTAACAGGAGAGTGAAAATTGCCTTATTCTCAGACAGTGTTTTAGTTCCCAGGTAAAGACTGTTACTAAGTATAGGCAGCTGACACAAAGGGCTATGGGTAGAGAGTAAAGCTGGGTCCACCATAAGATTCAGTGGAGTATTTGAGGAATGAACATAGTGGGGGAGAGTAGGCCTTTGCAAGTGCCTGCCTGCTACAGGGCTGGGAATAAGACTGGAGGAATTAGAATTAGTATTTTTTTTCTTTAAGTAGTTGAATAGTATTTCATTTCATTTTCCATATGCATTACATTTCCTTTGTTTATTCCTTATGGTCATTTAGGTTATTTCCTATTTGTGTTTGTTGTGAATAATTATGGGATTGTAGCCTTCTTCCTGGATAAACTAAGGCTCAAAACCCTGGAAATCCTGAAGGGACAGTAGGTATTTCTACTATTCCTGGCACCAGGCCCCTGTCACTAGCCACAGGCCCCATAGATTTGTGGCCATCAGTCCTGTAAGGCCAATGCCCCAAGCCCTTCCAAAGGTAGAGGATGTGACCTGTGGTCATGTAGGCTCAATACAGATCTCCATTTTAATGAGGTACCTAAAGGCCTGGAGGACTTAGCCTCCCTTCCTTCTCAAATACTCCTCCCTACAAAAGGTATTTAACCTCAGGCCCACCCTGAGAAGTGGGGTGTGGTTTTACTCATCCACTTTCTACCATGACAGCAAATGTCTTAAAGCCATGGAGTGCCTGTTTTCATCAGGATCTGCCATGGAAAACCATGGAGAAGGCCTTCGTCTACAGAGAGTCTAATCTCCTGTAGAAGGCCTCTCTGCACTTTAAGCCATGGCCACCAAGCCAAGCCAAGCTCAAGCCCACCACCTACAGTCAAGTCAAGGACTCTCCCCTTACGGACCAGCCAGAGATCCTCCCTTCTCCACCTTGCCTCAGGACCAGATGCAGCCCTCAGGCTCCCACTCCTTTCTTAGCTCTTCCATGACTCCCAGCAGCACCTGGGTGTCCAACAGCCTGAGAACCAGAAGGCCTCCGGCCTCCGCCTTCTTGCAGGCCCAGGGACCCCTAAACCACCTCTAGTTGCTCTGTGCTTCAGACTGTGCTTCCCCGCCCCCGAGCAACAGCATGGGGTAAGTCATCAACTTCTCGCTCTGCCTCCCTGAGCAGCAGCCTAACCCTGAGGTGGAGAAGACAAGGGATCAATCACCCTACAAATAATGAGTGTTACAATGAGAATGAAAGTTTTCATGTATGTGAAAAGATTTCATATATTTTGATTTTATTTCATTTAGATATATTTTCAGAAATGGGATAGGTGAATATGTAGGATGCTCAACTTTAATTTTTTCATAACAAGAATTTCCCCTTTGGTTTTCATAACAGATGCATGATAGTTTATATTGCCAGCAGCAATACTCAGTTCTTGAAGCATTTTATAAATTTATTTCTACATTATATACTTCTTGTTTTTAGCCTAGGTTAAGGTACTATCTTATTATGGTCTTGATTTTCATTTTCCTGATGATTTGCAGCAATGGGCATTTATATACAATTGTTGTCTCTTTGTATATCTTCTATTGTGTAATGTTTTAGTGTCTTGTGTTTTCTACAAAACATCTTTCCTTGTTCCAATGGCTTCTACTTTTTCTGTCTATGTCTCTGTCTCTCTCTCTCTTTGCTGTGTGTGTGTTTTACTAAGGATTTAGCCTAGCATATAATTGGTGAGTGTTCTAACATTGATATCTTTTTTAAATTAATTTTTTATTGGATATTTTATTTACATTTCAGATGTTATCTCCTTTCCCCATCCCCCCCCATACAGAAACCCCCATCCCATCCCCCCTTCCTCCTGCTTCTATGATGATGTGACCCCACCGACCCACCCACTCCTCACCCACAAATTCCCCCATACTGGGGTATTCAGCCTTCAGGGGACCAAGGACTTCTCCCACTGATGCCCAACAAGGCCATCCTCCCCGACATATACAGCTGGAGCCATGGGCCACTTCCTATGTGCTCCCAGGTTGGTGGTTTAGACCCTGGGGAGCTCTGGTTGGTTGGCATCATTGTTCTCCCCATGGGGCCACAAACCCCTTCAGCTACTTTAGTCTTCTCTCTAACTCCTCCATTGGGAACCACATGATCAGTTCAATGGTTAGCTGTGAGCATCTGGCTCTGTATAAGTTAGGCTCTGGCAGACCTCTAAGGAGTCATCTGTATCAGGCTCCTGTCAACATGTACTTCCTGGCATCCACGTCAGCGTCTGCCTTTGGTGACTGCACATGGGATGGATACCCAGGTGGAGCAGTTTCCCGACAGCCCTCCTTCAGTATCTGTCCTAAACTTTGTCTCCATATTTGTTCCCATGAGTATTTTGTTACTCCTTCTGAGATGAACCAAAGCACCTATACTTTGGTCTTCCTTCTTCATGAGCTTCATGTGGTTTTTGAGTTGTATCTTGGGTATTGCGAGCTTTTGCGCTGATATCCACTTATCAGTAAGTGCATACCATGTGTGTTCTTTTTTGATTGGATTACCTCTCTCAGGATGATATTTTCTAGTTCCATCCATTTACCTAAGAATTTCTTGAATTCATTATTTTTAATAGCTGAGTAGTACTCCATTGTATAAATGTACCACATTTTCCATATCCATTCCTCTGTTGAAGGACATCTGGGTTCCTTCCAGCTATTTATTATAAATAAGGCTGCTATGAACATAGTGGAGCATATGTCCTTGTTATATATTGGAGCATCTTCTGGGTATATGCCCAGGAGTAATATAGCTCGGTCCTCAGGTAATGCTATGTCCAATTTTCTGAGGAACCGCCAGACTGATTTCCAGAGTGGTTGTACCACTTTGCAATCCCACCAACAATGGAGGAGTGTTCGTCTTTCTCCGCATCCTCGCCAGCATCTGCTGTCACCTGAGTTTTTGATCTTAGCCATTCTGACTGGTTTGAGGTGGAATCTCAAGGTTGTTTTGATTTGCATTCCCCTGATGACAAAGGATGCTGAACATTTCTTTATGTGCTTCTTGGTCATTCTTGTTTCCTCCGTTGAGAATTCTTTGTTTAGCTGTGTACCCCATTTTTAATAGGGTTATTTGGTTGTCTGGAGTCTAATTTCTTGAGTTCTTTGTATATACTGGATATTAGCCCTCTATTGGATGTAGGATTGGTAAAGATCTTTTCCCAATCTGCTGGTAGCCCTTTTGTCCTATTGACAGTGTCCTTTGCCTTACAGAAGCTTTGCAATTTTATGCGGTTCCATTTGTCAATTCTTGCTCTTAGAGCATAAGCCATTGGTGTTCTGTTTAGGAACTTTTCTTCTGTGCCCATGTGTTCAAGGCTCTTTCCCTCCTTCTCTTCTATTAGTTTCAGTGTATCTGGTTTTATGTGAAGGTCCTTTATCCACTAGGACTTGAGCTTTGTACAAGAAAATAAGAATGGATTGATTTGCATTTATTTACACGCTGACCTCCAGTTGAACCAGCACCATTTATTGAAAATGCTGTCCTTTCCCCACTGGACAGTTTTAGCTCCTTTGTCAAAGATCAAGTGACCAGCCCCCCACCCCTCATTTACTCTTCTTTAAAATGCTTAGATAGGAATCAATAATTTTCTTAGGCTGGCATTGAACTTGTGATTCTCCTCCCCCAGCTTTCCATGTTGAGATTACAGACCTATGTCACCTGGTAGGAAGTCCATTCCAATGATTTTTAAGTATTTATCTTGTTTCCTTCACCAGTTTCAGATCTTTTAAGTTGCAAACCCATTTTTAGTTTCCTTTTGTAACAAGTGACAAGGGTTAGTGTCATTCTTCTCCATGCGGATATCCAAATTTTTCTGAATTTTATTACAAATGTCTTTTCTCTAGTGCATAGTGTTATTGCTGTTTTTGGAAAAGTAGAAAAGCTGTGGATATCTCATCAACTTTGACCCCAAATTGGGGCATTTTTTTTTCATAATTGCAGGACTGATAAATTATATGGTAAAGAAAGCAAGAAAAAAAATTTACAAATCAGTTTTTCTGCCTATATGGTTTAAGAAACCCCAGATAGAATAAATTACAAGGAAGTATTGCCTCAGAAAACCTTGGTGTCTTTTTAAATAATTTAGGTGGAAACATACAGATATTTTGGTTTCTTTTCCTGTTGTGGTTATTGTAGTGGCTAACTATACTTAGCCTGTGAACGAGATTATAACTAGGTAGAGATTGTATTGTGGGGATTCTAGTAGACAACCAGCCTGAAGAGGGGTTTTCTCACTTCCATCATCTCTTCCTCACATTTATGCTAGATGTCAGGATAACCACTCAGCTAAGTTATGCATTCAGCTAAGTTAAGCAGCGTATGCACTGGCTTCCTTCAGGATTGTGTTCTTCTCCAGTTGTCTTTCTGTCTGTATATATGTCTTAGCTTGGGTTACTATTGCTGTAAGAAAACAGCATGACCAATGCAAGTTGGGGAAGAAAGAGTTTATTTGTCTTATACTTCCATATCACAGTTTATCATCCAAGTAAGTCAGGGAAGGAACTCAAACAGGGAAGAAACCTGGAGGCAGGAGTTGATGTAGAGGACATGGAGGAGTGCTGATCACTGTTTCATTCCTCATAGACTGATAAGCCTACTTTATTATAGAATGTAGAACCACCAAACCAGGGGTGTCCAACCCAATGAACCTTCTCCCATTAATCACGAATTAAGAAAACGTGCTACAGGCTTGTCTATATCCCAATTATTATGAGAGCATTTTCTCAATTGAGATTCCTTACTTTCAGATGACACTAGCTTGTATCAATGTGATATAAAAATAGTCACCACAATACACTTTTAATTGACAGAAATGGAAAAGATAAAGCAATAACCAGAACTTATTGTTTAAAGTTTTACAAGTGCTAGTTTATGTGTTTTATATAACTATCTTACATAATTTTTCACCAAAGCCCTCTGATGATTACTAATGCTATCTCCCTATTACAGGGTAAGAGAGGGGGCTCAGAATAAGTACTCAATCTAACCTTAGCTTCCTAATAAAAAACACAAATTAAGCTAGGAATATGAATGCCTAAAATTTATTTTCACTGACAACTCTCACCTCTGCATTTATGTGACAGTTGTACATAACATTTTGATTTTGGTTGAACTATAAATAAAATATTTAGGAAAACAGCCATGTTGTATTTATATTAGAAAAATTCCTTGTTTCTTATCATTCTCCTTTTTTAAAATTTTAGGAAAATAACATATCCTGAATAGAATCAGAAGTATACAGATCCAGGAAATGGACAACAAAAATTTCCTCCTACCCATATATAGCTTTATCCTTGGAAAGTTTCCAGCCTTGTTCCCAGAACCACAGCCTCCTTGGAGCCCTTGGGGTATGCTCCTGGAGTTTGCAGATCCCCACAGACTTGCCCTTCAACCCTGGAGCTATCACTGAATTGAAATCAAACAAAGAATTATTGATTTCTTCTAGCAAAGAAAGAGCACATCCAGAAAGGCAGCTCATTAGTCTTTAGCAGAGCATAATTATGTTTCCAACTTGACAGTTGGAAAGGCCTTACAGGACAGTCAGGACATATGCACTGTGTGCAGTCTAAGGCTCTGTTAGCCGGCCACAATAAGTCAAAGCAAAAGTTATAATGTTTAGGCCATACCTGAGAGCGCTTATGTACAAATTTGAGTACATGATGAAATTTAAGGAATATTGACAGTTGAGCCATATTTATTTTGTTTGTTTGTTTGTTTGTTTACCATGCCTCAGTAGTGCCAATGTGGCACTGAAGGCATGAAAGATTCCTGAAGAGCTACTGATTTTCAGTCCATGTTCAAAGGCTGAAGAAGCTACTGATGTCGAACAATTAAACGACAGCTGTGGTAATGTTCATATGATTGTTTGTTTAGATGTTGTTATTATTTAGTAAACCCTGCTTCATGAGTGCTAGGACTTTTGCTAGTCTGCAACCATTCCATTTTTGAGCTGAAATATATGTATTGCTTTTAAATCTAAGCAATCATTTACAAGGAAAGTTGTGTAATAAAGTGGCAAAATAAAAAAAAAAACACATACACACAAAGTAAAAAGAATAATTGGTAAGACTTAGGGCACAAGCAAAGTTCGGGAGAAAGAAAAGATTTTGTGTGTGTCCCTTCTGATTTTATATAGCAGAAGAATGGTTGCCAGTGTAGTTTACAATGCAGATGTTGTGGATAATGGTGTCAGTATCAAGGAAGCACCAAAATGAAGTTACAGACCAGGAGACAGGAAGCGTGCAATGTTAGAATTGGTGCCTTTTAACTAATGCTAATTCAAAAAAATACCTCAGAAATTTTAAAGATTTTGTTGTTTGCTATGTTCTGTTTATAGTAATGTTGATTGAACTCCCCAAGGCCTTACACATGCTAAGCTATCACTCTTTTAAAAAAATCAATCTGTACTACCATCTCATACATATGGTTAGATGCTAGAAACTATGTTTGAGAAGTCAGTCAGAAATGTACTGTGACCCATAGTGGCAATAATTGAACAGTAATGCTTCAGTAATACTTGATGTGACTAAACTTGTACACTTGAAATTATTAAAATGGTATTTTATCTCCCTTTATGATGCTATGATAAAATACTATAGAAAAAAAGAAACTCAAAGAGAAAAATATTTGGCTTGCACTTCTGTGTTACTATTCATCAATAAGTGAATTCAGAGTGGGAACTCATGTCAGAACTCGTGGAGGAACACTGCTTGTTGGTTCATTCTCAGAATCATTCACAGGTTCAAGCTTAGGTAGTTTGCTTATATATCCCAGGACTTCTTGCCCCATATCTTGCAGTGAGCAAAGTGGGTTGTGCCTTCCTACACAAATCAAAAAAATCAAGATAATCTTCACAGGTGTTTTCATGGATCAACCTAATACAGTGGAGAATCTTTTCAGGTAATTGTAGACTATGTCAAGTTGACAATGCTAACACAAATGCATCATCTTCAATCAACTTTATATACAAACATATGACTTTAAGTGATAATTTTTCATTCTTTGTCTATGAGGGCTCATGTTAATATCATATAACAATTTTGAACCAGCTTTGTCAAATGAGTTTCTCTTCCAACTGTCTCTGCTACTATCTTCAGGCCTAACTCTGAACCTACGGTTCATGAACAAACTTTGCTTGGTCTAGGTACAATCAAGTGGCTCATGAACCTGCAATCAATGACCCAACTCCTATCTTCATCTCCTTCACTAGCCCAAACTAAGCCAGGCTCATATCATATACAAACAAAGCAGTCTATATGTGCAGATTATTGCAAAAACACAAACTCTACAATAAAATAAGATAACAAAATTTCCATCAACTCTACTAGTCCTATAGAAATATTGTCTAATGAGAATTGCCTAGGTAAATTTTAAGATATAATATTTAAAAGAACAATCACAAACATAATCAAATGATTCAGAGTTTTAAAAAAGATATGAACCAGACATTGAAAATAAGCAGAACAGAAAAACGACCTGACTATTATATATGACCACAGAAACACACAGTTAAATGAAATAACAAAAATAGTTCATGCTATGAAAACTGAATTTAGTAAAAACATAGAAATATTGTAAAGAACTCAAGTTAAAAGTAAGAAAGAATGCAAAAACTCACTAACCCAATTAGAAAACTCAGGGAAAATCCTCACAAATAGAACAGATAAAGTAGAACACTGAATATTAGAACTAGAAGATAGAGGAATTGAAGCACTCAAATGAAGAATATATTTTTAAAATTATGCTGAAGTAACAGAAAAGAAATGTGATACAACTTGAAAAAATAAATCTTTAAAGTATAACTATAAGTGGAGAAGAAACCCAGTCCAATATGATAGACCAGATCTATCATATTGTTACAAACAACGAAATGGACCTATCATAAACTCTTTTCACAAAGCCAGCGTTACTCAAATAACAAAAGCTGGTACACACACACACAGAGAAAAATGAATGAATGAATGAATGAATGAATGAGTGAGAGAGAGAGAGAGAGAGAGAGATAACATGCTGTCTAAGCTCCGCCCCACAGTTACCTGGCAACAACCAGATATGCCTAACTTTCTACAAAAAGGGCTGCTTGCCTGCTCCTCTCTCTCTCTCCCTCCCTCCTTCCCCTTCTCTCTCCCCTTCTCTCTTGCTCTTGCTTTCCTGTTCCTGCTATCTCCCCATTCCCTCCCCCTCTCTGTTCACATGCTCATGGCTGGCCTCTGCTCCTCTATGTCTCTACTCCTCTTCACTCTCTTTCTCTCTCTCTCTCTCT
>JANHMN010000005.1:72227495-72282836 GCA_030674055.1 Rhabdomys pumilio | reverse complement strand
GGAAGGAAGGAAGGAAGGAAGGAAGGAAGGAAGGAAGGAAGGAAGGAAGGGGAAGGAGAAAAGAAGAGGTTAAGAGGGAGACTGATAGTTGAGGTAAACCTGGAGGGAGTTGGGTGTAGAAGTGGGGGTATGCATATGATGAAAATACATTGTATAAAAATGTCAAAGCATTAATAAAATATGTTGTTAAAATAATAAATCTGAAAATTTTAGAGTTCCTATAGGTTTGTTTTCCAAAACATTTCTAATATTTTGAAAGTTTATGGTATCCCTGCAAACCCAAAGCCCTATTAAATAAAACCTAAGTTATATACTTCCTTATTCTAAAGGGAAAATATTGGCATAAGAATAATCAGACTTTAGCAAATTCAGAATCAAGCAATGTGGATCCAGAGCCTGTATCTCAATGTTGAGCACCTGAGATTCATTCATTGGATACCATTTGGGCTCAAAATGGCCTTAGACAATCCCATGTCACTAGCTCTCCCTTCTGCAGCATACATATTTGTCTCATGCTTAAGCTATCTCCACTGCCCATTTGCTTCTATCCTAGGTATACATTTCTCTATTCTGGTATATCCAATATCCTGGGTTCTCCACTATAACTAAGGATTCACCCCCACCAACATCCTTTAAAGACTTCTGTACAAGTACTTAGCCTTGGTCACCTTCTGTGTGCTTACCCTAAAAAATGTTTCCCGGAAGATTTCTTCTCAATGCTGCTAATCTCTTCCTAATCACAGCAGGTTTTTCAGATCTACTTGATCAGCATCCATTGTCCCAAAGATACACAGGTTGCACTTTAATGATAAGAATGAACTTTAACAACCTTTTGTTAGGAGAGCTGTTTCTTTAGCTCTAGCTCATCAGCAACCACAGTTTGTTAATCCAAAATATCACAAAATAGTCCCAATAAATCTTTGTTCCCCCCTGCCCCCAAGCCTCACAACTGAGGCTTCTTCAGTTCACATTTTTCTCATACAATAGCTCATTAAACTGCAAGCACCTGATGTTCTTTTACTGTCAAAACCTCCAAATATCCTTCACAATTCAACAAAATAGTCCAGAGGATTAAAAAGCCACGTGGCCAGGTTCATCACAGCATCGGCACAATTTCCTGGTGAAAACTTCTATTCTAGTTTGATTTCCGTTGCTGTGATAAAAGCATTTGATCAAAAGAACTTAGAGGACTTAAGGATTTATACAGTTTATAATCAATCCATCACTCAGACAAGTCAAGTTCAGAACTCAGTGCAGGAATCTGGATTCCAGAACCATGGCAGAATGCCCCTTGATCTTTACTCTCTGGTTCTCTCATAGGCTAATGCTTTGCTAGCTCTCTTCATTTTAAAAGATTTATCATATTTTAATTATGTGTATGCTTGTCTGTCTGCCTTGAGATATGTTCATGTGAATGCCATTACCTGCGGAGGTCAGAAGCCTCAGAGCCTCTGGAGCTGCAATTACAGGATATTGAGAGTGACCTGAAGTTCATGCTGAGAATCAAACTTACGTCTTTTTATGAAACAGCAATATGCTCTCATAAAGGTTGAGCCATCACTCTAGACCAAAGCTAGCATCATTTTACAGAACTTTCTGTCAATGAAAGTGGGTGGACCCTCTTACATCAATGATGAGGACAATTCTCACAGACTTGTCCATGTAACATGGTCTCAACATATTGTAGTTAGCTTTTAATTTGCAATAAGAGGCCATAAGCAAAGAAATGTTGACAGCCTTCAGAAGCTTGAAATGGTAAGGAAATTGGTTTTCTCTCAAGCCTACAAAAAGGAATGCAACATAAAAGTTTTTACTTTAGCATAGTAACACCTGTCTGACTTTTGAAAACTAGAAATGAAAGATAACAAACCTGATTAAATTTTTAATTGCATTGTTTATGCTATTAAGTCCATGTGGGTTTGTTATAGCTACAATAATAGACTCACACTATAATGACATAATAATGATGAGTAACATTTACTAAATAGTTACTATAAGCCAAGTACTATTCTATACTTAAGAAATAGTGACAATAACTATAATAATGAGAATAATTACCTTTTACTAAGGTTTTAAAATATGCCACACATTTGTATTGGTTACTTTTCTGTTACCATTGTAAAACACCTTGACCAAAAGTCACTTAGGGGACTTAGGGAAGATGTTATTTTAGTTTATGGTTCCAGAGGGATAAGAGTTGAGCATGGTGCAGACAATGGCAGCCAATGAAGTGTGTGCAGGAAGCTGAGAACTCACATCTTCAATTTCAAGCAGCAAGCAGTGAGCATTACCTGGATATATGAAGACACAAAGGCTGCCTCCAGTGATAGACTTCTTACATCACAGCTACACCTCCTAAACATCCCCAAACAATGATAACCGGGAGCCAAGTATTGAAACCCCAAAGTCTGTGGTGGGCATTTCTCACTCAAACCACTACAGCATAATTCTAAGTTTTCACCTAGCCTATTGTACTTAACCATTACCATAGACTAATAAAAGTGATATCATTCTTAGTATTTTGTGATTATAGAAACTGGTTAGAAATAAAGAAAATAAAATTGTAAAAGATCACAAACCAGTGAGAAACAAGGATGGACTTAGATTCCAGCCAGTTTTTCCAATATTAGATATTATAAAAAAAATAGAAGTTATTTTTGAGACATTAATATACAAGTACTATATTCACATTATTTCCATCTCATCCTTCCTCTCTCCCATCCAACTCCTCCCGTACTCCCCTCACTGCCTCTCATGCTCATGACCTTTTCTTCTGTAATTACTATTACTATATAAACCTACTCCCTTTTTAATTATATTATTTTAAAATAATAACAATAGAAGACCAACACTATGGTGTGTGTATGTGTGAGTGTGTGTGAATGTGTATAACCTATGAATCAGTTTGGTGTTGACTGTATGTGCATGTGTTTAGGGTGACCACTTTGGATTAGATAATCTATCAGTAAGTTCTTACCTAGAAAAAATCTGATCCTCCTTCTCTCAGTAGCCATTGATTGGTGGTAGGTCTTATACTGGGGTGGGAACCTTTGAAAATTTCCCTATAAGCATTGGCATATCAGCTAGTTTTGTCATTATGCAGGCCCAGAACTTAAAGATAAATCCCTATTGCTAAAGATGCCACACAGTTATGACAAAAGGACTTGAAGGAAATGAGCTGAAATTAACCATAAGTCTCCTTCCTGAAGACTATCATAGTTTGCTGTGCAAACTGCCTAGGAAGAAAACCAATTCAATCTACCTGGACAGACTACGAATCACAAGGACAAGCCTGGTAAGATATCACCAGTGGTGAAACAGTGAGAGTCATCCACAATTGTTTAAATAATAAGGCCTACTTCATATGAGGAAACTCAGACCTTGTGCAGTAAACCTATGCAACCATCCATGGCAAAAGAGCATTGACCCTAGAGGCCATTTTCTAAAACAATATAATTTCTAACTGTATTTTAATGATTACTTTGATACACACAGACATGAGTAGCCCTCACATTCATCAAAGCCACTTTTGGCAAAAGAACAGAAACTACCACAGAACTCTACAACTGGCCAAAAGGCAGAGTAAAAGTGACTGTGGAGTTCCCAGGATCTATCAATCTACTTGCAACACAACCCCTACAGCTTAAGGAACATCATGGAAGAGAAGGTAGAAAGGTTGTAAGAGTCAGAGGATCAGGATATATGCTGCTAGACAGTGTCTCCTAGATATTACCAGAATGCTGTACTTATGAGAGTATAACCATGTTTGCCTAAAGAATAGATAAATATATATTCAAAATTCAAGAATTGATTTTACTTCATTATAAACACCCCCTAGTATTGCCCTCATACATTTATTTTTGACACAGGTGACAAAATTAATCTTCCATAGCTGGGTGGCATTTATCTCATTGTGTTTGCTTAATTGACAGTAAGCACTGATAGTATAGAATTTTAGAGTAATACAAAGCTGTTCTGTAATTAAGTTTTCCTCCTTTTTTTTTTTGACAGTTTTCTGAATGTTTCCTTGACAAATCGATAACCACAGTACATCTGTTATTTTTGTCGCGGTTGCTTCTTACTAATAACACAGATTTCATCATTCAAAATACAGAAGTACTCTTCTTCATTTCTCTCCATTGTTTTTGATGTTTCTTCAATTACCTTGTCTACTGTATATAATTTAATTTTATTTAAGATATACTTATATACCATTATCATATTTTTTAGTATAAGAAACACTCTCCACTTTATTTGATTGATCATTGTCTTAGTCAGGGTTTCTATTCCTGCACAAGACATCATGACCAAGAAGCAAGTTGGGGAGGAAAGGGTTTATTCAACATACACTTTCACATTGCTGTTCATCACCAAAGGAAGTCAGGACTGGAACTCAAGCAAGTCGCAGTGGCCATGCAGGGATGTTAACATACTGGCTTGTTTCCCCTGGCTTGCTCAGCTTGCTTTCTTATAGAGCCCAGGATGTTCTTATATGTTTCTTATGTTTCTTTTAGAATCCAGCCCAGGGATGGCACCACTCACAATGGGCCCTCCCACCCTTGATCACTAATTGAGAAAATGCCTTACAGCTGGATCTCATGGAGGCATTTCCTCAACTGAAGCTCCTTTCTCTGTGATAACTCCAGCTTGTGTCAAGTTGACACACAAAACCAGCCAGTACAATCATCATGAATGAAAAATTATATTTTTAACTCCAAGATTTTAATCTTGTTTATGTTAGATATCTGCATTTCAAATAATCAATATCTAGGAAATGTGAGACTTATATAAAACAGAAAGGTGAGTCCAAAGATGTTAGTTAAGAACTCAATTTTGTTGGGAATTGTCAAACATGTTTATTATCCTAGTACTGTGTAAGCTAGGGCAGGAGGCTCAACAGTTCAACACGAACCTTGTTTACCTAGTGAGACCCTGTTGAGTTATGTGGGAGGCAAGAGTTAGGTATTATGGTCCTGAAGGCACATCAAGCCTGAGGCCACCACTGCAAGCTGACCTCAGCTTAGTACTCTTTGTCATTATTTCAAATATTGATAGAGCATGTACAATATGCCTCTGTTATAATAAGTGCAGGGATGTGAGTCATCTTATAAACAGTTTTTATTTTTACTTTACTACAGTAAAGCTGAAGGTACAAACAGGAAAACTGACGTGAGTTTTAAACACAGGTTTATATATAGCAGCCAGACACAGGACTGAAAATGAGCCCATTGATTTCTCGTTCTGTGTTCTACCTTCTGAATAACAGGAAGTTGCTCTACTGCTAGATTCTGGAAACAAACATAGTAAAAGATGGAAGAGTAGTCAGCAGTCTTTGAATGGTGCTTTATGAACACATTATTTATTTATGCTCCTGAAACTAACATGCTGTATGACATAGTCATGGCTGTTTAACTATTCTCCTTTATGGCTAACCACTTAAAAATGAATGCAGTTCTTTCTGTCCTCGTTTACCTCAATTAGAAATCAAACATGAAAGGTTAATTAAGGATAAATGAGAGGATGCCAAAAGGAAAGACTAGACAAATGAGGTTAGTGTTATGGTATTTAGGGCTTGTCTTGGAATTTATTAGTGTATAGAATGGCATCTGACAAATTTGTTTGCATTAAGAAACATTTTCTTGCCAGTGCAGAGCCTCATGGGTCATAAAATTGCTGTGAATTATTGACTATGAATGTTCATTCTCTTTTTAAGTAGATATATTTTTATTTATTTGAGTACACTGTAGCTGTCTTCAGACACACCAGAAGAGGGCACTGGATCGATCTCATTACAGATGGCTGTGAGCCTCCATGTGGTCACAGGGAATTGAACTCAGGACCTCTGGAAGAGCAGTCAGTGCTCTTAACCATTGAGCCATCCCTCCAGCCCCCTGAGTGTTCATTCTTAAATAGGCCATCTATATCAAGGTTCTCCAATGTTCAAAAAATATTATAGAAGAAAAAGTAGAAAGAAACAAAGAGCTATAGGATGGGAGGGGAGTGCTGTGAAATGCTGTCTTCTGTAAGACGTGGCTATTTCATTCATGAGCTCACAGCAGCTCGGGATATCTGAACAAGATTCAGATTAAGCAAGTTAAAATTCCAGCATGGGTGGGAAAGAAGCTCATAAGAGCTCATCTCTAACTAAGAAGGTTTTGGCAGTTGGTAGTTCCTGCAATAGTGGAATCATTTATTGGGAGTATGGTCACAGGTAAGGTAAACTGTCAATATCATAGGAGATGGCTTCATATTTATGCATATATGGGCAGCACTATTTGGATTCAGTAGGTTAAAAAATAAAAAAGTGAAAGCATCAGGAAAAAAGGATGTGAAGCTGGGAGGGAGATTTGTTTGGTGAGGTCTGGAGGGAGTTAGATTGGGGAGTGGGTAATAAGAACAAGATATATTTATATCTGTAACTATTTCTATAGCCCTATCTATCTATCTATCTATCTATCTATCTATCTATCTATCTATCTATCTATCATCTATTTGCAAAAGAAACACTATTTGAGATACAAGAAAATCAGGAAAGCCTTCTTTAAATTGGTAACATTTAAGCAGAAACTTGGAACATAATGATAATAGCGGCAGACTTCATGCTACACAGAAGGGTGGTAATTCAAAAGGCCCCAAGGTGATAAGCATGCTGGAGATGATTCATAAATGGGCAAAAATGGCCAGGATGGTTGTCACAGTAACTTAAGGTAGAAGAATTAAAAGTAGAAAGGGTTACAAGGAACCTGACACCACGGCAATTGAAGGACATGACTCACCCTGTTATTACTGCCAGCTGCTGCTGCTGGTGTCAAAATGTTTCTTTCAGTCTCTCATTATTCCCCTAAGGTGAGAGACCCCTCCTTGGTCTTAGTAACCTGAAAGTTTTAGTTCATTTTGAGATAACTGTCGATACTAACCTCGCCAGAAAAACAGTACTATATTACCTTTTCTCAGATAACTGCCACTAACATCTTTGAATGGGGGGGACACTTTGTTATTTCAAGATGGTAGTAAATGTTCTGTTTTTTCACATAACTTCCACTGAAACTGTCAGGGCCGAAAGTTAGAGGAATGCTCTATAGCTATGCACTAAGATGAAATCCCAGCCTCCACTGATACCTTTGTGGTATGCTTTAGTGTGATGTAATTAGTGACAGAACTTTCCAGATTACATTTGGCCTTGTTTAGTAGCTGCCTGGTAGGAAGGAAAAGAGTGTGTGTTGTTTTAGGAGAGTAAGGATATAAGATTTGACTCTCACATCACATCACCTTACTGGCAAGGGTAGACTAAAATAAGAACATTCTATATTTGGCTTAGGTAATAGAAAAAATAGCTTATGATGCTATTTGGTTAGATTGCCTTTTTCTTTACATTTCCCTTGAAAAATAAACAAACAAAAAATAATCAGGCTTTCCTTGATAACCTTTATAGTCTGTCCTTATTGAAATTTGTACTGTTGGCTTTTCTCCTACCCAATCTTTACCTTATAAGCTACATGGATGAATTAATTGGATAAACACTATCTTTTCTAATGCCTATCATTGGGATGCTTCTGTGAAGTAGTGGAAGATGCTTAACTCTCAGAGGCATACAGGCTTGAACTAGAGTCTCAGAACATCACTTACAGTATAATCATCAGAAAATCATGAAATCTATAAGAATTTAAGATATTTTTCTTCATAAGATGAAGATTATCAGGGGCAACTACTATCTAAAACTATCATCAGGGTTTTGTTCAATCAAATTCAGAGTATCAATGCTTATGAGGGTGTCAACTCACATAAGAGAACCTTACTTGTGGGGTGTGTGTGTGTGTGTGTGTGTGTGTGTGTGTGTGTGTGTGTGTGTGTAACACTGTGGAAAGCACTATGAATGAAAGAATCTTTTGGAGCAAAGGGTTTGCTTGGCTTACATGTCTGGATCCATCATTGTGGAAAGTCATGGCAGGAGCATGAGCAGGAAACTGGAGGTAGTAATTGAAGCAGACACCATGGAGGACCACTTCTTATTGACATGTTATTTATGCCTTACTCAGTTTGCCTTCTTCTACACCCCAGGACCATTTGTCCAGGAGCAGCACCACCCATGGTGAGCTAGGCCTTCTCATCCCAACCATTAATCAAGAAAATATCCCACAGGGTTTTTGAAGGCCAATCTGAGAGAGAGGCTTTTTCTCAATTGTGGTTCCTTGTAAATCCTCTAGACCAGGTCAAGTTGACAAAAAGATCAACCAGTATGCCAATCAGCATGTACTAATACACCACCCCACTTCACTGTCAGTACACTATTACTTACAAAGGAACGATTAAGGAATGGATTCTGCTACCAGTAGAAACCACAGGATAAAGGCCATGCAGCTGAGCAAGTTCCCTAAGTCGGAAGCCATTTTGTTCAGACAGACAGCATCTGAAATCCAAATACTCATGTACACGTGATTTCTCAGCCCTTAAAAGGCTAACTTCTAGGTATACAGAAACTTACCAGTCACACTGTGACCATAACTAAGAAGTGTTACTAGCCCAGAAAAATGCAAGTGTTCCTATGTACTAATAAAGCAATTAATAACAGTCTAAAATTTCCCTGTTTGATCCTGTGATGACTTTATTGCTTTGATCCATCTGTTCAGAGATCTAGTTTCCTCCATGTCCTTCCAGGGTAGTGTGGGAGTTCATTGCCCTGTGACTAGTAAAAGCACACAGTGACCTCAACTCCACAGCCGACAAGGCTACTGCTCACATATTAACCATTTTTATGCCTCCATCACTACACATAAATTTATTGATTTAATCTTCTTCACTGTAGCAGCATGCCTAATTTTAATCAAGTGAGAATATAAGACCTGGCAGGTTTTCTTACACCATGAAACAGGAGAGTCTCACCATAGCACCATTTAACAACTAGTAATTGCCAACCAATCAATATTTTGTCCATTGATACTGCTAATATGCCTCACTGTTGCCTGTACTGGGAATTCCTTTCCCTAACATCTCTTTTGTTTGTCCAATCCTGAGATCATAGTGACTTCCCCTGTTCTTTTTCCTTTGTTCTGAGTGATCTGCCTAAATGGGCTTCCTCTAAGTTCCTCCAACCTAATCCCCATTTCTCTTTCTCCCTGGCTATGTTGATAGTGCAAAAAGAATAGAACCGAGCAAGTCCCTTTAAAACTTGAAGTCAGTAAGTACATAGTGTAGAAAAGAGGGAAGAAAAAAGGAGGTAAGGAAAGGGAAAGAAGGAGGGACAGAGGGGAGAGAGGGAGAAAGAGAGGGAGAGAGAGAGGGAGAGAGAGAGAGAGAGAGAGAGAGAGAGAGAGAGAGAGAGAGAGAGAGAGAGATTCAGGCCAGACAATGAAGGAGTATGGAACGTGTTTAAACTTACAAATCACAAAGTGAGCTCAGAGATTAGTGATCATGAAATATATATTTAAAACAGTTTTATTGAATATTTTTATACAATAAAATTCATCCATTTTCTAGTAGCCTGTCAGCAATTTTTTAATAAATTTACTGAGAAGTGCAGCTACCATCATAACATTCTTTTCTTCTAAATAAGATCACATATGGCTACTAACATTAGTTGTTTCTCTTGTACTCAGTACCAAGAGACTACTACTTTACCTTCTGTCACTACTAGCTTACATATAGAAGATGTGCCTTCTGGTACTTGGATTCTTCTACTTAGCATGATTTGAGTTTGAACTCTGACATATCAACTATCATAATTTCAATTATTTTAATGCTTAATATCTTATGTTGTATTGCAGCTTTATTCATTCATCAGTTGATGAAGTTGGATCGCTATCAATTTTGATTATTATAAACACTCCTTTTAAGATTATTTAGTCAATGCATTATATGTACATGTTTTTAATGATCTTGATTATATATTGATGAGTAGAATTACTGAATAATATGGCAACTGATGCTTTAAATTTTACAAGAACTGCCAGACTGTTTTTAAAAGGTCATGCCATTTTAAATCCCACCAACATTGTATGAATTTTCTTGTTTTTCTCATCCTTGTCAGTATGTATTTCTATTAGGATTAGCCAATATTTGAGATAGGAAGAGATTTAATTTGCCTGGTTTTAAATAAAATTATAGTAGTGGAGAACATTTCAAATCAAATGCTATCCCGTTAGCAGCCCCTTGAATCCAATGAACACTATAAACAAAAATACAGATCAAACAATGGCAAAGCAATGTTCTTAAGAGTCAATCTTACAGATTGTCTAGTTTGTGCATGTATGTGTCTCTGTGTGTGTCTGTGTGTGCAGGCATGCATGCATGTGTGTGTATCTGTTTTCCTATTTTTAAAATAGTATTATCAAATGGAAATGTGCACATAGAAACTACAAGTGATTGCTTCAAACGTTTAAATATATGCACATAGTCAGTCTGAAGACAACACAACCCTCCTTAAGATTTTTAAACTTAGGGCCGGGAGTGATGGCACACACCTTTAATCCCAGCACTTGAAAGTCAGAGTCAGGCAGATATCTGTGAGTTTGAGGCCAGTATGGTCTACAAAGTGAGTCCAAGACACCTAGGGCTATTACACAGAGAAACTATGTCTGAAAACAAACAAAACAAAACAAAACAAGAAAAAAAAGATTATAAATTTAGAATACAAACGTGTCTGGTAGATCTGTAGCCAGACAAAATTCTAAATGTCATAAACAATTTGAACGCAGGAGAACATAGACTATAACTCAGATCTCCTGGGTTACGAGTCAGAATTGCCATAGCTCTGGTGCTACACCCAATGATTAGAAACACATTTCTTTCTGTACGGACTAAGCAGACACACAAAACAACTGAATGAGTCACACCAGTTCAGTGAAAGCAGAGGAATAAACAAGGCATTTGGATGTACTTCTGTTTATTGATTAATATGAATTGTTTGCAGATTATCATAAACCAAACACAACTTGTCAGTATCCACTCATGCATAAGGCTCAAAATTTAACAAAATCTCTATAAATAGCTCATTTGAAGGAAAAAAATAATTAAAACCTACCTACGTTAAAAACAAAACATCAAAGACCTTGGTAATAAATTGAATGAGGGGTATGAGGGTGACATCTCAGTGTGCCAGGACTATTTGTTGGGAAAAGTGGTGTAGTGTTGACATTTTTACTTAATCTAATATTAACCACTGTAGGGAAGAAAGGTCATCTCCCATACTACATACCACCTTTCAAAATTCCAGTGACATTTTTAAGTGGAGGGAAAAGTGAACCCTGAACCCTGACTCACCTCCACTAAACACCTACCTCTCCCTTGTAAACAAAATATTTTCTGTTGCTAGTTCAAATATGTAAAACACAACTACTATCCAAGCTCAGAGTTATGTTATATACATTTCTCACAAATTCTTCAAATAGAAGAGTACTCAAAGTGGTCCCACTTTATAAGGACACTACTTGAGCAAATATGCAAATATGAAGTAAGCCAAGGCTAAGTAACAATTATAAAGAAAAAAACAAAGCCAACCTTCACTTTGCTTCTACCCATGATACCATAGAAAGCAAAGCAAGACAAAACTTCACCTTATTTTAATTACCAATTCCAACTGTTCAATTCAAGAAAACTGGAACCAAGGTGATTCTTGGTATGAATGTATAATGACCTTGCACAGTGAAGCTGGGTGCCTGGGTCATTTAATCACATTGTTTTTGCTGCTTTACCATCATAATAGGCCTTTTCACTGAGAAGCAGTGATGAACTTGAGATTGAAGCAGTGCCAGGCACATGGTGACCTTTCTACAGCTGGAACTTACTTAAGCTGAATCCACCTCAGATTGGGTGCTAGTTCTTCTCCACCAGAAGTATAGATATGACTAATTGAAGTTGGTGAGATAAGCATAAACTGTCCCAGACAAAAGTACAGAGAGCCCAAAGACCAAGGTCTAAACCTTGGCTCACACATGTTTGCTAATGCTTCCATGAGACAAGGTTGCCTGGTACAGACTTGTGATTCAATTGCTTCTAATCCCCTGCCAAGTACAATAGGATCTTTTAACATTTTCTCTCTTGTGCTTTTAACACACTTATCAG
The DNA here is from genome assembly GCA_030674055.1 of Rhabdomys pumilio. Lineage (NCBI taxonomy): Eukaryota > Metazoa > Chordata > Mammalia > Rodentia > Muridae > Rhabdomys > Rhabdomys pumilio. The sequence continues at coordinate 72,270,779 of JANHMN010000005.1, read as the reverse complement.
CAGCTTGACCTTAAGGCCCTTAATTAGTGTTGTGGAAGAGCTGTTATTAAAGATACACTTAACAGAATCTTGTAGAGAACACTCTCTGTAGAGGCTAAGTCCTGGTGATGAAGTCCACGTTTTACCTAACCCACCAACTGTTTGTAAGATAGAAACTAGCTGCATAAGCTTCATAAAGATTCAGAGATAAAAAAGAATAACAGAATCTCCAAGGAAATGCTTGTTTCTCCCTGCTCTTGAGATGTAAAGGTAAGAACTAAAGGCAAAATGAATTTTCAAAAAGAACCAAATGGACAGGAAAGCAGGCATTATTGAACTGATATGTCAAAAGAAATATCCATACCTTGGGGGACCCTTCACACCCTCACTTAGCAAACTTGAAAAATGCTGTGTGTATCTTTGGAGGCCTGGTGGGTGGTTGCTTGAGGAGCCCAGGCACAGGAAAGGGAAAATTGACTCAGAAATGTACTTTAGGGTTCTGAAAGATCAAACTAAAGCGATTCAGAAATGTACTATAGGGTTCTGAAAGATCAAACTAAAGCCTGGCTTTCTGCTGGGGGTAAAGAAATATAGAACCTCAAATATTAGATAAGGCCCGGGAGACCCATGTCAAAATTTTTTTATGTGTTATGCTACAACTCAAAACCACTGCTCTTTGAACATCCATCAGACCTTCCAGCAGACTCACAGAGTGCTATGAGTCTAGGGACCCAAGAAACAAGAGGAAAATATTATAAACAGTGTTTAAGAGCTAAAGGCAAGAAAACCTTCTAATATAAGATGAACTCATGTGATAGTTTCCAGTTGAAAATTCCACTACAGCCTCGGCAGCACTATGGGGTCTGGTACATTTTTTAGTGTTGGAAATGTTTTATTTCCTTTTTTACTTCCCTTCTTTTCCCCCTTTCTCCACCTTTCTCTTTCTTCTACAATGTTAGGATGGAATATAAGCCCTTGTTCATGCTAAATGCAAGTGCTCCAACACTATCTAAGTTGCCATCCCTTGTGTTGTTGAGAAAGAGTCTTACAATGCAAGGCAAGCTTGCTTCCAAATTCTATTACTCCTGCTTCTACCAGCTTTATATTGGACGATGCTTGTATGGAGCCTTGCTCTGTGCATCTACCTTTTAAGAGTCAGCAGTAAGTGCCAAATGAAGAGATATGACTGAAAGCATTCTAGCCTTTCTATGCACTCCTATTGCACTGAGCAATCCCTGCACTGCCTATATCAAAGTTTGTATAATGAGTCATGGAGACAACAACTATAATGTGAATAATGTAAAGTGCAGCACCCACAGGTTTAGTGCATCTTTACATCTTTGACCCAGAATAATTGTGTGTATCTTTAGTTTGTTTCTAATATGCTAAGTCACACCAGCATCCAGGATAGTATATATTATTCCCAAGCAAAAAGGTTCAGTTGCTTTACTCATTTGACTGATTTTTTTCATTGAAACCTGAACCACTGTGAGGGAATAGGCATCAATCCTAAGTGGCTCATTTTGTACATACAAGGATACTTAAAGCCAGTACATGATAGTCACATCTAAGTCCTGAGGGTTTCATCTGACATATTCCACAAAAAAATTATGAGGACAAACATTTCAATTCATGCTGAGAAGCATGTAAAACTGGAGGTTCAGGCTTAAGAGAAATAGACTGTCTATTCTCTATGCCAAGAAAGCACCAATGGTCCCCGTAGCTCTACAGGGCACCACTCTTGCACCTCAGAAACTTGATAGTCAAGACCTGACTGGAAGGGTTAAAAAGTAAGAATATTGGAGTAATGAAAATGAAAAGAAGTCTAGGAAGCAAGAATTAAAAAAAATATAGAAGACATGGATTTGAATCCCCACCAGAGAGTATTGTTAGCCTGTCTCTGAAAATGAAGAGTCTAAGAAATATACTGGCTTGATAGCTATCACAGCGATAGAAGTCTAGGAAATGATTTGTAAAATTCAAGCTTCAGGCCTCCCTATATATTCCTCAATATCCCCTTACTCTGTGTACATGTTTGTGTGTGTGTAGGGGTTGGCGGGGGGCAGGGGGGGAGTCAAAGCAGAAAGTTAAAAGGGGAAGCATTTCATTTTTCTCCTCAAAGTGATAGGCAGATGTCAACATAGTTCTGCATACTCCTTTTTTTAGGCCTACTTGTCAAAAATATAGGCAGGAAACATATACAGGCAGGCAAACTCTACCTCATTCATTGTTATTCCCCTTACTTCTATAATTAAAGAGAAAGAATAGACACAGCAGTCCCATGGCTATGGAATCTGGATCCCCAGACTGGAATAAGAAAACAAAAAGTGTTCAAGGTCAGTCATTGGGGAATTAATCCTCTGGCAGCATGTGGCTCTGTATGCTCCATTTTTGAATGCTGGTTATTGTGGGACCTACATCCCAGGCTCCTGCTACTGTTGTTGAATAAAAGAGCAGGAAAGTCCAGCAACAAGCACTGGCAAGGTTGCCAAGAGTGAAAGAGACCTAGAAAAAGAGCAGAGCAAGTTAGAATCCTGTGATGAAAGCTCAACACCACCCTCTTCTTCCTTTTCTCTAAAGGTTACTGGTTAGATGAGCAAAGATTTAGGACACAATAGCAGAAATGTATCACCTGGTTATAGAGATGACAAATCTGTCCTATTCCAAATTAGTAAAATAAATTTTAAAAAAATGGATTACATTATAAGCACCATGTACAAAAAAATAAAAATAAAAATAAATAAATTAAGAAAGGCGGTGCTTTTCAGACAGATGTTGTCTTCAGTTCTCAAACAAGGCAGATGAGTCAGAACAGAACCAGAATCCATAAGTGAGTATGAGATACAATTGTGCTTTCTACAGTTGTGAGCTCTTGTTCATGGCAATATATGAACAACAACTACATACTTTTTAAATGAAGAAATAGATTGAGCATCCTCAGTCCAAAATTAAAAGATTCAAATCCCAAAATGCTCAAAACTTTACACAACTTGACATAATACCATAAGTGAAAATTTTCACACTTGATCACATATGACAGATTGTATTAAGAATATAATTATGAAATACTTTCAGGCTCTATATGTGTTCCTTTTTCCTCAAGGATATTTTACCACATATGTGTGTATGTACACACACACATATGTATGAGACATATATTGAGATACATACACATATATTTCAAATTCAGTGATGGGGTTGAATCAGTTCTGTAATGGGACTGCTAATCCTGAGTTCTGGTCTATTTCTGAGATTGGGCTGTTCTGTGATTTTAAGCAAATCACTTTTTATCTCTGTTGCTCCATTCCTGCTTGTTTAAAGTGAGATTAATGTATTTCTTATTTGCCTACCACAGAGGGATGAAGTTATGAAGTTCAGAATAAAATGTAGCTGATATAAAAGGAATTTCTAACTTGTGACTGAGCACAGGAAAAGGAAAAAAAAAAAAGGGCCTACCGTGCAGACACTATGAAGGGCACTTGCATATGCTTTCATTCAAACCTCAAGAAAACTTATGAGCTGAAGGCTCTGGGTCTGAAAGGAGTAAAACGATTTGCACAAGTGTATACAGCTATTCAGGAATTGGTATTTCTCTGAATATGGAGCCAGATATCTCTACAGTGTTGTTCTGTTTATAAACACGAAAGAGAAAATTGAACATGGCCAGTTGATAGTGGGGTCTGGATGAAGAAAGTGGCCTCATGTCAACCTGCCTGGTCTCCAGACAATTGTCCTAGAAGTCCAATGTAAACTTAGCTCAAAAGTTTAGTGCCCAAACTGTTGCCTTTCCAACCTCTACTGGTCCTAGTTTCCTTCTATTCTTCCATCCAATCCCTATGGAACAACAGAACCTGGATTGAAAATTTCATGAAGGTGGCCTGCACCTTCTGGTCCTTTAGCCGTACCTTTCTAGCTCACCATGGTAGTTAAAGGGTTGGAACTTCAAAAGGTACATAGAGCTCCAGCCTGTCTCCTGAGTATTCGGCTGTGTTCTCTCTCAAGGTTTCAGCTCCAGTAGAGGGGACAGAGCTGGAAAACTTTTGCAGGTCCAGCTCTGTACATTCAATGGGGGTATGGACCCATTGAGAATGGCTCTCTGAGGCGCAGGAAGCCATGGTAAAGGACTCCTGAGTGGGGAAGCCGCGAGTGGAGCTGCAGTCATCATCTAGGATGGAGTTAAGTGGCTTGATCTCAAAGATGTTCTCATTCACTGGAAATTCAGGACTGGTCTCTTGGCCACGTGGCATGGGGAAAAGTGAATCCTCCTCCACGGCCTTTTCAGCCTCATATTGCAACGAACCTCCTGCAACTCGAAGCAGAAAGCCAGAGTCACTACCCAAAGTCAGGGTATCTTTTCAACAAGTTACCTCTTAATGAGCACAAGATAAGGAAGGGGAGAGGGGATCTAGTAGTCAGAATTTCTCTTCCCCTCCTGGAGGAGCAGATTACCTAAAAGTGGCTAAAATGACACATTCAGAAACATATTTTCATTGGGGTATCATATTAAGTCTGCTAGATGATGGATTAGGAAAGACAAATGCATTCAAATAGAGATAAATGCTTTGCAAAAAAGAGATTTTAACCTGTACCATTCTTTCATGATCTATGGATATTGTGAAATATGGCAAAGGAACCAGGCAGAATTATGGTAGTCATGTTAAAATAGGAAGATTATCTTGAATTATGCATATGGGTTCATACACCTCCTAAAGCTAAATCATGGTATTTTTTATTCCATGCTTAATGATAAATATTTTAATTTAGTTGCATTTTTCTAGTTTCTAGATGTATCCTTAGAAGATTTAGAAGGCAGAAATGACACTAGAGAGATGTGGCATAAAAAAGAAAAATCAAATGCCATCCCTAGTTTTAGAAGTAGAAGAGAGCCATGAGCCAAAGGAGATGTTTGTCCCCTCCCTTAAGGCAGTGGTTCTCAGCCATCCTAATGCTGCTACCCTTTAATACAGTTCCTCATGATGTGGTGACCCCAACCATAAAATTACTTTCACTGTTTTGTCATAACTGTAATTTTGCTACTGTTGAGTCATACTGTAAATACCCATGTTTTCTGATGGTCCTATGTAACCCCTGTGAAAAGGTCACTTGACCCCCAAAGTGGTAAAACCCACAGTTTGAGAACCACTGCTTTAGAACCTGTAAATGACCTTCTACAAGAAAATATACCTTCGGTCTCATATAGTCATGAGGAAACAGACTCCCATAGAGTGTACAGAAAGAAACACAGTCCTGCCAATTTCTCAATTTAGGCCTTGTGAAGACCCAGGGAAGCCTGTTAAACATCTGAGAGATGATAGCTGAGATATGCCATTAGACATGTGACAATTTGCTAGAACAATGATAAGTAACACATTCTCCCACATGAGTCTGATTCAATGTAAGGTTACAAACTGAGTGTGTATTCATGATTCCTCCACTGTGGATACGGTTCTGCTGTTCGTTCAAATTATTTGTGAGTTCATAAGATTTCATACAAAGTTACAGTGTTCTGGATTCTTCGGAAATGTGGACGGTTTTGCAGTGCTAACAATGAGGAGGAACTGAGTAGTGGAGTCTTGATTAGCTAGGAGATCGTCTTACTAGTATGCCACGGTCTCATTCCTTTTTTCTGCAACTACATTAGATTTAGAGCACACCAACTTGATCTTCAACTAGAACATCCCTAGCAAGTGTAAGTCAATGAGTACTAATAAATATCTTTCTCATATGAAAATCAATGGGAAGTTATCTGTCCTCATGTTCCAGGGAGGAGACTACAGTGATATCTTAAGGCTAGAGAGAGCTCCTCATTTCTCCTCTCCCAAAGAAGGGATATGGAGACAGGCAGTGCTCAGATGTTTCATCACATTCACATTCTTGGACCCAGACATTTCATTAGCCTTGATCCAGGATCAGGCAAAAGTTCTTATTTCACACACCACCTTGCAAAGTCTGCATGGTTAATAAAACAGAGATACTGTGGTCTACAATTATCTTGAATGTCTGAGCTACCAGATTACTCCTAAGGAAATTGAGGCAGAGTTGAAGAGTCATTTAGGATTAGAAGGGGGAATACTACACCTCATGAAATGCTAGATTCATCTTTATTTAAACAGAATACACACAAATAAACTATTGGGAGGCTCTAGATCAAAACTGACTAAGCAAGCTCTATCTAAGAAGGATTTTTCCAGCACAGAGTGAAGCTAAAATAAACAGTGTTGCTTCGGTCACAGTATCCATTAACTTAAGGAATCCTGTGAGTCCTTGTATCTGGTAAACTATATCCTTTCCTTTACTAACACAGATCTACTTGTTAGTCTGAGGCAGTTTTTGTTGTTGTTGTTGTTGTTGTTTTGTTGTTGTTGCTCTCCCTGTTTAGTTCACAGATCTCTTAATTGCACTGAAGCTGCATTGGACACTGGTATTCTTGTCTGGAATTCTAATGTCTTAGTTAGTCTTGATGATCCCACCACTTCCATATTTGCCTCTTAATGAGCTGTACTTCCTGTCTTACATTATTGGCTGGTAGATGGAGTTGAAAGCAAATAAAAGTGTTATCAAGACTTTAAACATAATCAGATATCTTTATTTTCACTATATAGCCATTTCACATGGCTTTGGACAGATCTCCTTGGACAGCAGCATTTTGGAGGGCAGAAAAGTATAAGAATTTTGACTAAACACAATGCTTTCAGTTATCCTACATTGGGAAATTACTATATTGACAGCATTTACTGTGAGCCTCATCATCTTTTATTATTAATGTAGGTATAGCTAAATCCTCTTCAACTCTAATGTTTCAGAATCTATTTGTATATATGTACATATACACATACTAATATTATATTAGTATATATGTAATACTTGTAAACATATATAAAAGAAATAATGTATCAATCCAATCTATCAGTTTGAAGATTAAAAATAAATAAACCAAAGAATCTAGATAATTTGAGTTAGACTATGATTTAATCATAGAGTTGGATGTTCAGTCTTGAGTTTCCTCTATCAAGTGATTTCCCACAAAGGAAAATGCTCCATAAAGCCTTAATACCTAATAAACTTGTCCATTCAACTTCTAGGTAGACTCTAACCCTTTTGACTTCCTATATTTTTTATTGTATCCCAGATAGTTCCCATAGGGCAACAGAGCATCATTGCTGGGATTTTTTAATGTGTCAGGGAAGGCCTATTATCATGCAGTCTCAGAAAAATTCCTCGTGTACCAAAGGAAGAAAGGAAGAAAGAAAGAAAGAAAGAAAAGGTGTCTTACTTCTGATTCATGTGAAATGTTAAATAAACATACTTACTACACTGACAATGTCTGCTGAAGATCTGCTTGCAATAGAGGAAGAAGAGTCCAAGGAAGGCCAGGGCAAAGACCACTAGCAGACTCCCCACCAGTGCAACAAGTGTGGCTTCCTTAGGGGGAACAGTGTGTGCATCTACCTTCACTAAGTTCAACTGGAAGGTACCTGTGGAACAACAACAACAAAACAATGAGTAAGGTCAGTCAACGTAGGCAGTTAACTGTCATTCTGACAGGGGCCCTAAAGTTCTGTAGGCCACATCTTCTCCTTTAGGCCATCTGCATCAGGTTTCCTCTCTTCATATTTGAGAATAAGTAAAATTGTAATAAAATGAAGCAGAGATCATGTGCTGCAGGAGAGTATAAATTAGCATCACTAACCAAAAGATGCCACCTTCTGCTCCACTCACGCTATGTTTTGTAATGTAACCTAAAAACAAATATTACCAGATTAAAATGCTCATCGGTGAACACTGGATCAGTAAATCGTCATTTTTTTCTAAGACGTCATAAAAGACCTTTCATTGATTAATATAAATAACCCAGTGGAGAAAAACAAAGTGAAGAAAGGATAGCTTATGACCTTTATAGAAAATGCTGTAAAACACAAAGTAATAGCAAATATTGTCTAAGAATATGAATATACGTGAAGTAATACAATCATTTAAATAGCAGTGGAGAATAAGGCAGAGAAATATGCCAATGAATTCACCACACTCTGTATGCACCCTTACAGTAAAGCCATCAACATACACAAAATACCAATGTACTTTGAGTAGAAACAATGTGTGTCACCTTCAGACTGAGTCAGTTAAGAGCTGATACATCTTAACCATTTCTTTTCTGTAATAAGGAACTGGATACTACCTGGCCTAGCAATCATAGGATCATGATGAAAGAAAGCCTTTGTCTTATGAAAAGAAGCACGGGATTTATTTTCTTTTTAGCCACAGGATAGCCTAGCAAAAATCTTCTAAAAATTTTTAAAAAGTATTTGCTTCTGTGGAGGTAAGGACAGAAGACTCAGAAAGGATCTAAAGAGAAGCTCATTATGCCTATTGTTTTAAAAAGTCTGAAGAAAATATACAAAAATTTGGGATTAATTATCCAAGAATCTCAGATAATATAGGATTTTATCTTTTATAGTTATATTTATTTTCAGCCCCTGTTTTATATGTCATGATTTTTAGGAAAACACCAAAAATTTAAAGAGTATGTGAGAAGGTAGGCAACAATTTAGAACATCAGACAAATAAGTAAATGTCTATTGACACAGGCAGAAACTAGGTTCTAGCCCTTTTTTCAGCTTCTAATGTAGTGTAAGATCTAAGGATTTCCATATGCTATATATATTGACTCTAATAGCAATATTGACTCTAATAGCAATTAAGTGTAGAAATGTTATTTTTAAAATACATTGTATCATTTTTTAATCCATCAAACCTAGCCAGGTAGCTCACAAAGTATGAATACAAATGTTTTCTCATTAGATACATTTTTTTAGTACAAAGGAAATGAGGTCCAATGATTCTGAATGCTAAAAAGTTAGGATTTAATCATAGGCAACTGCCTCTGTTCAATATGCCAAAGGAAAGAGTGCAAAGGATTGTTTTCCTTCTACAAGGATAAAGAAGTTTATTGATTTTGTTGACGAACAGAGGTTTGGGGGAGAAGAGAGAAAAAAATAGATACACACACTGAACCTCAGAAGAAGGAGTCTGCTTTGTACATGGGATGCATTCTTGGTCCTGCAGGCCCCCAATGCGTGTCTTTCGGTAGAACCTGTGATCAGAGCAGAAAGGAATGGCAGAGTGGTGAAACAACAATTGACTTGCAACAGCCCTTCCTGAGATGAGAGGAAATGTCTGTGAGTCTTTTCTTTAGGAGAGTGCCTACCCTCGTGAGCTGTCTGCCAAGTGTGATTCAGTCCATCTTCTTCCTGATTATCCATTTCCTATAGTTCAAAGGCGAGCCAGTCATAAGACAGACAAGCAGTTATATGATGCCAACTTCTTCATGGTTCCTGTGTAATCTACCTAACATGATATTTACTTTAAATTTTAGGCAGAATATCAGCATGATTAAAAAGCTTCTAGGTGCTCATCTGTGTCTGAAAATTCCTGGATACTGTGTATAGATATATCTAGTTAGAAAGATATAGATTCCTCATTCATGGAGCTTAAAACTGATCCTGAGAATACTTTCACTGGGGTCTAAGAGATAGGATAATAAAGGGCATCAAAGAATGTTACAACTTTTCAGAAGGACCTATACAGTTTAGTAGACTTACCTGGGTAGACAGTCTCCACAGATAGCATTAGAGGTATTTGTGCAGTTGGCCTTCTGGACCCTATTGATGACAGCACAAGTGATGCATGTCTGACATCTGTGATGTCCCCAAGTGCTTTTATACTTTCGGGGAGGGCAGGCTATGCAGTGTGCATCTCCACCTTCTCCATAACCACAATCCTGAAATATAGAAGGTGTTCATAAGAGTTTAGGGAAAGAATGTTATGACTCAAGTGAATATATCATAAGACATTATTTTTCAAACTACAAGTTTCACTAAACTTATCGTTACATAAATTTACCAGCTGTTAACCAGCACTGAAAATTGAAATGTAACTAAATAGAATAGTGACATAAAATGAAGTAAAGCTAAGTGCATCCATCAAAATAAACAAGATTACACTAAGGAACAAACCTCCAAATTTTAGTTTATTTCTTACTCACACTCTGCCTATTAAAGACTTAATGAGTTGGGGCCTACATTAGCCACAATGGGGCATCCAATGGCATACATGAAAGGTTTCATTTTGTGCTTGCATGATAGGAACACCAGGTAAAAGAGAACATTTTGTCCCCAAGAAATAATATACTTCATTTTCTTCATATGGCACAGGCCATACACGACAACTGATTGTTATTAAGTATAAAGCATACAAGAAAGCCCAATTTTATAATATCTCAAAGGGTACACACTAGCAAATATCTGATATAAAAGAATAGTTAGTACCTACTGTTTTAACTAAAACTTTCACAGGTAAAACACATTTTAGTATATGTTAGGTATTGATGAAAAATTACTTCTTATACTAGGTCATTGTAAAAATGTTTTAATATCCACCAGAAAATGGATCTATCTGACTTTTGCTTCAGGTCTGATATCAGTGTGATGATACTAGGGTTATTACCTCAAACCTATTCTTTCTGTGCCTAAGAGAACTGAACACTTGAACAGATTAGAATAATTGTTCTGCAAACATAATTCTAGCTCTCTTACTATGGAAATCAGTGTGGTGGTTCCTTAGAAAGATGGAAATCAATCTTCATCAAGATTTAGCTATACCACTCTTGGGGATATACTCAAAGGATGCTTTACCTCCCATAGAGACACTTGTTCAACAATGTTCATTGCTGCTCTATTAATAATAGCCAGAGATTGGAAACCACTTAAATGTCCTTCAACAGATGAATGGTTAAAGAAAATGGTTAAAGAAAACATTATTACGATGGAGCATTACTCACCTGTTAAAAATATATGGGTAGGTAAATGGATGGAATCAGAAAAAATTATCCTGAGTAATGGAACCCAAACCCAGAAGGACCAATATGATATACATTTGCTAATATGTGGATATTGGCTGCTAAGCCAATTATAATCAAGCTATATTCTAAGAGGCAGATGCATAGAAAGGAAAAATAGAATATATAGTTATGGATGAACTGGCCAGGGTATTGGAGAAGATCAAGTAGGGTGGGTGAGGGGAGAGAAAGATGAGGGGGAGAAGGTGGGGAGAAGCAAATAAAATTAAGAGTCATTTGAGTGTAGATTGGAAACTTGATACAGTAGAAGTTTCTTAAAGTATATCTACACACGAAGTCAATCTAAATAAATTAGCCAAATAATGGGGGAGACAGATCCCCCAACTGGACATCTCTTGTTACCAGAGTACGCCTCCAATAGCTTACTCTGGGTTATATTTAATTGAATTAAAAGGGGTTCCATAGGAACCCCCAAACAACCCAGGCTGTGACCAAGACTATAGGTTTTTTCTACAAACCGATGAAAAAGTCCACTTCCTGAAGACAATACCTACACAAATTAGTAAACATGAAGAACTCTAGCAGGTGTGTATGGAGAGCCTTCACTCATAATGACTAATGTTCTTGCTATCAGAAGGTTCTCTGTATACTACCAAAGGAGAAATATAAGCATCAACCCAGGTACAAACTCTTTAATCTAAAACGGTTTCCTACCTATGAGATCTGCTAAGGCAATGGTGGCCCAAAGCTTGTGGGAATAACCAACAAATATCTGATTTGATTTAAGATCCACTCCAAAAGATGGAAACCATACCCAATACTGCTTGGAGGACCAAGAGAGTAAGACTAGATATCCAGGGACCTCGAGTGAAAACCAAAAGCTGTTGTTATCATCATTCCTAGTGCATAGTAATTGAAACAAGCAATACTACATATTGTTATGTATTCTGAAATAACAAGTAAACCAGTGGTATAGAAGAACATGACATGAGTTCCTATTAACTCACTCACTAGAGAAACAATGATAGAAATTAGTCAATACTCACTGATAATCAAATAACAATTTTATTGATTGTTCAGAATTTTCCTTTATTTTACTCATTAATTTATATAATATTTATTGAGCAACTAATATATAAATTATGATTCTGCCATGGGTATTATGACAAAATGATTAAAAATATCAGAGTAAAAAAATCCCTGATGTCAGGGACTTTTATACATTTTTATTCACTATAAAAATGTCTAAGATTGCATTATCATCTCTATTTTAAAGGTGAGAAATTTTTGCGTCATCAGAGTTGACTAGCTCATGAGACTTCAACATGCAGAGAAATACTATGTTTTAGGAGACATGAGCAACAGGGATATTGATACAAGTACCCAGTTCAATTAGCCTCTCTTAATCTTGTGGGACTAAGAATACTACTACATAAGGCTGTATGGTCGAGTGTATACAGGCAGGTAGTATCCTACAACATCTTTAGGCACAGAAATGTTCTTAATCTCCAAAACTCAGAGACGTCTTCACTTCACATGAGATAAATGGAAAAAATTCTCAGGAAACATCTTTCCAAATATCAAATAGTCTAGTAGAGTAATGTAAGATCCAGTAGTACTAAAAAATAATATAGACCAAATAATGTACCAGGGATACAGAAAATTAGTCTTTCAAAGTGACATCAACAAAGAAGGCCAGAACCCGTATGTTAATGCAGCCTGCTAAATGGAAGATTTTAGGGACTCTGAGTCTCCTGAAAAAATTATTAGACACAATGAAACACATCATCAGACACAATGAAACACCCATGATAATAAGAACCAAGAAAATCAGATTAATGAAAAAAATAAAATCAACAGATACCACCAGCTAGATGAATCTATTATTGGAATTACTTAACAAGAATTTTAAAGCATCCAAAAATGCATTGACAAACAACTATAAAATACATTTCAATATGAGATAAAATTAAAATATCAAAGCACATTAATGAAAAATTTTAGGCAAATTTGGTTTTTTAAGATATTATCTCTATAGCACTATTTGGCCTGGAACTCATCATGTAGCCCAATCTGGCTTCAAGCTTGAAATCATTTTGTTTCAGAATGCTGGTATTAGAGCTGAAAGTAACCATATTCAGCTCAAAGAAATTGTTTTTAAGAGCCAAATAGAAGTTATAAAAATAACTGAATAAATGAACAAAATTGACTGGTTGTGCTGATTACTAGAAAATTAGAAAACTCACTGAACCTGAAGATAAAACAATAGAAGGAATACAGTTCAAATAGCAGGACAATTAGACTAAAATAGACAAAAACAAGGAAATGACTGGAGAATCTGGGGGCTAATGTAACAGATCAAAAAATAAAACTACAGAAATCACATAAAATCAAAACAAATAAAATGTGTGTCAAGAAAGAGTCAGATAAACAAAGGCTAAAATTTTCATAGATTTGGAAAAAAATCACCAAATATGATGTCCAATTAACAACATAAAATAAGTTAAAACAAATACATAAATATATAGAAAGAATCTCTTGTGTAGTGTACAGATGCAGGGCTATGAATAAAATGCTGATTTGTCTATAAGCTTAGGCAGGAAATAGAAGGTAGGACATCCGGTAGAGTGATTGAGTTCTGGGATAGAGAGAAAGGGGAGAATGCACCCTGGGATATAAAAGAGGAGACTCACGAAATGAGGACACAGGTATTCAGCCAATGTGGAAGAACTTACATTCAAATAAATGAGGCATTAACTCATGAGCTAGTTAGAGGAACATGCATAGCTATGTGGTCTAGGTGTTTGTAAATGTATTTGAGTCTCAAAGTTGTTATTTTTGGAAACGGGCATGGGTTGAAAAACACCTCAATACACACATGTATTTATATACCCCACACATGTATATTACATGAAATCCTCATACACTACGTCACATGCATATACATACACACATAAATGTATATAATCATATACATACATAAATGTGTGTATGTATATATATGATATATATCACATATACATACACATGTGTGTATATATATGATACACACACACACACACACATATATATATATATAAAACAAAATAACAAAACTGGAAATTATGTATATTGTATGTGTATATAATAACACTTCTTGGCAAAGGTCAGTTTTGAAAATATTCAGGAGAGTATGACATTAACTCTAAAACAACAATCACTGAAATGACAGTGAGTTTTTGTCTGAAACTTTGAAAGTTCTCTTAAGTCATATTTTTAAAATATTTAGAATACATGACTGCCAAGTGCAAATTCTAATATTCTTCAACTAAAAAAAAAAGGGAAAACAAAAATATTCTTCAGGCAAGAGAAAACTCCTGTGTTGCCCAGTAGACACACTATAAAATAGTAGCTACTAGAACTTTTTAATCAGTAAGAAATGATCAAAACTGGTAGCATATAAAGCTTCAGGAAAGATGAGCAATATTGGAATCATAAAAATACATTTATAAAAACTGAGCTTTTGCTCCCACTCCTTTTCAATATTGTAAGCACCAAGCAGGCAACTTAAGGCATAAAAAGGAAATTAAAGCGATACTAATTGGGAACAATAAATTAAACTATCTCTATTTTTAAATGACATGATATTATATGTTAGAGAATGCAAATATTCTCCAGAAGACTTGTAGAAACAAGTAAAAATGTGATCCGCCACTACCGCTGCCAACCAGAAAACAACTACCGCTGCCAACCAGAAAACATATAGAGAAAGAGATCATGGCAGCCTCTCATTCACAGTCGCCTCAAAGAAAATTAAATGTCCAGGAATAAACCAGACCAAAGAGATGAAGGACCTTTAAATCTCTAAAGAAAGGGATACAGACATTGGAAAGTAGAAACATGAATCATGATCTTTGATTGGGAGAATTAATATTGTAAAAATGAGTGTTCTATCAAATGCCATTTAGAATTTTAATGCAATCAAAATCTCCATCTTTTTTTTTTTTATAGAAATAGAAAAGAAATGAACTATCCTAAAATTTATATGGAGCCATATGACTCCAGGGAGTAAAACCCATTTCAGTTTCAAAATACATTACTGGGTCAAGTAATGAAAACAATATGATAATGGCACAAAAATAAACATATTGACCAATGAAAGAAAACTGGTGATTCAAACATAAGTGTGTATAACCACATCCATCTAATATTCTACAAAGACGCCAAGAAACACACTGGTGAAAATACAGTATATCCAACAAATGGTACCAGGAAAACAGGATGTCTACTTGTAAGAGAAAGATATCAGAATTGTATCTATTAACTTTGACAAAATCTAAGTCCAAATGAAGCAAAGACCTAAATATGAAATATCAATGGTAACCAACAGCTTTCTAATTTCACTTAAGACCTGCTCAACAAGAAGAAAATCATGCTAGGTACAGGAAACCTTTTCAACTCCCTAGTGCTAGTGTAGTCACAGTACTTGGATCTAACTACCTCCAACTACAATTTACTAAACCACCAATATCCCTAACTACATTCTATATAATGCCTTTATGCCCATAGTATAGTAATAGTGTTGTTGTTACCCCTTATCTCAGAAAATTTTCTTTGTAACAGGAGACCATTACAAAAAAAAAATCCCAGTTAATCAAAATGCAGTGCTGTGATGCCCAGCCCCAGTGGATACACCTACAAAACCATTCCCATATCTAAAACTCAGTGAATACTGTGAAAAGCGTGCTAGAATCTGAGAATGAGCAAGTTTGCTGTGACATTGAGTATCTTAGTAATGTCAGAAGTACACTCATAATCTTACCAACATGAGCGTCTAAACATGAGCTGAACAAGTACAACAACACAAGCATATTAAAGTTAATGAGGAAAACTAGGAGACCTTAACCATACACAAAGAGCTTCAATCAAAT
Source organism: Rhabdomys pumilio (assembly GCA_030674055.1). Lineage (NCBI taxonomy): Eukaryota > Metazoa > Chordata > Mammalia > Rodentia > Muridae > Rhabdomys > Rhabdomys pumilio. The sequence continues at coordinate 72,255,035 of JANHMN010000005.1, read as the reverse complement.
GAAAAATGTGCAGAGTGGGAGAAATAGTCTTGCCTGGAGAACACACCAGTACAAAGAGGAATACATGGTAATGATTGTAGGGAGGGAAAGGAAGAAAGAAAATAATGTAATCATATTTAATTTTGAAAACTAAAAAACACCTTTAAAAATAAACTGTTTTTCACAAATTTTATGGCAATTATAACATAATATATCACATCTGATATCTATGCCAATTATAATAGGAATACATTGGGTGTAATGGCACAATAGGAATGGCCACCATATGTTCATATATTTGGATGTTCACTCATCAGGGAGTGGCACTATTTAAAAAGGAATAGGAGGTGTTGCCTTGTGGGAGTATGTGTGGTCTTGTTGGAGGAAGTGTGTCACTGAGGTAGTAGACACTGAGGTTTCAAAAGCCAAAGCCAGTCCCAGTGTCACTTTCTCTTCCTGGTGCCTTTGGATCTGGATATAGAACTTCCAAGCTACTTCTCTAGTGCCATGCCATCTTCGCTGCATGCTGATAATAGACTAAACCTTTGAAACTGTAAGCAAGCCCACTTAAAAAAATTTTTTACAAGAGTTTCTGGGAGTGAGTGAGGAAGCACCCTCATAGAAACAGGGGGAGGGGGAATGGGATAGGAGGTTTCCAGAGGGGAAATCGGGAAAGGGGATAACATTTGAAATGTAAATAAATAAAATATCCAATAAAAATTCAAGGAAAACAAAAAAGAAATACTTTCTGGGGTCAGGGTGTCTTTTCATAGCAATAGAACACTAACTAAGATACTGGGAAAGTAAAGGCACAAGTATGTGTTTCTGTATTCATAATGGGAAAAAGTGGAACCCAGCAGACCCTGAAAAAGTCACATGTGTGTGTTTTAGTAATTAGAACAGCCAAGTAAATAATACAAAGAAATACACTAAAATTGGCACAAATACATCAAGATGAAGTTCTAAACTATAACTTTGAATAACCAACATGAAGGCAAGAAAAGACAAAGAAGGGAATAGGAATACACAGCACAACAATAAAGTAGCAGCCTTCAACCTTAACTTGTCAATCAACAGCAATCTTAAATTTAAATCATCTAAGCAAAGCAATTAAAAACCAGAAATGAGCATTGTAGACAAAAGCAGATACTATCAAATTGCCCCCAGTAGCCATTCCTTTCACTGATGAGTGAATCATTTCCTAAGAATTAAAAACATGCAAATTATCATTTAAAACTCTTGTTGAAAATCATCTTTCATAGTTAGGAGGCAAAAGGAGTCTTGTTTTTTAAATGATTCAAGTTTCTAAATGCTTTTGCTGCTAATCAGTTTCATAACCAGGGAACATTTATCTTAATTTTATCATGCTTTCATGATTCTGACACCAAAATTTTGATACTGACCATGGATTAAGTATAGTTATTTCTTTTTAAAACTTTGTATAACATGAAAGAACAATTAACTGAAAATCATAATCAAGAAGGGTTTATGCTAAAAATATACAATTTTAACTTTAAGAATGTATTACCATATTATCAAATAAACATAATAAAAGAAAATATATTAAAAGTGCATAGAAAAATGAAATAAAATAAAATTTAAAAACATTTCTGATTTTAATATATTTACTTACTATATAAAGGATTAAAAATACTTTATTTTATAAAATCTGTCTACTCAAGTACTTGAGTAGAAGTTGAATAATAAACATTGTACTAAGAGAAAGGTTAGTATATTTCCCTATCAAATATCTGAAAAGTAAAAAAAAAATTCTCAAAGCTTCATAAATTAGTAACTAATATTATAGAAGAAAACACAAAAGTAACAGATGATAGAAATATGCATTATTCATTTTTGGGTTTCACTTTTGGGACATGGGAATTTTATGCATATTGAAATACATGCAATTGTAATGGAAATTAGTAAAACAGTTCAAATGTGATATCTATTTATATATTTCAAGAATATTAAAATTGTATTTAGCTTACAAATTATACTTCTAGAAAAATATCCCAAGGAAGTACTGTTAATTTTCTGCATTAATTTGTTTACAGTGATATTTATAATTCATGAGTGAAACATAAAATTGAATAAAGGTAACTGAACAGAAATGTTGTCTTGGATGCTGTTAGCTACTTAACCAAACATCACGGACCTCCCTTAATAATCAATTGCTCATTTCATTCTAGCTAGTATGATGATCAGGCTCAAAAATGGTTTCTTAATTTATTTAGCAAACCATGACAGAATCACTATTGTGTGCCAAACATACATTCCACAGTTACCCTTCTAGGTATTCAGAAATCCATTACCCAGTTTTGTAACCTAAGGTACAAAGAAAAGTCTTTTTGGAAACTTTGGGGAAGTGTTTTTTTTCCTAATATAAAGCAAGCTCTTTTCTCATGTCTCTGCTTCATGACTTTTGTGGTATGTAGATGTGATGCTTTGATTTTATGTGGGCATAGATCTGGTTTAATTATTCTACAAGTAGATATCCACCTTGGCCAGAAACATTTCTTGGTGAGATTATCTTTTCTTAAAGCATGATTCTAAAGGAGTATTATGAAAAATCATACTTGTTTGTAGATGTGTGGGCTTATATCTGGGTCCTATATTCTGATACATAGATCCATCCATGTGTCCTTTTTGCCAGTACAGTGCTATTTTTATTACTATGGTTCAGCGGTACAATTTAAAATGATGTGTAAATATGGATCTTTCATTGTTCTTTTTCCCAGAATTGATAGCACTGTCCAGAATCTTTTGTGTTACCACATGAATTTATTTAATTTTTTATACTTTTGTGAAGAGTAACATTGATATTTTGAAAGGAATTATATTGACCATGTAGGCTTTTTGGGTTCTGTAGCCATTTTCAGAATATTGTTTTCTCGTTTGTGAGTATCAGCAGTCTTTCCATCTATCTTAAAAAGGTTTCTATTGCTGTGGTAAAATATTATGACCAAAAGCAACTTAGAAAAGAAAGGGTTGAGCCTGGGACAGGATCCTTCTGGTTTCCATCTGCATCCCAGAGCTTACCCTGAGCTACAGCTCTCTGCATTCAAATCCTGCCTGGAGAGAGCTGGTCTCCCAGGAGTGCTGACATACCTAAAATCATAGGCTCACAGGCTCACAGGAAGGAGAAGTTACAGTCAGAGACAGCAAGACCAGCCAACACCAGAGATATGCAGATAGCAAAAGGCAAGTGCAAGAATATAAGTCAGCAGAAACCAAGGCTACTTGGCATCATTAGAACCCAGTTCTCCCACCACAGCAAACCTTGGATACCCGAACACACAGGAAAAAGAAGATTCTGATTTAAAATCACATTTCATGATGATGATAGAGGAATTTAAGAAGGACATAAATACCTCTTTTAAAGAAATACAGGAGAACATAGGTAAACAGGTAGAAGCCCTTAAAGAGAAAACACTTAAATCCCTTAAAGGAATACCAGGAAACATAACCAAACAGGTGAAGGAATTAAACAAAACCATCCAGGATCTAAAAATGGAAATAGAAACAATAAAGAAATCACAAAGGGAGAAATAGAAAAACCCAGGAAAGAGATCAGGAGTCATCACCAACAGAATACAACAGATAGAAGAGAGAATCTCAGGTGTAGAAGATACCATAGAAAACATTGATACAACAGTCAAAGAAAATGCAAAATGCAAAAACTTCTAACAAAACAAAACAAAACAAACAAACAAACAAAAACAGGAAATCAAGAACACAACGAGAAGATGAAACCTAAGGATAATAGGTATAGAAGAAAGTGAAGATTCCCAACATAAAGGGTTAGTAAATATCTTCAACAAAATTATAGAAAAAAACATTGCTAACCTAAAGAGAGAGATGCTCATGAACATACAAGAAGCTTACAGAACTTCAAATAGACTGGACCAGAAAAGAAATTCCTCCCGTCGCATGATAATCAAAACACCAAATGCACAGAACAAAGAAAGAATATTGAAAGCGATAGGGAAAAAGGTCAAGTAACATATGAAGGCAGACCTATCATAATTACACCAGATTTCTCACCAGAGACTATAAAAGCCAGAAGACCATGGGCAAATGTCATACAGACCCTAAGAGAACACAAATGCCAGCCCAAGCTACTATACCCAGCAAAACTATCAATTACCATAGAGGGAGAAAACGAGATATTCCATGACAAAACAAAATTTAAACAATATCTTTCAACCAATCTAGTTCTACAGTTAATCATAAAAGGAAAACTCCAACCCAAGGAGGGAAACTAGACCTAAGAAAAAGCAAGAAGTTAATCTCACAACAAACCCAAAAGAAGAAAACCACATAAGCATAATTTCACCTCTAACAACAAAAATGACAGGAAGCAACAATCATTACAACATGATATATAGTGAAGCATTACCAAGATTACAAGCAGAAGAAGTGTGATAAGTACAGTAATTAATGTTAAATCAATTAGAAGAAAATTCAGATGAAGAAAAATATTGGAAGAAAAGAGCTGGGATACTGTTAGTGTCTAATAGTTAAACCATTTTTAAAGTTATGGAAGGCTAGAGTTAATAAAAGAAAGAAGAGAGGCAGGGAAGACAAAATAGAAAAGGGAGTGGAAATTAGTAGGAAAGTGCATGGGCTGTATGTAGGAAAAATTCTACAGAGTATAGAATAGTGTAATGGGTTAAAAATCGTGCAAAACTATTGTGCAAACTAAGTAATGTATGATGTAAAACAAGACACTTTCAGAGGATTTATTCAAGAATTAAGATTTAAAAATGAAAAGAAAACATAATTATCAAAAACATTGACAGTGGTAAAAGAGACAAACTGTAATAAAAACAGTTTGGATTTTAGAAAAAATCGTATCAGTCAATATTTATTTCATCTTGGAATGGATTTTGAATTCTTTCTTTTCCCTTCAAAAGTTTCCTTTGGCAAATTGCACTAATGGGGGAGATGCAATTTGTTTCTTATTCCAGTAGAAAGCTGTAAAGCCTGATTTTGTATATGTATTGTCCCATAGAGATTACATAATAACACTCTGGATTGAGTATTTGGCACAGCTGCAGTGAGATGAGCAGTGTAGTTCTCAATTCCCTTCTTGATACTCTGTGTGGTTTGGCATCACTGTGCTGGAGAAGCCAAGGTGGGATTCCTTGCTGTGGCTTCCCATAGAGTATAGCTACAAACTTGGGATAAAGAGGGTATCAATTGCACTATCATATTGGAGCTCCTGGACCCACCCAGTTTTTGTAGCAAGTCTTTCCTCAGGCTGTGCCACCATGCTGTTGTATGAGGAAGGGAAAGGAGGTGTGTAGGGAAAGGAGGAGTGTAGGCTTTGTCCTGTAAGTCCCACTTAACCTCAACCAGAGCCCTGCTGTGAGACCTAAGCTTTAGTTCCAAGGCTTCATCTCCAATTGCTATCCAGTCCTTGGTTATGAGCTAACTGTTACTGCAGTGTTGCTGAGTATGTGTGTGCTGTAAAGTGCCTCCCCGTGGTTTCCAATTACCTTACCAGAGCCAATTTGTGCAGCTAGGCACCAGTTCACAGCCACTCTTGTCTGCTTCCCCACAGAGATCTCACTTGGCTTAATAAGTCCATTTACAGCTACTGTCTCTTGCAAGAATAGAGATTACCCTGTACTATCCTGTTTTCTTTCACTGAGTTGCATCATAAGAACTCTAATCTGCCAACTTCCCTGAAAATGCCTATTCTTAATTTCTTGAGGAACTTCCATGCAATTTTTCAACACGGCTTCATTCTTACCATAGCGTAGGAGAGTTTTTTTTCCTACATCCTTACCATTATTTTTAATTAAATTAAGTATATGTTGCTTTGCTTAACAGATTTCTTTAACACAATAAGTTTAGAGCTCTGTATTGAAATATCACTTCATGAGGTGCCCTAGTATCTCAAACTCTTCCTTGCCTCTGAGTCTGCTTGCCTCACTTCTTGCAAACAACGATTATTATTGCATACTATTTGCATCTTATTATATCTGCTGAACTGAACTACTCATAGCTGTGATTGACTGTATTACTAATATTGGCTTTTCTCAGATCTTTTTCTCTTTAAACATTCTTCATTCCTATCACAACACACACACACACACACACACACACACACACACACACACACAAATGCACCCACACTTCCAGGTTCCTGAGATTAAAAAAAATAAAAAAGTACTGATCAAAAGATTTTACCTTAGACAGCTCCTGTCCAGGGCCACATTGTTGGCAGGTGACACAGCGCCCCCATTGGTCCCGGTACTCATTTTCTTGACAATCCATGATGGAAAATAAAACTGTGGGTACAAAAATAATTACTACTGATCTTAAAGAAAGATTTTAAAGTACTGGCTTCCCTGACATGTGTCTTTTGTGTCTTCTTTACTCTGTCCTCTAGTAAAAATGGCCAAGGAAGTCAACCTAAAGCAACAAAAACTTTTAGAGTACTGACTATATGCTCAGAACTCTCTAAATGCTTTCTATGTGGCAATACATTCAATTCGCCAAAATATGTCATAAATTATTATTAATTTCATTTTACAGGTAAGGTAACTAAGCCAAAGGAGTTATATCAGTAGCTTTTACTGGCAAAATTAATAAATAAATTAGATAAACCATTGACTTCCTTCTATTGGCTACAATCAAATATGTGAAAAGTTCTTAAAAACTACCTTTATATTTATTTTATTTGTCAATATTTTTAACAGTTTTCTGACTTAAGTAATATGGAAAATATAATCCAGAGGAGGCCCCAAGACCTGACACTATTACTGAGGCTATGGAGTGTTCACAAAAAGGGACCTATCATGACTGCCCTCTGAAAGACTCAACAAGCAGCTGAAAGAGTCAGATGCAGATACTTGCATCCAACCAATAAACAGAAGCTGCTGACCCATGTGGTTGAATTAGGAAAAAGCTGGAAGAAACTGAGGAAGAGGGCAACCCTGTATAAAGACCAGCAGTCTCAATTAACTTGAACCCCTGAGATCTCTCAAACACTGAACCACCAACCAGGCAGCAAGGCCCCCAACACATATACAGCAGAGGACTGCTGGGTCTTGGTTCAGTCAGAGAAAGATGCACCTAACCCTCATAAGACTGGAGGCCCCAGGGAGTTTTAGAAGTCTGGTTGGATGGGGTGTGGTGGTAAGAACATCCTCGTGGAGACAGGGAGTCCGGGAGGAGGTATGGGATGTGGAACAGTTGAAGGGTGAACTGGAAAGGGAATAAAATCTGAGTTTAAAATAAATAAATGAATGAATGAATAAAGATTAAAAAATATAATCCTCATTTGTGAATGAAAAATTTGAAACATGATTTTTCTTTGCCAAAGTATACGATGACTTGGACTGGCTTGTTCTATTTCAGTTTACAGTCCTGCATGGATTACTAATGAATGGCTTCAGTTACTTAAATTGGGGGAAATTTAGTTTGTGATCCTCATCTACACCAGATAGCTTGAGAGGACTGAATGGATTATGTTTCTTCAAGTCATTATGAAAACTTTGAAGAACTATAAAAATTAAAAAGATAGGTATGGAGATAGGTAATCTTATATAAACACATTTTTTTTTAATAACAGTGGCTCAAGAAATATGCATGGTACCTGTATCTCTATAATAAAACTCTGATGGGACATTTTTGCCACCCCTAATCTTGTACAAGACTGTATTTCAGGTGAGTTCTTAACCTACTGAAAGTTCTTAATGTATATTTCTAATTATAAGAGAGGATGATGTGAACCCAATCCTCTCCTCCAAGGTCCCCAATAGAAATCGGGTAAGATGTCCTAGCTGCCATTTTTGCTGAAGTATAACTTTTCTCATAACTTTTCCCCATTTATTCACGCAGTAGAAGGTGGCCTATGAAGTCTACTTTTTGAACAAAATGAATACACCTTCTCTTCTGTTGTCAAATTGTCACCCTCAGAAGACAAGCTTCCCCTCTTTGCTCTCTATCCTTGTCATTGAGGGTAAAAAATAGTTGTCTCATAACCTTCAGTGATAAGGGAATTCAGTATTATGGCAACAAATGCAGCATAGATTACCTAAAGAAAGAATTTCCTGTACATTTTTCTTTCCCAGAAAACAGAAGAACATTGAAAGGGTTCACAAAGCAGACCTCCTTTAGAGATAAATTCTTGGACTTTTGTGGAACTGCCGTTTGTGAAGCATATGCCAAGACCCTATTTGCAATTTGGTTTCCAAACTCCAATTAACCCAATAGGTATTAAATTGCCGAAGCTTAATGTCTTTCTTTAACCTTGATTTGAAATTGTTTTCTAGGTTGGCTTCCTACCAAATACACATACCAGGAAATAGTAAATAACAGTGTTTCTTTGTCCCTCCTTTTTATCAAAATGGTTATTCAAAACATAAATTGACTTTTAATTGGAGTTTAAGAAACTGCTTTTATTAAAGAATAAAGAAAATGTGTACTCTGGACTGTTCTGAAGAATCCTGGGTATACAGATAAAACTGCCTAATAAGCCATAGATGTCATCACTCATGGATAATATGAGGCCTTATACCCTGTGAATAGCAGTGCCCTACAGAAAATATTAATTTATGGGTAAAAGTAAAGAAAGAATAATTATGTGTTGAAAATACATATCTATCACTGACTTTGTCTTTCTACAAAGTGTTATAGAAGATGTAATTTTGGAAAAGTCAGCAATTCACAATCAAACATATGAATTTGACAGTAAGAACAGTTAATGCCCTATACCACGTTAATACAGAAATGGTAATCCAACAGTGCTCACTGTTTGTTAGTTTGTGAACATGCTTACTTTCCTTGAGTGTGTATATGATCAGCTAGGAAACAGATTATTTACTTTCCAATAGTGACCTTCCAGGCAATGCATTATAACCCCATGTCAATGATATTTGGGTCTGAATTACAACTATGCCATTTACTAGCTTTTAAAATTGTTTTCTTTTTCACAACATCGTTCATTTCACCCATAAATTTAGTATTTTAACAATAGATACTTTCCACAGTAATTTACAAAGAGATCAATATAGCAGTATAATGTTAATGTATCTAATACAAGAGCTTTCTCCAAGTGTTACTACATGGTAATTAGTAGATTTGTTCCTGATTTACAAGAGGCTTTTCAGAAGTGTGAATAATTCAAGAGAATTCACATTTATCATTCCCAGGATTTGCAGGAAGGAACAGGAAAAGCACATAAAATACTTCAGTGGCCCACTACAGCAGGAACATGGACATCATGCCAAGAAACAGATGTCTTCCGAGCTCTCACTCCTCAGCAACTGCTCTTCCCAATAATCTGAGGCTGAGAAACAGGTTTCCGTTAATGTGTGTAGTGTCTACATCACCTTGGCTCAACTGACCATTAGTTTGGTGTTTGTTGAATATGCTTGTCATGATATTTCTACATAAGAAGAATTAAATAGACAAGGCTTAGAAACTTTGCAGGAAAAATATTTCTAAAATGGAAGTGGAAAGAAAAAACACACAAATTAATTGGGGATGATATTAGGGACATTACTGAGCATCAGATCATTTCCCACAAATTAATCCCTCCCATTGTCACAACCTAACATTGTGGCTGATCCCTGACATGGGACTGTGTTCTTTTTATGTCATTACATTAGTGGAGAGATGGGAGATGAAAGAACTTGTCAAGCATCTCTGGTCTCCTCTCCTGGAGCATGACAGGCTGGGTGTGGTTCTTTCTGCTTCTGTCAAAGTTCACAATCCTTTCAGCTGCACTGTACTGGCCACACTCAGAAATTCTGCCTATGCCTTGAGCAACAACAAAAGAAGAAAAATATGGACAAAGAAAACAGATCCACATTGCACAAAGCCCAGATGCAGTAGACAAAATCTATGTGTTGTGACAGCAAATAGTCTCCAGGTAAAGATGTGGAGCCTACACATTGCCTACTCAAGTTCCCCTGTATCCCTTTCCCAGCAACTATGACCCCTTCCCATAGGTAATTGCCATTCTAGTTTCTGTCATTTTTGTTTTCACTGTCATTTAATGTCACATAACTCCAAATATAGGACATCACATTTTTGTTTCTCGTTTATATGATTTCGTATAAGAGATGTGAAAATGTGTAATTTAAAATTGTTCTGATCAAACATTATAGATATAAGGTTTGTGATCTTAGATTATGGTAGGAGGACAAGTTATGTTGAAATTTAGTACTTAAAAATTCAAAACTGGGTTTTTTTTTTGGTCTCAAAGCATCATTATGAGACTGAGAAAGAACCTCCTCTTAGATCTGAAGTGATCTGGAACCTCTGGAGTTGCAAAGTACAATTGGACTTTGGCCAACATGGAGCAGGAAGCTAAGGAACTGAGACCCTGGTAGTCTGTTGACCAATCACCTCTAGAATATGAGAGGTTTCTGTCAGCTTTGGATATGCTTGTTTTCTGGAAAAAGAGTGCACATCTCTTATAATCACAGACCAACCATCATTCCATCATTCGTCACTGTTTTCAGAGTCTGAAAGAAATTGAAGACTTATCATCATCATCATCATCATCATCATCATCATTATTATTATTATTATTATTATTATTATTATTATTATTATTATTTTGGTCTGCTGAGTCATGCAGGCAAAATATGAGTAAAGGAGAACCATAGTGCATTATGTCATTAACTGAGTATAATGGGCCTACTGCTCCCAATAGACTCCTGCTCCCAACAGACTCCTACCCCTTCAGGGAGCATCTCTCTTCTAGCCAGAGAACATGGTTTGCAAGGGGATCCCACACAATGCCATTAGGAAAGCCTGGTGTTCCAGGAATGGCATGACTTTTAGTTAAAGTATGATGTCTTTCAGTGACTAACCTTCTAGTCTCAGCTTCCAGTAGCATCTAAATCATGTCCACCACCAGTATCCCTGACAGTACCTTCTGCCACAGCCTTTTTAAAACATAAAGTAGCCTTCTACTGAGGCCCAGGCTACTTTTCCTCCCTAGTTCTCAGAAATCCCTATGATTCTTGGTTTATCATAGTTGAGCCTCAGTACTTGCTGACTTAGAATCTCAGGACTCACTTGGAAACCAACCAGACTGCCAGGAAGGCCCTCTCTTGTCTTAGTAGCCCATATGTGCTCCACAGAGCACATAGAACTTCAAGGGGCATCCAAGAGGAAATCCTCAGTTTGAAGGTCTTATTTCTGCCAGTCTGACAACTGTGTGAACCTATATACCAAACATTCTCACCTTATCAGTCACCAAATATAGACCCAAGTAAGAAGCCCTGCAAATGTAAAGCAATGTACATGGTCCTTTTTCTGCTCTGATGAGCTTGTATGTTTTAATGTGAATATACGCTGGATACTGACCTCATGGATTAGATGAATATAGCTGACAGTTCATGAGATATAACCATCTAGCTAACAAAAAAGAAGTAATCGGTGGATTTTAGTTTGCCTAGAACCTTAGGCTAAATGTAGAGAGGCCTAAGGTCTTTTTACTCCTAGCCAGGAGCTTTTGATAATTTTCTTTCTTTGACTCTCTAACCCATGACCTCACTGACTCAGACCAGCTCATCTCTTTGATATGTAGAGATTTAAATGGAGGAAGGAATATCAGGATGTGAGATTCAAGCCCCAACAAAACTACTGACTCCATCAGGAATACCTCAAAACCCTCAAAAATGATCTCTGATGGCCTTATCTCTCAGAACCACCTACTCTACCCTTTAGCCAGATGAGTAGATGGAACAGAGATAAGGGACTTTAAAAAGCTCTTATTTTCTGTCACTCTTTAACATAAAACCCTTTACTGACTCTTGTTTGCTTGCTCCATAAAGTCCAGGATCTCTCCCTAGATCTTCCACAGTCTCCAACACCTGGTTTATGTTAAAAAATAAAGCTATCACGTACTGGAAAATGGCCCTGAGAAAGGGCTTTGAACACCATGTTTTATTTCATCATCTTCTGGAAAGTAACAATAAGTGTATTTGACTAAAAGGAACATGTCATATGTAGCACAATAGATTCCCTCTGACATGGCTACCCACAAACCCAGAGTTTCTGTACCTTCCCACTAGACTCAAATGGAACTCTGGGCCACAGGAGATAGGATCTGGGATCTGAAATTCTATACAGCCACTGATTCCCAAAACTGTGGGACAGGTAATATTCATGGGTAAAATTCGACTAATGGTTAAAGGGTGAAGGAGAGAACCAAGAAGGGGAATTCTGCCTTCTCTCCTATTTTACTATAGTAAAACATTTCCCCTATTTTCAGAAGTGTTTAACAAACACTTCAGAAAGAAGGCATGCAAGTGACCAATAAACGCATGAACTGAACGTGTGCTCAGTAGGAATGTGACTTAAAACCACAATTAAATATTTCCTTATACCCTGTAGGAATATATTTTCCTGACATATGGGTAAACAACTGTGATGAAAGATGTAGACCACTAGGATTTCCATACAGTGTTGTTGGAAGTCTAAAACAGTGCATCATTTATAGAAAACGATCAATCAGTTCTTCAAACAGTGAAGCACTGAGTTATCATATGATATAGCAACTAGTCCTAAATATAGATTCCTAAAGATATATGCCAAGAGGTGAAAGCACATGTTCACACAATACCTTGTACCTAAATGTTCCTAGAAGCATGCTCATAGCAGAATTAAAAAAATAATCAAATGTCCATCAACTCATAAACAAAGTTTATAAATAGAACTTAGTGTGTCTAAAACTAAAATAGCATTTATCTAGAAAAAAGGAATAAAATACATAATATATGTCATATCGTATAATCAATCTTTATTATGATTAAGAGAAGTAGCTAGACAGGAAAGGGCAATAATGTGATTTTATTTACATGAAATGTCTAAAATAGACAATCCACAGAGACAAAAGGCAGATTTATTATTTGCCATAAGCTGGGAGAAGGAGACAATGACCAATCAATGCACAATGAAAATGACCTGGAATTATGTGGTAGAAGTTTATGAATATATTAAAAAGTATGAAGTTGTATACTTGAAATGGTAGTTTATGTTATATGAATTACATTTCAGGTTTTTGGAGAAAAATGACCTTCACTTTTTAATACTTGAAATACCCTATATTTTTCTAGTGAATATTGCCAAAGTTAGCCTCAAAATTAAAATAAAATTTAAGGCTGCTATAAATAGTCATCATCCAATTGATTTATTTCATTCTACTTTTAAGCCAAACTTGGTAATTAATGTGTATAAACACATCCTTGTACTTAACGTCATATTGTTACATTAATATTTTATTAAGTATATGTACACATGCATATTTTTCCAGTAAAGCTGAAGCAACAATTACAAAAGTGACTAGTGTTTCTTTACGTGTCCTAACTCTGTCATCTACATAATCTCTGAACTTGTTTCCATTGTCTTGATTGCCCCAGAAAAATAACTTAAAAGAGAGTGAATGCAGGCAGACAGGAAAGAGAAACGAAATGACGTAGGCATTAATAATAATCTCAACATTAGCTCACTGTGCCCTGAATAAATGATGTTGGCTAAGTTTCTTCTGGATGTAAGGCACTCACACTGCTGGGTGTGCAGCTGCTTCTGGCTACCCTTTGTAGCTGTTGGTCTTCTCAACTTGCAGAAATGCCTGTGGCATGAAGCATGGTCTCTCTATCTAGGATGGGTAGAACTTGTAGGATGACAGGTCTAAATTAAGAACTCAGGACTTTAGGCTATTTGCTTTGCCTGGGCAGTACAGAAGTCCTGAGATTAAAAAAGGGTGATGAAGATAGCAGCTGGCCCATGCCCTACCCATTCCTCTCCTGCAAGCTCAATCACCACCCATATGCACAGGGTTGTCACAAATCAAAGCAGTTGTTCAGCTTGGTCTTGAGTATAATTCTTTCCTTGGAAAATCCAGCTTTCTAATCTGTAGAGTGCCCTTATCAATTCCAGATGTTTGGCCTGCAGTTCAGATGTTGCTCCAGTTAGATAAAAACTGCCTCTCAGTTTTCTCTTTTCTGGTCTGGCCCAGATCCATTTCTAGCACAGCTTTCTCTTGTCATTTTCCTATTCTCATATGATCAAGCATCATATCATCTTTCTAGCTCACTCTTTGTGAATTTTTATTTCTTATTTTACTTATAGCGAATGGTCCCAGATATAGTCTGCCAAAGGCAACAGTCATACTCACTACTGATTCAAGCTACATAGTCATCGTGAGAAGATTGATTAGGTTAAATGCTTCAGACCAGTGGTCTTTATTCTTAGTTATATTTTGGAAGCTCCAAAACATATTGAGACCTGGGTACCACTATTAAGTTTCTGATATAATTAGTCAAAGTCTGACCTGAGCTTCTGGAACTTATACAGTTTATCCATTGATTCTCAAATACAACTATTCTGGATAACAGCATGGATGCACGGGAAGTTTCTTTAGCTTTCTGTGTTGCTTGAATATAAGCCACAGTCAATAAAAGAGAATTCTTATTGTTCCATACTCAGAGGTAATCTACCTATATTTTCTTTTTTATAGGAGAATGAGAGTTGAAGAAGCAGAAAATAGGAGAATGGATCCTTTAAAACATTAGATTACATTATTTTCAACTCTTTCATTGGTTTTTCCTTTTACTCACAAGAAATCTGAAGTCCTTTTAATGGCCGGTGGTATTTTATATAATCTGGCTACCTAATGTTCCTCTGTTATCTCTAGCCACAGGTTCTACTGTTCTTTTCCCCTTACTCTATTCACTGCAGCCATAGTGGTCTCATTGCTATTCTTCAAATTAAGCAGTGATCTTTTCGGTAGGAGGTCACCATACCTTCTCAGGCCAGGAATCTTCTCCTGAATACATGCATTTGATTACTTCTCTACATCTGCAGTTCTTTATTATTATACTATCTTCTTAATTAGGGTTCTCTGGCTACTATTTTAAATTGGAATTTCCCTAATCATTCTATCCCTTCTCATTTCATTATTCTCCATAGTACTTATGACCTTCTTATACATTAGGGCTTTCTTATTAACATTTTCTCTATTTTTTTTTCTCCAACTAAAGTGGAATCACTATGAGATCATTATACCTCTTATATTTACTACTCCATCTAAAATATTTAAAACAGTGCCTGTTACACAGTAGGCACTAAATAAGCATTTATTGTTTGAGCAAATTGTAAAAAGAATTTCTGTAGAATAACAGTGATAATGTTGTTATAGTAATAATGTTTTGATACACTCATGGGCAAAAGGGTTAAGATGTGTTGTTTTGTTTTGGGTTTGTGTAAAAGTAAAATTTCATTCAGCAAAATAGCGCACTAAGTAGAGCAATGGATTTGTCAGGAAAGCCTGATGAATGTGTTTGATCCTTGGAACACATATTTAGAAAGTAATTTGTCCTATTATGCCTACATTTGTTAAAATATACACCTGAGATAAAAATAATAGAGTGAACATGGCTGCCTGTTGTAGTTTTTTCCATTGGCTTCTTTTTCTATTTTCTTAGTGGGTGTAGAATTTTATCTATTAATGATATCAACTTCAGGAAAATAAAAAGGAGTTTTATAATTAAAGACTCACCTGTTTACTTTGTCTTTTATTCCAGTGCACACAGCAAGAGGTGATGTCCCATCTGAGGTAGGCAGAAATATATAGTTCTTTTCCTAGGCAGCGGTCACTGTAGAGGTAGAATTAATACTTGAATGGGGTCACATCTACTTATCCAAAGGCAAACAGTAATAACGTAAGTTCAATTTCAGCATGTGTGCGTGCACACACAGCTACCACACAAAAGGACACAATGTTTTTCAAAAAGACAAACACACCTTACAAAACTGTAAATTGAGCAGAAGAAAATGTCAAAATCTACAAAATCATATAGATGTATAACTAATGAAAGCATTAATGAAATTAAGACCAGTCAATTCCAGGCTGATTTTAAGAGGAAAAAAATACTCTTTTGATTTCTGCTGAAACAGTCATCTCAAGTAAAAGAAAAGGTACAGAAACTACTTTGGATTATGTTCAAGGGCGGGGAAATGAGACACTGTGTGTACAAGTGCCCTGGAAACTCCAGATTGTGCTTCACATGTGAAGAGTTTCTATGACTGTTGTTAGTATCCCATCCCAAGCAGAGGAGCAAAGGGTAGTGGAGAAAAGCCATAGACTATGTCAATACTGAGCCAATATTTAAAGCCTCTGATTTGCTCTATTGTTACCGAACCCTAAATGAGTCACTGGTTTGTGTATTGACTACCCACCATAAGACAGCATGAAATTGTGCCGTGAGCAATAATTAGTTATCTACCCACAGAGTGCTCAAAGCAGAGATTCATTAGCTAAGCAAGGAAATTTGGCGGCGTGTCCCAGAAAACAATTAAAATTAGGATATGATTTCTTTATGTGAATGACTCAGGAAGTGTGTTCTAATTTGTGATTTCCCTTACCATTGTTTGGTCTTGCATCAAATTATTTCTACTCTGTTCAGATTACCCAGCAATCTAGAAGAACTGGGCCACCTTGAATCTGTCAGTCCTTTTGACCCAACAACAATCAAATATGCCATCTCTCCCTCACAAAGCCAGGGAATAAAATATTCTACAGACACAGTGGGGCAAGCCAGTAGGCACTTGTAACACAACCCAAGGTAAAAACCATACAATACGACTGGGAAAAATCAGTGCAGAGATGGAGGATTATTTGTAGAAAATGAAGGGCCATTGTTAAAGTAGTTCCAACCCCCTTTTAAAGCCATGCCCAAGAAACAGGGAAGGGTGATTGGAGGCGAACATAAATAAGAAAGATTGATATGTACTTATAAAAATGTCACAGGGAAACTCAATGTTTTGTATGCTAACTAAAAACCTTGCAGAAAAGAAAAGGTGAAAAATGTCCATGAAGAAACACGAAGTCTAGGACTTGAAAGAGTTGGCATTATAAAAAAAAAATCTGGTAAAAATAAACCTGTGATTACATATGTAATTATGTTCTGTGAAATAACTTTCATAAAAAATTTCAGATTTTAAAAAATCCTACACAAAAGATCATAATTGCCTCATCTTTTTATTATTTAGAGGAAACTACCATCTATTGCTATTTGACCTCCTTAATAACAGGCAACTCAGGACTCACAATATGTTTTCATTATGTTTTTTTTTTCCTCCTTTTTTCACAACTGGATAAAATACAAGTTAAAATTCTTCCAAGTTACATAATGCATTGTTTATTTTCCATACACAAAGAAGCAGGCTTCCTTCAGGCTGATTGTCCACTCACTGTGTTACCAAGGATCCAGTTTCTCTTTTCTTCTTACTCTCACAACAGAATACTGGCTCTGTAATCTCTCAACCAGAAAAACTCCAAAGTATAGACCGGTTCAGAGAAAGGTAGTTCATGAAAAGGAAGCAGTACTGCCCACTCTTTCTGGCTTAGTCATAACAGTGACTAATAACCTCCTGGAAATAATGACATTTTACTGTTTGATTCCATCATATGTTACATGGAAACCACTTCACTTTTTTCAGCGTGGGTTGGTGTCTCTTAGGAATACTTGCTTTAGAACCTACAGGGTGGATGGCTAGTCACTAACCACTCAATTGATAATTGTTTTCGAAGCTAAGTATTCTGATAGGACTTAATCAAAAGAGAAAAAGCCACACTGGAATGAAGAAGGCTTATTATCATCTATGAGAGAACAGGTCTAGAAAAACACTGAAAAATATATAGTTAATTCTAATCTAAAGCAGACTAGAGCTACCCTTGTACCTCTTGTATTTATCTAATAATGATCCTTCTAGAATAAAGAAAGATGATAAAACTGGCGAGTACTCTCCCCATTAAGCACCTTAGGGGAGACTATACAGGTAGAGCCAGTCTTCTAAAGGAAGCAGAAAAAAATCTAGCTTCTGTTTCACAAGCTTCAGCTCTGAATGAGGACTTCACTGCAGGAAATAGATCAGACAGCCATCTAAGTAAAGGAAGGCTGTATGACCTCCCTGAGGCTTCTACACCGAGTTACTATTTGTTTTTCTCTTGGGTCTAGAGCCTTTTTCTCCCTGGTTTCTTTTACTGAAAGATTTCAAAGACAAAATAACTGGGACAGGGCAATTTTCAATGATTATCATCCTCTCCAGTGTTAGAATTTACCTACCTAGCCATCATTTTATATACAAAGAGCTGTAGGAAATGAAGGAAAAAAGTGAATTCAAAGAAAAATGTGGCTTGTAGTTATGACTCAGACACATACAGACCAAACAGTCTTGAGCAGGTTTCATTTTCTTTGAGCACTGTCTATGAAGAAATGATGCAATTAAAGAATTGGAGGAAATAATACATTATAAAGAAACTGGTCACATCCCTCATCATGTTTTTGCAGTTATTGCCATCTCTCTGAAGGAGTTACCACTCAACTTTTGGGTAATTCAAAACCTCAGACTCACATTTATTTAATATCAAGCCAGATGAGAAATGGAAAAAACCCAGCTGCTTTACCAGGGAACAGAATAGGAGGGATATTTGGTCTCTTATCTTCAGATCTCTGAACTTTCAGAGAAGAGAAACAGGTTGCTTTAAGTATTTTCAGCAAACACTACTAGAACATCTGAATACAAGTCAGAGGCATAATAAATGCAGCCGAACAAAGGAAAGAACTTTCAGCAGTCCAGCATTTTCCCATACACAGATGATGAGTTCTTTCAGAGAACAATGGAGACTTTTCCTCTAGAAATGTTCAGTCAGAGATGAGATGAATGTTTAAAGGTGAAGTCAATTGTTGTAAAAAGAAACATATGAGTCACAAAAGCCTGCTATTCATCAAGCATTGGACTAGGTCTTTTACAGGGATTATAATTTTTAATCCTTTCAATAAGTGGGAACTATTTCCCATTTTTTCAGGAAAAGAGAAACTTAGGGAAAATTTAATTTTCTCACCAGGCTTACTCATGATTCCATAGGTGGACAGAAGAAACATCTTGTTATATACAACCAGTAAATACTAATGCAGCAAGAAAATGTTGGGCACACAATGCACTTAGGATTCCAAACAGCAGGTGATTGACCCAGGATTTAAAAAATCTGTATCTGACTCCACCCAGAGACATGGGATGAAAATATGTACTCTTTCAAAGTATAAGCTAACCCTAAGAGAGACCCTCCATCCTTCCCTTTTTAAACCCCATGCAATTCATCAAATTCAAATTTCTGAACAGTCAAAGTTTGCATGATTTGATCAATACATTACCTTGCCTCCTTTCTGATCTCATAGCCACTACATCAGTAGGGCTTCGGGTACTTTTCATTTGTCTACTTTTGTGTTTTCCTGTTCAAGCCCAGTTTATTCCCATTTACCTGAAGTATAGATATGACTTTGTCTTCAATTCAGCAGCAATTGGGAATGTAAAGTGAGTGAATAAATAAATAAATAAATAAATAAATAAATAAATACAAACATACATACATACACACATACATACACACATACATAAATACATAAATAGGGTAAAAAGAAACTCACAGTGGTTCTACAATCATCTCTCTAACAGAGAACCTCAAGCATTCAGTCTTGTATAGTTTCCCATCAATCTAACTTGTACTTTTCTCTAATTGTACTAAAACATCCAACTCAACTATTTTTCCTTTCTCACACTCTGTACTCCGAGTTTCTTGCTGTCAGGCTGTTACTCATGTTTTCTCTACTTAAAATGTCTTCTCTCCTTTTCCCACCTGTTGAAATCTTATCTGTGCTACATAATCTATCTTAAGTAATAATGGCTAACGTTTATTGAGTGCTTATTTTGCCCTGTGCTAAGCGTGTGCAAGTATTTTACATGGATTATTTCAGTTCATCCTCACAATAACGTGATGATGTTGGTACTATTATTAACTCAAATGTTGCCTGTAGTAAGATGAAGCTCAGAGAGGGAGAAATATCCCTTTTCTCCAAGGTCACACAGTCACTATATGGTTGGATGAGATCTGAATACAAATACTTTTGCTGTCTAGCAAGCGAAGATGTTGGGATGGAACAGCAGTCAGCTGGGCAGAATTAACACAGAATACGTACAGCATTAAGGAGTTAGAAGCAGGGAGATCAGAAATTAAAAGCCTCCTTAGCTACTATGTATCATTCAGTCCAGCCTTATCTACATGGGACTGTACCAGATCACAAAGAAATCTAAGACAAGTCTCCCTCAGTACCTCTGGTGAAAAATCAAACGCTCAAAAGCTATCAAAAAACATACAAACAAGCAAACAAACAAAACCAACCAACCAAACAAACAAAAAATCCCTTTCTGTCTTTTTCTAGCTCTAGTTGATATGGTCCTTACTTGACAACTTCAGAGCATTTTGCTTGCATGTTTAAAGCTCATCTTGTGTAGGATTGGTTGTCTTCCTACACTCAGGACAAGTCTGTTAAGGCCCCAGGGAGAACAGCCTCTATATGGCTTAGTACTTCAAACTTGGTGATAACAGCAAATATTCAGTATGCGTCTTATGTTGGATGAAAGGTACTGTGGGTCAAGGGGACCAGGAATGTTACCTGGACAGAGAGTTCCACAATTTACTACCTCTTATTGCCCTACGTGAAATTGGCAGCGCTGCCAAAACCTGTCAGAATGAAATCTTACAGCCTGTTTTCCCAGCCTAGTCTTTGGCTGGTCCCGTCTCCTTTCACCCTGCCAGTTCTTGCAGCTGTCTGGGCCTTGGCCAGTGTTTGGGGTGAGGCCGGATCAAAATATCACTGTCCTGGGCTCAGCTTCCAGCAGCAAGTGATCAAATGAAACTCAGTCTCACTGGTGACGAGGCGGGATTGAAAGCCCCCATACACAGTGCCAAATTGCTTTTTACACAGGCCCGGACTTGCCCAGGCACCACGTGGGTGGGCTAGTAGTTCAGCTTTCCACAGGATGCTCTGCATGTCCAATCCGTTCCCTCCTCCTCTCCAAGAGCTAACTCCCAGGCTCCTTCTCTTCCTTATCTCTGGATCCCAGATGCACAGGGTTGTTGGACAAGTCCGGGCATATTCCCAGCGGCCATCTGGCCCCAGTTCGGACCTGTACAGGCTGGAACTGACTACTCAAAATTGTAGAGATAACAGCCTAAGTTTCTGACATCTCGGAGAGTGCTGTCAGGGCACAAATGGATAGAATGACTGATAGCCACAGAATCCCTTCTTCCCCTAAGTTATGCTGACTTTGTAGCACTCTTACAGGGACATCTGATATAGTCCTCTGGTCCTCTATTTCCGTCCCTAGGTGCCACAGGTTCCAAGTGATTTACCACACGAAGGATATTCCCACACTTACTGTCAAGATCAATGGATGGATCTTACAATGGGGTTCCCTGAACAAACGCATTCGAGTACAGGACAGACACCCTGCCCAGCAGCCACCCCACAGCCCCCAGACAGCATACCGCTCTCACAATAGGTGGAATCCGTTGCAACCAGTGTTCTGCTGGAGTCATTTCACTTCCACGTGTGGCAACAACAGATCAAATCCATCCTCTCTTTCATGTTACGCCTATCCCCCTTCTCTCCCCTGTAAGGAATGCAGGACAGCTATTGGACCACTTTATATGTTTGGGAGTGGTTATGCAAATAAACCCCGCCCCTGAAAGGACAGTGTGAGTCTGGCGGGTAAACAATGGCCAAGTCACAAGTCTGGCAAGAGTTACTAAAGCTCCAGGAACTGAAGTTGGGCCTAGGGAGGGAAGGGCCAGAGTTAGATCGAGCCTAATCTGTGGGGAGGAAGGGAGGAGGCAGCTAGCAAAAATGCAGCTCGGTTTTTAAAGTTCTGTGCATGATTTAGCAGGCTTGAGGTTCCAGAGAAAGCCAAATGTTGAAAAGGTAAAAATTCTCAGATAGAAGAGAAGAAGCCACTTCCTGGCTCTGGCTTTGCATTTTTATATTAATACCTTCAGAAGATTAAGATTTTTAACAGAAAATATGAAGCTTGAGAAAGACTACTAAAAGTGAAGAAAAACTGGATCCTATACTTTACTCTGAATTTAAGCCATCCTTTCACCTCTGTTAGGTCTCTGAGTCTCTCACTACACATACCTATATGGTACACGCACACACACACGCACACACACACACACACACACACACACACATATGTACGCACATATATTCCAACAGTAACATTTTCTCAAAGTCTGATTTCACAGACAGAAGTGGGGGAATGTCCTGGAATGCATTATAGATAGGACGAAATGAAAGCTTGAGTCAATGTGTAGAGGAGAGAACCAAACAATGTGCTTTGAAAAAACCAATAAACTTCACCTGGTCTGAGCAGTGCATCAACAGGAGTTCAGAATTAAGTCTCAAAGGCTGAAATGCTTGGAGGAAAAGGGCAGAATTGGATTAGAATAATGACTAGAATTTAATTATATACAAGTACATTTTGAATATAAATACATACATGCACACAAATATAAATACATACATACATACATACATACATACATACATACATACATACATACCTTGGGGTCATCTGACATCATCTCTGAGAATAAAATGAAAATTTCGAACCTACATAGTTAATTTTGTCCTGAGTAGGGAGGAGGGACGACTAATAGAGGAATAATCTGCCTCTTCTCCCAGAGGCAACTTTTTCAAAAAAAGAGGGGCTCTTTGATTTTCCTCCATCTGTTACAGATGAGAATGTCTGAACTAGCGGAGTTTTGAGACTCCATTGTAGTAAAAAGAATACTGGTTTGACAATTAGGACACTTGACCAAGCCAACTTCATGTGTACACTCACATAATGTCTCTCAGTCTTGCTTTCTGTATTTGAAATTTTTAACAGACTCTTAGCCTTGACTGTCTGGAAATTCTAACGTGGTGCTTCTCACATGCCAATGTATACATACAGTCCCATAGGGTTTCTGATAGCACATAGATTCAAAATTAGTATCACTGGTGTGAGGCTGAGATGGGTTTTCTAGCAGCATTCCCATTTGATATAGTTGCGTATAGTCTCAGACAATGCATTTAATCACAAAGGTCTAGATGGTAGACAAAAGCAACATTAGCTGCTCATCTCTATTAGCCAGGTTCTACACCATCAATGATCAACTTGTGAAAAAGACAGGCTTGCTTGGGCTCATAGTATTGGAGCTTTTCAGTCCATGGTTGGTTGCCCCTGTTGTTTCTATTGGTCTGTGGTAATTTAGCTTATCATGCTAGTGGCACAAAGCCATTTGCATAATGGCCAGAATTCAAAAGAGAAATCTTTCGAAGGATATGGGTCTCACTGTCTTTTTCAAAGATAGAACTACACTTACCAATATATCTCCCACTAGACCTCACCTCTTAAAAGCTCTAACATTTTCTAGTAGCACCATGGGCTATTGTCCAAGCCGTGGACAAATGGGCCCTTGGGAGACATTTCAGATTTAAATTCAAACAATCAACCTTGTAATTTGTGTTCTTTTGTCACTAACAATCATCTTTTGAGTTAGGGTTTACCTTACAAATTTTACAGACAAAGTGAATTCTAGTACTCCATGATGGTGTCTGGAAGAAACCTGAGAGAAAAGTTGTAAGAATAAAAAATCTTCAGAATCCTTGATATTGTCATATTATTTGGAAAATGTCTCTAAGCAACTCTGCCTCCTCCCATAATTTGTCTAATAATAGAATAATTGTTAATCTTCACTGAGAACTTGACAAGCATTGTTTAACACATTTTATCTATTAATGTACTTATCCTAACAACTTATGAGATCAAAAATAACAGAATAATCTCTGGCTTTACATTTTTTATAAGCCTGTATATAGTTCATTAGCACTTTCTGTCTCTAAACTTCATTCTAAATTTCATAACTCAGAACCTTTACGTGAACTGTAGCTGTGTGTTCTCCTTCCTTTTGCAATTCCCCTACTCTAGTCATTCCTCAGCATGGCAGCCAGATCGGACCTTTAAAAATATTAGTAAATTCAGCCATTCTGTTGGTGGGCTTATTCAGAGTAAAAAGCCAAATGCATTAATTGTGATTTATAATAGTTTATCATCTACTCTACTCCCATCTGACAACCACCACCTGCCATATATCTTTGATCTAATCCACTATTCCATTTTATCAATATGCTCAACCCTTTTAGTATATTTGGTTTATTTCTCCTAATATTTGGCATGCTGAGGACTGGTTTTCTTTGGACTTGTGAGTTTTCGGCTTAAGCATTCCTTCCACAGCCATCATCATGGCCCTATTCCTAGTCATTATTATGACTCCATCACTTCCTCTAGTTCTCCATTAAAATCTTTTCAGATAGAACTACCAAGAATATCCTAATGTAAACTAATGGAATTGCCCCTGCATTCTGGACTTAAATTAATGAGCTTTTCCTCAGCACTAGCTCCAAGTACCCTAGGTACAGGATGGCACTGAGTCAGAGTAAAGCTCTCAACTATATACTTTCTGCATATAGAATCTATTTGAGACCCATGGGCAATGAAAACTGATTTGGGTCACTTCATTTCTTGGGGCTCCCCCAAATCCTGGAAGTTATTCCATGAGAACAAAGAATATAATCCTAGTTTCTCTGATTGTATGTCATTGTTAGAACCTTCCCCACATACATAACTGGAGGATAGACAGGTCCAGCCTCCCCTATGCATGTATGTGGCTGCAAATAGGTTCTTCTTGGATCACACGTAGAGATTTGGGGCTCTTTAATGCCAACTTTCAGATATTCCACATGCCACTTAGGAATATTAGCCTTACTGAATTCTCCAAGAAGACAGAGTAGCTTCTAATTCAAAGGTAAAACGTAGTTAGAAAAATGGCTATTCAGTTTTATGAAGGCTCTTTCAATCTGTAGAGACTGGAGAGTGCAAATGAAAGTCACAATTGTTGAATCACAGGAGAGTGGGAGCTATAGAGTTTATGCTTTGGTTTCTAATATGTCTAGCAACATTCCTGACATTCACAATCAGTTTCTTATGTCCATTAGTCAGCATGTGTAATATGTGTAAATAAGTTTGTCCATAGCTGTCTCACAGAATGGCTTGGGTCTTCTAGATTAGAAGGCTAGGATATAAAAAAAAAAAAGTTACTTTTATTCATGTGATTTTTCAAACTTCAGCTAAATTCTAGCATAGTTAATTAGTGTGTTCTCTCATCCTGAATCATGCTTCCTTCCATTTGCAAAAAATAACTATTTCAAGCTCATTCCTCTTAGTCAAGACTCAAATGCTACTCTAAACCTCTGAACAGACCACTTTGTTTTCAAGAATAAAAGAGCAATGACCTCTCCTTCCTCAAGCTCATGTCTCTATCACATTTAAGGGTTTCTTTTTGTCTCAAAATAATCTATCAGCATTCATTCTTATTGTCTGTTATTATTCCTATTGTCTGCTTACTATTTCTCATGTATCTTTGTAGTCCTTTTGCCATCAAATGCTTCTGCTTCCTTTTGTTTTTCTAATTTAAGCCAAGATACTGTAAAGGTTTACCATAGTAATTGGTTTTACATGATAACATTTACTTCTTCATTTCTTTTTGTTTGTAGTTTTGGTTTGTTGAGACAGCGTCTTAATACATAGGCCAAGCAGACCAGGAATATATAACCTTCCAACCATAGAATCCCTAAAGCTGGCTTTAAAGATATAAACCACTATATCTGGCTCAACCTGTTCACTTTTAAACTCACTATATTCGATTCTCCTTAAGACCACTCATGGATAACTTGCTGTTAGACTTAGAGACCTTTTCTGACTTATTTAAGTTCCTTAGAACATCCAGAATTGTGGGGTCCATTTTTTTCTTGACTCCTGCCTTGACTTTCATAAAAAATTGTGACTCCTGCTTTCATTCCTTCCTCTACACTTTCCTCAGGATTTGTCTTCTCTATTTACCATTCAGATATTGGAATATCTGAGAGTTTATTCAATTGATCCTCTTCCCTGACTCTAACTTTTCTCTCTGGAATGTGGACTTGTGAGCAAGAACATACTGTATCATTTCACTGTTTGATTTTCCGGTCCAAACTATCACCTGGAGCACATAGTTTGACAAATCGAATTAAATCTATTAGTATGTCTTTAGTAAATAAATAAATTAACATATGAATGGATGAGAAGGCCAAAGGTTCAAAACTATCATGTTTAAGTTGATTCTTGAGACTGACTCCCTTGAGGCCTCACAGTAGCCACCACACATAATTTTCAATAATCCACAATTTAAAAAAGTAAATATCAGAAATACATAATAGATAGTAATGACAACTAAAATTTTATCACCTCATCAACTCTCCATGTTAGCTCCTGTGTTAAATGTTCTATATGCAAGATTTTACTTTATGACTGAAAACATTGAGGCACCTCAATGACAGGTAATTCTTCATATTTCCACAAAGAACAAGTCATCCACGACACTTAAAAAAAAATAAGTGATCCTTAAATATTTCACTGATACATTTAAAAACAATCTATTTTTTCCTCCTCAAAGTGGACCATCCTATCCTAACTGGAAAACTTCTCTGTACCCCAAATCTTTCCTTAAATTTTCTACTCAGAACTGAATTTTCAGGTTAGAAAACAGACTTTGTCCTTTTCTATCAAGAACACCTGGAGTTTTATGTATATCATACCTCTACTTCCTTCATATAAACCCATAATAGTCATGCCCTCTTTCTTCATCCTGACCTTCCCTCTGAGAGGAGATGAGGAGAAATGAACCCCCTCTCTCTGCCCCTTGTGTATGTGTTCCATCAATCATCCACATCTTCACTGGTATCTATATTATTTTTCTTCACTGTTGTGTCCACACCCTCTACCCTCAAACACATTTGAAATCTCCTCCCACTATAAAGTTAAGATGAACCTAGAGCTACACTGTCTCTTCCTGAATGAATAAATTGATCTCTCCTCTTTTCTTAAAGTTCTGAGCAGATACTGGGTCAGAAACTACAAAATTAAACAAAAGTTCATGGCTAGATAGGCCATAGGCCCTACTAGAAAAGACAGTGTTTTTGCTTTAATAAATGGGCATAATGTACAAATCAAATCACTTCTGAATAACTATGTTTAGGTCTACAGTTGAGTATTCTTGTTAGCTTTCACTGGAGAAGCTTCATTTTGGCATAGAAAAGGCAACTAAAGAGATTCAGCAAGTCAAAGTCCTGAGAATAAATAATTGTTGGATGCTTGGCTATGAATTAGACATTTATATCCCTCTCTCCAAGACTCAAGAAATACCATGAACGTGGGGGGAAATGTAAGAGCTAGAAGCAGAGGCAAGCGTGTGTAGAGCAGTGTCTTTGAAGGATAATATTGCTGATACACCCTTGAACTCAAAACAGCCATGATTACCTGCATAAAATCTGCACAAGACTGGACCAATCAACATTTCATCATGAAGTAAAGGGGGGATTCTGGGTCTAAACTTTTCCTGAGGATTTATACAGTATGAATGGAACAGTTAATGGGGGAGACAGTTTTCTCAACAGCACAGCCACTGAAAAGGTGGCCGTAGTCCTTTCAACATCCTCTCATCTATGCTCCTATAAATAAACAACCTTAATGAAACTCCCTGAATCTCTCTCTCTTTCACACACACACACACACACACACACACACACACACACACACACACAC
>JANHMN010000005.1:72204759-72222677 GCA_030674055.1 Rhabdomys pumilio | reverse complement strand
ATATATATATATATATATATATATATATATATATATATATATATATACACCTAACTACATGGTATTGGAAAACCACTTAGAGATTTATCTCTGGGAAAGACAAATTCTCCTCTCAGTAGTCTTTAATTGACTGTAGCTCTTCATCTAGTGATGGGGCCCTATGAAATTTTTTTCCATCTACCTTTTATGTTAACTTATATTTTCACTGTTTGAGTCTTATTTGGGTGGCCTTACTGTTGAGGTTTCATGGGTGCAGCTTCCTTATCATATTATAACGCATTATCTTACATCAGACTTCCTGGTCTGGTTATTACAGTATTTCTACCCCCTCTTCTGCAGTGTTCCCTGAGGAGTTACGGTTTTCTGTACTTCTCTTTAGCAACTCTATAAAGAAGCTTTGGTGATGAGGGATGAGAGTTACACTTATCAATGGGTGTAAGAAAAATATTTAGAAAGTAGTTAGAAACCATACCATGTTGAGCCCTGTTTTGGCCCTGGTTTGGGCCTTGTGGTCAAAACGCGAGCCTGGCTCGAGTTTCTGTGGCCTTGTGGGAGAGTCTAAGTTTGGCTTGAGTTTGAGACTTTTCTCTGTTACTTCCACACCAGGGTAACTCAGCAAGACCTGCTTAGCCCTGCCTCTGCCCCTGTGTTGCTAATGTAGATCTTTGCCATTGTCCCTGTCAGTCACCCCATACTCTCCATCACCTTTCCTTGCCTCCCATATCATCTCACCCCACCAAAACTCCTCCTCCCTGTGATCCGACTTTATATAAGTGAGAGGCAGATATATTAAAGTTGAGTCTCTGCTCTGACAAGATTCCTGGCTCTGTGTGGTTGTTCATGGGCCACCGACACTCACCATCCCACTCAGCCCCTGAGAAAGACGCGGCTGGAACAGGACCTCTCTCCTCTTGCCTGAACCTGCCAGCAAAGAGCCAACAATACCAGGGAAGTTGCAAATGTTCATCCTCCTCTAAAATCCATAACCTTATTAACCACATGTAGTTTACTAGGTTAACAGTACATGCAATGAGGATTTTGGCTTCTTAAAAACGCAGTTATAAACCAGGCAGTGGTGTCGCATGCCTTTAATCCCAGCACTTGGGAGGCAGAGGCAGGCAGATTTCTGAGTTCGAGGCCAGCCTGGTCTACAGAGTGAGTTCCAGGACAGCCAGGGCTACACAGAGAAACCCTGTCTCGAAAAACCAACGCCCCCCACCAAAATAAACAAACAAAAAACCCCTCAGTTATATGAATATGTTTTTTTAATACCAGGTATGGAATAAAAGGCTGCTTCACAGCAGGTCATCATAATTTGCCTTGTACACTAGCAGGGGAGTGATTTTGGGGGATTCAGGAGAAGGGATCAATATGGAAGAGGCCCTAGAGGGCCTGTGGTGACTGCTGCTCCCCCTGCTGGATCCTGCTGCTGTGTTTGTTATTGCTTGATTGTTGGATATTCTGACTATGAAGATTGGACTTGCCCCAAGGAACACAATGTCGCTAAACAGCAGGAAGTACTCTGAAGAGGTGTATGTCCCCCTTTCCCTCTATCTTTCTTTCGCTCTCGCCTAGCATTGTAAAGTTGAAAAGGATTAGGGTGGAATAAGGGTTGGAAGAGAGGTAGAGGCTTAAGGCAATAAAATATGCCAACAAGTACCAGACACGATTACCCTCCTGATGAGCAGGACTTAAGTCCAATTAAACAGCTGTTGGTTTTCACCATGCAATATTGTACCTTTAGGGATATTTTATCATGCAGATCATTGTGATGGTTCATAGGCATCAGAGCTGAGAAGGATCATTGATTGTTTCCTCTATTAGAAGCTTGAATAGCACCTTTGGGTAATATGGACATTGGTCCTCATGGAGGAGAAGTCTGTTAGGATCTATCTTTATTCCTTTGAATTCTGTATCCTAGTTGCATGGTGTCTTTAGCAAGAGGACATAACTTCAACTTCTGGGAGTCAGAGACAGCAGCCATAGCCTATACTGCTTTAGGGGTCTTTAAGACTCCCTTGATCAACAACTTAAATAGAGGTTTCTCATGCCAGGTGCTACAATTTTGTTAGTCTATTGCTCTTGGAGGAGTATCCCAAGTGGCATAGTTTCATTTAAACTATATATATATATCATTTTTTGAATAGGACATTTTACAACCATAGCATATCACTCATGATTTCCCAAAATTCATACTCTCACATATGAAACACATTTTTTCATTGCATTATTTTTTCCAGCACCAAATATAAGTCTAAAATCCAGAATTTCCTGTAAACAAAATATGAATGAGACCTGGGCATGATTTTTCTAGAAGAAAATTTCTCTACACTTATGAGCATGTAATATCAAATATTGGGACATACATAGAAGAGATATTTCTATTCCCAAACAGAATAGATATTTCTATTCCCAAACAGAGTGATAAAAAATAGAAATAAAAAATAAAATATAAAATATAAAAAAATAAAAAAATTCCCAAAGAAGTGCAAATTATAATAGAAAACATAAATCTAGAGAAATGAGAATAATTTTTGTGTTTTCTGCCTTCTAGTGTAGATTGGACCCTCAAGACTCCTGGAAGCAGTCCTTACGTTTCTAAGAGCACCACATATTGCAGATCACACTTGTTGAACTATTTTTCCTGAAGCTTTAAAAAAATAGCATTTTATGCTATTGTTTGAGAGTCTTGGAGTATTCTGCTTTTTTAGATCCACTAAGGATTGCACTGTGAGGGTCAGTCTCTCTCTCTCTCTCTCTCTCTCTCTCTCTCTCTCTCTCTCTCTCTCTCTCAGCCCAATGACTCTCATGAGCATCTTTTGAAGTGTATGTGGAGCCAGATACACTACTGCATCTCTTGTATCCTACGACTTTGAATAACTGGAAAAAATGTGCATATTTCTAAAGTTTACAAATTTTTGCTTTTGGAGTGGCAGCCTAGAGGTATTGGTTTTGTTGATTCTTTTTCTGCATTGTCGTTGTTGTTGCTGCTCCTGTGTGTGTGTGTGTGTGTGTGTGTGTGTGTGTGTGTATGTGTGAGAGAGAGACAGAGAGGGAGAGAGAGACAGAGAGACAGAGAGGGAGAGAGAGACAGAGAGACACAGAGAGAGAGAGAGAGGAAGAAGAGAGGGAGGAGAGAGAGATAGGGAGAAAATGTTTAAGTAGATAATGAGAGTGTGATAGAGAAAGGGAAGAAGATGAGAGAGTGGAGGGTTACATATGGATAAGTTATGAAACTAGTCATCTTAAACAATGAATGTATGTCAACGCATTAAAAGGAAAATCCAAGGTACTTATTCTCACAGCACTAAGCTATTACTGAAGGATAATTGATGAACAAATATTATGAAGATAATTTGATGAATATATGGACAGAGGGAAATTCATATTTTTGTTTTGTTTATAATGATGAACGTATCCAGTTTCCTTAAATTCTCCAAATGATTCCTATAGGCAAATACTGTGCTTATAATGAATGACACCCCTTGTCTTGAAAATAAAAGGATATGCTCCAAATTGTTTTAGTCAATATTCTGTTGCTGTGAAGCGATGCCATGACCAAGGCAACTGTTATAAAATAAAATACTTATTTATGGCCTAGTTATATTGAGAAGTTTAGTACATTATCACCACAGCAAGAAGCATGGTGACTTGCAGGCAACCATGGTGCTAGAGAGGTAGCTGAGAGTTCTACATCAGGATCAGCAGGCAGCAGGAAGAAGGTTACACTGGTTCCGTTTTGAGCATTAGAAACCCCAAGTCTGCCCCACCCCCACCCTAGTGATACACTTCCTCCAACAAGGCCACACTCACTCTAAGGAGTAATTCTATGAAATCTAGGAAAGAAAGCTATAGATAAATCAAAGAAATTCACAAGCATGGGAACAGTTCAGGTAAGTTAAAGAAAAGTCAGTGTGATTATGACACTGTGGATAAAGAGTTGGGAGATCGGGCAAGACTTTTTCTTCCCTAAGGAAGTTTTAATTTACACTGAGCTAAGTAAGATAGAACTCATTTGGAAAATTTGCAGAAACTGGACATATTATGATTCATATGTAACTGATTTGTAGAACACTGTAACCAAGTATGAAAGACTTTTATTTTTTTTAAAAAAAAAATTCCATTGATTTCTTAGTGTGTTTGGTTAAATTTTCTATTTTTGCTGAGTGATGGATTCTTTCAAACATTTTTATCAGATTGCACAGCCATTTATTAAAAGTTAGTTTCAAAAGTTACTATTTGTCTCATAGTCCAGGTTTGTAGCTTCAAGAGCCAGAATTGTAAACATTGCATAGTACATTCCTTTCAGCATTCCTTTCTGGAACTTAGATTTGGTATGCACATATGTATGTTTGTGTTTTTGAAAATATAAAGTTACAAAGATATTTGTTTCCCACTCCATTTTTTTTTTTTTTTTTTGGTTTTTCGAGACAGGGTTTCTCTGTGTATCCCTGGCTCTTCTGGAACTCACTCTGTAGACCAGGCTGGCCTTGAACTCAGAAATCCGCCTGCCTCTGCCTCCCAAGTGCTGGGATTAAAGGCATGTGCCACCACCGCCCGGCCCCACTCCATTTTTTATGACCCAAGTACTTTGGTCTTAGGTCTTAGGAGAAGGAAAGAACAGACTAATAAGGACAAAACCTTTCTTGCTCATATTTGTTGTCTTCTACATTGCTGTCTGCCTTTCTCAGGATAACGGAGACTAGATACTCTACTGTTTGAGTTTAAGGGGCATATTCATGAATAATCTGGGACTTCCCTGCCAGTTATTTCTTTCTGAAGAAGATGTAGATCATCTTCTTCCAAATTAAACTGCCACTTCTAGTTACGTACCCCAAAGCAGCTTGCTGCTTGCCAGCATCTGCTGCTCTCAGACAAAGCTCCATTTTAATCACGAAGATGATCCAGTGATGCTGTATTGCACCAAAAGGCCCTTTCTGGTGTATATATTTGGAAGGCTTTGTTTTTTCTAATGTTTATCACCTATTTTGGTCCAAGTATTAAATCTAAAGTT
Source organism: Rhabdomys pumilio (assembly GCA_030674055.1). Taxonomy (NCBI): domain Eukaryota; kingdom Metazoa; phylum Chordata; class Mammalia; order Rodentia; family Muridae; genus Rhabdomys; species Rhabdomys pumilio. The sequence goes on along the minus strand of JANHMN010000005.1, from coordinate 72,217,663 downwards.
TACTTCTTACTTTGTAATTATTTTTCTCTTCAAATTAAGGAGCTGATCTTTGTATGTATATGTGTGTTGTGTATATGTGTATATGTGTACTGTGCTGTGAATCTGTCTCTTAAAAATAATAAAACTATGCTAAAGATCAAGTGTCCATAGGTATGTGAGTTTTTCTGGGTCTACAATTCTACTCTATTGATCGACCTGTCTGCCTATGCACCAATACCATGCATTTTTTTTTTAAATCAATATTGGTCTGTAATACAGCTTGAGGTCAGGGATGGTGATTCCCCCAGAAGCTGTTTTATTGTTGAGAATTGTTTTTGATATCCTGGAGGTTTTGTTATTTCATAGGAAGTTGAGAATTGTTCTGTCTCTGTGAAGAACTGAGTTGGTATTTTGATAGGAATTGCATTTAATCTGTATATTGCTTTTGGTAAGGTGGCCATTTTCATTATGTTAATCCTGCTAATTCATGAGCATGGGAGAACTTTCCATCTTCTGAGGTCTTCTTCAATTCCTTTCTTAAGAGACTTGAAGTTCTTGTCATACAGATCTTTCACTTGCTTGGTTAAAGTTACACCAAGATATTTTATGTTATTTGTTAGTATTGTAAAGAGTGCTGTTTCCCTAATTTCTTTCTCATTCTATTTATCCTTTGTATAAAAGAAGGCTACTGATTTGTTTGAGTTAATTTTATATCCAGTCACTTTGCTGAAGTTGTTTATCAGCTGTAGGAGTTCTCTGGTAGAATTTTTGGGGTCACTTACTGATATTTTCATATCATCCTCAAATAGTGATATCTTGACTTCTTTGACAAAGAAGCTAAAAAAACATACATGGAAAAATCATTTTTAACAAATGGTGATGGTCTAATTGACAGTCTGCATATAGAAGAATGCAAATTTATCCATATTTATCTCCAGGTAAAAAGCTCAAGTCCAAGTAGATCAAGGACCTCCACATAAAACCAGATACACTGAATCTAATAAAAGACAATGTGAGAAATAGCCTCAAACATGTTGATACAAGGGAAAATTCCCTGAACAGAACATCAATTGCTCAGGTTCTAAGATCGGCAATTGACAAATAAGTCCTCGTGAAACTAAAGAGGTTGGTAAGGGAAAGAACTGTCAATAGGACAGAATGGCAACTTACAGATTAGAAAAAGGTCTTCACTAACCCTACATCCAATAAAGAGCTAATATCTAATATATATGAAGAACTCAGAAAATGAGCTACATAGCTAAACAGAGATTTCTCGACTGAGGAATCCTGAATCACTGAGGAGCACCTAAAGAAATGTTCAACATCCTTAGTCATCAGGGAAATGCAAATCAAAATGTACCTGAGATTCTACCTTACACAAATCAGAATGGCTAAGATCAAAATCTCAGAAAACAGCAGATGCTGGCTAGGAAGTGGAAAAAGAGGAATGCTCTTCTATTGCTGGTAGGATTGTCTCACTCTGGATGACATTTTCTGGTTCCATCCATTTGCCTGAAAAATTTGTGATGTTCTCATTTTAAATAGCTGAGTACTATTCCATTGTGTGACTGTACAACATTTTCTGTATCCATTCTTCAGTTGAGGAAACGTCTGGGTTATTTGAGGTTTCTGGCTATTACGAGTAAGGCTGCTATAAACATAACAGACCATGCGTCCTTGTGGCATGGTGAAGCATTTGGGGCGAGGGGTATATACCCAAGAGTGGTATAGCTTGGTATTCAGGTAGAACTATTTCTAATTTTCTGAGGAACCACCATATTTCCAGAGTGGTTGTACCAGTTTGCAGACAGTAGGCTGGCAGGACTCTCCTCTGAGACGCTTACCAGCACCTGACTAAGACAGATGCAGATACTTATAGCCAACCATTGGACTGAGCCCAGGGATCCCTATGGAAGAGTTAGGAGAAGGACTGAAGGAGCTCAAGGGGATTGCAACGCCATAGGAAGAACAACAATATCAACCAACCAGATCCTCCAGAGCTGCCAGGGACTAAACCATCAACCAAAGATTATGAATGGACTAGTCCATGGATACCTCTACACATGTAGCAGAGGACTGCCTTGTCTGGCCTCAGTGGGAGGGGATTCATTTGGTCCTGTGATGTCCCAAAGAAGGGGGATGCTAGAGTGGTGAGGTAAAAGAGAGTAAGTGGGTTGGGGAGGGTACAGGGTGCAGGGCTAATGGAGGGGAAACAAGGAAATGGGACAACATTTGAAATGTAAATAAATAAAATAACTAGTACAAAAGCTTCACAATGTTAAAAATAATAATAAAACTACTTTTTAATAAAAGTGTGTGCTAATTCTTGCTTTATTGTCCACCTCAGGGAAACCAGAACACATTTTGCTCATGATTATGTGACCTGGTTTAAAATGGATAAGTTTATTTTAATGGCTGGAAAATCTAGAGGGCTACAAAATACACAATATATGAAGTTAGATAACGTGTGTCAAGAGGAAATTGTCTTGACTCAAGATGTATCATAAGTTTCAGTGACTTCTTCAGCCTCCGCTACTAAACTACACCTGTCATATTAGCTGCCGAGTTCACGATTTGATTTATAGAGTAGGAATCTGACAGGTTTATTACAGTAAAGAGTCACCAAGAAACAGCTGGGCAGCTATGAGTCATGGACATTTTCCTTGTCTGGAAATCAGCTGATCGGTTAGACCTTGCCATTAGAGAAAAGAACTCATATATTTGTGAGCATGTACTGCTGCCTTTATTTTGACTCTTTTATAGATTTAGCTTACCCACTTGTTTTTCAGAAAACTTCATTATATAGGCATTACTATCCTAATTTTAAGATGTTAAAAAAGGTATTAATGGCATTCTGTCAATTTCTAAAATTCATACAGTTAGGAAGTGGTATAATTCTTATTAGAACAAATTTTTATCCTGTTAGAGCAGGATTTTATCCTGTTTTACCTATTGGAACAGACTTTTGTTGTTGTTAATCTTGTGTCATAAAACCAACAGTCTAGATTGGGCAAAAATGAAACAAACAAAAATGCTAAGTGGCTTTTTCTTTATGAAGAAAGTACTGAGATATCCTTGTAAGAAGTCTTAAGGTGAGTCATGAAATTGAAAAAAGATGCTTCAATATCAGAACAAGGATACTATAAGATGCCTTGACTGTGTTTTTGTTTTATCTCTTATCTTAACATCTGAATTCAAGTATCTCCTATGCCTTCTTATTTCAGGCAATATTTTTCCACATCGCAGTAAATACAGTTCTCATGAACCTTAGCATAGTGACATTGATGAAAAGTAGTAACTATTCCTCTCAGAATTTACATATATCAGAGAAAGACTCAAATTGGCTCCATCTGAGATACAACAATCACCGTTGTCAGAAAAAAAATGTCATATAATGTTTAGCCAGACTTGGATTATGTGTTCACCCAGTATGAAGAGAACCTAACAGTAGAGAAAGAGAGATAAAAAAAATTAAGGCTGAAAGGAAATAACTATCACAGCCTAATTACTGTATGTAATTTTAACACTATGCTAGGGGAACTAGTGCAGAATTCAGCAAGCATTTTTAGAGAATCAGGGAGCATTTTAGGCCTGTGGGCCACATACTGTCATTTTTACTTCTCCATGATCTTCTTTTTCTTCTTACAGCCTATTAAATATCTTTAAACCATTTTTAGCTTATGAGCCACAGGAATACATGCCTCAAGATGGACACAATTCATCTGAATATAGTTTTCTAAATAAGGATCTAGGCCTGGGTCATTTGGAAACTGAGCATGATACTAAGCATGTTCAGAGTCAGTTAAATCCACTCTGAGAATGTTCAAACTCATAGCTAAATTCATTCACCTCAGAGGAGGAGGGGAACTAATAAAGCGGTTCTGATTAGTTTAGTGCAAAATGTGGTGCTAGACGTTTTATATAATAGTGCCTTAATTCCTTGTTAATTCATTGCTACAAATTTAGTTTATACACTGGGAAATGAGCATTGTTTTCTTCATCTAAAGAATGGAGTTAACAACTAATGGGGACATGTGTTGTGAGAATTAAATAAGACAGTAAATTGGTTTAGCATTCATCCTGTCCTGATGACATTTTGTTTTTTTCACAATGAGAAGATAGAATGCATAAAGCATGAGGCTTTGGAGCCAGATATATTTGGCACTGATTTCTAGTTTATATCCCTTGCCATTTCCAAGCCTCAGTTGGCTGATTTGTAAAATGAAGATGAGTATAATCCTTGAGGCAAGGTTTGTGACAAGAAGTGGTATTTACAAATGTACAATTAGTGGCACGTAGTAGATAGTGCTGCTCTCTGATATTTATCTTTTAGTTTTAAGCAACTATAAAGATTGCAATATTTACAGACCATACCTCTAGTGAAAGCATGAGTTAAGAAGAGACATAATCCAGAAAGAAATGGTGAGGCTGTTTTCTTTGTTCTGTCAGATGACTTGACTGGAAGCAGAGAGAGAGAAGTTAATTAATATAGAATCTTAAAAAAAAAAAACGGAAAAAGTGAAAAGAAATATAATAAGGCTAATGTGTGATGTCGTTTTTTCCTGGAGCTAGAATCATGATGAGTGATCTGAGCGAGGAAAGAGTAGTTATTGTTATGTTTAGTTCTCTGTGACAACCAGAAATTAACTACAAAACACTGAAATAGATTTACCCTAAGAACCTATGCTGGCCAATCAGAAAGACCTTTTCCAGATGTTCTTAATAATTGTGCAAAAGCTCCCCTTTCCTCCTCAGGAAATTGATTCATCTCTTTCAGCACTCTCTGTTTGGCTTGATGGCTGATAAGGAGAGCGAGGCATGGTCTGTTTTTATGTCATCTCTCCCAACTGATTTTTATCCTGTTTTTAGACTTTTCCCTGTTGTGCCTCCTTTGTAGCTTAGCAGCCAGGGCATAACCTTTCAATGAACTAGGTGGTCCAGAATAAAAAATTAAACTGTGAGGGCAATTCTGAATGCTTCTCAATGTTTTTCCTGTTCCATTGTCTCTACCATGCTCTATTCTACCTCATTCTGGGTAACAGATGTGAAGAAAACTGATAAACATGAGGTGCAAACCAGTCATAAAAAAAAGGTTGAAATCTTTCATTACATTTAGTTGAAGACATCACTACTTTACCTGTGCCCTGATTTTATTATATACCAAATATGAATACTAAAGTGTTGGCTCATCTTATGGGGGTACTCAGAACAGATGTGAAATATTCTGCAATATTCAAGTACTTAGTATATGCAAGACAAAATACAAAGTGATATTAACTGTTTTATTCGGTGCTTAGCATGAAATGGGCTTTCTTTTTAAAACTTTATTTTTAATTAAAATAGTATAATATGTCTCCCTGTTTTTTTCTACCACTCCTCCTGTCTTCCCCAACCCCATTTCCTCTCAAGCACATCTCTCTTTTTCTTTAATTATTCTCTCTCTCTCTCTCTCTCTCTCTCTCTCTCTCTCTCTCTCTCTCACACACACACACACACACACACACACACACACACACAGAGACTCACAGGCAGGCTCACACACTCATATATACAAATAAGTACATAAGTAAGATCTGCTGGGTCTATACAGTGTTCCTTGTATGTATATATATTTAGGGCTGGTCACTTGGTATCCAGTGAGCAATTAGGGGCCTAATACCTGGAGAATATTAATTCTTCTCTAAGCAGTCATTAATTTCCTGGGACCATGTGAGATTTCCTGCATCCACATGGCATGCCAACTGGTATTCAAATTTGTTTATTCATTTTTTCTTTAGGCAGCCATACTATTGAGATTTTTCAGTGATATCTAGATGACACAATCTCATGTCAGACTTTCTGGTCTTCTGGTTCTGACAGTCTGTCCACTCTTTCTTCTGCAATGTTCCTTGAGCCATAGGTGTAGGGGTTGCATTGTACATGTATCAACTGAGGCTGGACACAGCATGATCAGTTTTGTGCTTTATCTAGGTTTGGCATTGTATCTAACATCTGCAAAAAAAACCAGGCATTTGGATGAGAGGTGAGAGCTACACACTTACTTGTGGTTATAAGGGTAGGAAGAAATTAGAAACTATACTGCTTTAGGAAAGTAGTAATTTATTCTCCTCTAGGATCCATGGCCTCACTATCCATGTGTAGTTGGTTAGGTTTACATTACCAGGCATAACTTCTCTTCTGTTGTGTAGGCCTATTGCCCAATTAGAAAGCTGGGGTTGCTGCTAAGATGCAAGTCCACTCTCTCCATTATTGTTCCATTATCGTTCCAATAAGGATATGTAGTGCTGGTTATTGCTGTGATTCATAGGCACCACATCTGGGTAGGAATATTGAATACTTTTCCTCTCTTGGTAAATTGCATAGGAATTTTTGGTACTGTGAAAGCAAGTCTTCATGGAGGAAGATTTTTGGTCTGAGCCACATCAAATCCTCAAAGTCCTCTGTCCAGTGTGTGTGATGCCTTCAACAATAGAACTCTACATCCAACTTTTAGAAGGTAACCAAGGGCAAAGGCCATAGCTTATATTGATTTATGAATAGCCTGTGCTCACAACTATAACACCTTGAAATCAAGTTTCTCCTGCCTGGTACTAGGATTTATTAGATCATCTATGGCCTTTGGAGAAAACATCATGTGGAGTGAGACAAACTAATTTGATAGAATATATGAATATATATATATATATATATTCATAAGTATATGCAAAGTAAGTTGATTGATTTCTTGTCTTTCAATAATCCTTGATGTTACTTATCTAGCTTTCATTCTTTCCTTCTGTATTTTCATTTCTCAAACCTCTTCAATTAAAGCCTCTCTCCCATTTTTCCATTTTAACCATATTTCCTTGATAGTGACATTCCCATCTCTAGAGCACAGCACTAGGCTTTGTTTTTTATTCACTCATTTCTGCAGTTTTTCCAGTTTATATACTCACATCTGAAGGTTTATACATAGGAGGCACAAATTAAGGAAAACACACAACATTTTTCTTTCTAGGCTTGAGATATCTCACTCAATATATTTTCTAGTTCTATCCATTTTTATTTAAAGCTACATAATACCTCACTGTACATATGTGCCATATTTTTATTATCTATTTATCCACTAAATTAACTTTAGGTAGTTTCCATCTCTTAGTTATTGAGACTAGAGTAGCCACAAATGCAGTTGAGTAGGAATCTGCAGAGAGGGATGCCGAGTTTTGTGAACATATACTCTGGGAATGGGCTCCACATAACTGCATTTTGACTGATATATAACACTACTTGGGGGATGTCCAAAAAACTGGACATCTTATTCCACAGATACTTGTTCAGCTGTAATCATTGCTTTTCTAATAGCTAAGAAATAGAAATGACCTAAATGTCTTTTAACTAATGAATGATAGTGAAAATCTCACACATATACACTATGGAATACTATTCCAAATATAATGGTCTCTGTCTATTGAAAAAACAAGTTTCTTCGATGAGGATTAAAGACTACACTTACCTTTGTGCATTAGGACAAATATTTAGAATGTGATTAGATATACTGCTGCTTTAGCACAGCATCACTAACTCTGTGAAGACTGATATACACAAGCAGAAGAATGATATTACATTCATATATATCACCTTATACAAAAACTAACTCCAAATAGACCAAAGACCTAAACATGAAACATGAAACACTAAAACTGCTAGACAAAAACTTTCGCAATATCTTGTATAAGTGTAGAAACCGACTTTCTGAATTGAACTGCATTTGCCAAAGAACTCAGACCAGCTATTAAAAAATGGGATTTAACATGAATGTAAAAAAGAAGAGTAAAGAAAAAAACTCAATCAAATCATGGGCCTGGTATATTTCTTTAAAAGAGTAATATTAGTAGTTTTCTCTCTAAACCCACTGCTTTACTAGTCTCATGTTCTCAGCCACATTAGCAAGGTCTAAGTGGGTTACTTCTCATCAAGCGGGCCTCAAATGTAAGAAACAAAAAAGTTGCTTGGTTAGTGCTACTTTTACACCAGTATATTTTGCTAGCAGATCATGTTGTGTTGTCGATTGAAGACTTTGTAGGTTGGGGAGCCAGAGGTACCAGGTGCCTCCATGAAAGCAGTATCTTTCATGTGTAGCAGAACTGATACATATGTGAATCCACAGCAATTGTGACAGCATGCACAATGCCTGCAAAGTCTCAAACCAGAGAAAATCCCAGTTGATGGATCTCTAAGTTTGTTGCAAAGTGGTAGCAGGGAGCTAGACCTAGTGACGGTAGGGAAAACAAAGTAGTAAGCCAGCAGCAGGGTACACACACCAGGCACACGCTCCTCATTCTCCTCTCTGGCTTGTGAGTCTCTCACTTCCCTCTGTCAGTGTAAAACATTTTCAACCTCCAAGCCTTCTTTGTTTTCAGCTTACTGACTTAATTTTTATCAAAATCCTTGTGCATTTTAGGTGTTTTTTAGGCATGAGTTACATTAGACTGCTGTTTTGTGCTGTTTCATTTCAATTAAAGCTGACTTTGGAGGTGGAATATGGCTCCTCCTTCCCTAGACTCAACCATGCTTGCTTCAATGTTTCCTCCAGAATCTCCGTTCTGTATTAGGGTAGCCACCAGACTATGTGACAGAGAAAGAGAGCAAAACAAAATCAAAAAACAGCCTGTTGGGGACTATTAATACTCATGCTCTTTTGGTTTTGATCTAGTTCTCAGAAAAATTTTGCTAAGGCACAAATTTTATCTCAAGATTTTTACAACTATTGTGTAAACTTTCTGTAGCATTGGTAGAGGGTGCTATACCTAGTTTTCAGTCATGCCCATGCCTCAAAATTTCAAACTGACTGATATGACTCTCCTAAGGTCTGTATGGATCATTTGTTTCTGGTGGTTTCTACCACCCATCATATTTGGTCCTAGATTCTAGAGTCTGTCTCTTGAGCCACATCTTCCCTCCACTTGCACCAAGTATCCATCACTCCTTGACTACTCAATAAGTATCCTTTCTCTCTGTCTCTCTCTCTCTGTCTCTGTCTCTGTCTCTCTCTGTCTTTCTCTGTCTCTGTCTGTCTGTCTGTCTGTCTGTCTCTGTCTCTCTGTCTCTCTGTCTCTGTCTCTCTCTGTCTCTGTCTCTCTCTCTGTCTGTCTCTCTCCTGGACCACACTGATAACCCAGTCACAAGCACTCACAGATAAGTGGATATTAGCCCAAATGCTTGGAATACCCAAAATACAATCCACAGACTACATGAAGCTCAAGAAGGAAGACCAAAGTGTGGATGCTTCAGTTCTTTTTAGAAAGGGGAACAAAATACTCATGGGAGCAAATATGGAGGCAAAGTATGGAGCAGAGACTGAAGGAAAGGCCATTCACAGATTGCCCCAACTGGGGATCCATCCCATATATAGACATCAAACCCAGACACTATTGTGGATGCTAAGAAGTACATGTTGACAGGAGCCTGATATAGCTGTCTCCTGAGAGGCTCTGTCAGAGCCTGACCAATTCAGAGGCAGATGCTCACAGCCAACCATTGGACTGAGCATGCGGTCCTTAATGGGGGAGTTAGAGAAGGACTGAAGGAGCTGAAGGGGTTTGTAACTCCATAAAAAGAACAACAATATCAACCAACCAGACCCCCCAGAACTCCCAGGGACTAAACCACCAACCAAATAGTACACATGGAAGGACCCATGGCTCCAGCCGCATATGCAGCAGAGGATGGCCTTGTAGGACCATGGGAGGAAAGGCCCTAGTTCCTGAAAAGGTTCAGTGCCCTAGTGTAGGGGAATGCCAGGATGGGGAGGTGGAAGTGGGTGGGTAGGTGGGGGAGCACCCTCATAGAAGCAGGGGGAGGGAGGATGGGAGAAAAGTTTTCCAGAGGGTAAACCTGGGAAAGGGGATAACATTTGAAATGTAAATAAAATATCCAATTAAAAAAAAAAACAAAGACATTTTCCTGTCTCCCTGTATTAGAACCCTCCCTGTTTCCTTGCTTCTTCCCTCTAGAAGCTGCCTGTTAAGTCCCATGGCTTCATTTAAGCCCTTCCAGGCTGCCTCTGTGACCTTGTTCCTTCTGTGTCCCATCTGCTTCCTGGAAGTATCACAGCTTCTCTATGCCCCCACTTGTCTCTCAGCTCCCACTTGGAGATGATAAAATTGCCTTCAGCTGAGTTAATTTTGAGACCCTTTCTCTCTAATTCCATGGATTCAGATTTATTAAAGCCTCACTCTGTTATCACAAAAAGCTTGGCTTCAGTACAGTTCGATGGCCAAAATTGGAATGGTCGATTTTCAATGGTGGCAACTTCTGCCACTGCACAAACAAATGATCCAAGAATTTCTTATATCTAAACTTGTTCTCTCCTTGTTGATTTCTTCCTATCTACACCTATCTGTGGTAACACTTATATAAGGATGTTTAACATTCAATAGACTCCTACCTTTCACCAACAGTCTATCCTAATAGGGTCTGAAAATAGTTCCATAACAGTCAGTCAAAGCTGACACCGTTCCCTATAACACCTATATCTATCTCTGCTTCACTGAGGCTTACTCTCTTTGTCTGTTTTCTTTGTGTATTGTAATTGCAGATCTGAAAACAAAAATCATAAAAGCAGTGTTTGTATACTATGTGACTGAAAAAATAATGCTTGTTTAATAAGGTCGTATGGCTGTACCTTGATGTATTCATATATAAGAGTATACCTGATGCTGCTAGCTGAACTTTGTGATACAACACATCATCTAGGTGGTATTAGTTTTTCAAAAGGATATAAAAGAGTCAAAAGGATATAAAAGAGTCATGGAAAGAAACCGAGACTTGTCCCTGTATGGCAGGACTGAAGTTCCTAAGGAGAACTCAGGAGAGGCTATTAATGAAATCAGAGTCCAGTTGCAACGACAGCCTAAGAGCTTGTATAAAGGTCTGAGGATGTGAATGCTTTAAAAAGTTCTTAAGGTATAACAAAGTATTTTGAGTCTTTATCCTCTATTACTAGGAATCTTATCTAGGGTCACCATAGTAGATTCCTGGGAGTTTCCATTGCACTAGGTTTCTACCTCACCCCTGAATTGCCCTCACCAATTTCAGTTGTCTCTCCTAGTATTCTCTCCTTCCATCCTTTGTCCCCACCTAATCTATCCTGTTCCCATCCCCACCCAGGTCCAATCCACCTACGAGATCTCTTTTGTTTCCCCTTCCCAGGGAGATCCATGTATTCTGCCTTGAGCCTTCCTTGTTGCTTAGCTTCTCCAGGTCTGTGGACTGTAGCAGAGTCATCCTTTAGTTTGTAGTTAATATCCACTTATAAGTGAGTACATATCATATTTTCATTTCTGGGTCTAGGATACCTGATATAGTATGATTTTTCTAGTTTCATCTATTTGCATGCAAATTTCATGATGTTATTGTTTTTAAACAGCTTAGTAATATTCTATTGTGTAAATAAATGTACCACATTTTCTTTATTTATTATTCAGTTGAGGGACATCTGGGTTGTTCCCAGTTTCTGGCTACTATAAATAAAGCTTCTATGAACATAGTTGAGCATGTGTCTTTGAGGAAGGATGGAGCATCTTTTGGGTATATGTCCAGGAATGGTATAAATGAGCCAGCCATCTCTTATAACCAGGCAAGACTTCCAGTAGAAGGATTGGGATACCAAACCAGCTGCAAAACCTTAGACTTACAATTAGTCCTGCAACATAATGTGCTGGGGTGAAGGTGGCACAGAAATTGCAGTAGTGGATAACCAATGATTTTTCCATCTTGAGACCCATGCCACAATAAGGAACCCACCCCTGACACTACCTAGAGGACCAGAAACAGAGACCAGATGTCCCAAAGTCTCACCCGAGAAAAAAAAAAGTCAATGAAGTAATGATGCACACATATCATCAGAGAGGCTCCGTCCAGCAACAGAAACAAATGCAGGTACCACAACCAAAAGTTAGATAGAGCTCAGTGAATCCTGCAGAAGAAGGAGAGGGAGGATTGTAGGAGCCAGAGGGTTCAAGGATACAAGAAAACTTACAACTTTAACTAATCTGGACTCATAGGTGCTCTCTGAGACCGAGCCAACAATCGGGACCTGCATGGCTCTGACTTAAGCCCTCTGCATATATGGTATGTTTGTGTAGCTTGGTGTTCTTGTGGAACCCTTAACATAGGGAGTAGGGAGTGTCTCTGACTCTTTTGCCTGCTTCTAGGACTCTTTCTTCCTACAGGGTTGCTTTGCCCTGTTTTGAGATGAGAGGCGGTGCCTAGTCATATTGTAACTTGATATGCCGTGTTTGGTTAATATTTCTGGGAGACCTGCCCTTTTCTAGGGAGAAACAAATGAGGAGTGGATGGGGGGGTGGTAAGCTGGAAGGAACTGGGTGGAGAGAATACTTTTAGGAATCATTTCATTGACTTTCTTTCTTTCCTTCTTCCTTCCCTCCTTTACTTTCTTTTCCCTCTCTTTTTTCTTCTCTCTCTCTCTCTCTCTTTCTTTCGTTCTTGACCAGTCATCATTGGATCTATCCTGGGTCTCTGGGTTGTCCTGCTTCTGGTTCCTGGCCATCCAGGCAATGTGAAGAATGGACTTCTTCTAGTGGCATGGGCTATAAGTTGGACCAATCATGGCCACAACTTCTGTGCCACCATTTCTCCAGCAGGTATTGCAGGTAGGACAGATTGTGGGTTGAAGTTTTGGTAAGTTGGTTGATATCCCAGTCCCACTGCTTGGAGTCTTGCCTTGTTATGAAAGATGTCCATTTCACGCCACCCTCATATAGTGGTCATCATTACAAGGAAACTTTGCTAGAATCACTATTTTATAGATTCCAGGGAGTTTCCACTGTATTAGGTTTTTACATCATTCCCCAAATGCTACCTAATTCCAGTCATCTCTCCCAAAATTCTCTCTCTCTCTCTCTCTCTCTCTCTCTCTCTCTCT
>JANHMN010000005.1:72134069-72204749 GCA_030674055.1 Rhabdomys pumilio | reverse complement strand
TCTCTCTCTCTCTCTCTCTCTCTCTCTCTCTCTCTCTCTCCATACCTGCCCCCAGCCTGCCTAATCCCTTGGGTTGAGTTTGCAAGTATTTTATTGAGTATTTTTGCATCCGTGTTCATAAGAGTAGTCAGTTTGTTGAGTCTTTGTGTGGTTTAAGTGTCAGGATCACTGTGGCTTCATACAATGAGTTTGGCAGTGTTTCTTCTGTTCTTATTTTGTAGAATTGTTTGATGAACATAGGTATTAGCTTTTCTTCGAATGTCTGGTAGAATACATCATTAAAATACTCTGGCCAAGGCCTTTTTTGTTGTTGTTTTGATTTGTTTTTTTGTTTTGTTTGGGAGATTTTTAATAACTGCTTCTATTTCCCTAGATGTTATAGGACTTTTCAGAGAGTTTATCCCATCTTGATTTAGATTTGGAAATTTGTATCAGCCTAGAAAAATCAGTAATTTCATTCATATTTTCAAATTTTGTGGAGTATAGGCTTGAGAAGTAAGACCTGGTGATTCTTTGAATTTCCTCAGTGTCAGTTATGCTGTCTTCTTTTTCATTTCTGATTTTGTTTATTTGGGTACTGTCTCTCTGACTTTAAGTTGGTGTAGCTAAAGGTTTGTCAATCTTGTTAATTTTCTCAAAGAACCAGCTCTTGGTTTCATTGATTCTTTGTATTGTTTTCATTGTTACTCCTTGATTGATTTCAGCCCTGAGTTTGATTATTTCCTCCCTTCTATTCCTCTTTGGTGTGCTTGCTTTTCTTTTTTTTTATCCCTAGAGTTTTCAGATATAATTTTAATTCATTAGTATGAGAACTCTTCAAGTTCTTTATGAGGGCACTTAGTGTTATAAATTTTTTTTTAGCAACTGATTTCATAGTGTTCCGTAAGTTTGTGTATGTTGTGCCTTTACTTTCATTGCATTCTAGAAAGTCTAATTTCTTTATTTCTTCCCTGACCCAATGATAATTGAGTAGAGAACTGTTCAGTTTCATGAATATGTAGGCTTTCTGTTGTTATTGAAATACAGCTCTGGGCTTGCTCTTTGTTCCTGAGCAGCCTTGCACATCCCCCAAATCACCTTTCTCCCTTGTGGAAGCCTTTGTGGTCCCACGACTAATTAGCTTAGAAACCTTCCCAACTAATCTCTTCCCAGTAGGGTATGCCTGAGATACAGCCTGCAGAGGTGAGCTATGCAAGTTATCCTGAGCCCCATTGTCTATCTCTATGGTCACTTTTCTCTCCAAAGAAACTTGCAGGACCCCAAGAGTGTCCTGCTTCTCCATGGAAAACTTCAAGGGCCCCATGATGAACCAGCTTGGAACACTGCCTCACCAATCCCATCCCAGTTAGATCTATCTTCCATCCCATTTGGCTCCACTTGGGACAAAGCCTGCACAAGTAGGTTGGATATAGTTTTATGAGCCCCATTGCCGAACTTTGAGCTTGCTCTTAGGTCTGGAAGAGTGTTGTGGAACACCAAGTGCATCCTGTTTCCATATAGAAACCTTCGGGGTCCCCCCAAGACTAAGAAGCTTGAAACCTTACTCCACCAATTCCATGCCAGTGGGATCCACCCTGGAAACAACCTGCAGAGGTGAGTTGTGCATGCCCTCCTAGGCTCCATTGTCTAGCTCTAGGATACTTCCTCAGTCCTGAGTAGCCTTGCAGGACCCCAAGAGCCTCCTACCTCCCCCATGGATGCCCGTGGAGACCCCGAGAACAACCAGCTTGGAACATTGCTCCACTAATACCTTGCTAGCTGGGTCTACATGTGGCATAGCCAGCAGAATCAGGTACACAGACCTCCATTGTTTATCCTATTGCTCCTCCACCTTCCTTAGAAGTCTTGCTGACATTCAGACTATCTATCCAACACATGCCTAAGGGACCAAGTAAGAACACAATCAACAAGACCTAGGGGAATATGGCACCACTATATCCAAGCTTTCCTGCTACAAACCTTGGATATCTTAATGAAACTAAAGCACAAGAAAAGGATCTTAAATAGAGTCTTATATAGATAATAGAGGCTATCATGGCTATTCCTGGTTGTCAGCTTGACTATATATGGAATGAGCTACAATCCAGAAATGGAGGGCACATCTGTGATCCAGATATTGAGGCATAGTGTCATGAAAGGCTTAGGCCCAGTTAAGGTAGTATATGCCTTTAGTCCAAGGAGATGGAGGCAAACAGATGTGAGTTTGAAGATAATCTGGGACAGAGCAAGTTCCAAATCCAGGCATGGGGATACATACCTTCATTCTGGGCTCTGACTTCTGCTATAGGAAGTGTCTATTCTTCTTTGTCTGCTCACACTTGCCAGCACATCTGTTGGAACCTATTTCTTCAGTTTTCCAGGTTATACAGAAGACCAGTTGAAATACCTAGCCTGGTGAGACTGAGCAACTACTAGATTCTTGGACTCCTCATTCATAGTTGCCCATTGTTGGGTTAGCCCTAAGTTGGACTGTAAGTCATTCCAATAATTTTCCTTAACATATAGAGGTGTTATATAGGTTCTGTGACTCTAGTGAACCCCAACTAATATAGGGGCCTTTAAAGAGGACATGAATAAATCCCTTAAGGAAATACAAGTGTGTAAGAAATGTTTGCCCAAAGCCAGAAGAGCAGTAAACAGACTCAAATTCTATGGAACAAGCGACAAATATGTCAGTTTTCTGCAGAGACTTCCAGCTCTAACATTAAAGAGGTAGGTGATTGTGTGCACCAGAACTTTCTCAGAAAAGTAGTGAGAGTGTGCCCTGAATCACAGTGAGTTTCACTATGAAGAAATAGAATCTAAGGAGAGATTGTTGTGATAATTAAAGGAAAGCAAGATACACATCTGCAATCTGAGAAGAATATAAGATCAGAGGGTATTTTTTCCAATTGAGACACAGTAGAGAGTGCAAAAGAACATATTTGAAGAGTGTATGAGAATATGTTATATGAGATGTGAGGACATACCAGAGACACACAAAAAATACTGAAGAAATGTTACACTGCAACTCAAAAAGAAGTGGAATGCATGGATTTGGAGGTGTTTTGATGTGCCTTACTGCACAGTAGTTATATCTTTAAGTGATAGCATTATTATGGGAGAGCACAGCACAGTAAAAGGTAAACTTTTAACTCCAAGGTTCTTGAAAAGTTTCATGAACAATAGCATCTTCTAAGCACTTCTTACTACCAACACACTCTTAAAAACAGTTTAAATATTTTCACTCACTTAGGATTTGTAACAATCCTAGGGCTTAAGAAAACTTTCATTCTCCTTTTTCATGCCAAGAAACTGAAATTTAGAGGTTTGCTATAATTATAGTAAACTTAAGTGACAGTCTTTAAATAGAAAGTGTGAATGTGAATCAGTGCTTATCATAAGAAGTCTACAACTATAGATCTCCTTAGACAGCAATTATCCACCCTGCCTGAAGTGTGTTTGGAACAATCTTTTACAAGTGTCTAGAGTTTGAGTATTCCTTCCTCATTCCTTTGCCTGTGACTCCACTTCCCTAGATTTTCTGAAATAACATATTGTTAAGGATCACTTATTATGAAATATGGGTGTAGTAAAATGCAAGAAAGAATGTGTATTTATAAGAAATACATAGCAGTCACTTGAGAATATTAGAAGAGGCATCGATACAGAGCCATAATACCATCCACTACCAGCTACTATATGCTAGTCATTCCTAGTAAACATATATCATGTCATTTTAATCCTGAAAACTCCCTTATCCTTCTTGTATTAACCAGGAATCTTTCGGTTCAGGTGTGAAAACCAGACTCTTATTAGTTTAAAAAGAAAAGAATTTGATGACTTTGACAATGAAGTCAGAGAGCCATGTCTACCTTGTCTACTTTAGTGTTATTATGTACAAATCAGTGCCTGTTACAAAACCTGTGTATATGCAAACCTACTATTACTAGACACACATTTTGAAAGAGGGCTAACTTCCCAAAACATATTATCTCTGTAACAAAACAAGCACTCAGGACTTAGAGGTGGCTAGCTCAGCAATTAGAGATACTTGTTGCGATGGCTGATGAACTAAATTTTATCCATAAGACCTATAAGGTGATAGAAGATCACACAAGTGTACACACACACACACACACACACACACACACACACATACACACAAAGTAAATAACATTTTAAAATAAAGTGCATACATGAATAATAATATAATACTAATAAACTAATAAATAAAATTAATAAAATTTAAAGGCAAGAATTCCACAAATATTTGTTGAAAAAGTAACTCAAGGAAATATGGCTTCATGCTTGACTATAAGTATTCAAGACATATCATCAAGACTCAGTGTTTTCCAGTTTATTTTCTCTTTTAAAAGTTTATTCTTAGGCATCTTTCAAGGGCCATCCCTAGTGACAAGAGTCTTACATCTAAATAGGTTCTGGTCTATATATAGAAAGTATATTTCTCAATTGCTCAAAGAAAAACCTTACATTTTATTAGATCATTTTATCATGTGTCTGTCTCTAAACCAATATTCATGGTACACATTGACTGGTTAGTAAATAAGTAAGCAACTAATCCCCAGCGAGTTCATCTATCATTTATAAGAAATAGAACTATGAAAAACCATACTGGCTTTAGTCTAATGGGATTTCCTCATAAATTTGTGGCACTGCATGATGAAGAACCTAAATTATTATAGAAAAATATGGTCAAGACAAACTGAAGTGAAAGAGTATTACTGAAAATTTTCAACTTCCAATTATTACTAGGCAACTAAAATTGCCTGTAGTCAACGTACTTAGCTAGAATATCATGGGGAAAAAAGTTCATCCTATAATCCTATAAGGGAAGAAAACCTATAGTCTTTAGGAAATCTGTCTGTATCTCAGCAGTAGAACACTTGCCTCTCATTCATGAGGCTCATTTATGAGGATCTTGGTTCAATCTTCAGCACTAACCCTTGAAAAGTAAATTATTTTATTAACTAGTGGGATTTCATAGGGCTTCTTCATACATCTTTAGTTCTGGTTAGACCATCTTCTAAACTAACTCAAGTACAATAAAAAAAAATAGGTTAAACAGAGTTAGCTCACTTGGGTTAACAATGACGCTTCTAGAAGCCATGGGTTACTTCTCATGGGCCCAATATAAAATAAATAAAAATCTCAGTGCTCACCACAGGTTACCAACCGATGAGTTATTGGTAAGTGAGGATGTCAAAACAACAGAGGTTTTCAGCATTGGTACTGATGCACATTGCAACTACAGAGTAAGATCCTACTCCTGAAGACACCACTAACTTTGGTTGCAGGATAAAAAAAGAAATAAATCTTATAGTGACAAGAAAACCCTGTCCCTACTAGCTAGCCTTCATAGTGCTAGAAAATTACTAGAGAATAAAAAGTTCAATAGTCTTTCTGAGTGCTAGATCATGCATGGTACAATGATGGCCCTGTGAGTTAAGATGTGCCCATTGGTGCAATGGTGGCACGTGAGTATATGGGAATGACCCAGTCCTCTACTAGATTTTAGGCCTGATTATAAAGGAAGTAATTCATGTATGGAAATTTAAATATGGTCAGAAAACAGGGTTGTGGAAGCCACAGGCTCTATGTAACCTATTGATGTTTTGCTGTTAGACTATCATATTGTTAAATTCAATTCAAAATAGGGTTGTTTATAGCCATAAATGTATGCTGCTCCCAACCTCCGTCAGAGATGCTTCTTATTGCAGAGGATAATGCTTAATGCAAAGCTCGTGGCTTTTTAAAATGCTGAAAATAAGTGAATGTGAGTCCTCAGCCATTCAGAGAACATCAGGTATCAATATGTGTATCAACATTCTAAGGTTCAGAGAACATCATAGAAGAAGGAGAAGAAAAACTGTAAGAACCAGAGGATGAGAAGTAATTCAGTAAAATGATAGCTTCTAGGCAGGACATGGATGTTACACACGTGAACTGAAGCTGCAATTCACCACAGAAGACCTCAAGATAAAGAGTGTGAAAAATTCAAGCATGATAAGGAAGGGGCTCTTGATGTCCTGCCTATAGTTGAGGCACTAATGTCAATTTAGTTGAAGATTGGAGAGATACTTTTGTTTAAGGGGCAGAAAAATTTAAATTACACATCCTTTAATGGATGACTCCATCTTCTCTTGCATATGGGAGGTACTGATTTGACTCAGAGATCTAGAAAACAATAACAATATTTAGAGATATGAAGTGTGTTGGGGTGGCAAGAAGAGAAGGAGAGAGTGATAGATATCACTAAGATATCATAAACATGAAATTTTATCTTTTGTTTGAGAATTTTATAAACAAATGTAAAGAGTTTTGATCAAGTCCATCCCATATTACCACCTGTCCAACTTCTCACTTATGCCCTCTACCAGTTTCCCTTTCAATTTCATGTGTTTTTTGTTTATATCCCTAAATTAAACTAAGTCATCTTAGAAATGCCAATATGGGCACAGTTATAGCATCGTGCAGAGTACAGGTAGTCACTCAGGAACCATATCACAGAAAAAAAAAACCCTGACTCACTCTTGTCCAGCAGCCACACTTATCAACAGCTCCTTACTTACAACTTCACCTCTACATTCAAAGATTTTGTATGGCTTGGTCTTGTGCAGGTATTGTGTAAGCATTTGTAAATTCTGTAATTTTATTTATGCAACAGCCTTGTTGTGTTCAGAAAATACTGCTTTCTGTAGGGATCCACACTACCACTTACTATTGAAATCTTTCCTTCCCTTGTCTCACGATAGTAAATGAACCTTGAGAAGAAGGATGTAATATAGTCCCATATCAGGTTGAGGATTCTATGTTTTCTTCATCTATGCATGTTGACCAGTTGTGGGTCCCTATGTTAATCTACCCTCTCCTTCCCTTAAAATCCCTCCCATCAAGCCTTACTACTTTTCTGACTTTTATAGGTACTAAAATTAGTATATGTCTAAAATTTCAAGGCTCACGTAAGTATATGAAAATGATTCTGTTGTGTTTGTATTTCTGGGTTTAGATGGCTCATTCAGAATGCATATTTTCAGCTCTCTTTATTTTCAAGTCTCCTAATTTCATTTTCTTCACAGCCTAATAAAATTCCATTTTCATTACCTCATTCATCATTTGACAGCCATCGAGGCTATTTCCATATCTTGGATATTGTGAATAGAGTAGCTATGAACATAGATGAGTAAATTCCCAATATATGATAAAGTCCTTTAAGTATATGCCTAGGAGTGTGATAGCCAAATTATGTTATAAAATTATTCCCAGTTTTCTGAGAACCCTCCAAACTGATTTTCATATTGGCTGTATTGGCTCTACCAAGTTTGTGGTATCACTAATAGTAAATAAGGATTCCCCTTTCCTCACATCCATTATAACAATTTATGTCTATTATTATTATTATTATTATTATTATTATTAGTAGTAGTAGTAGTAGTAGTAGTAGTAGCAGTAGTAGTAGTAGTAATATGTATTCAGACTAGAGTAAGATGAAATCTTAATGTTTTTTAATTTGTATTTCTCTGATGTCTAAGATGTTAAACATTTAAAAAAATATTTCTTAGCCATCTGTGTTTCTTCTTTTGAGAGCTTTCTGCTTAGTTCTATGTGCCAATTTTAATTGGGTTGTTTATTTTATTCCAATTTACTGTAGCCAGACTTTGACTACTTTGTTGGCTTTCTTTCTTCCACCCTTCTCTTTTTACCTTTTAAACCCTCTAACACTAGATAGGAGAGAAAAAAGATAGCGTGGAATGGCAATGACATTTTCACTAGACTACTTCCTGCTGATTACAGGTCTTCAGTTCCTTAGGGTAAGTTTGATCTTTGCCATCAGAATATCTAATTTATTCTCATTTCTTTGCTACTTAACAAACTGCAACCAACCGCAGCTAACTACAACAAACAGCAACCAACCAACAATTCACACTGCCTCTTAGGGCCCTAGCATTTATATATTTTCTGAAAAATCCCCAGAATTCCAAATATCACACAATTGCAGAAACTATCTGCAGGTTGCAAAGTCATACTCCTGCTAGAGTCAACTTCTGTGGACAATCTGAAGCAACCCCATATTCCACTCACATGATTAAAATGAAACTCTATTTCCATACTAGTTCTGTGTTTTTCAAAGAAGCCAAAATTCTCACTGCATTTCTATCTCTTTCTTTATCTCTGTCTCATCTCTATCTCATCTCTATCTCTATCTCTGTCTCTATCTCATCTCTATCTCTCCCTATCTCATCTATATCTGTATCTTTATCTATATCTATATTTATATCTATATAGTTTTTAGCTTTTTTATTCTTGATATTAATCACTGGAGTGAGAGACTATATATATAACATTGTATACATTTGTGGAATTTTGAAAAAATTTAAAGAAAACAAGGAAAAATTTTAAAACTGAAAATGGCAAGGAATGTAAGGTAATTCCAAAAAGGCAGTGATCTCATAGATATAAAGGCACATATGAATACATCACAAAATATGTACAGAGAGATCTTATTCAAACAATATGCTCTATATTATCGCAAATGATTACTACTTGTCCATCTCAAACATGGCTTGGTTATCATGTGTTGCTTGAAATAATAAAAAACAATTCTGAATATGCTGGCAGTGTACCAGCTGGCTGACTTGCCAGGTACTGGTGGGCATGGCTGACCTGTTCTCACCTAGTGGAGACTCTCTGACCTGCAGCTCCCAAATATCTCCACCCAACTCACTAAGTTCCCACTGGTGGGTCTCCCCAGGCCCACATTTCCAAATTTCCACAGCCTTTTGGGGTGCACTTCTTGCAAACCCACACTTTGCCACCATACTTTTCTCTCTGGAATCCAGTTGAGTCTCTATGTGAAGGAAAATACCATACAAACTTAGTTTAGGATAAGCAGGTAACACAATCGCTAGGCGCAACAACTAGCATCCTAATTTGTAAGCTATTCTAAGTTAAATCCTCTGGTAGTGGATCCCAATGGATTTGCCACCTGAACTGGACACCTCCACTACCTACACTTTGGCTTCACTATCTATCCTGTCCAAAAGTAAGTATCTTTCTCCTGCCTCCCCATTTTCTCTCTCTGACCTGGAAGTCCTGCCTACTCCTTGCCCAGTGATTGGTCCCCTGAAATCTTTATTCAATTCCCAGCAAGCACATGGTAGCTCACAGCCATCTGTAATGGAATTTGATTACAGCAACAGTGTACTCACATATATAAAATAAAGAAACTTAAAAAAAAAAACCTTCTCTGTCTAGAAATATCACTGAAAAGCTGATAAGATTGTAATCAAAGGGAACTAGGTCACATCTAGAGCTGATAGCAGAACTTAGCATGTGGTAATTGTTTTAAAGGTAAAGGTACATATTTGAGGGCCTCATAGATGGAAACAGACCAGGCATTATTCGGCATGGTCCTAGTCTTTGCAGAGAGTCCCTGAGAGACCACCATGTTAAGCTTTGAAGATGAAGCTTCAAGTTGCAATGATGACCTCAAGATATTAGAAATGTGAAGACTGTGGGACTTCTGACAAGGAGAGTTTCAAGTGTGGAGAAGAGCTGGCTTAAGTATGGAAGAGAAGCTGTAAGGCCTTCAGATGGCAGAGCTAGAGGGTAAGGCTACCCAAGCCCTTTGGAACTCAGAGGATTACATGACAAGCTGAACACTAAGGACATCAAGATACAGTTTGGTATTGGATGTTATGTCAGTAATTCTAATGCTATAAGTATATACTTTGCTTTTAATTTTACAGGAACTCACAATTCAGGTATTTTTGACCTTTAAGTAGTTGGAAAATTTCTTTAAATTAGGAGCTATTAAAGTTGGATTATGCTTAAAGTGAAAAAGAATGAGACTTTGGGGAATGGGTGTGGAAGGTTATGGCTTAAAGTGATGTGCTTGTCAAATTAACCAGAGGTGGAATTGTTATGGTTGGATTTAATTGTCTCCATAACATAATATAGAATCTCCTGAGAAGAAAGTCTAAATAATTTTCTAGATTAGGTTAGGTGGTGGGTGGGCATATCTGTAATTAGTTTTCCTGATTACATTAATTGAAATGGGAAGATCTATCTATTGTGGGTAGTACTGTTTGTTGGGTTTGAGTCTGGATCATATAAACATGGAAAACAAGGTGTGTACTAATGTATTTTTCTCTCCATTTTGACTGGAAATGTGTCTAGCTGCTTCAAGGTTTATTCCTTCACTTACACTCAACTCAGTGATAGACTATGAAGTAGAATTTAAAAGAAAAACAAGCATTTTCTTTGTTTATGTTGCTTTTGTTGGAGTATTTTACAACAATGGGAAATGGAACTAAGATATGTAGTGTTTCATGTTTGTGACTTATGAAAATCTTCCATACTCCAAAATTGAAAATCGACCATCATATTTTTTCAATGCTTTTATAAACTACAGGCTTCACGCATTGCATGTATAATTTATTTTTAACTACCCCTTTAATATAGCTTAGACAGTTATCACAACACTACCTTTTAAACAGACCATTCTTACTTCATTGATTTTAACTGCATGCCACTAATAGTAAACTCCCAGGTATCCTAATGCTGCTTATTTGTGTCTTCTCTTCTTAATTCCTGAATACAATCTTAAATCTTGGTCTAATTTTTTTGGTCTGCTAAGAGTTAGACCATTTCATACATTTGTTTTTGCTATCATATAATATACTTAGTAAATTTTGCTGAACAGAAATTTATTAATCACGGCTCTGAAGCTAGTGCATCCAAGACCAAGTCGCCAGCATTTATTAGGAGCCTTTGCTCCTGACAGCTATAGCAAAAGGATGAGGAGCAAGAAGAAATGAAACTCTTGGTTCTGGAGCACAAATAGGCATTAACACTTGCATTTCTTCATAGAAAACTTACTCTTGTGATAATGGTATAAATCTATTCATGAGAAAAGAACCATGATGGCCCCAAAACTTCTTAAACATCTTAGATTTTAAGGCTGTTAAAATTCCAAGTAGATTTACAAATGAGCTTGGAAGGTGACAGATATTCAAACCATAGCAATAACTTTTAGTCTTATTGAGCAATATTAAGTTTTTATTTATAGCAAATGCTCATTTTTCAAAGTTTATTGTGACATGGAGTAGATTTCTTGTTCTGAATATTAGACTTGACATAACCCTTACCAAACTAGCTAAGATAAAACAAAGATTTTAATATTTCCAAAGCATTAACAAAAATTTAGTAGCTGAGTAAAATATTCAACTCTTATAGGTACAGATGGTATCTTACACTTGGAAAAATATACTGAAGAAGGGTGAGACAAGAGATTCAAAGTCAGATATTAATTAATAAATAATTATGACTGGCAAGATACATGCTCCACTGTAGTTAGGATTTGAGTTGATATAATCTTTATGTCCAGATATCACCCAGCATGCTTTATTATCCCAGTTAGGGTTACCATTGCTGTGATGAATCACCATGACCAATAGCAAGTTGGAGAAGAAGGCATTTATTTAGCTTATACTTCCATATCATAGTCCATCACTGAAGGTAAGTCAGGAACTCAAACAGGAGCAAGATGGCACTGAAACTACAGCTCTGGCTTTTCCCTCCATAGTAAACATGGCAATAAGCCACGAGTTAGTTATGTCCTAGAGTGGAACAGTATTCACTTACATAAGCATGCAATGACTGTGTATTACCAAAGAAACAAATGGTTAGATATATTTTTGCCTGGTTGACACAGCCTGTCTGGGGCATGCAGGAGTGCCAACAGTGGGAATATGGAACCTGAAGAAACCACTTCCAGTAGGCAGATAGGACTCTCAGTAGAGGGGTGGGGGCACCAACCTACCTACAAAAATTTGGCTCCAAATTTGTCCTGTCTAAAAGAAATGCAAGGACAAAGATGGAGCCAAGACTGAGGGAATGGCCAACCAGTGACCTGCCCAAATTGAAATCCATCCCATGGGCAGGCACCAATCCCTGACACTATAAGTGATGCTATGTTGTGCTTGCAGACAGGAGCCTAGCATAGCTGTCCTCTGAGAGGCTCTACTTAACAGCTAGCTGACTGAGACTGTTGCAGATATTCACAGCTAACCATTGGACCGAGATCATCTGTGGAAGAGTTAGAGGAAGAATTGAAGAAGCTGAAAGGGGATGGCAACCTCACAGGAAGACCAAATTGTCAACTAACCTGGACCCCTAGGAGCTCCCAGTGACTAAGCCAGCAACCAAAGAGCATAATGGACTGGTCCTTGGAGTCCGACACATATGTAGCAGAGGGCTGCCTTGTTTGGCCTCAGTGGGAGAGGATATACCCAATCCTGCAGAGACTAGATACATCAGGGTGGAGGCATACCCAGTGGGGAACCTTCTCAGAGGCAAGGAGGAGGGGGATGGGGAGTAACCCTGTCAGGGAGGACTGGAAGGAGGCAGCATTTGGGATGTAAATAAATAAATTAAAAATAAAAGAACTCAAACAGTGAAGAAACCTGGAGGTAGGAGCTGATGAATAGGGTGTTGCTTATTGACTTGGTCATCATGGCTTGCTCAACTTGTTTTCTTATACAACTCAAGATGACTAGCCCAGGGATGATATCATCCTCAAAGGACTGGGCCTTCTCACATCAATCACTAATTTATAAAATACCCTACAGACAGATTTTATGGAGGCATTGTCTCAATTGACATTCTTTCCTTTCAGATGACTCTAGATTGTACCAACCTGGCATAAAACTAGTCAGTAGAATTATGTTCTGGGGTTGAAAATGACATAGTTAAGAAAGCTAAAAAATTCAAGGAGTTTGAAATTATGAAGACAAGTTCATGGTGTAGTCGCTGTATATTTTCTATGAAACTCTTTTTCATCTGATAAATATATTGACTATCTCTATTCTGAAGTATAAAAAACATGGCCATGCTTCCTGGACGAAGGAATAACATAGTTCTCTTAAATATTATTTACTTTTAGTATCTTTCATGGAACATAGTAGATTCTCAAAATTATTAATGAATACACAAATAACTAATGAGTCTGTGACATATTTGTTTATTTGGTTTCTTAATCCAAAGCATCACTCAACCCTAACTGTTGCAAAATCTTGTGAATTTTATAAAATATATATTAAATGAATATTTATAAAATATATAAAATATAATATATATGGATATATATATTTATATCCATATCCATCCAATGGATATATTCTTTATTTCTCATCTTTAACCTGTTTCTTTCTTTTTTTAAGAATATACCCTGCTCTTGGCTTCTAAGAAATTAGTTGCTACTGGATTTACTCTCATGTCTCTACACGTTATATCTCAGTCTTCATTGTCAGGTCCTAATCCTCCAACAAGTAGTTGAATGTTAAAAATCTTTGTGACTTGCGCTTTAACTCTTTTCTTTTCTGAATCCATTTATGTGATTTCATCCATTTTATCGGTTTCAATAACAGCATCTAACTTAAATTAATATGCTATTGATTTTAATAAGTACCACTATTTTACTGTACTTTAAGAAATCAAAACTGATTTTTATATACTTGTACCACCTCAAATTGGATTACCCTTTTACATGCTAAATGTGCTCCTCATACTGGTCACAAGTCAGAACATCACTTGAAGTGGAAACTTCTAGTTTCTTTGGAAAGTCAATTGTGTCGGATGATGTTTTGTTAAAGCAGACACACGAAAGAAAGTTTTGTTGATGTAGACACAGGTGAAAGGATGCTTGGTGAAGGATACTTTGCTAATGACATCCATGTATTGGTTTACTGTATACTGTCTTGTTGAACTCCATTTGTCATGACTCTATAGAGAGAAAGAGAAAAAAAAAACCAACCAAATAAAACAACAACAACAACAACAAAACCTCGTGATGTTCCTGTGGTCTCTTTCTACTCTGCCAATTGGCAGAGTGATGTCAGCTGATACAGACTCCCATGGAGTTTTGCTAAGACAAACTCATGGACTGAGGCAAGACACAAAGGGAGGCAAGACCCTTGGAGGACATGTGATATTTGGAGGGAATATAAATAGGACTCAAAGTACAGTGATGGAGACTTGGCTTGCTTGCATTGCTAGCTTTGTAATGCTTCTTGGTCTCACATCTTTAATAATCTCTGCTTTGTTGATAGAGGTACTGCAAAGAATGTCTCCTGGTGGTACTAGACACTCCTGATGACTTGTTCAGATTCAGCTGAGGCCTAGCTGTTTCTCTTAGGTCGTGGTACTTCTGCTGATTTGTGTTTGCTATCCGGACATTACCAGACTGGACTGCTGGTATGTTTATGAAGTATTTGCAAGAGTATCTAGTTGCGGCTGCTTTTTCCTGTGAACTGAACTGCTGATATTGTGACAATGCAGATGGTATTTAAAGAACAATTTCTAAACAGGTCCACTTCCCATTTATATGAACAATCTTTCTTTTCCTTTACCACTGTGGTTGGTGGACTAGAAGGGAGGTTAAGATGTTTATGAACTCATATTAAAAGTTGGCTTTGAAAAATAAAAGCTTACAATCACTACTATGGAGTTTCTAGTTTAAGCTAGAAATCAGAAGAAAAGCACAACCCTTTTTCTGCCTTATCCCCTCTTATTTTCCATTTTGAGTAATTTCATATGTCCCATTTTATGCACTATGAAGTCATTTTAAAATAATTTATCAAACTTGCTCAGCTATGTTTGCTGCTACTCTATTCACAATAGCTAGAAAATGAAAAAATTTACATGTCCTTCAACTGATGAGCATACAGTAAAAATGGTCACATGTACATCATAGAATACAGTAAAGAAAGCTATAAAGAAAATTACAGGTAAATGGATGGAAGCTGAAGTATTTTGTTGGATATATTTAGTGAGTTAACCCAGATATAGAATGACAAACATCATGTATTGTCTTTCATTCATGGTTCCTAGCTCCAAATCTTCAGTTATGAATGTATAATCTTGAATAACTTCTAAAACCATGAAAATAAACATGGTGTATGTGAGGGACACTAGAGAGGAAAATAGCAGGGTACAAGTGATATGAAAGGGAAAATTAGAAAAAAATGAGGGAGATTTTAATCTGAGGTCAATACAGAATGAGTGGCTGATAGGAGGGAGAAATAACATTAGTTCACTTGAAAAAAAATCATGAAGAGTAAGTGTATATAATACATATAAATGTATGTATACACACATACACATATAATTTAAATGAAATTATTTCACTTGGGTTGGCAATTTTCCCTCAGAGTCATAGAATATGTAACAAATGATGTGAGAAATTCCCTTTTGATTTTTTGGTCAATGGAACACAAGAGATTCCCAAGACCATATGGGCTATTGCTGTTGCTCATGGCTACCTCCCAGAGGTTGAGTATAAGTTTATATTGCTAAAGACATCGTATACTTTGGACCCAAAGATTGGCGGATCTGGACTCTATAGGATTTAAAAGCATCCTCCCTAAAAACCAACTTGTATAATATTGGAAAGTGGTATGCAAGCTTCCAAGGAAGAGAAACAATGAATGGTCATAATGAGCTGTGATGTCTACAAACCACAACAATAAACATCATGATGATATATCCCCAAGGGTTTAATAGTGGTACTCTACACTCAGGTTTGGTGGTACCAACGGCTATCTAATTGTACTTAAGTGCTATTCAACAGTTGGCAAATCATGCCTGATATTATAAATATAATTAACTACTCAAATCATGCCTGGTATTGTAAATATAACCAACTACCCAGGTTTTAGTGAAGACATGAATCTTGGATGAAAACATTCTACTGCCACTTTACTGAACTAATTTTTAACTACATTCAAAATACTTATTCTTATACCAAAAATATGTATAGCCCTTATTTACTCTTCAAAGATACTTCTGGTTTGTCACCTATGGAGACCATTACAGAAAAGAACTGCACAAAATGCAGAAAACATTTGATCGTATGGTACTCAACCCCATTTGATACACCTACAATACAACTCTTACATATAGATAAGGCTCAAGGAACATCTTGGAATATATAGTAGAACGATCATAAGATACAGAAGGGCAGGAAATTTGCTGTAAGATTGTGATTCCTAGAAATGACAGGGAAGCTTCACATATGATATCTCATTTACACGACTGCCCAAATAAAATTTGAAGAAATACAACACCAATAAGCATGCTAACACGGAAGGGGATATCTTATAGTTCTCCATCCGTATACAAATAGCTATAGGTTACTAAAGAATGCTGAGAGCAAGATAAACTCATTTTCTAGGGATACATCCCTTAATTTATTATGCAATAAAAATTGGCCAGCCCTGAAGTCATATATGTACAAGTAACAACAAATAGACTTAGTAAGGTATATTTTTGGAATTTATGATATATATATATATATATATATATATATATATATATATATATAATATAATATTATATATAACATATACAGAGGGACCATAATTTGAGAGAGAACAAAAAGGGGAATCATAAGAGTGTTGGAAGGAAAAAAAGAAAAGGGAAAATAGTAAGATTATATATTCAATTTTTTAAAGGGAATACAATATTGAAAGGAGAAAATAATGTGTTAGTGCTAATTCAGTAATTACATTTCTTTTTCTATTAATCATTTTATTGTTTACATTTCAAATGATATCCCCATTCCCTATTACCTATCCAAACCCCCTATTTCACTCCCTTTCCCTGTTGCCTCTATGAGGGTGCTCCTCCACCCACTCACCTACTCCCACCTCACTACTCTAACATCCCCCTATGCTGGGGCATAGAGCCTCCACAGGACCAAGGGCCTCCCCTCCCATTGATGTCAGATGAGGCCATCCTTTGCTATATCTGTATCTGGAGCCATGGCTCCCTTCATACATACTCTTTGGTTGGTGGTTTAGACCCTGGGAGCTCTGGGTGGTTCAGTTGGTTGATATTCTTCCTATGGGGTTGCAATTCCCTTCAGTTCCTTCAGTCTTTCCCTTAGCTCTTCCATTCGGGTCCC
Organism: Rhabdomys pumilio; assembly: GCA_030674055.1. Lineage (NCBI taxonomy): Eukaryota > Metazoa > Chordata > Mammalia > Rodentia > Muridae > Rhabdomys > Rhabdomys pumilio. The sequence goes on along the minus strand of JANHMN010000005.1, from coordinate 72,187,783 downwards.
AGGGCTGAGTCTGATGGTTGGCTGTGAGTATCTGCATCTGTATTAGTTAAAAGCTGGTAGAACCTCTCAGGGAATAGCCATACCAGGCTCCTGACAGCAAGAGCTTCTTGGCATCAGCAATAGAGTGGGGGATTAGTGTCTGCAGATGGCATAGATCCCTAGACAGGGCACTCTTTGAATGGATTTTCCTTCAGTTTGTGTTTCTTTTATGTCTCTGTCTTTCATTTGGACAGGAACATTTCTGGGTTAAAAATTTTGACATGGGTGGGTGGCCCACCCCTCAATTGGAGACCATGCCTATCTATTAAGGTGATCTCTACAGGTTGTATCTCTCCTTTGTTGGGTATTTCATCTAAAGTCATTGCTGTTGGGTCCTGGGACCAAAAGCTAAGAATACCCATGATACAACCCACAAACAATATGAAATTTAAGAAGAAGGAAGATGTAAGTGTAGATTCTTCAATCCTACATAGGAAGGGGAACAAAATAATCACAGGAGCTACAGGGAGGAAAGGACCTGGAAGGAAGGGGGAAGGGACACAGGATCAGGTATGGGAAGAGAAGAGACAGGAGAGAAGTACAGAAGGTCAGAAAGGTGAATAAAAACATGTAGCCGTGGGGGATGGGGAATGGAGAGATATGCATTAGAAAGTCCCAGTTGCCAGGGAACCCAGAGGTTCCCAAGACCGAACAGCATTTCTTAATAATTATAGCCAATTTCTTATTTTGGCAAGCCATTTCAAAGGTAGAATCATAGATCTTAAATAAAGGGAAAAGTGATTATTTTAGTTTTAGGAGAATGTGGAGGTGCTTGTGAGATATATGATAGGCAGTTGGATGTAATAATCTGGAGTTATGACAAGATAACTGGACTGTGCTCTTAAAGTGATTAACCATTAGCTTCAGGCGTTGGTTGAAGCTGAGTGAGGGATGAGGTCATCCAGAGACTCACGTAACATGTAAGAGAGGGCTAAGAATATAACTAGAACAACAACTCATATGAAATGGACAGTAGACACTAAAGCACACAGGGAAAGGGTGAGGAAAAAGACAGAAATGCTAAAGAAAAGCAAAAGCAATATGGTATTTAGAATTCAAGAGGCAACAGCCTGAAAAATAATGCATGGGTTAGGACAGACAAATCCTGAATAGCACTTATTGGTCTTGTCAACGTGACTGACACCGTTAAGATGTGTAAAGAAGGCTAATGGGCAAATCAGAACTGAAGGCTTTGAAACCCTGGCTGAACAAATTTCCTCTAAGTTTTTTGAGAAGGAAAGGAGATCAAGATAAGAAATTGATGAGGGGGGCAGCTTGCAAGAGATCAATATCAAGGAAAGCTTTACTTAAAAATCATTTTGATGCTACATACATTTAATCTCAGCACTTAGGAGGCAAAGGCAGGTGGATTTCTGTATATTTGAGGCCTGTCTGATTTACATAATGAGTTCCAGGATAGCCAGGACTAGGTAATGAGACCTTTTCTCAAAGAAAGATGTTTTTTACATTCATTGTACATGATACATAAAGACATTTTCCTTACAAGTATATACTGGTATATTGGGCATATCATTCCCCATACCTTCTTACCCTCCTCTTCCTCCTTCATCCTAATTAATCTTCATTGTTCCCAAGATAGCTGTATTTCTACTTTCATAACATATATATGCATGATTTTTTCAATGAAAACATACAATATTTGTCATGTGAGACTGCTTAATATGATTATCTCTAGTTGCATCCGTATTCCTGCAAACTACATAACGTCATTCTTCTTACATCTAAAAATGCCATCAGGTATGCATACCATATATAGTTATGGATATAAGGAATATTTTCAAATGTGTAAAAAATCTAAGAGAATTCTCAGTGTTTACAAAACACATTGTAATGAAGTTATCTTTCTATAAGATACACTGAATTCTGCTAAGATATATTTTGATTCTTGAAATACATATTTAAGCTAAGACTAGATAGAGCACCATATGGGATATCTTTTTTTCAACTGTAAAATGAAATTCAAAGTCAGAATTCAGCTTAAATCATTAATACAAGGTTTTAGAGCAATCATGGTAAAAGGGTTTTTTTTTGTATTTTTTAAAAATAATTTTAGAATCCCATTTTGTCATTAACTTGACTGTATGATCTTGAACAAGTTATTTAACCTGTCTATCTCATATTTCTTTATGTGCAAACACATTTCATACAATTATATTCAACATCAAAGGAGATAATGGATTTTGAGAGTCTTTATGCCAGCGTGACACAGTATAATGTTGCCAACGGGTACTGAACTCTTAGAGAAGCCTAAACTCATTTCCATCAGCTATTTCATTAACACTGCTAGTAACCCCATTTTATGGATGAAGCAGCTATGTCAGAGACAAACTGGGAACATTGCCTGAGATCATAAGCTAGGAACAAGCCTAGTAAATATTAAAAAGAGAGTTTGGCTCTAGAATTCTGCAAAGCCATTACAGAGTGCTATCAATGGCCCAGGACTCTGTCTTCTAATGCAAGTACTTACCAAACAAATGCTTTGTGAAAATCTAATGAAAGGTAAAGACATCCCCTCCCCACAAAGTATAGAAATTTTCATGTGTATGTGTTTGTATACAATTCACTACACCACTGCCTAAAATCCTTTCAGTGTAGGTTATTCTGGAAACTCTGACGAAAATAATAATAAAGCAAATAGCTCCAAAGACTAATTCCATCATTTAAAATCTGGAACACAGCATTACACTATGATAAAGCAGTCCAGTTCTAGAAATTTCGGAGAAGCTGAGGCCCTCTTGTTACCCTCTATCTCCACCTGCTGGACAAAGCTAGACAACAGCTTTATTCTTAATTCTTACGGACATCTAATTTTCCAAGAATATGAGCTTACTGTCCAGTGGACCGCCACGCCAAACCAGACTTTAAGGTCTTGGCCAATCCCATCAATGCTGCTGCCAGCGACCCTGTGATGTCTGTGGTGCAGGGTCCTTGCCATTTTAGGTTTGAATCCGAAACTGCGTCACTAGAATTTAGGAAAATAGACATAAAATGCAATAGAGGGCGCTGGAGTACACATTTTTCTGAGCTCCTAACCATATATACAGAAATGTCAGTCTTTGGGTTTTCTTCATATACAGTATATATTTCTGTAGCATGCACCTCCTCAAGTTATTTATTTTACTATTAATTTTGGGGGGATTTCAAAATTGTAAAATGGGGTAGGGGGTGACAAAAACAGAGCCTTTTGTGATTCAGCTTAAGGTATTCTCTTCTAATTGTTTCATGCTGTTCTCTGTAGTTCTTTTTGATTACTTTCGAATTCAAAAACCCGAAGTGGTTATCAAAAAACCTAACCAGGAATCTCATGAGATTTTTGTCAGATCTGAAGCATTGTCACCATTTTATTTGTCATTTGACAGTCTTAAAGAGCCCCCCGACCATGCAAAACAACTCATAGTCTTTTTCACACTAATTGCCTTCACATTCTGTTCTCTTCCCTTAATGCTCTGCATTTTTTCCCTCTTCTAAGTAGCACACAGCTCATGTAGCATGGCTTCTAGTATTAATCTAGAAGGGGGTAAAATGTTAATTTAAACGTCGTAACAACATTGTCAAATTTTGTCATTGCCTATGCATTTGTTGTCTTTTCCTCAGTATCTGCTATGAACTCTGAGAGAAGAAAACATGTTCAGATCTCCAGTTTCTGCAGTGCTACATGCCGTTTTGTATGTACTCAGCAATTTTCCCTTATGATGCTGGAGACTGAGCCTATTGCCTTGCTAGACAAATAAATGCTCTTCCACTGAGATATCCCCACCAATTAAAAAGGTTTAGTTTGAGAAATACTCTCTTTACATTTCGTGGACTGATTTTGAGTTTTCTATTGCAGCTTAAGCAGGCCTTGAACTCACAATTCTTTTATTGCAATCTCCACAAATCTGGGATTACATTTATGTGCCACCAGGGCCAGTATTGTTTACTTCTTTATTTGTAGGAGAATGTATAGGACAATCAAGACAATCCTTTCCTCAGAACCTTAATTAGTATAATGTTCCAGGCAAACATGATTGCTTTCTATTTCTCAGCCTTTGCTCTTTTCTGTGTGCAAAACAGTCAAGTAAGAGACAAACAGAGCTGAAAAAAACCTGGGGTAATAAGGATGAATTTCAAAGGTTCCATTTAGAAGAAATGGTAAGTGGGTTTCTCTTAATCTCGTATGTAGCTATATAAACTCATGATCTTCCTGCTTCTACCTCCCACGTTCTGGGATCACACTTGCCAAACTTGTTTAAAGAATTCTCCTCCTGATTCTGCAATACTACTACTAACCAGAAACAGTTGAGTTCATCCTGGGTGAAAGACACTTTCTGTTCTAAGTATTTTCTGTGTACTGATGCGTTTAACTATCACAGTACTCTTTTGGTCAGCCGTCTATTTACATTAAAAGACACTGAGGTAGTCCGCAGTTGAGCAACTTGCTTAATACCATAACTAGTTAAAATATCAGACTTAGGACTAAATGCTGATAAACTGACTGTAGCTTAAAACATATTTTTTTTCTGGAGTTTTCTCATCACCACCACGATACTATTTCATTTCTCTATTTTGTTTTGCAACATTACATTCTCCCTTTTTGAATCAGTTCTCTGGCAGTCTCAAATACATAAATCTTATACTTCTGTATTTTTTTTCTTTTACAGTTTTAGCTTTTGTGAGACAGTTATCATGTATTCTAGGCTCTTGGACTCAATATGCAGCCAAAGCTGGCCCTTATCTCCTGATCTTCCTGTCTGTACCTCCTAACTACTAGGATTATAAGTATGCACCATCAAGACCACTTTGAACAATGTTTTTGTTTGTCTGTTTGTCTTTTAACTTTGTTCTTCTTAGTCAGCTCAGTTAGACAACATTTATTGAGCAGAGGGTATTTTACAGACAGTCATTTACATATTTACAAAATTTCATTGCCTCCTTCCAATATTTAGCCAATATATGTATGATTATATCTATTTTACAGGAGTACAAGAGCAATTTGAATGTAATAGAATTTAAGAAAAACAAGAGATAGTGAATTCATCTAACTTTACTAGCATCCTATAGTTGGCAATTGAGAAAGGTTGAATTAATAATAAAAAAGTCTTATCCAGAAGCCATATCCTTGTAGTTCATTTTTGTTTAATTTTGTGATTAAATTTCAGATTACTACCTTTAGTCCCTCACCTTAATGCTTTCTAGCAGTGTGGCTTTCTTTGGTCAAGCAACTTCATGTTTCTCACCCTCAATTTCCTCACTTTTAAAAATAGGTAATCATACTGAAGCCAATATGAAGACTAAATGAGATTATTTCTGTCAAAAGCTTAAAATTTGCTGTCAGAGAAATGGCGCGCAAATGTAACTTATTGTTATTTTCTAAATAATAACAACCCTGTTGTCCCAAGCTTCCTAGACAAAATTGGTAGAAAATCCATATGCTTTCTTAGAAACAAAGCAAAACAAAACAAATACATTTAAAAACGGTACAAAAGGAAAAACAACTGGAGCATGGTAAATTTCAACTGTATTTTATGACTGCTGTCTGATGCTTCTTGATCACCATTATCTTTCCAAATAGATTATTCCAAGATCATGCAATTCTTCTTTGATGTCAAATCCAAAAGAGCTCACATTGATTTACGATGTTATACTGCCCCCTTCTGTGGACTGTAAGTAATAAAATTACTATCAGTTGCTGGTTAAGTTTCACACATGAGTGATGAATGGTAGTGATATTGTTTGTTGTGAACTACAACTCTTACATCTGACTTCAAGAATTACTGTGGTCATGAAGAATTCAGACAGAAGGAATGATTCAAGGACGTGTATTCAAGGATGCACAGACATTAGGTGACCGAACTATGGATTTGAAAACACACCCTTATATATATTTTGAATCCACTCTTCTATTTTTCTTTGTGTGTGTGTGTGTGTGTGTGTGTGTGTGTGTGTGTGTGTGTGTGTGTGTGTGTGTGTGGTTTAGAGTATGGCCCTTTGTCATGACTATCACCTTCTTTAATATGTCTTTCAGATTGCTTTCCTTTTTTCTAGAATATGGTGCCTTAATTTTATGTTGACTGTTTTCATATTTTTAAATAGAACAATCTATTACCTTTCTTGTTAGATTTTCCAAGGTTCTAAATACAAGGAAGAGAGCTATTCATTCTTTGTTGAATTAATTTCTAAGGAGGTTAGTTTTTTGATTGAAATACTAAAATTAATGAAAACAAAAGTTCAGGGAAGAAAAATCATGGAAATTAATGTACAAACCCAGATAAATCATATCTCATATTCAGTTGGTAGAATGAATGCCTAATACATTGCAAGTCCAGTATCCAATTCCCGGGACTGCATAAACATGGAATGTTACTGTATATATTTAACCCCAGCACTGGGGATGCAGAGATAAGATGACTCAAAATTTAAGGTAATCTTGGCTACACAGTGAATTTGAAGACACAGTGAGTTTGAGGGTACCATGAGCTACAGCAAACATACCCTATTTTTAAGACAACCCCTCATAACAGATGATGCTTAGGAAAGTCAGTCAACATGGTGGGTTTGACACAAATAAAGCCTCCAACTACAGATGTCATGCATTCACCAAGGAACCTGAGGTTGGGTTTGAATGGGCCTATATTTCATTTTGAGACTGATGGTTTAGATCCAGAGATCTAAGAATTTCACTACAGGAGTATACTTTTAGCCCTAGCGATCCCAGAGTCCATGGAGACCAGGGTTTAACCTCTAGAAATCTCAGAGTTCCTCATCAGAGGTGGACAGTGGCCTTGAATAAACTGACACAGGCTCAAGTAGTCCCCAAAGTGAAGTTTTGGGTACTGACTTCCCAGGGGTCCCCGAAGAATAGGGTTTTATATTCCAGTAGTTCCATTGTTCAATGAGGGCCTGAGACTTTAACTCTATTGACCCACAAAATAACTGGGACTGCCAGAGGTCAAGGCACTACTGACTACCTGACTACAGCCTCCAGCAAATTCAGATATTAGAAGTACCAGTAGTTTTTAGATTTCAGTCCTCAAGAGATTCAGCATGCAGGTACAATCCAGGGATTTTACTGGATCTGGTATTCTTGGTGATGAGTGTGCAACCCTACCAGGAAAAATAAAATGAGACTAAAATAAGGATTAAAAACTCAGAGAGGATAAAAACACAACTGCATATTTATAAAGGTGATAATTAAAAGAGAATATATTATAACAACCACACACATATAAAATATTGTAGCTTATAAAACAACCACTATTATACATAGTAGATCAGAGAGATCTTGATACAAAAATGTATGACTTCAATATACTTATCTAATGATCAGATATATTATTCTACCTAAAATTAAACTATAGAATTAACCTAGCCTATAGGTAAAAGTACATAGCAAAATATTTCACTAGAAGATGTAAAGCACACATTTCTCACAAAAGCCCATAGCACCTTTTCTAAAATAGAAAAAGAATTCTCTGCCATTAAGCAAGTTTTAACAAATATAAAAGAAATGAATAATTTATTGTATCTTGTCAGATCATTGTAAAAATAGACAGGAATAGTATAGTGAGTTATAAGAACTGCAAAATACACTGAGACTAAATAGTGTATATGTATATATGATAATCATTAGTTTATTAGTATAGTTAAATGAAAATATAAATACAACTTACTAGAATTTTCAGAACCCTTGACCTTTGGCTTATAAGTAAGGAAATTCCAACAGGAACTTGTTTAGTTATAAATGTTGACATTAAAATGTTCAGAATTATATTCATTAGTCATTTCTCTATCATTCTGATAAAATACCAAGACCAAGGCAACTTATGAGTGAAAAGGTATTTTTGGGCTTATGGAACGGAGGGATAAGATTTCTTTATCGTGGAAAAGAGACAGACAGGCTAGTATAGATGCAAATTGAGAGCTTACATCTTGAACTGTCAATAGGAAGCAGAACAAACTCAAAATGTTAACTCTCAAAGTCACTCTTTTGTGACATACTTCCTTTAAGAAAGCTATGGCTTCAATACTCCCAAGCAATGTCATCAACTAAGGACAAAGTATTTAAATGCTTGAAATTATAAATGACATTTTCATTAAAAACATCACACTGTGTTCCATGGCTCCCAAAGTCTCATGGGTAGAGATATCATAAAACAAAGTGTTAATAGTATTTTATTTTCTCCACCCTTTTTGAAAGTTCAAAAATCTTTTCTGAGAATCAAGTCAATCGCCTAATTGTAAGTTTCTAGTAAAACACAACAAGCAAACTGCACACTTCCAACATATAATGGGGCAGAATATATATTACTATTCCAAAATAGAAGAATGGGGGCATAGTGAGTAAATACTAAGTCAAAACAAAATGGAAACACAAAAGGGAAAGCACCAAATTCTCTAGTTCTCTTAAAGAGCTTAGATGACTCTCTGTCTTTCCATCTTTGTTGTCTACAACACCATCTACTCTTGGGCTTTCTCTACTCCCTGTATTCATCTTACCATGTGTCTTAGTTAGGGTTTTATTGCTGTGAACAGATACCATGACCTTGGCAAGTCTTATAGAGGACAACATTTAACTGGGGCTGGCTTACAGGTTCAGAGGTTCAGTTCATTATCATCAAGGAGGGAACATGGCAGCATCCAGACAGGCATGGTACAGGAGTAGCTGAGAGTTCTACATCTTCATCTGAAGGTTGCTAGGAGAATACTGGCTTCCATGAAGCAAGGATGAGGGTCTTAAAGCCCACATCACAGTGACACACCTACTCCAACAAAGCCACACCTACTCCAACAGGGCTATATGTTCTAATAGTGCCACTTCCTGGGACAAGCATATTTAAACCCTGACAGCATGACAGATATCTCATATCTCTGGCATCTTCAACATCCTGAAGTCTCTAATATAACCAAGGATTTACTTTCATAGCTTTAGAAAGTTTCTGCTCAGAGTTTCTTAGCATCTTCATGCAGGAACTCCCCTGCCACCCACTGTCACAACTCTGAAAACATGAAAGATGACTCCATGACACATTTACTCACACATATTTCAGGATTCTAAAGCTAGCACCAAAGGAGGACACTGTTGAGTTTGGATGGCAGCTTTGGATAGATTTTGTACCCCTGGAACCACATCTGTATCAACTTTTGTTTGTTGTTTTGTTTTTGGAGCAGGAAAGTCCTTAGGCCTTTTCCTTTCATAAATTGGAAGTTTAGCTGGATGGAGTCTGGCCTGGAAGGCATGCTTCCCTTTATTCCAGTACAGATCTGGCCTCTCCTGATGGGTGTTAATTCTCCTTAACAGTTGCAGCCTCTCTTTCAGAACAAACCTTGGCTGTAACATTAAGCTTGCTTGTGTTGTTTTTCTCTTCAAACTGGATATTTAAATTGTTTTCTGCCCCATTTACTAAGCTTCATTGTAGACTAGTATAGTATGGTTACTAATAACCACGCAGCAGAGTCAATATTAAGCTGGTTTGAAGTCTTCACAACCAAAGAAATTAGTCCATTGCATTAACATTTAGCCCCAGGCAAGTTCTTCATACATGGGCAGAAGGCAGCTACATTTTATTTGCCAAAACATCACAGGCACAGTTTCTAGCCCAGATGCTAATAGTTCTCTCAGAAACATCTTGATCTGGGTCTCCACATGGCTCGTTTTTATATGTGCATGGGTGTAGGGCCATCTAGTAGAACATGTTTAACATCTATGTCCCCAAAGAAAAGTGACTTTCCTTCCCCCAGCAGCCATAAATTGCCAGTAACTACTCATCTGAAGAAAGGGGATTTATTGAACCTCTCTTCCAACCATACTGAGATTTTAGCTTGCTTGATTTCATTCAGTCCTTGTATATGCAGTCACAGCTTGTCGGTGTATACAGGCAATGACACTGTTACATTCAACAAATATTTCAATGCAGACAGCCAGTGTTTCTGGCTCTTACAATCATTACATCCCTTCTGTGATGATCCCTGAGCCGTGTAGCAAGGAAATAAAATATATGTTTCGATTTAGAGCTGTGTACTCCATAATCTCTTATTCTCTCTGCATTGACCAGCAAAAAGAAGCTTTTTTGATGAGGTTAAAAGACACACTAACCTATAGGTATAAAAATAAGAACATAGAAGGCAGTTTATTATTATATACATCTAGGAGATTGATACATTTCTCCCCCTAAGGATTATGACATAGACAGCTATAGGTTCTTGGCACAGTATCAGGCATGAGTTCTGCCTTGTAGAATGGGCTTTATATTCAAAAAGAAAGTAGTAGTTTACTTTTAGAACATCTAAGATATAATTTGTTACAGTAAAAATCTTATCAGTCAGGGCTCACAGGTAGGTAAGATTCATTATTTCTTTGTTCCCTGGTAAAATGCACTGAGCCTTCTTCCAGCACTACTAATGCTAGCTAGCCAGAAGTAACTTTAATATAAGCTTAGATTTTTCTAAACCAACTTTATTTAGCATTCTTGAACACTTCAATCTCCCTTCTAACCCACAGAATAGAGGTTGGGGAGAAGGAAGGTTAACAGAAAGAAAGTTTTGTGGACCTGTTTTAAAGTAGTTCTTTGAGGTGATTTCACTCTTTGTTGTCAGGATACTTGCAGTCCAGTCCAATAGTAAATACCAAATACAAAACAGTAGCACAGCTCCATTCAGCAGAAAGCTCAAGGCTCTGTTGAATCTGCAAAAGTCAGCAGAAGCAGCCAGAATCAGACAGAATACCAAGAGAAGTACTTTGATGTGTTTCTCTTTATGAAGTCAAAAGCAGAGGAGACCAGGGAAGCATTGCATGGAGTCACATTGCAAGAGCACTCTTTTACCATTTGTGGGGTGCCATTTACACACTTTCCAAACATAATTTGCCCTCTCAAGTGTCTGCTTCAGCAAAACATCACATGCTCTCTCACGCGTCTTCTTCAGCAAAACACATGCTCTCACAAGACAGCTTCCAGGAAAACATCACAGGACACAACTGAGTTTCCAAAGAAACCAGAAATTTTCGCTTCCCTTCAAGGCCAATACTGATTTGATTTCTCTATTTCTATGAGTAAACTATGTAGTGTTTTCAGAAATAGGTATCACTATCCACTTTTTGAGGGTAACCAAGATCAATGGAAATAGGCTTTAATGTTTGCAGGCATCTATGCAACACCACTGATGAATAACTCGAACAAGTAACCTATACTTGACACTGGGCTATTTATTTAATATCTGTGGTAGATGGAAGAGTCTTTGTCTCTGCATTTTGTGGTAATGCTATTTAAAATACATTTACTTATGTATATGTGTATGTTTAGAAAGCATCTTCAGTAGTAGATTTCTCTATGACATCGTCAAAGGTCCTTAGTGTTATCTATCCTTTATATTCCCTTCTCACTCTGTCCTCCCATTTCCCATCTCACTAAACCCTTCAGTTTCACTATTATCTTTTCTTTCTTCATAGCTCCTGAATTTCATTGCATTCTCTTAAAATCTCACCAATGACTCCTTACTAGTTTCCTGAATTTTATGGGTACTCCCATTTAAACACACATATCTGAATATTCAGAACTACCTAGCATCTACGCATGAGAGAAAAGCTGTGGCATTTGTCTTTCTGGGTTTGGGATTCTTCACCCAGAATTATCAGTGTTCATTCCATCAGTTTATCTACAATTTTCCCAAATTCATTTTTCTTTACAGCTGAATGTGTATTTGTACCATATTTCTATTACATATTTATCAGTTGATATACATCTAGGGTGTTTCTTAATTCCTGGCTACTCTGAATAAAACACATAAACATTGTTGAGAAGGTATCTCTGTAATAAGACATTGGGTCATTTGAACATATCCCTTGGTGTAGCATAGCTGAGTCATACACAGTGTCAATTTCTAGCGTTTTGAGAACCTCCATGCTGGCTTCAGCATTTTTATTCTCATCAGCATTGGGCAACACATTACCTTTTCTCACTCTCCACACTAGCATTTGTTGTCATTTTTTAATCTTAGCCATTTTAGCTTGGGAAAAATTAAATCTCAAAGTAGTTTTAATTTGTGTTTCTTAGATGGCTAATTTTTCAGTTATCTGTATTTCTTCTTTTGAGAACTCGTTGATTAGTTGCATTCTTCTCCCCCAGTTTTTTAAATATTGAGGACAATTTTACTAGAGTTTAAGAGAGAAACACTGCAGGGCAGACAAGCTGTAAATCTCAGCAGCTGGCCAGAGGAAAAGAATGGAGAAGAGACTCATGCTGTTTGAGTCAATCCCAAACAGAGGTCAGCCACATGGTGGCAGACAGCCACATGGCAGGGAAGGAAGATTTAGAAAAAGATTAGGGAAGCCCAAAGTACCAGACAAAGCATGCTTAGAACAGAGATCAAACACAAACCAGGAAATATTATGCTTTTCTAATTTATTCAGAAATGTGGACAGACTTATGTAGCTGCATTTCTACTGCACACACTGCAGTTTTTAAATGAATAATTGCCTTCTTAGTATTTAGTCTTTCCATTCTTTGTATAATCTAGATATTAGCCCTCTGTGAAGTGTATAGCTGGTAAATATATATTGTTTCCAATTCTTCAGGCTGCGTCTTCACTCAAGTGATGATATAATTTGTTGCATAGAAGTTTTTATTTTCACAAAGTTCAATTTATTTCTGGTATTTAAGGCTATGCCACCAGATTTTTTTTTTCCAGAAAGTACTTTCCTGTGCCTATTAGATGAAGTGTAGTCTCTATTTCTTTTCTAACAGTTTTAAGGTATCATATTATGTATTGAGGTCCTTGATAACATTCAGAGTTGAGTCTTGTCCAGTTTTACTTTTCCATATGTAGCTGTTCAGCTTGATCACCACTGTTGGTTGAATAAGCTTTTATGTCTCAAATGTACACTTTTTGTACCTTTGTAAAACTTTGTAAGTGGCTACAAGAGTTAGAGCCTTTATTCCATTCATTAATGTGCCTATTTTAGTGCCAGTACCATGCTGATTTTACTGCTATAGCTCCAAAGTATAACTAGAAATCATGGAAAGTGATAACGCTACCTGTATTTTTATTGTCCAGGACTGTTTTTTTTTTGGCTGTCCTGGATATTTTGTGTTTCTATATGAATTTTATGTTCAGTTTTTCAAAATTTCCTGAAAAATTCCATTGACCCTTTTTCATTAATTTATTTATTCACTATACACTCTGATTGCAGCCCTCTCCCTTATTTCTCCTCAGTCCTACCCTCCTATCCCATTGCTCCCTCTGACCCCTGTACCAACCTGCCATGGTATATCAACTTGCTTTCAGACACACACAGAAACACACAGACTCTCTCTCTTTTTAAACTCTCTTCACATCCTAATCCTGGTACCCATCCCACAGTCCATTCCTCCATCTCCCTCCCCTTCTCCTCTGAGAGAGTGGAGTCCATTCCTCCCCAGGTATCTCTTCACCCTGGCTCGGTGTTTCTACTCTCACTAAAGTCAGAAAAGACAGCTGAGTTATGAGAACAGATTCCACAGAAAAGCAACTGTTTTAGGGATAGCCCTCCTCCAGTTGTTCAGGATCCATATGAAGTTCAAGCTGCACATCTGCTACACATGTGCAGGAGCCCTAGGTCCAGCCCATATAGGCTCTTTCAGTGTCTGACAGCTCCCAAGGATCCAGGTTAGTTGGCTCCTCTGGTCTCCCTGTGGAGTTCCTATCCTTTTGGGACCCTCAGTCTTTCCACTAACTCTTCCATAAGAGTCCCCAAGCTCCATTCATGTTTTGACTGTGAGTGTCTGCATCTGTCTTAATTAGCTGCTGGGTGGAGCCTCTTAGAGAACAGCCATGCTAGACTCCTATGTGCAAGCATAGCAGAGTATCATTAATATTGTCAAGGACTGATGCTAACCCTTGGGATGGGTCTCTAGGTTAGCCAACAATTGCTTGGCCATTCCCTTAGTCTCTGCGTCAATCCCAGTCCCTGCATTTCTTCTAGGCAGGATAAAATTTGGGTGGAAAGTTTTGTGAGTGCTCCACTGAGGTACCTGCCTGACTACAGGAGGTACCCTTTTCAGGTTCTATATCCCCAATGCCATGAATTTCAGATAAAGTCACTCCCATTTATTCTTGGGAACCTCTCCTATTCCAGGTCTCTAGCACTTCCTGGAGATGCCCCCCTACCCCAAATCTGCCAGTTGCAGATTTCCATTCATTCTCATGGCTATCTGGCCATCTGATCTTCTCTCCTGTCTCTCCTCATATCTGATCTCTATGATCTCCTACGAGCCTTCCTTAATTGATTCTCTGGGCCTTGTTCTCCTTGTGTCTTTGATCTTTCTGGCTCCTAAAATTACTCCTCTGCTCTTCTACAGGTTTCCTGAGCTCTGAAGGGAGGGACTGAATGCAAATCTCCAATTTGGTCTCTCTCTACCTAATGTTGAGCTGTGGGTCTCTACATCTTCTCTTGTCAGAGGGTGGAAGAACCGTCTGTAATGATGATTGGGCTAGGCACCAATCTATGAGTATACCAGAATAGTATTTGGAATCATTTTATTGATTTTTTTTTATCCTAGATCTCTGGAGTATCAAACCTTCAGTTCCTGTTCATCCAGGCAGTATCAGTTGTGAGTGCCCTTTTGTGTGGTACATGAATTAGACCAGTCAATGGTTGGCCACTCCCAAAAGTTCTGTGCCTCCAAAGCCCTAAAACAACTTGTGGGCAAGATAGATTGTACTTCCAAGGTTTTGTGTCTGGGTTCTTTTTAATTTACGAAAAGTTTCTAGGAGTATTAAAGTTAGTATTTTTCCCTCTGAGGGTATGGTTGAATTCTAAGCTGAGTTCATCTGGCTCTAAGTTTATTTCATTTGGGAGATTTGAAATTACTACTTCTATCTTATTGGTTGTTATGGATCGTTTTACATTTTTTTTTTACTTTGTCCTGATTTTTATATTCATCTAGAAATGTAGTGATTCCTTTTAGATTTTCCAGGTTCATAGAATATGAATTATTAAACTATATCCGAGTAAGACTTTGATCTTTTCACAGTGTCTGTTGTAATGTCTCCCTTTTCATCTCTAATTTTATTAATTTGGATTATTTCTCCCTTTCTTTTAGCTAATTTTGCTTAAAAGTTTGCCAATATTCTTAGTAATCTTTATAAAACACAGCACTTCATTTCATTGATGATTCTTCTCCTCTTCCTTTCATCCTCCTTTTTCTTTTCTCCATTTCTATTGCATAAATTTTGGCCCTGATTTTGATTGCATCTTCTCATTTACTGTGTGGAAATGTTGTTTCTTCTTTATTTTTCAAGGCCTTTCAGTATTTAGATCTCTCATTTTTTAAAAATGTAGTCACCTTGTATCTTATAGGTATTCATATATCACGTTTTATTTTCATTAATTCTTTTAATTTCATACTTGATTACTTGCTTGACTCAATTATCATCTTGCAATGTGTTGTTTAGTCTCTATGATCTTATGTATATTTTCAGTTTCACTTGATACTGTTGTTGATTTTATTTCATTTTGTTTGGATAACATGGAGGATATTATTTATATTTTTCTATATTTGTTGAGATTTGCTTTGTGTCTTAACATGTAGTCTGTGCTGGAAAAAATCTATGCTGAGAAGTCTGTATTATTTAGTATCCCATTAGAATGTACTATAAATGTGCTAAGTCTATTTGATTTACAATGTCATTTGACTCCAATATTTTTGTTTTATTTTTGTCTTGGCTACCTGCCTGTTTTGGAAAGTGGGATATTGAAGTCACTCAGTGCCTCCCTTTTGAGGTTAAGTAGCAGCTCACATGTAGTTGTATTTGTCTTATGAAATTGGGTTGCTATTTTGGGGGGTGCATATGACTGTAGAGTTGCAGTATCCTCTGTAAGTGTCATTCCTTTAATGGGTGTCTTAGTCGGCTTTCTATTGCCATGTTAAAACACCATGGACAAAGGCAATTTGGTGAGGAAAGGGTTTATTTCAGTTTACACTTCCAGGCAGCAGTTTATCACTAGGAAAGTTGGAGCAGAAACTCAGGACAGGAACCTGAAGATAGCAACTGACTTGGAGGCCATAGAGGACTTCTGCTTACTGGTTTTCTGCTCATGGCTTTGCCAGCTTAATTTCTTATATATTCAAGACTGCCAGTCCCAAAGGGATACTGTTCACAGTGAGCTAGGCCTTCCCATATCAATCACCAATTTAGACAAAAAGTATCACAGGTGTGCCTGTAGTCCAATTTGGTAAGGGAATTTGCTCAATTGAGTCTCTCTCTTTCAAAATGACTTTAGCATGTGTCAAGTTGGCACAAAACTAAGAAATGAAATAAATATGAAATGACCTGCCTTATCTCTTCTGATTAGTTTTTGTGTGAAGTCTTTTTTGTCAGATAGAATAGCTGTTCTCACTTGTTCCTAGGGTGAGAGGATGAATAAAGATATTCTAAGAAAATGGAATTAATTTCATCTTAAGACAGTGTCTGTATTTGGTGATGACGTAGAGTTTCTTTGAGGTAGTGAAAGATGGATCTAATTTGTTTCTTTTTATTGGTAAACTGAGACTCTTAATACTGGATGGGAAAGTCATGAACTAATATAAAATGAAGATATAGATATTCACAAAGGTGTCCTGGAAACAGAAATAAGGCCAAGGGTATGGGTTTAATTTAGGCAGTAGGAATAGTGACATGGCAATAAACTTTGAACTTGAATATAAGATAAAATCCATTGATTCATATTCTTAAAAATGCTTAGACTTATTTTCTTTTATGTATGTGCATGTCTTGCCAGCATGTGTGTATGTGCCCCACTGCATGCAGTGTCCACAAAAGTTAGAAGAAGGTATTTGATTTTCTTGAATTCTGCTTACAGATGGTCTTGAGCTTTCATGTGCATGCTGGCAATCAAACATGAATGTGCTGTAAAAATGAGAAAGTGCTATTAACTATTGAACCGTTTTTCCAGCCTCCTTTGCTTCATATTGTCCTGGATGGAAGTCAATGTTGAGATAAGGCTGGTTTGAAGCAGTTTGTTGAATTTGTGTCTATGATGGCCTGAAAAATATTTTAAAAATCTCTTGAATAATCAAACTGAGGTAAAGAGCCTGCATGTATATATAGCATCAGATACTTAAAATCTATAGCATCTTAAAGCTTTCTGAAATTTTCCACATTCCAACTACTGTGACTAAAACCCATACCATTAATCCTAACAGCATATTTTCCCAAATTCTTCCCTAAATGCCTAAACATAATGGGCAGCATCTTTTACCACAAGTGGAACCTGTTCTAGCTCTTGTCTTGGCTAGAGGGGTTCTGATCCCTGATCTGTTTCCCAAATAATTTTACAATTACATATTCAGAAAAGGAAATGTTGCATAAATATAGAAGGCCTACTAGGGGAATGTTATATCCTCTTTGTCAAAAGAATGTAATTTCTGGCCTAAGTGGATTTCCAGTTGAGCAAGTAAAGGACCTGGCTAAAAGACTAACTCTTAGCAATGTGTGACCAACCCTAGGTGTAAGCAGGCTCACTTTAAGCCATGCTGAAAAGAGAAGGACAATTAGCACTGTAATGAGCTAATGTAGTTATCCTTTTAAAAATTCTCACCCTACCCCATCTTCAGCTGCCACAAGATCTGCGGGGTCTGTGTGCCATTTGGAGTCTAGTCTCAATAAGACAGTGAGAACTTTTCTTTTTTCTTTTTTTCTTTTTCTTATTAAAGGTCTGGGTCAAACTAACAGGTTAAGGATGCCTTGTTAAATCTCTGCAAGACAGAATGAACACAGATTGGGATGTTTTCCAAATTTCTTTCTTCTTCCCCACATGAGCATCCTCTGGAGATTTTCCTTTGTATCTTCTTTATCTGCTCATATGGTCACCTTTATAATAACAAAAAGGCATTCTATATCTTGAACTCCTCCTTTAGAGTCTAGGAAGAAATGGAGCCTACCACACTATTCACTTTTACCAGTGTGAATAGTGACTCAACTAACACCTGAGAACTTGATAATTTCTTTCTGCAGTTTGCTTGGTTAATCTTAGCCTGCCTGTACACTACCCATCATCCAAAATCCCTGCAAAATCATGTATTATTGAAGTCAGGTAATTTCTTTATATTATATGATTGAAGGGAGGTTTCATATCCCTTGTGGATTGAATTTCTAACATTTTCCTTAAATATTGGATTTGACCTTTTCTCTGAAATTTACAATTTCTCAGTATATATTACATTTCTCAATTTAGATATTATGTAAGCATGATAAGCACTTAGGGTGAAACTTCCATTTAAAGAGGGTTATCTGGATTAAGAAGGTCTGTTTGTAATTTTCCATGTGTAACTTAGATTTAAGTTTCCATAACCTAGAGAATGTAGAAAAAAGAAAATGATAATATCTAAAAGAACTTTGAGAGAGAAAGTGTATGTGTGTATCAGAATGTTCTTTTTCCTTAGCCTGTCTTTGTCACATTTACTGGAAACTAAAAACAAAGCCAACAGTATCCAGAGTGTGATGGGGAATAAACAAAAGTAGACAACAAATATGGAACACAGGAGTCTAGGAAGGGAATGTTTAATCTTACTTAGAGAAAAACAAGCCTGTAGAAACCAGGCAGAAACAACAAGCATTAAAAGCCCTTAGAGTTTATATCTTCAGTCTGTTGCCTGAGTAGGTGGATTCTTCCACTCTCTCCATGCCTTGGCTGTTGGATCTGTTAGCTGGGAGCAGATTGTCTAGCACCTAACAGTCTATGATCAGGCTTTGGTTGGGATCTGTATCAATACTCTGCCTTGTGTTGTTGTAATTTCACAGGGGCTTCCTAGGGCCCGTTACCTCAAAGTGTCAGTTTGTTTATTAGCTGACTAATATTTGAGGCACATAGCTTGGAAAACTTTAAGCCTTCTTTTAGAAAGCAGTACATGAATCATGGAAAACAACATATCAACGTCCAACAAATCAGCCATGGAATTCTGGTATTAACTCTTCTTTAGACTGATATAGGGAATGCATTTACCTCATTATATTGGAAAAGAACTTGTGTTTAAGTCTTGACTGGGTCTCCTATTTCCATAATTTCATTAAGAATCTAGAAAAAAATTGACTTTTTAGCCAAAATGAAAAATAATTTGGAGAAAATAAATGATCAAGGTGTATATTTAGATACTATAATCACAGAAAATTCTAGGGTTACAGTGATCACCTGAAGTCTCATGGCTCCCAGGAAAAAAGTTTTATGGAATTTTCACTTTGGCCTGTGCTTGCCACTTTATTAATTATGTCACTGTACAAGATGGTAACCAAATCACATACTTGTGGCCATCTTTATGACATTACTAGTCAAGATGCTTATAAACCCACAATGTTAATTTCTGTTTGCAATGAGCTGAGCTCCATAATTAAATGAGTCTGTCCCCAAACTGAGCACGAGTACCTTTGCTATCTGTGCACCACAAAGATTAAATGTGCACAGTCATAATCTTTCTTTTAGAAAAGCACCCTGTTTAGGTTAGCATGAAGATCACAAGAGACAGTATAAATGTGGCAGGAGAAATTGGCCTAGAAATTGACATAGGCCCTAAATATTCCAGGCAAAGAAACAAGATAGAAGGTATTCCATGGACTCAACACAAGAAATGGGAGTCCATACACCTTACCATCAATTGTATCAGGGTTCATGGAAACATTCTCACCTAGATCTCATTCTCAGTGTCTCTCAGTTTCTATGCACTGTCATTGGACTGGATTGAAAAATGAACCTATGAAAGAAGTGGGAAGAATCATAAAGTGGGACCATCTTTACTCAGAGATTGTCACTGTTTCTTAGAAAGGAGATAGAGAAACCAGAATGGAGAAAGTAACACTGATGCCATTTTGTCTAACCGGATCAAGTATGGTGTGTGCTGAGACTGGATACACCTGTGGCCCTGTGTGTTATCAGGTACTCAAGTTCCTTAAAACTCAATTTTTTGAGCTTCTTTCATTCAAATCCTTATAAAATTTGTGTGGTAATTTGATTCAGTTATAAAATCAACTGTCTGGAGACCGCGTGGTCTAAGGTAGTTCTGGTGTTATGGTGGTGGATCTGTGGGCCTAATTGTACTAAGGCCTCTAATCTCTTTTTTCCCCTTAAACATGATATATAGTCCCATCAGCTCTCTGAGGGAACCTTGGTAGTGATTCAAAGAGGGAAACTCTGTGCCCAAGAAGAGAAGAAAGAGAGCTAAAGTTGGAACTCTTTATTGCCCACCATGTGGTCATTGGAAAAAGACATACAGAAAACAAACTAAAGAATATGAATTTCATGTGTACTCCATATTTTGCTTATTCCCTAGGAGAAAAGAACTTGGGGACAAGGAAAGGGTAGAGAATTTTTTTTTTCATTCTTGCAGAGACGCAAAGTTCCAGTTAAAGAGCCTATAGCCCTTAGGCAAGACAAAAGATAAAGGGACTTACCTGATGTCCTGAAGTACAGTAAATTGTTGTGTCCTCAGATCAGTTTCTGTAATTTTCCTGTATGGCCATCAATATCTTACTAGAAATTTGGAGGAGTAACCACATGCTACTGGAGAAACCCAGAGTCTCTTCTTGGAGTTTTAGTATTTTTAATAAAACAATTTAAGAAGGACGGATTTAGATGGGAGCTCAATTCCAGGGAAGGCAAACAATAAATCTTTGCAGTTTCTTGGAGGAAGAGAATGAAGCAGAGAATGATAAAACAGCCATGCCATTTGTATCATGCTGGCATGGATGTTAGCCACATGGTAGACAAGCAACCACATGTTAGAAGAGTACCATCTGAGAAATAATAAGGAAGCCCGAAGTACAAATACACACATACACACACACACACACACACACACACACACACACACACACACACACAGAGTTAGGCTGCAAACAGCATCTTAGAGAAAGAGTCAAAGAAGATAGAAAAAATTATGGTGTCTCAGAAAGTTAAAGGAAGGTTAACCATTTTCAACAAATTTGCTTTTCAAGGACTTGAGCTCCTGCCAACACATGTATCCAGTCTCAGTACAGTTCATGCTTGGATCAGACAAAATGACATCTCAGACTCATCAGAACTGCCCAGAAGTACATTATTATTCTTTAAGGAATAATTGTTCTTTTTATCTCTTTAGCATAGTGTAAGGTGATCCTGCACATTTAAGGTTGGCTTTGTTTTTTAGCCAGATCTTTACCCAACCCAATTGAAATCCTAGGTGTCCACTAAGGCTAGAGATTACATCCCTTGATCATAAAGAAACAAACTTTCCTTAATAGGTTTTGATGCCATTCTAACCCACTTAACTTAACTAGGAGAATCTTTCCTATGCATGCTCATAAACCAATATACCTGCAAAAACATATGTCAAAAAAGGATAGCAATACATGTCTTAACATGGATAAGGAAAACTCACTAGGCCTCAACTCTGCACAAAGAACTATAGGCAGCTGGAGAATGTTGAAAGTGGGAGAAATAGTCTTCTCTAGTACACATCAATTTGATATTCAGCATTAAATTGTTAACCCTGAACAACGTATACATACAATCAAGCAGATAAAGCAGCTTTTATTTAAGTATTTAGGAATATATCTATGTACAATTAAAAAACCAAACAACTAAGCTAGCCTCCATTGTTCTAGGATGGCCATTGTTATTATAAAGAACTGGAACTGGGCATTGTTTGAATGGCTTTCCTAAGCTGCCTGTGTGTTTTTATTTGGGAGTTAATTACAATAAAGACATTTTATAAGATAAAATAAAATAAAATAAAATAAAATAAAATAAAATAAAATAAAATAAAAAAGAAACTAACCATCTGTCTTAGTTAGGCTTTTATTATTATGAAGAGACACCATGACCAAAAAGGAAAACACTTAATTGAGGCTGGCTTACTGTTTTAGAGGTTTAGTCCATTATCTTCATGATGAGAAACATGGCAGCATCCAGGAAGACATACTGCTGGAGGAGTCGAGAATTCTACATCTTGACCTGAGTGCAGCCAGGAGCAAACAGTTTTACACTGAGCACAGCTTGAGCATTTTAAGATCTCAAAGCTCCACCTCCACAATGACACACTTCCACTAACAAGGCCATACCTCCTACAATAATGTAACACCTCCCGATACTGCTATTAATTATGACCAAGCATTTAAATACAGGAATCTATGAGGGGCACACCTAAGGTACAACATCCATGGCATTTTAAGGTCCAGGAATGAAGAGATCATGTAAAGAAGTTGAAGCTTGGCACTATGAAGAGTGTTTATGAGAGGTGAAAGTGCAGCCTAGTTGCAGCAGAAGAACCCAGCATTTGGGTAATGCAAGTACCATGGGATGTGTCATCAAGAAATTCAGTAACAGTGTAGTGGAATAGGCTGGAAACTAAAAGACAATCTGTGTGCTAAAGAGGACAGAACTTGAAATGTGACCCAAGCCCTTTGGAGGAGTCCAGAAAATCCTGAGTGGATCCCCAACATTGGGTGGTTGGAGTTTGATTTTGATTTGAGTTTATTGTGACTGTCCCTTATTTTCCCTCTTGAAGACAAAAAAAGTATTTTACTAGAGCTCACAGGTAAGAGACTTTGAATTTAAAATCACTTTGAATTTTTAAGAGATTGGATATTTTTAATGGACTGAAAATTTAATTTGCATGAATTTGTAAAGACTATAGAACTTTTAAAATTATTTAGATCTTCAGGATGCATAAGAAAGTAGGGGTGTGGCTTAATAGTGATGTGTTTGTGTGTCAAGTTGACAAGGAGTCAGTTGTACTGGCTGGTTTTGTGTGTCAACTTTACATAAGCAAGAATCATCAGGAGTAAGGAGTCTCAGTTGAGGAAATGCCTCCATGAGATCCCACTGTAGGATATTTTCTCAATTACTGATCAATGGGTGAGACCCCAGCCTATTGGGGGGTGGTTCCATCCTGATCAGTCTTGGAAGTATCATAATCTCAAATTATTTTTGGCAGTCTTGAGGAAAACTTTCAAATTTCCTCTCAGTATTCTGATGTTCGGCAATAAAACAAAATTACTTGTCATTTGCATATTTGACTGTATGCTTCTCAACCTTCTCTAGGCACATTCCATTTTAAATGTAGATTTCACTTAGAATATGGCAGAGCTATAAAAACAAACTAATTCTATTACAGTATTACCTTTGATGATCAGTGTCTTGCTCCACATTTTGGATATTGCATACCTGGAAATGGAGACTAAGATAGTTTTGATCTTTGAATTTATCAATTATCCTCTGTAAGTCCAGTGGTTGAAAAGTATCTACAACCTTAATTAAGTTGTATTCACATTAAGATATGAGCATTTGGAATGCCATGCTAGCCAGGGAAATAGGTAGGCTAACTAAAGATCTTCTCCCCAACCCCTTTCCTCCAAATCTTATCCCACAGTCTTACCACCAACTCTGTAACAGACTACCTGCTACAGCCTCCCCTCCCTGCCTGTCCTCATCCTGTGTAGATCAAAAAGATCTTATTCTCCAACCTTACTTTCCAAACTCATTCTGTATGCCAGTCCCTAACACTGTAGGCATTCCCTGGAACTGGTCAGAGAAGTAGGTATACTAAGTGCTGATCATTACTTCTCCTCCCTCTTCCAAATCCAATTCCCAACTCTCATCCCCATTTCTGTAGCAAAACAACTTGGTGTGGACTTTCCTCACTCTCTGGCCCCAAAGCCCTCAAAATTAAGCAGATTCTGATGGAACACCCTATTTTTCTCCCTCTCGTGCATTCCTCAGCAAACCACATCAAGCCTATTCCCATTCTTAGGTATCAGTTTCTAATACCTAGAAACATATTCTAAAGAAAACCCAGAGACCACACCTGCTATGGATCCCAGAAGAATTTCATACCAGGCAATACACATCACTACATCATCCTAAGAAGCAGAGATGATAATGGAAATTAAGATATAAAATTCTCACTCAATAAAGACAAGACCAGATATAAACATATAGAATTGTGATCATTTCAAACCCAGATACATAGTTGTTAACTTGAAAGCACAATCAATAATACCCAGGATTTTATGTCACCATCAAAACCCATCAGCTCTACTAGGCTGAAAAATGCAAGATATTTGAAGAAGCACAGACATGGACTTAAAATAGGATTTATGAATATGACAGAGGTCCTTAATGAAGAAATGAATAGAACCCCTTAGAGAAATCTATGGAAACAAAAACAAGCAGTGGAAGAAAATAAATAAAACATTTCAAGACTTGCAAGTAAAAAGATAATCCATAAAGAAAACAAAAGTTAGAGAAATCTGGAAATGAAAAATTTAGGAATTTGAACTAGAGGCAAGCTTCACAAAATGAATCAAAGAGAGAGAATAAAGAATCTCAGGCATTGACAAAAGATAAAAGAAGATAAAAGAAATGGATACCTCTGTCAAGAAAAATGTTAGCTCCAAAAATGCCCGAGAACAAATCATCCAGGAAGTCTAGAATAGTATGAAAAAAATCAAACCTAAGAAAAGTAATAGGAGTACAGGGAAAAGTAATTCAAGTCTAAGACAAAAAATTATTTTCAACAAAATTCTAAACAAAAATACTCCTAGCCTAAAGAAGGTAGTGCCTATATGGTACAAGAAACACATATAGCACTAAATAAACTGAACTAGAAAAAGAAAGTGCCTTGGCACATAGTTATCAAAACACTAAATATATAGAACAAGAAAAAATATTAAAAGCTCTAATGGAGAAAGACAAAGTAACATATAGAAATAGATCAATTAGAATATCACGTTACTTCTCAACTGAGACTCTGTAAGTCAGAGGGATCTGGAAACATATCCAAAGTATAAGAGACCACAGATACAAGCTCAGACTACTATAGTCAAGAAATAGAGAGGAAAAGATACTCAAAAAATTTTTAAAAATAAGTTTGAGAAGTATCCATCTCCAAATCCACCTCTAAAGAGGGTACAAGAAGAAAAACTTTCAACCTGAAGAGGTTAAGCACACTCAAGAGCACACAGGGAATAAATAAATAAGCAGGTCTGAACATAGTGGAGAAAGTGTCCTTGTGGTATGGCAGAGCATGTTTTGATTACATGTTCAAGAGTGGAATAGCTACATCTTGAGGCAGAACTCTATTCCTCATTTTCTGAGAAACTGCCAGATTGATTTTAGGAGTGATTGTACAAGTTTGCACTCTCACTAGCAATAAGCGAGTGTTCGTTCCCCTTAATCCACATTCTTGCCAGCATGTACTGTCCCTTGAGCTATTGATCATAGCCATTCCGAGGGCTGTGAGATGGAATCTTAGAGTCTTTCTTTGTCTCATCACCATCAACAGTTTCAATTCTCTAATAAAAATATGCAGACTAACAGTACGGATGTAAAAATAGGATCCCTACTTCTACACCATACAAGAAACATACCTTAACATGAAAGATATATATCACCTCAGAATAAAATATTGGAAAAACTATTCCAAGCAAATGGACCTAAGATGCAAGATGATGTAGTCATTTTAATACCTAAATAATACTCAGTTGTAAAGAATGAGAACATCCTGAGGTTTGCAGGCAAATGGATGGAACTAGAAAATATCATCCTGAGTGACATAACTCAGACTCAAAAGGACATGCATGGTATGTACTCACTAATAACTATATATTAGCCAATAAAAAGTACAGAATACCCAGGATATAGTCCACAGAACTCATAAAAGTCAAGAAGCTGAGGGGCCCAAGTGAGGATGCCTCAGTCCCATTTGGGTGGGAGAAGAGAACAATCACTAGTGGGGATGGAGGGAGAGACCAAGGAGGGAAAGCAGACAGGGGAGGGAGGGAAGAGGGGAACCTGATCTGGTATTGGGTGATGGAAAAGGACTGAAGCACTGAGGGCTAGCAGAAAGAAAAGAAACAGGCAACCTCAGGAGGTGGGAGGTTGGAGTAACCCTTTACAATGTACCAGAGACCTGCGAGGCGAGAGACTCTCAGGACTCAAAGAGAGAAACCTTAGATGAAATGTCCTATGTTAGAGAGAAGGAACTTGTAGACCCCACTTCCAGCAGGAAGACAAGGCATCAAGTGAGGAATGAGGTTGCCATCCCACAGTCAAAAATTCTAACCCATAATTGTTCCTGTCTGAAAGAACTTCAGATATGGAAATGGAAAGAAGCCTGAGGAAAAGAAGGTCTAGCTGATAGGCTGAAAGTGGGTTCCAGCTCAAGGGGAGGCCCCAAGACCTGACACTATTATTGAGACTATGAAATGCTCATAATAAGGGACCTATCATGACTGCCCTCTGAAAGACCCAACAAGCAGCTGAGTCAGATGCAGATATTTGCACCCAACCAATGCACAGAAGCTGCTGACTCCTTTGATTGAATTAGGAAAAGACTGAAAGAGGCTAAGAAGGAGGGCAACCCTACAGTCACAATTAATCTGAACTCCCAGGATCTCTCAGACACTGAACCATCAACCAGGCAGTAAACACCAGCTGATATGAGGCCCCCAACACAGATACAGCAGAGGACTAGCAGGTCTGGGTTCAGTCAAAGAAGATGCACTTAACCATCAAGAGACTGGAGGCCCCATGGAGTTTAGAGGTCTGGTGGGGTGGGGCATGAGGAGTGGGGACATCTTCGTGGAGATAGGGGGTGGGGAGGAAGTATGAAATGTGGAACAGTGGGATGGTGGACTGGGAGGGGAATAAAATTTGGAGTTTACAATAAATAAGTAAATAAATTAAAAAAAAAACAGAAAAAAGAAAAGAAGATAGACTTCAAACAAAAACTAATCAAAAGAAATGAGAAAGATCACTACATACCCATGAAGTTAAAAATTCACTAAGAGGATGTTGTAATTCTTAAAATTCATGCCTCAAACCAGGGAAAGCCAAGTTTATAAAAGAATGATTAAATCACATATTCGCCATAATACACTGATAGTAGGTAACTCACACACTGCACTCTTTTCATTAGAGAGGTCATCCAGACACAACTAAACATAGAAATGCTGTAACTCACTGACATCATAAACAAAATAAACTTAACGTACATTTACAAAACAAACACAGAAGAATATACCACCTTCTTGGCACTGCATGGAACTTTCTCCAAATTGAAGTTCATATTTTGACATGAAGCAAGTCACAACAGAGAGACAAAAATTGAAATAACACCCTGAATCCCATCTGACCAACATGGATTAAAAATGAACATCAACAACAGAAACAACAAAAAAGCCTACAAACACACAGAAACTGAACATCTCAAACTGGAATAAAAACTAGTGTTAAAAACAAGAAACAAATGAAAAATTTTCTAGAATTAAATGAAAATACAATATACTGAGACTTATGGGACACATTGAAGGCAATTTTAAGACGCAAATTCATAGCACTAAGTGCCTACACATAAAAAGTAAAGAGATGTCATATTAGACGTAACATTATACATGAAAGATATAGGAAAAAAAGAAATCACACCCTAAAGAAATAGACAGAAAGAAATATTCAAATATCAATGAAACAGAGAGTTGTTTTTTCTTACCTTTACCTTTGAAAAGCAGTAAAACTGACAGACCTTTAGCCAGATTATCTAAGAGACACATAGAGAAGATCCACCTTAACAAAATTATATATGCATATAGCATATAGCCTTGTGATTCTCTGGATTTCTTCAGTGACTGTTATTATGCCTACATTTCATATCTAATTTTAGAAAAAAAGGGAAAGAAAGGAGATACATGAAACAAAGAGAAATCCAGGAACCATCATGAACTCATTATCACAGTAAAATAATTTTTGAACAAAATCCTCTTAGAATAGACAATAAGAACAAGACATCGAATAGGACCCCATGAAACTAAATGCCTGGGCAAACAAGAACACCATTGTTTGGACAAAGGAGCAACCTTTTTCACCAACTTCACATCTCACAGACAACTAATATCTAAAATATATCAAGACCTAAGAAGCAAAGCAAAATAAGAAAAACTGAATATGAAGAAAACAAAAAATCCAGTTAAAAATAGTACTAAACAAAGAGTTCTTAAAAGTAGATAATCAAGTGTATAAGAAACACATGAAGAAATGTACAGCAACTTCAGTTATCAAGGAAATGTAAAACTACATTATTTTGATATTTTATTTTACTCTGTCAGAATGTCTAAGATAGATAAAATGAATTACAGCTTATGCTGGTTGAAGAGTAAGGCGAATACTTCTCCACTGTTGCTGAGAATTCAAACTTGTATACTCACTACTGAAGCCAGTGTATGGGTTTCTCAGAAAGCTGGGAATCATTCTACTGTAAGATTCATCTATACCACTCTTAGGCATATACCAAAAAGATACTCTATCCTATAACAAGGGCACTTGCTCAACTACATTCATTGCTGCTCTATTTATATTATGATAACCAGAAATTGAGGACCTCCAGACAGCCTTCAACAAAAGTATGGATAAAAAATATAGTATATTTACATAATGAAATATTATTCAGCCATAAACAATGAAATAATGAAATTCACAGGTAAATAGAATAAAACAGATTAAGTCATTCTGATTGAGGTAACCCGGAGGCAGAAAGAAAAATAATGCATATGTTACTTTATATGTTTGTATTACCTGTTAAGTTAATAATAAGGAAACTATAATCTGTAGAACCACAGAGGTTAGGTATAGAATAAGGAACTAGACAGAACAGATAAATTTTTCTAAGAAAGGGAAATAGAATACATAGTGATGAATGGATGAGTGAGGTAGAATGAAGTAGAAAGATCAAGTCGGGGTGGGGGAAAGGGGGAGAGGGAAGAAATACAAGGAGAGAAAGCTAAAATTAAGAGCCATTTTAGGAGTAGTATGGAAACCTAGAACAGTAGAAGCTTCTTAAAATATATACATATATGAAGGAAATCTAAATAAAATTGCCAAATAATGGGGGAGACAGAGACATAACTTGACATGTCATATCATCAAATGAAGCTTCCAGTACTGAGAATGAGTTACATCTAATTGAGTTATTGGACAAAATAGCTCCATGCTAACTTTAAACAACTCAGGCTATTACTAAACCTATATGTTGTTCTCTGCAAACTGACAGCAAGGGCCAATGAAGATAATACCTACATAATTCATTGCACACAGAGAAGTGGAACAGGTGCCAACCTAGAGCCTTCAGCCCCAAGGACATAGTGTTCTTGGTACCAAAAGGTACTCTGCATCCTACCAAAGAGAAACAAATACCAGCTCAGTTACAAACCTATGATTTACAGTGGCATCCTTACTGCAACGGTGCACAAAGATTGTATGAGTAAGTAAACAACCAATATCTGATTTGATTTATGGCTCACTTCACAGGACAGAACTTATAACCAATACTTTGACACTACTTGGGTAAACAACAATCTGAGATTTTATAGTCCAGGGACCTAAAGTAAAACTAAAGACTATTGTTATAAAAAAATAGCAATAAAATGAATCATTACCATATTCTGTTATACACACAGATCAGTGCTTTGCTGATCCATCATCAGAAAAGCTTCCTCTTGCATCCCATGAGAACAAATATAGACACCCACAGCCGGCAGAGTGAGGGACCTTGGGCCCTTAACCCTAACTGAATATCTACTTCAAATCCCTTCCCTGAAGATTCAGAGAAACCCTGAATAAGAGAAGGTAGAAGTTTAAAAGCCAGAGGGAGATGGAGGACAATAAGGAAACAAGGGCCTCTAAAATAGAACCAATAATCATATGAACTCATAGAGACTGAGGCAGGCATGTCTATACAGTTCTGCACCAGAGGGGATTCTAGAACTGAAATAAGTGGACACATGCCAGCAACCCTAATCCAGAAACTATCTTAAATTGATAACTATTTATGAATAAAAATGTAGATTTCTTCAAGAGAGTCTTACTGGGGAGACCAACTCCTTTTAATAATAGGCCACATATTCATCAATAGATGGCTAATGGAAGCTTAACTCAATGGTATTTATGGAGACATAATTTTCTCAGAATGTCAATTTTTTCTTAATTTTTTAAAAATATACTATTTATTTTTTCTCTCTGTCATTTTTGTATATGTTATAATTTCTGATTTTGTGTTTTTCTGGGATTCCTGAGTGTGCAAACAAGTGTATCAGTGCATATCTCTATCTATCTACCTATCTATCTATCTATCTATCTATCTATCTATCTATCCATCCATCTATCTATCTATCTATCTATCTATCTATCTATCTATCTATATTTGCCTTTTCATTGGCTCATTTCCTTCTATTACCTGATTTTATTTATTCTGGTGTGTTTACTATTATCATTTTGAAGCCTGAAAAAAAGAAAGGGGATGGATATGGGTGGAAAGAAAGGTGAGGAGAAACTGGGAATTGTAGAGGGAGAGAAATCCATGGTTAGAGTATAAAATATGAACAAAATAATGATTCTCAATAAAATAAAAAATGATATGGACTTCCCTTATGTAAAAATGTTGTGATAAGACGAATAATGAAATTAATTTCTAATGAAATAAACATACTGTGTAAGATAAATATGTTATCTTACAAGGGAAAGCATACAAATTTTATGAAACATTTAAATTTTTTTCTTGATATTTGCTCATTTTATATTTTCAATACTATCCCTATGTGACTCATACAGCTATAAATATTTTTCTCAATCACTATGCTACCTCTTCAATTGAATTATGGTGTCCTTTGCTGTAAAAACCATTTCTGTTTCATAACGTCTCATTTATTAATTGTAGGTCTTAATTCTTGTCATATCAGGCCAATGTTCAAAGGAATCTTTTCCTGTGCTGTTGATTTCAAGAATATTCCCTACCTTCTTCTTTAATAAACTCAGAGTCTGAAGTTTTCTGTTGAGGTCTTTGAGCCTCTTACAGTTGAATTTTATGCAGGGAGATAACATCAATGGACTCAATTCCCCAATAAAAAGACATAGACTAACAGACTGGATATGTAAACAGGACCCAGATTTTTTTCGCATATAGGAAATGCACCTCAGTGACAAAGACAGACACTACCTTAAACTGAAAGGCTGGAAAACAATTTTCCAAGCAAATATTCCTAAGAAACAAGCTGGAGTAGCCATTCTAATATTGAATAAAATTGACTTTCAACCAAAAGTGATCAAAAAACTTTTTAATAAACTTTTATTATCTTTCTTGATAGTGCTATATCCAAGGGGCAAAGGCATTTCTGATGATATCTCCTTTCCCCATTTCCCTCCACCTAGAAACCCTCTATCCCATCCCCCATCCTCCTGCTTTTATGAGGATGTCCCCCCACCCCCCTGCCCTCGAATTCCCCAACACTGGAACATCCAGCCTGCATCTCCTCTCCTACCTATGCCTGACAAGGCCATCCTCCCCTACATATACAGCAGGAGCCATGGGTCCCTCCCTATGTGCTACCATGCTGGTGGTTTAGACCCTGGGAGCTCCAGTTGGTTGGTATTGCTGCTCTTCCCATGGGACCACAAACCCCTTCAACTCCTTCAGTCTTCTCTCTAACTTCTACATTGGGAACCCCATGATCAGTTCAATAGTTAGCTGTGAGCATTCGCCTCTGTATATGTCAGGCTCTGGCAGATATTTAAGGAAAGAGCTATATCTGGCTCTGGTCATCCGGCTTTTACTGGCATCCACATCAGCATCTGCCTTTGGTGACTGCACATGTGATGGATACCCGGGTGGAGCAGTCTCCAGACGGCCCCTCCTTCAGTTTCTGTTCCACACTTTGTAGTCATATTTGCTCCCATGAGTATTTTGTTACTCCTTCTAAGAAAGACTGAAGCACCCAGTTTGGTCTTCCTTCTTCATGAGATTCATGTGGTCTGTGAGTTGAATCTCGGGTATTGAAAGCTTTTGGGCTAATATCCACTTATCAGTGAGTGCATACCATGTGTGTTCTTTTGTGATTGAGTTACCTCACTCAGGATGATATTTTCTAGTTCCATCCATTTACCTAAGAATTTGTCAAATTCATTGTTTTAAATAGGTGAATAATACTCCATTGTGTAAATATACCACATTTTTGGTATCCATTCCTCTGTTGGAGGACATCTGGGGTCTTTCCAGCTTCTGGCTATTATAAATAAGGCTGTTATGAACATAGTGGAACATGTGCCCTCGTTATATGTTGGAGCATATTTTGGATATATGCTCAGAAGTGGTATAGCTGGGTCCTCAGGTAGTACTATGTCCAATTTTCTGAGGAACTTCCAGACTAATTTCCAGAGTGGTTGTACCAGCTTGCAATCCCACCAACAATGGAGGAGTGTTCCTCTTTCTCCACATCCTCACCAGCATCTACTATCACCTGAGTTTTTGATCTTAGCTATTCTGACTGGTGTGAGGTGAAATCTCAAGGTTGTTTTGATTTGCATTTCCCTGATGACTAAGGATGCTGGACATTTTTTTTAGGTGCTTCTTAGCTATAAAAGCCAGAAGTTCCTGGACTGATACCATACAGACCTTGAGAAAACACAAATGCCATATATACCCAGCAAAACTCTTAATCACTATAGATGGAGAAACCAAGATATTCCATGACAAAACCAAGTTTACACAATATCATTCTACAAATCCAGCACTACAAAGGATAATAGGTGGAAAACTCCAACACAAGGAGGGAAACTACAACCTAGAAAAAGCAAGAAAGTAATCTTCCAACAAACCCAAAAGAAGATAGCTACACAAACATAATTTCACCTCTAATAAAAAAATAACAGGAAGCAACAATCATTTTTCCTTAATATCTCTTAACATCAATGGACTCAATTCCCCAATAAAAAGACATAGACTAACAGACTGGATATGCAAACAGGACCCAGATTTTTTTTTCTTTTGCATATAGGAAATGCACCTCAGAGACAAAGACAGACACTACCTCAAAGTGAAAGACTGGAAAACAATTTTCCAAGCAAATATTCCTAAGAAACAAGCTGGAGTAGCCATTCTAATATTGAATAAAATTGACTTTCAACCAAAAGTGATCAAAAAACTTTTAAATAAACTTTTATTATCTTTCTTGATAGTGCTATATCTAAGGGCCAAAGACTCCTGAATCAAAACTAAAACCAAACCAAACCAAACCACTATGCTCATACTGACTTGCAATCTTCATTCCTATTGGCTAGGTTTCACAGTGCTAGAAAGTATTATGCATGCTAATGTAGGAGAAAAGTAATTTCCAGTCTAACTTAGATGTGAACCTTATAACCTTTCAAACTACAATTAACTGTCCTTGCAAGCCATGTTTGCTGGTGTAATAGTAACATGGAAGTAATCAACTTTTTAAAAGATACCCATACTTC
This sequence comes from Rhabdomys pumilio, assembly GCA_030674055.1. Lineage (NCBI taxonomy): Eukaryota > Metazoa > Chordata > Mammalia > Rodentia > Muridae > Rhabdomys > Rhabdomys pumilio. Next base: position 72,154,464 of record JANHMN010000005.1, on the reverse strand, counting down.
ATCTGAATAAGAACCTACAGCCAGGCATATCATAGACTCTAAGAATGAGTGTATTCCTATTATACTGATAAATAGATAAATTATTAATCTGGTATTCAATGAATTATTATTATACCCATAGAGCCATAGATCAATGTATTTCTTAACCCTCATCAATGAAGCTTCTATTTGAATTCAAAGGTAGTTAACACAAAGACCTACAATTGGCCCTACTGGAGAAAACATGAGACTTCAGAGAAAGTTCATGCCTGAATGAATAAATAAATAAATATATATATATATATATATATATATATATATATAAATATATATATATATATATATATATCCCTGACCCCAAGATTCAGTGAAATTGCAAAAGATGTAGCAGAAAGTCTTCAGATCCAGAAGTAATGGGTAACTTCAAGGAAACTATGTCTCCTAGAAACAAGGAGGCAGCTGCGTAAAAGAATTTACAGTGATTGTGACAGCATGCACATGCCCCATGCAAGTACAAATCAGAATAAAGTTCAGCATGAAAGGGGGAGTTCAACATGAAACCCCACTCTTAGCTAAAGAAATAGGAAGAATAAGTTTGCTTTAAGAACGTAGTCCGTTTTCACAAGGTGTCATTTATCAATTCTTGATCTTAGAGCATGAGCCATTGATGTTTCTGTTCAGAAAATTCCCCCTGTGCAGATGAATTGGAGGCTCTTTCCCACTTTCTTTTCTAATTGATTCAGTATATCTGGTTTTATGTTGAGATTTCTGATCCATTTGGACTTGACTTTTGTGCAAGGTGACAAATATGGATCTATTTTTATTTTCCTACATACCTACTGCCAGTTAGTCTAGCACCATTTATTGAAGATGCTTTTCTTTTTCATTGTATATTTTTGGCATCTTTGTTAATGATTAAGTGTCCATAAGTGTGTGGTTTTATTTCCATGTCTTCAATTGGATTCCATTGATCAACCTGTCTGTCTCTGTACTAATACCATGCCATTTTTATCACTACTGCTCTGTAGTTTAGCTTGAGGTCAGGGATGGTGATTACCCCAAAAGTTCTTTTATTTTAAGAATTGTTTTTGCTATCCTGGATTTTGAGGAGGAGGGCAATCTCATAGGAAGCAAAGCAGTCTCAACAAACTTGGTCCCCCACGATCTCTCAGACATTGAGCTACCAACTAGGCAGCTAGCTGTTCTGAAGTCCCTGACACATATGCAGCAGAGGAATGCCTGATCTGTTCTCAGTGAGAGAAGAGACACCTAACACTTGAGAGACTTGAGACACCAGGGAGTGGGGAGGCCTGAAAGGATGATGGAGGGTAGTAGGTGTGGGAGAGTGTGGGAGAGAGAGGGAGGGTGGGGTGTTGGAAGAGGGTAGTGGGGTGAGGGAAGGTGGGGGGTCATCCTCTTGGAGACAGGAGAGGAAAAATGGAATGGAGAACTGTTGGAGGGCAGAACAGGAGGGTGAAAGGACTGGACTGTAAAAATGATTAAAGATAATAAGAATAAATTAATGAATAAAAGCAAAGAATGTAGTCTATGGTAAATTGACTATGCTTTGATGGAAGGCCATACATACAAGAATATATTGGTATCCCAATTTAGAATTAATAAGTGAAAAAAAAGAGGCTACAAAATAAAGTGGTAAGAGAAGGAGATACATATAAGAGGAGTTGGGTGTGGAGGTGAATAGTTGATCATCATTTTTATTCAGGATTTCTTGGATGGTATTACTTTAATCATTGGTACCCAGAATTTAGAGCAGATGAATGAAACAAAACAAAATTATACTATCTGCCTTTGAAGATTGAAGGAAGAAGATGAGTCAAAAAATATAGATGACTTCTTGACATTCTAACAAGTAAGAAAGCTGACTATTCTCTTGGAGTCTCTAGAAGGTAATTGATCTGATCACCAGACCAAACACCTTTATTTAGTTATAGTGTGATCCTAGTCATACATAAAATTTATACAACTGGAAAACAACATGTTTTTTGTTCCATTTTGTTTTAATTTTCCTTATCTGTGACTGTTATGGAAGTAAACAGAAGTAATTGGAAAAACAGATTACATAGTCCAACTTGAGTAGGTGAAAGGCTTATAAGGGAAAAAATGAATATATTAACACATAAAAAATAAATTATTAATAGGCTTTAGACTAGGATCAGTATTTTCTGTCTTTGGATTAAGAAAATTCCTACCTTCTTCCAACAAGCAATTTCTTATTCCAGTAGCTATGCTCTTGAAAGAAAACAGAACCCAAGGAACTTTAAAGAGAATCATTATGTTGAAAATCAAACATTTTCAGTGACAAACACAAGCCAATTAATGAGTTTTTTACAGCTTTGATATTTTTCTACTGCTCCCCTGAACCTCATTTGTCTGTGTCTACATTACACTTCTTTGGACATGAATGTCTCATCTTCACTTATGTGAAAGCATTTACCTTCTAAGTTTATTTATATACGTATCTCTCAATTAGTGACAAGAATTAAATAAGGGTGCAGAAAAATAGCTCACCTAATTTTTGCAAGAACATATCATGTACATAATAGCAAATAATTTGATACCTACAAATATTTAACTTTGTAAGTGACCTATGCAAAAGTATATTTGGTGTCGTTTTAATTGGAAAATAAAATTTCATTTTAAAATCTAAAGTTGCCTTTATTATGCTTTGCTCAAGGATTGAACATAAGTAGTATTATGATTTCTCATTTTCCATGCTCCTGGCTCCGAAGAGGTGTGTGTATGTGTGTGTGTGTGTGTGTGTGTGTGTGTGTGTGTGTGTGTGTGTATGTATGTATGTGTAAGGAGGTGAGACATATTTAAGCTAAAGTCCTAACTTCTTGACTTTTTTGATGTGTTAATACACCGTGAGTGATTTCACTTACGGGTTTGTCATCTCACATTCAAATGGGGAAAATAGTGACATTTACATTTTAAAGTTGATGGAATTAAATTAAATATCACATGTAAAGTTTTTGTAGAGAGATTTTCCGTAACAGACATGATATATTAAACAAAAGAGAACTCAGTATGACTTCAATGAAGATACTACTTTAATTACAGGAGTGGCAAAATCTAGCCTCTTTTCAGAAGACTCATAAAACTAAGGAAGGCATGTAATTCTTTTCCTAGAAAATAAAGTGCCCAGTGATTTGGGTGTGGCAGGCATCCACTGTTCCTTTATATGTGTATCTATTACCATTCCCAGAACAGAAGGTAAAATAGTAGATAATCAAGACAATGGCCTGAGAATTAGGAATCCTAGGTTGTTCTTTTGTATTTGTCACTGCCTTGCTCAATCACATTGTCCAAGTTTTCCTCTTCTGCGGGCTTCAATTGGTCTCCTTGATAAAAATGGGAAAATAAGAAATTTGGTTATTAACACTTTTGCCCATTTATTCTGGTATATTTAATAACTGATACCATATACTAGTTGATAGTAGATTAAAAAAAACTCCTCAAAAGTTCAGTGGAATTATTATATTTCTAGTTTCCAGATAGAACATTCTGGGGAAAAGGGAAGAATATATGAACCACAAGGAAAAGGAGTATCAGGACCTTTTAGAGACCTTTTGGGAGATTGTAGCAGTGTTCAATGCAAGCAACAATGAGGTCTTGCACTATGAAAAAAAATCAGAATTGTATAAAATGTATTCCTAACAAATGCTTAAATCATGTCAGATCTATACCAGGTTTTTTTATTTTCCTGGTTTTTATTTTCCTGGTTTTTCAGATAAAATTGAGCCCATGCAAGTATCATATATACTACTAGGCCTCTGTTTTATATCTATAAATACATGCATTAGTATATCTCACAATGGGAGGTTTGCTCTCACAAATGTAGAATGCATGGAGCTATTCATCTTGCAGTTAGAAGTTCAGCCTAGATTCTCCTCAGAGGAAGGCAAAAATTAACTTGAAGGTTTGTTTTTGTTGTTTTTTGTCAATGTGTATCTAGTTGAGGTTGAATAGAGCTACTGAGATAACTTGAAGGGCATCTGCAATTAATGTCTATGCAAATGAGTACCTAGTGTGTCAGCACCATTTAGGGCTCACTATGCTCAAGCCTATCATATAATGGAATATTTTATTTAAGATTTAAACACTTTTTGTAATTACTCAAGAAAATGTAAGAGTTCAAGAAATTCAAGAAAATCTTCATTGAAGAAAATTTATAAAGAAAGAATGCTAAACATTTTAAATAAAATGTATTCAATCAAATCACAATTTAATAGATTAACATAATATCATAAGAAAATTGAAGTAAATACTTTCAAATACTCTAATATTTTTCAGAGGTTTGGGTTAGCAATACTAACATATTTTTAAAAAATTCACTTATTTATTTTATATATGTGAGTACATTCTTGCTGTCTTCAGACATAACAGAAGAGGGTATCAGATCCCATTACAGATGGTTGTGAGACACCATGTGGTTGCTGGGAATTGGACTCAGGACCTCTAGAAGAGCAGTCCTTGCTTTTAATCACTGAGCCATCTCTCTAGTCCCATCCCAAGTTTTTTTTTTTTCAGACTCACAATACATGGTATTGGTACAGGTATGATTTGAGGCCATTTTGTGTGGTCATAAAGTTTGTGGCTTTTAATTTTTATTATTAATTAATTATTTTATTTACTTAAGTCCTAAATGTTGCACCACTTTTTCCCCCTTCATAGAGTTCTTTCCCTCTTCCCCTTCTTCACCTCTGAGAGGGTGCCACTCCCTGGAGATCCCTCCTCCCTGAAGCATCAAGTCTACAGGATTAGGTCTATCCTCTCCCATTGAAGGAAGACAAGGTGGTCCTCTGCTACATATGTGCAGGAGACCTAGGTCCAGCCTGTATATGCTCTTGGGTTGGTGGTTCAGTCTCTGGGAGCTCCAGGGTTCCAGGTTATTTGATACTGTTGTTCTTCCTATGGGTTTGCCATCTCTTACCATTCTTCCTTCAGTCCTTCCCTTAACTTTTCCATAAGGTTCCCCAACCTCAGTTCAAATGATTGACTGTGACTATCTGCATCTGTCTCAGTAAGCTGCTGGTAGAGCCTCTCAGAGGATAGGCATGCTAGGCTTCTGACTGCAAGCACACCATAGCATCAGTAACAGTGTCAGGGGTTGGTGTCAGCCCAAGGGTTGTTAAAATTCCGCAGTTCAACCATAACCACTATTTAGTATTTGAACGTGGTGACTAGTATTTCAAGTTAGGTACCTTACTATGTTTGTAATCAGAATCCTACTGACTGATCTTAGCATTTCTGTACACTTTGTTTTCAGTAACAGTATAACATTAAATATGTACTACTTTCTGTATAGTTTTCAATTTTTCAGTATCATCAATGATGCTGCGATGAATATTTTTAGCACTCACACTTATTAAATCTGTGAAAATTTGCATATATTTTTCATCTGTTAAGAATCAATCACACAATTCTGAATGACACGATACATTAAAATACTTAGAGCAATGGTATGGATTCCTTATCTTCTGAGATTAGAGTGACTGTAGTAAGGGTTATTGCAAAGTGTCTTCAATATGTAGAAATTAATGTCCTTCTTACAGAAAAAAATTTACAGTAAAACAGTATTTTGATGCATCTATCACTGAGGAATCTGTCAAGAACTTTTCAAATATTTTCAAAATAAGTGTTCAAAACATCTATGAGATCCAAAATCCCCCATTATTCACAAAATTATGTAACTATGATAAGCCCCTTTCTAAACAGAAAATAAAGCTTTGTGGAAAAATGTGGACAACTATTTGCCAAAATTTTCATTCCTTTTTCTTTCTGAGCACACATCCAAGCTTGTTTCCCAGTTAATTGTATCCAGAAGACTTGAGTTTTACCTCAAACCATGTGAGTGAAGTAAGTGGTCTGTACTGCATCTGGGCCTTATATTAATATGGTCTCTTCCCACTGGCTTGATAGAAATTATCATAACAACTGGGAATACACTATGAATTATATATGGAAGATATAAATAGAACTTATTTTCAGTCTATAAATAATCTCTTGTAGAATATCATTTATATTGCATAATGATGATAGGAAAGAAACTTGTACCATGTTTGAGCCAGTAAATAATGCAGTCTTTATATGTTACTACTTAAATAGTAAATACCCTTTAAAAAATGACAAATGGCAAAAGTTAACAAAAAAATTTAAAAAGCTACTTTAAAGAATGAATAAAACACTGAAATTAAGAAAAAATTAGATGATAGCATCACTGGATATATTTGCTTAAGTCTAGAACCAAATATGATGAGAAACTAGTACAGAGTTATGAAAGGGAAAATATTTAATAAAATTTCAAATGGATTTTTTTTTGAAAATTTAATAACCAGATAAAAACACCTGAGCCATATTTAAAGTCTATATTAAGTTATATTAAAGGAAAACACAAAGAAAGATTAAGTCAATTAATAGATAAGTTAGAAACATGTACAGAATTAGAATAATGACACAGATGATGAATAAGTGAGATGTCTATTCCAATAAATATGTCATTTTAGTCCTGGATTTTCCATAGCAGGGCTCTCCTATAAAGTATTTTTTTAAAATAATCTGCTTCCTTTGTGGAAAGGCAGACAGAAATCTTTCATCATAGCCTACCTTGATGAGATCTTGGCAACAAAGTTACAGCTAATTATTAGGTCTAGAATTTAAGCCATTTGAATCAAAGACAGGCACTCATATTCTGTTCATGGATGATTCTAATCCTTACAGATAGAAACTCTATTTAATCCATATATTCTAGCTGAAAAACTACTGAGATCTTATTATAGGGATGTTTGAATATAAAGCATAAGGAAAGTCAGTTACACAGTAGTGTTAAGATCATTAGAAATAGAAGCAGACTCCGCACACAGTAGTGAATACGAGAATACAAGATCAGAAAACATTCATATCACAGAATCATCTACAATTCTGAATAATTCACTAGATAGTATGCTGTGTTATGTCTAACATGTCCTAATAGCTTTCTGTTACTTGAAATAAGGTGAATATATCACTATACCTTGCTAACAGAAAAAAATCCATGACAGGATTTTCAAGAGCAGCATGACCTTTCCAGGGTTAGATTGTAATTTAATAATGGAAAGGAAAAGCATGCCTTTATGGAATTCTTCCCTAAAAATAAAATGAATGGTAATGAGAAAAGTGATTTATATACTTTAAGTACCAGTGAGTGTAGGAAAAGAGAAAGGATGAGGGTAAACATGAAATTTGACAACAAAATATGATGAGAAATATGCATAAGATATAATAATGTGCCTCATTATTGATAAAAAATTTGAGAAGAAAAGGAAATGTGCTTGAATCATGTCACATCCTAATATACTAATAATGTCTAAATACGATTGCCATGTAGATATAAGCATTATTTCAAGTTTCTTTTATCTGTTGAGGCTTGCTTCATAAATGACTATAAGGTCAATTCTAGAGAAGTATATAAGAGATGCTGAGAAGGAGGTATATTCTGTTGCATTTGGGTGAAATATTCTATAGATATCTCTTAGGTCCATTTGATTCATGTCTGTTAGTTTCATTATTTCCTTGTTTAGTTTTTGTCTTGATGATCTATCAAATGGTGAGAGTGTGGTTGAAGTCTCCCATTAGCAATGCTTCTTTTGCAGATGTGGACGCTCTTTTGTTTGGGGCATAGTTGTTCAAGATTGAGATATCATCTTGATAGATATTTCCTTTGATGAGTATTAAGTGTCCTTCCCTGTCTCCCAGTCCTTTACTCTGTGGTAATGTCTATCTTTATCGTTAAGATGTGTTTCTTGTATGCAGTAGAATGATGAATCATGTTTTCAAGTCCATGTTGTTAGCATTTGTCTTTTAATTGGGAAATCAAGTCCATTGTTTTTGAGAGGTATTCATGACCAATTATTGTTTTTTTGATGTTAGTGGTATTAGGGTGTGTGTGTGTGTGTGTGTGTGTGTGTGTGTGTGTGTGTGTGTGTCTGCTTTTCTTGTTTTTTGATGGTATGGTATTACTTATCACCTGTGTTTTCATGGATGTAATTATTTTCCTCAGGTTAGACTTTTACTTCTAGTATTTTCTGTAGGGCTGGATTTGTGGATATATTTTGTTTGAATTTGGATTTGCCTTGAAATATATTGTTTTATCCACCCACGATGATTGAGAGTTTTTGCTAGGTTGGCACCTGTGGCTTTGTAGAGGTTGCAAGATATCTCTGTCCAGGCCCTTTTAGTTTTTAGAGTCTCTATTGAGAAGTCAGGTGTAATTCTGATACATCTTCCTTTGTGTGTTACCTTTTCTTTTCCTTGCTGCCTTTTAACATTCTTTCATTGTTCTGTAGATGTTGTGTCTTGATTATTATGTGCCAGGGAGGATTTTCTTTTCTGGTTTAGTCTAATTAGTGTTCTATAAACTTCTTGTATATTTATACACATCTTTGTCTTTAGGCTAGGAAGTTTTCTTTAATACTTTTATTGAAAATATTTTCTGGGCCTTATACCCGGGACTCTACCCCTTCTTTTCCTATTATTCTTAAGTTAGGACTTTTCATGGTATCCCAGATTTCTTAGATGTTTTGTGCCAGCAATTTTTTAGATTTAACACTTTCTTTGATGTATCAACTTTTTATATTGTATCTTCTATGCCTGAGATTCTCTTTTCAATATTTTGTATTCTATTGGTGATCTTTGCATCTGATGTTACTGTTCTCTTCCCTGGCTTTTCCATCTCCAGGATTCCTTCAATTTTTATTTTCTATATTTTGTCTATTTCTACTTTCAGGTCTTGCACATTTTTATTTATTTATTTTAAAAAACCTACTTAATTAGATTTTCTTGTATGTCTTTTATTTTTATTTTTATTGGATATTTTATTTACAGTTCAGATGTTATCCCCTTACCCCATTCCATACAACCCGCCCAGAAACCCCCTATCCCAGACTCCTCCTCCTGCTTCTATGAAGATGTGCTCCCAACTACCCCCCACTCACACCTCCCCACCCTCAAATTTCCCCCCACACAGTGTCCAGCCTTCATGGGACCAAGGATCTACTTTTCCATCTATGCCTGACAGGGCCATCCTCCCTTATATATACAGCTGGAGCCATGAGTCCCTCCCTAAGTGCTTCCAGGCTGGTGGTTTCGACCCTGGGAGCTCTGGTTGATTGGTATTGTTGCTCTCCTCATGGGGTCACAAACCCTTTCAGCTCCTTCAGTCTTCATTCTAACTCCTCCTTTGGAAACCCCTTGATCGCTTCAGTGGTTAACTGTGAGCATCTACCCCTGAATATGTCAGGCTCTGGCAGACCTCTAAGGACACAGCTATATCAGGCTCCTGTCAGCAGGCACTTCCTGACATCCACATCAGTGTCTAAATTAGGTGACTGCACATAGGATGAATACTTACGTGGAATGGTCTCCAGAAGACCCCTCCTTCAGTTTCTGTCCAATACATGGTCTCCATATTTGCTCCCTTGAGTAATTTGTCACTCCTAAAAAGGATCAAAGCACCCTCACGTGGTCTTTCTTCATGAGCTTCATGTGGTCTGTGAGTTGAATCCTGGGTATTTCAAATTTCTGGGCTAATATCCAATAACCAGTGAATGCATACCGTGTGTGTTCTTTTGTGATTGGGTTACCTCACTCAGGATGATATTTTCTAGTTCCATCCATTTACCCAAGATTTCTTGAATTCGTTGTTTTTAATAGCTGAGTAATACTCCATTGTGTAAATGTACCACATCATTTGTATCCATTCCTCTGTTGAAGGACATCTGGGTTCTTTCCAGCTTCTGGTTATTATAAATAAGGCTGCTATGAACAGAGTGGAGCATGTGTCCTTGTTATATGTTGAAGAATCTTCTGGGTATATGCCCAGGAGTGGTATAGCTGGATCCTCAGGTAATGCTATGTCCAATTTTCTGAGGAACTGCCAGACTGTTTTCCAGAGTGGTTGTACGAGCTTGCATTCCCACCAACAATGGAGGAGTGTTCCTCTTTCTCCACATCCTTTTCAGTATCTACTATATTACCTGAGGTTTTGATCTTAGCCATTCTGACTGGTGTGAGGCAGAATCTCAGGGTCTTTTTGATTTGCATTTCCCTGATGACTAAGGATGTTGAGCATTTCTTAAGGTGCTTCTCAGCCATTTGAGTTTCCTCTATTGAGAATTCTTTGTTTAGCTCTGTACCCCATTTTTTAAATAGGATTATTTGGTTGTCTGGAGTCTAATTTCTTGAGTTCTTTGTATATATTGGATATTAGCCCCCTATCAGATGTGAGATTGGTAAAGATATTTTTCCAATCTGGTGGTTGCCATTTTGTCCTATTGACAGTGTCTTTTGCCTTACAGAAACTTTGCATTTTTGTAAAGTCCCATTTGTCAATTTTTGATCTTAAAGCATAAGCCATTGGTGTTCTGTTCAGGAACTTTTCCCCTGTACCCAATGATCCGAAGGTCTTCCCCACCTTCTCTTCTATTACTTTTAGTGTATCTGGTTTTATACAGAAGAGGTCCTTTATCCATTTGGACTTGAGCTTTGTACAAGGAGATAAGAATGGAATAATTTGCATTCTTCTACATGCTGACCTCCAGTTGAACCAGCACCATTTGCTGAAAATGCTGTCCTTTTTCCACTGGATGTTTTTAGCTCCTTTGTCAAAGATCAATTTACCATAGGTGTGTGGGTTCATTTCTGGGTTTTAATTCTATTCCATTGATCTTCCTGCCTGTCTCTGTACCAATGCCATGCAGTTTTTAATCACTGTTTCAAGTACTGTTTAAGGTCAGGGATGGTGATTCCTCCAGAAGTTCTTTTATTGTTGAGAACAGTTTTAGCTATCCTGTTTTTTTTGTTTGTTTGTTTTTGTTTTTTTGTTTTTTGTTTTTTTGTAATTCCAAATGAATTTGAGAATTTCTCTTTCGAACTCTGTGAAGAATTGAGTTCGGATTTTAATGGGGATTGTATTGAATCTGTAGATTGTTTTTGGCAAGATGACCATTTTCACCATATTAATCCTGCCAATCCATGAGCATGAAAGATAATTCCATCTTTTGAGATCTTTGATTTTTTTCTTCAGAGACTTGAAGTTCTTGTCATACAGATCTTTTACTTGCTTGGTTAAATTTATACCAAGATATTTTATATTATTTGTGACTATTGTAAAAGGTGTTGATTCCCTAATTTTTTCACCCTGCTTATCTTTCACTTAGAGGAAGGCTACTGATTTGTTTGAGTTGATTTTATAACCAGCCACTTTGCTGAATCTTTTTTTTAAAAATCAGGTTTAAGAACTCTTTGTTGGAAGTTTTGGGGTCACTTAAGTATACTATCATATCATCTGTAAATAGTGATATTTTGACTTCTTCCTTTCCTATTTGTATCCCTTTGACTTCTTTTTGTTGTCTAATTTCTCTGGCTAGGACTTCCAGTACTATATTGAATAGGTAGGAAGAGAGTAGGCAGCCTTGTCTAGTCCCTGATCTTAGTGGGATTGCTTCGAGTATTTCTCCATTTAGTTGATGTTGGCTAATGGTTTGCTATATATTGTTTATGTTCAGTATGTTTAGGTATGGGCCTTGAGTGTCTGATCTTTCCAAGACTTTTAACAGGAAGGGATGTTGAATTTTGTCAAATGCTTTCCCAGGATCTAGTGAGATGATCATGTTTTTTTTCTTTGAGTTTATTTATATTGTGGATTATATTGATGTATTTCCAAATATTGGACCATCACTGCATTCATGGGATAAAGCCCTTTTGATCATGATGGATGATTGTTTTGAAGCGTTCTTGAATTTGGTTTGATAGAATTTTATTGAGTATTTTTGCATTGATATTCATAAGGGAGGTTGGTCTGAAGTTCTCTTTCTTGGGTCTTTGTGAGGTTTAGGTATGAGTGTGATTGTAGCTTCATAGAACGAATTGGATAGTCTTTCTTCTGTTTTTATTTTGTGGAATAGTTTGAAGAGAATTGGTCTTAGGTCTTCCTTGAAGGTCTGATAGAATTATGCACTAAAGCCATCTGGTCCTGGGCTTTTTTTTTTTTTTTTGAGGGGAGACTTTTAATGACTGCTGCTATTTTTTTTTAGGAGTTATGGGACTGTTTAGATGGTTATCTGCTCTTGATTTAACTTTAGTACCTGGTATCTGTCTAGAAAATTGTCTATTTCATCCAAAGTTTCCAGTTTTGATGAGTATATGCCTTTGTAGTAGGATCTGATGATTTTTTGAATTACTTCAGTTTCTGTTGTTATGTCTCCCTTTTCAGTTCTGATTTTATTAATTTGGATACTGTCTCTGTGCCCTCTGGTTAGTCTGGCTAAGGGTTTAATCTATCTTGTTGATTTTCTCAAAGAACCAGCTCCTGGTTTTGTTGATTCTTTGTATAGTTCTTTCTGTTTCTACTTGATTGATTTCAGCCCTGAGTTTGATTATTTCCTTCCATCTACTCCTTTTGGGTAGATTTGCTTCTTTTTGTTCTAGAGCTTTCAGGTATGCTGTCAAGTTGTTAGTGTATGCTCTCTCCAGTTTCTTTTTATAGGCACTTAGAGCTATGAGTTTTCCTCTTAGCACTGCTTTCATGGAGTCCCACAAGTTTTGGTATGGTGTGTCCTAATTTTCATTAAATTCTAAAAACTCTTTAATTTCTTTCTTTCTTTATTCCTTGACCAATTCATCATTGAGTAGAGAATTGTTCAGTTTCAATGTGCATGTGGGTTTTCCATTGGTTTTGTCATTATTAAAAACCAGCCTTAGTCCATGGTTATCTGATAGGATGCAAGTGATTATATCAATCTTTTTGTATCTGTTGAGGGCCATGTTGTGACCAATTATGTAGTCTATTTTGGAGAAGGTACCATGAGGTGCTGAGAAAAAGGTATATTCTTTTGTTTTAAGATGAAATGTTCTATAGATATCTGTTAAATTCATTTGATTCATAACTTCTATTAATTTCAATGTGTCTCCGTTTAGTTTCTTTTTTCATGATCTGTCCATTACTGAGAGTGGGGTGTCGAGATCTCCCACTATTATTTTGTTAGGTGCAATGTGTGTTTTTAGCTTTAGTAAAGTTTCTTTTATATAAGTGGGTGCCCTTGCATTTGGAGCATAGATGTTCAGAACTGAGAGTTCATTTTGGTAGCTTTTTCCTTTGATGATTATAAAATGTCCTTCCTGAACTCGTTTGAATACTTTTCACTAAAAGTCAATTTTATTTGATATTACAATGGCTACTCCAGCTTGTTTCTTGGGACCATTTGCTTGGAAAATTGTTTTCCATCCTTTTACTCTGAGGTAGTGTCTGTCTTTTTCACAGAGATGTGTTTCCTGTATGCAGCAATATTCTGGGTCCTGTTTGTGTATCCAGTCTGATAGTCTACATCTTTTTATTGGAAAATTGAGTCCATTGATGTTAAGAGATATTAAAGAAAAAATGATTGTAGCTTCCTGTTATTTTTGTCATTAGAGGTGGGATTATGTTTGTGTAGCTATCTTCTTTTGGGTTTGTTGGACGATTACTTTCTTGCTTTTCCTAGTTTGTAGTTTCCTTCCCTGTGTTGGCATTTTCCATCAATTATCCTTTGAAGTGCTGGGTTTGTGGGAAGATATTGTGTAAATTTGGTTTTGTCATGGAATATCTTGGTTTCTCCACCTATAGTGATTGAGAGTTTTGCTGGGTATTGTAGTCTGGGCTGGCATTTTTGCTCTCTTATGGTCTGTATGATATCAGTCCAGGCTCTTCTGGCTGGACTGATAGTCTCTGATGAGAAGTCTGGTGTAATTCTTATAAGTCTGCCTTTATATGTTGCTTGACCTGTTTCCCTTACTGCTTTTAGTATTTTTTCTTTATTTTGTGCATTTGATGTTTTGATTATAATGTGTTGGGAGGTGTTTCTTTTCTTGTCTAGTCTATTTGGCATTCTGTAATCTTATTGTATGTTTATGGGCATCTCATTCTTTAGGTTAGGGAAGTTTTCCTTTATAATTTTGTTGAAGATATTTACTGGTCCTTTAAGTTGGGAGTCTTCACCCCCATCTATACCTGTTATCCTTAGATTTGGCCTTCTCATTGTGTCCTGGATTTCCTGGATGTTTTGGGTTAGTAGCTTTTTGCATTTTGCATTTTTTGACAGTTGTGTCAATATTTTCCATGGTATCTTCTGCACATGAGATTCTCTCTTCTATCTCTTGTATTCTGTTGGTGATAGTTGTATCTATGACTCTTGATCTCTTCCCTAGGTTTTCTATCTCCAGGGTAGTCTCCCTTTGAGATTTCTTTATTGTTTTTATTTCCATTTTTAGATCCTGGGTGGTTTTGTTTAATTTCTTTACCTGTTTGGTTGTGTTTTCTTGCAATTCTTTAAGGGATTTTTGTGTTTCCTCTTCATGGGCTTCTACCTCTTTACCTGTGTGCTCCTCCAATTTTTTGAGTGTTATTTATGTTCTTCTTTAAGTCCTCTATCATCATGAGAAGTGATTTTTATTCTGAATCCTGCTTTTCCAGTGTGATGGGGTGTTCAGGGCTTGCTATGGTGGGAGAACTATGTTCTGATGATGCCAGGTAATTTTAATTTCTGTTGCTTATCTTCTTGTGCTTGCCTTTCACCATCTGTTTTACTCTAGTATTACCTGCACTCACTGTGTCTAACTGGATTCTGTCTTTCCAGTTATCTTGCTTGTGTCAGAACTCCTCAGATCCAGATGTCTCTGTGATCCTGTGATCCTAAGCTCCTGGGTAGAAGAATTCCTGGGACTCAGGCCGTCTCTGGGATCCTGAAATCCTGCTGCTCTGAGTGCAGTGGCTCCTCTAGGATGGCTCAGGATAGGGTGTCTCCACAGGAGAAGACAGCTAGGTGTTTGTCTCAGCCAAAAGGACCAGGCACAGTGCAGAAGGGAAGTGGTATTCTGGAGGGGTGGGGTTTGGGTGGCTGATGGTCCTGAGCGCCCCCAGCTCCCAATTGTAACTCTGGGCCATGGGGTAGTGAGAGAGGGTTTTTACCCACTTCTCTGAGTGCAGTGGTTCCTCTAGGATGGCTAAGGATACAGTGTCTCTACAGGGGCAGACCAGCTCGATGTCTGCCCCAGTCAAAATGTTCTTGTATGTCTTTAAGGGATTTATTTGTTTCCTCTTTAAAGACCACTACTTGTTTGTATTTTCCTGTATTTCTCTAAGGGATTTATTCATTTCCTTTTAAAGACTTCTATCGCACTTATAAGATTGAATTTAAGGTCATTTTCTTGTGATATGTTTGTGTTAGGTTATGCAGGACTTGCTGCTGTAAGATAGCTATGATCTGAAGGTGTCATATTGCCCTGGCTTTTGTTGATTGTGCTCTTTTGAGGGCCTTTGTCATCTGGATGGCTTTCATTCCTAGATATTCCTGTTGCAGTGGGTATTGTGAGGGGAGTTAACATCGAAGGTCCTGGTGTAACAGGCCTCTGATGGGTATTCTTGGGCTATATGGTTTCAGATCTGCATGTCATTTTGATTCAGAATCCATATAGTCTTTATAGTTCAATCCATAGGTCTTTATGGTTCAAGAGTGACAGATCTGAGGAAGGTAGGCAATAGGCAAGTGGTAGAAGAATCGATGTCTGTCTGGGCTAGCAGGTTCCTCAGAGCAGGTTGGCTTGCTCCAGAGTACTCAGCAAGCAGAAAAGATGAGTTGGGGAAGGGAAGCTTACCTGTATGGTTCAAGATCCACAGATCTGCTGAAGGTGGGTAAAGAGGTGGGGGAAAATGGAGGTCCTCCTAGGATAGCAGGCTACTCAGGGAAGCTTGGCTTGCTCTAAGAGTACTCAGCAAGCAGGGAAGATGGGTGAGGAAAAGGAAGTTTGTCTGTGTGGTTCAGAGTCCACAGGTCTGATAAAGGTGGAGAGAGAGGTAATGGAAGAATGGATGTCTCCCTGGGATAGCAGACTGCTCAGGATAGCTTGGCTTGTCCAAGAAGGCTCAACAAGCAGGGAAAATGAGTGGAGGAAGGGAAGCTTACCTGTATGGTTCAGGAGCCACATGTCTGATAAAGGAGGGTAGAGAGGTGGAGGGAGTATGGAGGTCCCCCCCATGAGAGCCTTGATACAGAATTTAAAAGAATTATATACTCCATCAAGGATGCCAGAAACTTTAAATAAGACATAAAGAAAACAGCTCAATGAACTTAAAAAGAGAACTTAAAGAGAATAAATGCTTTAGTGGTGCTCAAGGAAACACAAATATAAGGCTGAATGCAATGGCAAAGGTAATTTAGGATTTGAAAATGGAATTAAAGAGACAGAACCATTTCAGAGGACTGAAGACAAAATGAAAGTAGAATTGAAAAAAATCTAATAACTCAACAAAATTATCTGGATCCTTTCATTCTTAAACTATTCATAAATTAGTGAATAAGTAGAAATGGGATTTCTATAAAGTCAAGATCACATCAAAACTGCAGAAACAGAATAAAATAAAAAAAGAAACAAAGATCAATTGATCCTTGGCTAATATCTCTAAAGAACATAGATGAACACAATTTCAATAAAACACTTGCAAACCCAATCTCAATAGATTTAGAAAAAGCCTTTGACAAAATCTAACATTTTGATGATAAAAATCCCTGATAAAGTAGGACTAGAAGGAACATAGCTCAACATAATAAAAGTATATAAGAAAATGTCACAACTAACATGATGCTAAATGGAGAACTGGAAGTAATACCACAAAACCCAGAATGAGCTAAGATTGTCCTTTATCCACATAATCTTTCAATTTTTGTATTGAAGCCCACCTCCTATGATGTAGTTATTTCAGTAAAGCCACATATCTTAGACAGTACCAACAACTGCTGAATAAATGTTCAAATTCCAGAGGCTATGGAGATGTTTCTAATTCAAAACATCTGCTTCAGCTTGTTTTTATATCAACTTGACACAGGCTAGAGTTATATGGGAAGAGAGAATGTTATTTGAGAAAATGACCCCACCAAATTGACTTGTTGGCAAGACTGTGACACATTTTCTTGATTGATGATTGATGTGTGAAGGTCCAGTTCACTGAAGGGGTTGCAATACCTAGGTGGGTCTGGGTATGACAAGATGGCAGGGTGAGAAAGCCATGAAACAAAACAATAAACTTCACTCCTCCATAGATTCTGCTTCAGTTTGTACCTCCACATTCTTTTGTTGAGTTACTGCCCCAACTTCCTTCAATGATAGACTATCAGTTGGAAGCGAAAGATGAAATAAACCCTTTCCTCCCTCCACAAGTGATTTATGGTAAAGATGTTTTTATCACAGTAATAAAAGTTCTAAGCACCACACCACCAGTATTTTATTGTCTTCACTTCTAAAATATATCTCTTATCTGATCTTCATTTACCATTTCCAATGGTATCAACCATGGTTAAGTCATCACCGTTTTCCAAGTTGGTTTGTGCATTTGCCATCTTACTATGCCCATGTTTTAGGAGTAGATTGTTACTGGCTTCATCATTATTTAAATCACCCTCACAAGAAAAATAGATTTAAATTACTTGCCTTATTTGTTTTGGCTAAGTACACATATAGAGATGATGGAAATAAACTGGTAATTCATACACATAACATACAACAACCTTGAGACTGGAGGAACAATACAGAAACAGGGTATATTACACCCTAGTTCTCATCCAACAGAAGGAAGACACCTAGGCCAGGGGTTTACAACTCAAATACAGTGACATAAAGTAAGCCAACCTGTTCTACTGTCATCCAAATAAAAGCAGAAACCACACTAGCAACACATGGAAAGTCAGGTCACACCAACAAAGAAAGATAATAAAATCAAGAATTTGTTCATTTTACTGTAACCATAGTCAAAAACATAGCAAGGTAGTCATGGACCTGAGCATAGCACCTAATGTTAATTTGCTAAGGAGCCATGTTGTCACACTACATTTGACATCTTTATGTTTGTGTACACAGATTTGTGTGACTTTCAACTTCCATCAGAACAGTTTATTATTGCTGTGGATTGTGGTTAATATAGAGACCCATCATTATTTACTGTGCTGAGAATACACAATTGTGAGGTCTAATCCATAGATATGACATCCATATCAAGTTCCTGAACCCCAAGGCTCAGACAATATTTTTCAGCTTGAGTGAGAATAATGTAAGAGCTGGAGGATGGGGAAGAGTTCTGTGAAATATGGGAAATGATTTCATTATTGCACACATGAACTCACAGAAGTGATTACTTATACTAGACCCGTACAAGAACATGCCAGTTAAGTATTCAAGCACTGCTAGTGGGGTACTGAGGTCCCACATAATGGATGTATCTCTGAGGAGTTACAGTCTGTTTATGTCTGTTAGCATATAGAGAGTTTATTGGAGGTCTAGCCATTATTTGATAACCCATACATCAGTAGATAATCCCACATTCATTTGCATATGTCAGACTAATTGGATTCAGTGGATCAAAACTAACTAGGTAGAAATCTAAATAAACAATGAATAATAAATATTGAGAAAATAACATTCGGAGTGAGATGTGTCAGGAAATTCTGTTGAGAGTTGTAGGAGAGGAGCAGAGTAGGTATGAAGATATATTGTATAAGCAAATAAAAATGTCAAACAAAAATAATAATATTTAAAAAATTCTGTAGAGGACAGGTGATGTGCCCAAGTTTGAAGGCAGTAACTGAAATTGAATTCAATATTATAGAGAAAGGTCAATTATAACGATAAAAGTTCTCATCAGAATCCAATGAATGTGGGCCAAGATTCAGAAGAAAAGAATTTTCCATAGAAAATTCTGCAATTTATCAAAATGGCCATTCAATAATTTAAAAGAAAACAGAGAACTTAATTACAGAAAGAAGCTCCTGGATTTGTGACTTTGTAAGCTAATCCTTAAAGGATGACTAAGGGAAATATAAATTATAAAAGATGAGATATTAAATTAGATCAATAGGGAAACATAAAATAAAATAAAAATATGGGTGCATATGGTAGACTACCTTTTCATGAATTTTTACAAATCATATTTAATGGTTGAAACAAAAGTTCTTATGCCATTTTATTTCCAAGTCCTCACATAACCTTTTTCTATAGTCTGCTCTGTGGCCTTATTTCTTACCATGGCTACTGACACTCACCTTCTTGCTTCTTCAAATACACATGGCTTGTACCTTCATATTTTACAGCATTGCCATTCACTGTGCCTGTGAGTTGCAGTGTACTTCCTTCAAATGTTGACAGTCTTTCCTAAAATGTTACCTAATCTCTGAGGCTTTTCTTGGCTACATTCTTTATAATGAATCTCCTATCACTAACATTTTCCAACCTCATTTGTATTTCCTTTCATTTCATTGCAAGAATGTAAACTTCATAATTATTGAGATTATTGTGAGTTCTTTTCATTTCTGTGTGACTAGTGCTTAGATAATTTGAGAGTCGCAGTATATAAGAAAAAGAAGAATATCTAAAACTGTAAGCTTTTTCTGGCCATCCTTTCCATTCCTTTGATTAATCATTTATTTGTTGAACATAAAATAGGCATTACATTTTGTATTAAAAATTCTTACTTAGTATCTCCAATACATTTACAAAGCAAGCATTGTCATTTCTATAAAATATGATACAGACTGAAAAACAGACCCTCAGTTTCATCACATGCTTTCTGAGCAGGATTGTTTGGGAGTTTCTATGGGAACCTCTTGGTCAACAATTCAATTGCATGCAACACCAGTTCACTATTGGAAGCTTTGTCTGAGGACAAGCCAGTTGTGACTCTTTCCCCATTACTAGGAGTCCTCATTAGGATCACCTTCATAGATTCTAAGAAGTTTCTTCTGTACTAGGTTTTCATCTCATCTCCTCCAATGCTCCCCAGTTCCATCTGTCTTTCCCTACACTCTTTCCTTCCTCCACTCTCTCTCCTTCTCTACCTGATCTTCCCATTTTGTCCCCCACCTACCCCAAGTCCACCAATAAAATCTATTTTATTCCTTCCTCCCAGGGAGATCCATGTGTCCCCCTAGACCACTCCTCTTTACCTAACCTCTCTGGGTGTATAGATTGCAGCTAGGTTATCACTTATTTAACAGCTAATAATCTACTTATAAGTGAACACATACCATATTTGTTTTTCTGGATTTGGATTACAAATTTCACACATGAATACCGTATTTACATTATCTCTACCCCTCACACTTCCCCAACTCCACTTGTGTCTCTTCCACTCAAATTCAACATCTCTTTTTTTAAAATATCAAATATATACAAATATAAACATACATATCAACATAGAAAATAATAAAGATACTACCTTGAGATTCCACTTAACATAGTTTGTATAAGGTGCTTTCATGGATGACTGTGTGTGTGTGTGTGTGTGTGTGTGTGAGAGAGAGAGAGAGAGAGAGAGAGAGAGAGAGAGAGAGAGAGAGAG
>JANHMN010000005.1:72083030-72134059 GCA_030674055.1 Rhabdomys pumilio | reverse complement strand
GAGAGAGAGAGAGAGAGAGAGAGAGAGAGAGAGAGAGAGAGAGAGAGAGAGAGAGAATGTGTGTTTCTGATTAATTCTGGATAACATATTAAGCCACTCATGTCTGAAGAACATGAATTCTCCGTCTCTCAACAGCCATTGATTGCTTGGTGGTACTCTTCACTTACAGGTGGGGCAACATGATATTTTCCTCATCTACCTTGAGATATTTGTGTGTGTGTGTTTAGTATCTGTTTATTTTTTCTTTTTTATTGGATATTTTATTTATTTACATTTCAAATATTGTTCCCTTTCCTGGTCCCCCCCCCCCAGAAATCCCCAATCCCATTCCCCATCTCCCTGCTTCTATGAGGGTGTTCCCCCTCCCACCCACACACTCCCACCTCACCACCCTGGCATTCCTTTAAACTGGGGCATGGAGCCTTCACAGGACCTAGGGCCTCTCATTTCATTGATGTCCAACAAGACCACCCTCTGCTACATATGCAGCTGGAGCCATAGGTCACTCCATGTATATTCTTTGGCTGGGAGTTTAATCCCTGGGAGCTCTGGGGAGTCTGGTTGGTCGATATTGTTGTTCTTCCTATGGGGTTGCAAACCCCTTCAGCTTCTTCAGTCCTTTTACTAACTCCTCCGTTAGAGACCCGATGCTCAGGCCAATGGTTGGCTGCCAGCATCCGAGCATCCACCTCTGTATTTGTCAGGCTCTGGCAAAGCCTCTCAGGAGACAGCTGTATCAGGCTCCTGTCAGCAAGCACTTCTTGGCATCTTCAATAGTGTCTGGGTTTGGTGTTTGTATGTGGGATGGATCCCCAGGTGGGGCAGTCTCTTTTCTTCAATCTCTGCTCCATGCTTTGTCCCCATATTTCCATTAGTCAGGAGCAATTCTGGGTTAAAAATTTGGAGATGAGTGGGTGGCCCCACCCCCCAACTGGCGGCCTTGCCTAACATCTGGATATGGATTCTGCAGGTTCTCCCTCCCCTTTGTTGGACATTTCAGCTAATCTCATCCCTGTTGGGTCCTGGATGCCTCTTGCTTTCCTGGCATCTGGGTAGTTAACTGGTACCTTCATATGCTGTTCTTGTTGAGACCATAGTTTTGAGCTTTCATGGAAGTAGCTTCATGTACATGTATATACATATATATATATATATATATATATATATATATATATATATATATATATGTGTGTGTGTGTGTGTGTGTGTGTGTGTGTTTGTGTGTGTGTATGTATCATATACAGAAGAAACTATCTTGTATCTTATAATAAAGAGACCCTAATATGATTACATTGGAAACAGCTCCTTGGTGGTCTTTTGGGGTTCACAAGCTCTTCCTGACACAAGAGGACCAGGACACATCTGCTACAAGCCCCCCTTTTTTCAATTGTTTAAAAATAGTGTGATGATTTCAAATATCTAATAAAAAGAATGTCTTTATTAGCCCTGAAAATATACATGTACAAGTAACATTCAGGCTGAGAAGGCTGTATTTTATAATATGTATATAACAATTAAAGGAAAAGAGGGCATGAAATTGAAAGAAACATAGGGGTACATGGAGAGTTTGAAAGCAGAAAGGGAAGAGGAAATAATTTGATTACATTATAATCTGAAAACCTAAAAGTATTTTAAGATGGTAGATTGGTGATTCCTGTGAAGATAGACATTGCAAATGAGGTAAAGATTTTTAATATAATAATAAAATCATAGGAATATATGGAATGTAAAGTTAGCATGTACTTCAGATCACAAGCATTACCATACATTTTATCAGATATAAAATGCCTAGCTTTTTATCCTACAGGAAAAGAGAAATCTATGACAACTCTTAGCAGAAGAGTGGCATGATCATATTAGGATTCACTCTTTTCTCTCTATGTTGGAGACAGGCTAAATAGGAGAAGGAATTTGAGACTATGTAACTTTAATGTTTTTCAAGGTCTACTTGTAATGACCGTTTTTAAATGCTTTAATCTCCTTTTTAGCCCACCACCCACCAGAGGTAGTGGAAAAGAAAGATTACAGGAGGGGAGAGGGGAAGTGAACCTGTTTAGAAAGGGTCTTTGGAGCAACTCCCATCTCTGTTGTCTGGAAATTGGCAGTTCAGTGCACAGGTCAGCAGTAGCAGCTCAGTCCACTTGCAAACACTTTTAATATATATTAGCAGTCGAGTTCAGTAGAGTCTGGTCAGCAGCAGTGGTGGCATGACCTATCGGGAACAGCCAGGCCTCAGCCTTGGCAGAATTCAGCAGAAGGGATCAGCAAGAATGCCAGAAGTTCTCATCTGTGCCTCTTTCAGCAAAGCGAAGATCAGCAAAGACTCAAGATCAAGTGTTATACACTTAGCTCTATAAGCAAGCCTAGCTCAACCTCAGCCACTGTCCTTTTATCCCTATCCATGTTCCTCCAAACATCACATGTCCTCCATGGGTCTTGCCTTAGCACATGCATCTGTCTCAGCTGACATCACTCTGTTAGTCAGTCCAAGTGGCACAAAAGCCTCGACAAACCACCAGAAGTTTTCTTGTGTGTGTGTGTGTGTGTGTGTGTGTGTGTGTGTGTGTGTGTGTGTTTCTCTCTATGGACTCCTAACAAATGCAGCTCAACTAAGCAATGTAAGGCAGAACAGTACATACATGAGGCACTAGCAAAGAATCCCTCATCACGTGTCCTTTCAAGTGCTTGCTTTCGCAGAACATCCTTTCTCGTGTGTCTGCTTCAGTGAAATATTCCTTCATGAGTCTGCCTTAGCCTTTTAGCTGTGTCCACTTCAGGAAAATACTTCTTCATGTGTTTGCCCCAGCAAAACACCATCCAACACAACTCACTCTCCAACGAATCCTTATGTTTCCTTTTCAAGACTATGTGACAATTATGTAAGTAGATCTAAGGTACAAATATTAGTCAGTGAGTTCAAATTTAAAAACTGTGATTTGTTTAAGATTAAAAACCACACAACCTGATTGATTATTGGCTAATTGGGAATAAATAGAATTGGGCATGTGTAAAAAAAAAAAAAAAGCCAGAAGCTAAGAACCTAGATTTGAAGTCTCTTGAGTTTCATCCAAAGCTCTTACCATTTCTCTAAGATGTTTACTCCTCCCTGCTGCTGCTATTAGCTTGTGCTGGACCTCTTCCATGGCACAGGAGCCTGTTCTTTCAGTAAAGTATCCTGTGTATCTTGCTTGTCTTTGTGATTATACTAAGGGACTGCAAGCAGGGAATGAAACTTCTCTCTTTCATTATATTTAGAGATGCTCATTTAGAGCATTCCTGAAAGTTATCCATCCTGTACTCAGGAGCTCTTATGGCCATTGGGTGGCCTGGGCAACAACACAGGAATTGAGGAAGGTGCCTACTGCACCTAATGATGTAGTTCTCTAGGACCCATTTAAGTGTCTCCGTGGGAAATCTCTGCAAATACTGTGATTCCAGCTACCCTGGGGGCTTTGCCCAAACAGAGAGTGCTCTTGGCTGAGCCTCCAATCCTTCCATTTCTAAACTTTGTGTATTTCAACAGAAATCTGATCTGGACTCTTCTGATTCATTTACACTTAAATCATCCAAGGGCTCTGTTGTAAGAGTGAATTCGGCTCCAAAAATGTCTTATAAGCGTTGGTTATAAAACTCCCTAAGATTTTGTGAGCTAAAATTTTTTTACTCCCTTTTTCTTTGAAACAAGATGTTGTGACTTTGCCAAGAGTAAATGGATTTCCAACCTCAAAGGGGTCGTGTTTGGTTCAAGAGTCAGAAATTATGGAGCTCAAAGGCCCAAGTACATTCTTCAAGAATTGGCAATAATGAATCCCAGGGGATGGGAGGAATGATAAATCTGAGAAGCTGAGTGAGGGGGTGACAGGAAGCATCCACTCTACCCTTTTGGCTTAGTGCCCTAAAGCCTTAGGACTTTTGTCCCCTTAACTGAGTAAATGGGGCTATGAGACAGCACAATGCTACAAGTCACCAACAAAATTAGGCAGAGAAACATTTCCCATTTTGAATAAGTGCCTGACAGTTTAGAGTGTTTTTCACAGTTTTTCCTTTTACTAAGTCCTTCAAATGCTCTGATGGCTAGGAATATCCATCTCCATTTTTCATAAGAATGAAGTGAGACTAAAACGAGTTACAGAGACAATCTACAACAATAGAAGAAGCCCTTTTTAATTAATTTTAGACTCCATTAATAAAGGAGATGTGCGATGTGCCCACTTACCTTGAATTAACAAGAGGCAAATGGCAAGCAACATCATGGTTCCTAACTTGAAATGTCTCCTTGATGTAACCTGAGGTGCAGCAATAGATAGTTCCTTGCTCTATTAGAGCCATATGGAAAGTTAGTTGATACATCTCTTATAACATATATACTATATTTCTTTTAAAGTTAGTTGTATATTTATCTTATTGTTTCCCTACTCATGAGTCTCTCTACTTCATTAGACTGTGACTATCCCAGAGACTAAATGTGTGCCATGTATCTTTCTATAGCTTAATTTAATGTCAGATAAAGGAGATTATGATGTTGGAGTAAGTGTTGGAAATATATAATGTAGGTGGAACTTGCATCTTGGACCATATAGAGAATGGAATGTATAAAATGTGTGTGAATGTAGAGGTTTAGAAATTTTGAGGTGTTGGTGAGACTAAGCATGAGTTTTAAAAAAGAAATGTCACATATATATGTATATCTATATATGAATTAGAATTATATTATTCTATGACTGTTCTGAGAGATCCGCCATAAAAGTATTTAAAGATTTTCTGATGGTATCTTTCTATAGTGGGTTACCAAGCAAAAAAATAGAAAAAGTGAAGTTATTAAAGTCATAAACTTCTTTTGTGGCATTTTCTGGTCTTCTGCTCATTTCTCTCCATACCCAGCTCTTTGGTCCCTTAAATCAGAGAAGTCTTACATATGAATTCATCAGGAATATTGGCAAAAAAGTTTATTTCATGACTATGTCTTTGTATTTTTTATATTATGGCAATTTTCCTTCTTAAAATGAATTTGTGAATTTTAACATCCTCATAAAAAATATATTACAAATCTATTGTGATCAAAACAGCACAGGGATGGAAGAAGATTGGCATATTTACCAGTAGAAGAGGAAAAACAGAAATGCATCTATGAATAAGTAAATGCTTAAGAGATCTTGAGTAAGCATACTCAGTATTCCAAACATAGTCGGTACAACAACTTCAACATAAGGAGTATCAAAATAAAATCTACATGAAAAAATAAAAGTAGACAATATAACAACTATAAAAACTATAAATTTTCCTTAAAATATTAAAATTAGAACTCATATGATTCAATAACCCAAGTACTGCCTTATATGTCCAAAACAAGGAAATATTTATGTTGAATAAAAAACTCTACTTTCATGTACATTAAAACATTGTTATTTATTAACAGCCAAGATATGAAAATAGCCTAAGTTCTATAATGCATGTCTTTCTAGGCAAGACATTTTTGAAACTTTCAGGGTTCACAACTAAATGTGATTGATGAATTTTTTTTTCTTCAGTGGTAGCATGCACAGAACTTCTCAGCACGATGAAAGCTACCCAGTAGAGTGGAAGCCTCTAGGACAGTATCAACTTAATTGCTCCGTGTACTATGACTCAATATGTGTTGCCTTCAGTGATAAAGTGTCACCATCAAGTTCTATAGGGTAATAAAGAACATTCTCAGTAGCCTTTAATGTTCTGGTATCTATGACACCCATTACTGGTAACTGGAGTTTTCATTTGTTTACCTATGGTGTTTAGTAGGGTCATTGTTGCCGCATTATGGGGTAACTGCTTACACTTTTTAAAAATTTGTGTTCATATATTTTAAGAAGCTTCTCGAGTAGTAGAAAAGTACATATGACACATTCCAGATATCTTTAATATCAGTCACCCATTATTGCCTTTTCTACCTTACAATTTAATCCTCACCCCATTCAACTCTTCATATTTTAGTATTCCCCTTTGCTCTCTTATACTTCTGCATTCACATTCCCATCAGCTGAACAATTATCCCATCATCCCTTACTAATTTCTTGGCCTCTATAGATATTTCAAAGGAAACATGTGAAAATTCAAAGGTAACACACATAAATGAGATAAAATGCAAAATTTTTGTTCTGAATCTGGGTTACCTCACTCAGATTGACTGTATCTAGCTTCATTCATTTACTTGTGAATTTTATAATTTCATTTTTCTCAACACCTAAATAATATTCCACTCTGTAAATGTAGCATGTTATCATTATCCATTTATCAGTTGATAGACATCTAGAGTATTTTTATTTTCTCATTATTGTGAAAAGAGAAGCAATGAAACATAAATGGTTAGTATTCTGATCAGATCTCAGCTAGAAATGGGGAGCATTCCATTGCTCAGTGTAGGAAAGAACATTCTTTTATAAAAAATTACTTTTGTTATTTTACAGTCCAGCCTTTGCCCCATTTTTGGTCCCCCCCCCACAGTTCCTCAACCTATTCTTTCTCCCCCTGTTCCCAAGAGGATATTCTTCACTCACCAGGCTTCCCTGCTCCCTGGGGCCTCAAGTCTCTCTTCTTCTACTGAGGCCAGACCTGGAAGTCCTCTGCAATATATATGGTCTCAGATCAGCTCATGTGTGCTGCCTGGTTGGTGGCTCAGTGTCTGAGAGATCTCATGGGTCCAGGTAAGTTTAGACTGCTGATAAGAAAGAACATTCTTACATACTGTAATAACGAACATGAAAGAATTATGGTCAGATCTTATGTTTTTTGAGTACCAAAAAAGTTGGGAGTGAAAGAGGACTTTTGACAGAAATTATCCTTTGAAAGATGATGATATAACAGCCATTCTCTCTCAATTGCTAACAAAATGTGAGACAAGAGAAATGATTTAAGGATTGAATCATCGATCATAAGGGACGTCAAAACTTAACAAACTTAGAAAAGTTGTAGCCTACCTATGGGTTGCTAAGAACACCCGGATTGTGTAAAGAGAGGATGAAGTGCTTTGTAAATGTGTATTGTGTGACACAAGCTGATCTAAGTATATAACTTGTGGGAAGTCGTCAGAAGCTTCCTCTCCTCATAGGTCAGGCTCAGGAAAAAAATGGCAAAAAAAGCCTTCCTCTGGTTAGAGTAATAGTGTTTACAAACAATCATCCAGTGTAAAAAGTAGCAGCTGAAGTTTCCTTCTCTAAGATTCTTGCAGCCTGATACTGCTTGCCTTTAGAGACCTCCTACAATTGGACAGTAGCCAACCCCTTCAATCCTGTGCTATATGCAATAAACATCCCGAGGCTTCATATTGATGTGCTATTTGGTGCCACTTCATTAGAATGCTGACATTCAACCTAACTCCAACTTTTCTGTGTACATGCATGCCATTTGCTTAGTGTTGCTATCTTTTCTTTATCCCCTGGTCATCCCTAGCCAGGTTTTCAAAACCAAGCTACATATCACATCTATTCATTGTATATATAAAAGAAATAGAAAGTCTGTTTGGGAACAATCATGAACAATCTTGCTATGTTTAATAAAGAAATTAAAATAAATGAGCTATGCCATTAAAAGGTAGGGCCTATTAATCAAGATGGTTAGGAGATTAATTAGTTATCTATACAGAAACCAAGTGCTATATATAACTACATTTGAAGACTGGATCTAAACACTTCTTGGAGATCATCCTAGCTTCATGTCACATGACAGGTCCAGTATGCAAGTCTCTGATGCAGGGTACCAAGTGATTTTGATGTAATGATTACAGATTCCCAATTCTGTTTTAAATTATTGGCTCCATTCTTTTCACTGTGGCCCTTAGATAACCCTTACAGAGGTCTACCAGGATCAGTGAACTGTTGATTGTGACTAGAAAAGCGATGAATATTATTGCTTTCACCTAGACCTCAACGGATAAGCCAGAGAGGTGTGAGGCACTGTGAAACAATTGTCACAGAGAAGGGTTGATTATTCTTCTCCAGATTTCTCCCTTTTACACTTACCTTAAATCCCTCCAACTTAACCCTTCTTTTTAAAAAGCTTATTTATTTGTTTATATCTCAAATGCTGACACCCTCATGGTCCTTGCCACACAGTGTCCCTCCTCCCAACCCCCTTCTGTTCTTCTCAGAAAGAGTGATACTCCAATATCCCTGCAACCGTAATACATCAAATTTTTTCAGGATTAGGTAGATGCTCTCCCACTGAGGCCAGAAAAGGTAGCCACGGAGTCTGAGCTGCATATGTGCTACATATATACTGAGGATCTCAGTCCAGCCCATGTATGCTCTTTGGTTGGTGTCTCAGTCTCTGAGTGTTCCCAGGCATCCAGGTTAGTTAACTCTGTTGGACTCCCTGTCCCTTTCAGGGACTTAAATCTTTCCTTCAGCTCTTCCATAGGGATCTCTGTCCTTCTTTGAATGTTTGGCTGTGGATATCTGCATCTGTCTCAGTCAACTGCTTGGTAGAGCCTCTCAGAGGACAGTTATGCTAAGCTCTTGTCTAGAAGTATAGCAGAGTATCAATACTGTCAGAAATTGATGCTTGCCCATAGATTGGGTCACAAGTTGGACCAGTTATTTGTTGACCATTCATTCAGTTTCTCTGCCATCTTTGTCCCTGCATTTCTTTTAGACAGGACAAAGTTTGCCTTGAAAATTTTGTGGGTGGGTTAGTGTCCCTTATACCGCCTCCACTGGAGGTCCTGTCTGGATACAGAAGATGGCTTCTTCAAGTTCAGTGTCTCCACTGTTAGGCATTGTAATAGCCAGAAACTGGAAACAACTCAGATGTCCCTCACCCAAAGAATGGATGCAAACAATGTGGTTCATTTGCACAATGGAAAACCATTCAGCTATTAAAAACAAGGACATTATGAATTTTACAGGCAAATGGATAAAACCAGAAAATATCATCTTAAATAAGGTAACACAGGTCCACAAAGACATGCCTGGTGTGTACTCACTGTTAAGTGGATATTAGCCAAAATGTACAGATACCCTAAAGGTCCAAAAAAGTTAAACAAGAAGGAAGGCCCAAGTGAGGATGCTTGAATCTCACTTAGAAAGGGAGAACAAAATAGTCATGGGAGGCAGAGGAAGGGAGAGACCTTTGGGGGAGACAGGAGCAAGAGGGGAATGGAAGGGTAGGATCAAGTGTGGGCAGAAACAGGGGAGAGACCCAGAGAACCAGGAGAATAAATGGAAATCTTCAGCTTCTGGGGGTAGGGGTGGGGGTCAAGGGAATCTCTAGGAAGTCTTAGTGACCTGGAAAAGGGAAGGATCCCAGGACTCAATGGGAGTGACTGTAGCCAATATTCTTGTTCCCTTATCCAATAGGGAGAACCTATTATTGTTTTTCTGATACATGGACAAAGTATTAAACTAACTGCCAAAACCTTGTAATTGTATATGTATATCTCTCAACCTTTATCAGAGAAGCTTCCTGCAGTCAGTGGTGATTAATACAGAGAATTACAACTGATAAATGTTTGGAGAAGAAGAGGTTATGGAATACCCAGCCCTGGATGGGTTATGTGTATCATACTGCTTTATTCTTAAGGCTCAGGAATTCCTATGGATGAGGGATAAGAATTGGAAGAGCCAGAAGCAAAGATGACTCCTCCGAAACAATGTTTCGGTAAGTTAGAGTTATATTATATGTAGGAGAATGTGTTTTGATGGAGTAGATTTGCTATTTAACTGGTTTTGCCTTCATCTGCCTCATTAACCTCCTTCACTCTTTCACCATCTGCTCTAGAATGAATGGTACACAGAATGCCATTTTCTAGATATTGAACTCTTAATTTTTTTGTTTTTTGTTTTTTTTTTTTGAGACAGGGTTTCTCTGTGTAGCCCTGGCTGTCCTGGAACTCACTCTGTAGACCAGGCTGGCCTCGAACTCAGAAATCTGCCTGCCTCTGCCTCCCAAGTGCTGGGATTAAAGGCGTGTGCCAACACTGCCTGGTGAACCCTTAATTTTTTAACATGCCATTATTTTCTCCAGAGCCTGGAGAAAAAAAATCACTATTTTTTCTTATAAATCATCTAATTCAAGGCATTCTTTCATCACAATCCAATGATAGTAGGTAAAATGTGTGATTTAATCTTCATTTACACTCATTTTGCTACTCTCACTATTTCTATTCATTTCTTTTGAGAAGCTCAAATGTGGAATGAAATGTAAATATGCAATAACATTTCTAGTTTCCAGGTGGAATTTTCTGTGTGACCTTGAAAAGATAATTAAACACTATAATCACCTTTCATCTAAAAAGTGAAGCTTTTAATATATATTTATATTAGTTGATTTAAGCTAAGGATAAAGAGACAAAATGTTATATACTAAGATTAAGCAAGTGGCGAGTGATAAAGGTTGACCCTAAGTGCCTTATATTCAGCATTCTTCCATAATTTGGAGTTTTGTTTTTATTCTTTCTTTTCTCCCTTAGAGTATTTTTCTTGAAACAATACTTTACGTGAAATTTTGATATGTAAAAGTGAAGCAAGTCTATTTAAAGCCAAATGGGAGTTGAGAGTCTATGGAGCAGCTGATCCTAAAAAATAGTGACTTGTGGACTGCAACTGAGTAGTTGGCTGAAAATAAATTTCTTACATAGGGGTACAGTGAGAACTGTCTCCATATTTCTGTAATCCATGGTTCCCCGGGGTGAAATGTTGTTCAGATTTTAAAGCCTATTAGAAATTGACAAAAAACTTGTATTTGGGTTTCTCAGTTTTCCATAAGACCTCTGGCTTATCACAGATCTTGCCACACTTGATTTTGATTGACACTGACAGGCCACTTTGTATAATTTTTCTTATATTTTACTCAACCAAAGAATCAGAAAAAATAGTGCTTTCAGCTTTTTTCCCCTCTTATTCACTTTTCCTAACAAATCAAAGGTAAATATGGAGGATGTTTCTATTTCCTGCTGAAATTTCGCCCACATGCAGAGAAGTTCCCTCTAGGACTGTAGCTCAACATCAATTGAGTGTGTCACCCATAGTGTGTTTAGTAGATTTGCTGCTCCAGCTTTCTTACAATTCTGTGTGTACATTGCTTTTATAACCTCTAGTCTAGGAAACATTTTTTGAAGCATATTCATTCTCATGTGGGCATTCATCAAGAAGTCTTATGCCACAGAAAGGAAGACAGTCCTGCCACATTTTCCCTATAAAAAATTTACCATGATTTTCCATCTTGTCAGACAACTCTGCCTTAAATTGATATCTTTTCAACCACAGCAAAAGTGATATAACTGCCACTCCACTGAGAGGTCGTGTTATTTCACAAAACATAGCTTATGATAAACTTACCTCTTTTGTGCCTACACATATTTAATGCTCAGAAAACTTAGTCTCACACAAGTGCCATACAACTACTTTTTCTAAACTTTTATTCTTTCATATCTGAGACTGATCACCAATTTATTGTTACTTTTCTTGTGACAATATGAGAAAAATGTCTAATCATATCACATAGGGCACTGATGACACACCAAATAATCAAGCCTAGATTAGTGAACCAATACATTTTTGTGGGGTTGCTTAGAGTAAGTGACACAAGCGTCTGCAACTCCAAGACAGTTATTCCAACAAAATATTCTACCACAGCATAGGATGGCCAAGGAAATGTACATTACCAGATTCTTCACAGCAATCATCCTTCTACCTCTTACTTTGGTGCTGCCAAAGATAGTGTGCAGATGTAACAGGCTTAGTAAAAGCTGAAGGGACAAGAAGGAGTATGTTGTTGGACTATCAGTTTATGGCTCTTATTACTCTCCTTCTCTTTTTATGAGGAAACATTAGTGACTGGTCTTAAAATGATTTCATTCAGGTGATCATAACAGCTTTGATTTCAAGATGATAGCAATTACATTGTGCTCAAAGGAATCAGTTTCACCACACACCAGTAGTTTCTTAACAGAAACTTTAGATGCCAATTGATCAGCATTTTTCAGATATTCAAACATATGTGGCCAGTCTATGAGGTTGTCTTGCTAATAACATTTGTGTGAAAAATGCAAAGAAACTTGCTAAGAAAAGGTTTAGTACATGGATCACCTAGTGAACAATTTTGCTTTGTCCATAAAAGTTCAGATGCTGAAGAAAGTAAATTTTCTAAACATAGTATGATAATTTTCACTTGAATCTGCTTGAAAAGCATCAAGTTTTTCATTGAGACTAATACAAAGACATCATATTTAGAGACTTAAATAACTCTTAACAATAGATTTAGACTGTAAACACTTCCCAGATGATTATGGTTAGCAGTATTTACTGTCATCCTCTCAAGTGGATAGATTCAGTACAGAGAAGAGTGTTAGAGTAACAAAGAAAATAGATAAACCTCATGAGGCTGGATATGGTGACAACAGCTATTTGTAGACCAGTTTGAAAGTTATTTCAACATCTTCTAAAATTTAATTAAGTAATTAATTATTTACTTTACATCCTGCTCATTGCCACCCTCTGGTTCATCCCTCCCACAATCCTTCTCCCATCCACACTCCACTTCTCCACTGAGCATGTGTGGGCACAGTGGGTATCCCCCCACCCTGGTCAGATTGCCATGAGAATAAGTAGAAATCTGCAACTGACTGGGTGGGGTGCCGGACAGTAGGGGGCATCTCCAGGAAGCAATGGAGACCTGGGGTAGAGAAGGTGCCTAAGAATCAATGGGGGTATCTTTAGTTGTGACTCATAGCATTGGGGATAATGAGCCTGAGGAGGGTACCTCCTGTGGCCAGGCAGGAACACGCAATGGAGCAATAGAGACACCAACCTACCCACAAAACTTTCCACCCAAAACTTCTCCTGTCTACAAGAAATGCAGGGATTGCAGATGTAACAAAGACAGGGAATGGCCAACCAATAACTGGTCCAAATTGAGACCCATGCCATGGAGAAGCACCAATCTCTGACACTATTAATGATATTCTCTTATGCTTACAGACAGGAGTTTTACATGGCTGCCCTCTGAGAGGGTCCACCCACCAACTAACTCAGACACCCACAGCCAAAGTGTGGATGTAACTTGGGGACACTTATGGGGGAATAGGAGGAAAGATTGCAATCTCTGAGAGAATAGGATCTCCACAAGAAGACAAAAAGAATCACCTAATTTGGACCTCTGGGGCTCTCAAAGATTGAATCATCAGCCAAAAACCATACAAAGACTGGGCCTAGGCCTCCCCTAGCATTTGTAGCAAATGTGCAGCTTAGTCTTCATGTGGGTCCTAAACAACTGAAGCAGGAGCTATCACAAAAGCTGTTGCCTGTATGTGGGATATGTTCTTCCAGCTGGGCTACCTTGTCTGGACTCAGAGGAGAGGAAGTGCCTAGCTTCACAGAAACATATTTGAACATTTTATATGTATGTAAGCAGAGAGTGGCAGTATACTTAAATGGATATGAGCTTATAAATCTAGATGTTATAATCTATATGTCAATAAGAAGGTGAATGTAGAAGAAATAAAATAACCAACACAATCAAACTATGGGATCTTTTCTTCCTGGGACTCCTGATCTGTGTTATTTAAGATGGAGACATATAGAGAAAAAAATACCTAATAGATGTTTAAGAAGCAAACCCTGCAGAGGTATAAATCACTTTCACATATTTTTAGACCAAATTTTGACCACATAATTGTACCTAATTATGAGAGAAACTACAGAATATAGAATAATTGTGTGATCAAGTAGGTAAACAGTTTCATTTGGTAGAAAGCAATCCAATGTCCATTGTAACATTATCGTCAATACTTTCCACATGCTATCTAGGTTAATCATTCTATAGTTTTTATAAGGAATGTGTAACCACTACCCCCACATAATACATGATGAAACTGGGAAGATTCAAATGTAATAAACCAAGATCATTTAGCTAATACTTCACAAACTTGAGGTTCAAGCCAAGAAACCAGAGAAAAATCTAAGATGTAGGATTGAGCGTGTCCAAAATTTTTAGAATTAGTTTAATTGTTTCTATAAAAGTATTTCTGAGATTTTAATAGAAATTGCATGAAACCTATAGACAAATTCAGAGAATTGACATTTTTATTATTTAGGTGTTTTCTTTCTGTTATTTACTTCTAGTTTGATTTGATACTTAAGAGAATATATTTCATATGTTCTCGACTCTCAGTTTTTATAGTGCAATAATGTGTGTTGTGTATTAGAGAGTATTTTGTCATAGCGTATAAATCATATTCTGTTATTGCCAGACAAAATGATCTCAATATGTCAGTAATTGTCTTGCCATATTTCTTTGTTGAACTTTTCCATTAGTTGTTGAGAGGGGGCTTGAAGTACATAATTATAGTTGTGAGTTTCATTTTTCAGCTCTATCAGGTGTTACTTTATCTAGCTTGCGGGTCTGTTGTTTGATGTCTATATATTTTTAATGACTGTCTGCTTGTCAACCAATAGTTTTACCTGTTTATTATTATGCAATGACTTCATTTGCTTTTAGTCATCTTTTCTCTGAATGAAAGACACTGTTTTAGTGTAGCTATTCACTAGGGAATAACATGACATGATAGTTATGACTGTGTGACACAGAATACTGTGCTCACCTATAGAACACTGGCTCTGTAATCTTAGCAATAAAATCAGAGGAATAACTGAGTGACAACTAAATCTATGGCAATGGTTATGTAGCTTTTAACATTTTTGTAGTAGAAGAAAATTCAAAAGAGTCAAGCACACTCTGTGGGGTTCCAAAACTTCTCCTTGCCTCTCAGGTGTAGATGGTTTAGAGATATTGGAGTAGGAAGGGGAATGCTAAGGGAGGAGAGGTCTTCAGTGATGCAACTTTAATGCAATAGTCACCTACACAGGGAAGAAACTAATAAACTGGGATGTACTTCCTAAACTAAGGCCAACAAATTCACAAGCTCACTAGGCTAGGCTTGAATGGAATCATTGCTTTGTTTTACTGTCAGTACACTGAGGTGAGTTGATGTTTGTTTACCTCAAAAAAAATAGATACAACTAGATATTGTTAGATAAAAAAACAGCCCTGGTTCGCTATGACTAATGTATATTAAATATATCTAAGCACATTCAGACCCATTCAATTTAATTGTGCTTTTGTTTTTAAGAGTATTTTGTATAAAATCAAGTGGGCCATCTGTTCAAAGCTATTCCATCAGTCTTGGTCTTTCTGATTAGGATATGTAGGCCATTTACATTTGATACACCTATTTATTATGTTAGAATTAGTCAGTCTTTTGTGGTTCTAGAGATTAAAATCATGGCAATGTACATGCAGAGCAAATACACTGTCACTGAATTATACCCCAATACTCATGTCTGTGTCTTTATTGTTTCTTTTCATTTTTGTTGTTTTAACACTTTTAAAATGGCATATGGATAGTAGCCTTTTTTTGTCTCATTGTGATATTGTTTTATAGATTTTGTAATGGTCATTGTCAGTACTTCTGCAAGTATTATCAGCAGGCTTATATTAGCTAGGATTGATATTTTAAGCCTTTCAACCAAGTGTGGAACTCTTTCAGTTAGGTCTAATAACACTATCACTATCAATTGTCATGTGTGGTGTACCAGACAATATCACTTTTGTTGAAACCACTATTACATTATTGTTTATTAATTTATATAGTGAAAATAATCTAATGTCTAGACAAAATTTTTTTGTTGTATTAGTGTGAATTCTTTTCTGATACCCTAAATATTTTTTAAAATGTCATTTTAGTATGGTTGAAATGTTTCCTTGGTTTTATTTTATCTGATTATAGCTTTTTCTTCTATTTTTAGAGGACAGGTTTTCTTTTCTTTTTAAAATAATATTTATATCATTTATTTAAGAATTTCATAGAGTATACTATGAAATTAAGAATTTCATAGAGTATATTATATTCACTTCCTCTCCTGTCTCATCCAAGATTCACCACCACTTCTCTAACTACTGAGCTTCATGTCCACTTTTTAAAGAACTCTATTGCATCCAAACTGTGTGGCCAAATTCTTTTTGTGTAACACTTTCCCTGAAGTAAGGTCTACTTATTAGGAGAAACATTGTTTTTGTTGTAGGTATTTTTCTTATTTGTATTTAATTTCTCACACACATACATTAAATTGTTTAATCTAATGTATCAGTCTCACCTTAACCAAGAAGCTATTTATAACTGACCCCTGTTGGAAAAGAGAAAATCAGTATTCTCCAATGAACTATCACTGGGAATATTCAACCACATTCCAGTGCAGGCCATATACTAAATAATAGTTACTTAACACAAACAAGGAGCACATTCTGAAAGAAAACTGACTATCCCACTTCTGCTCAGCTAGATGTGGGACGTCATTTCCAACTCTACTCTCTATGTTGTGCTTTGTTCTAGTTTGAGCTTGCACACTGCTTCTTTGTGCTGTCACTATTGCTATGAGTTTTTATGTGCAGCTGCTCTGCTGTGTGCAGAAGATGTTGTTTTCATGTAGTGATCCAGCATCTTTGGCTCTTACACAATTTCTACCCCTCCTTTACAGGGAGGAGTAAGTGATGTATGTATGTTTCCTTCAGAGATGAGAAATCTGCAAATATTTATTCTCTGTTCCTTGGCCAGTTGCAGGTCTGTGTTAATCATCTTCTGTGGCAAACTAAAGTTTCCTATATATTAAGGTTGAGAGATGCATTAGTCTATATATATATACTGATAAGTCATTAGGAATCAGTTTAATTCTATGTCTATTTAGCAGAATAGAGTGATAGTGATAGGTTCTTCCCAAAGTGCCTGACTAGCCACCAGTACTTGGCTCTGATGCTGCTGCAGTGTATGGACTTCATCTTGTGGAGTATGCCTCAAACCTAATCAGAAGTGATTGGTTACCCCATAAGATTCATGCCACTATTTTACCAGTGACTACATCTTGTCAGGTCAGTCCTAGCAAGTGTTCACAGTTTTACACACACAGGTGTAGGGCTGTAGAAGGGGTCTTGATGTTTGGTAGAAGCACTGGCTGGAAGTAGCCTGGAGACCCTGCAAGGGATGGGCGCTCCTAACACGTGGCATGGAACTCCATTAACCTGCGCTGTTCAGTCACATAGGATGCAGCCCCTCCCAAAGGGCACAGGTAGAGGGCATGACTACAGGCCTCAGCCTCAAGAGATTTACATACTAGTGAGATACCTGAAGGCCAGAGGGAGAAGCCAATTAAATATTCTTCCCCAGACCCTCCCCCCTTTCTCCCTCCCTATTTAACTCAGGTCTGCCCTGAGTTTCACAGGGTGTACATCCAGATCCAGCTACCATCCATCATGAAAATAAAGTCTGTAAAACTCATGGACTTTCTCGTGTCATTGGGGCTGCACCATGAGGAACTGTGGAGAAGGCCTT
The DNA here is from genome assembly GCA_030674055.1 of Rhabdomys pumilio. Lineage (NCBI taxonomy): Eukaryota > Metazoa > Chordata > Mammalia > Rodentia > Muridae > Rhabdomys > Rhabdomys pumilio. The sequence goes on along the minus strand of JANHMN010000005.1, from coordinate 72,116,709 downwards.
TAATGAGCCGCTGTAGCAGGAGCCACTGCACCTAACTTCCTGCCTAGAGAAACTTTCTGCATTTCCAGCCATCATACCCACACATAGGCTCACACACATAGTTTCATAGTGTTCACAGGTATATATGATTGTTGACTACTTTTCTCCATTGGTAGCATGCATAGCACAGTTGGCACTATGAAAGCTAGCAAGTAAGGATGAATCTTCTGGGTCAGTATAAGCTACTCTTCTATGACTCAAGTATGTGGTGTCTTTAGCAATAGTGATTCATGGTCAAATTCTGGAGAGTAATCAACAGCATTGGCCATAGCCTGCAATATCGGGGTATTTATGGGACCCCAATGGCTAAGAACTCCAAAGTTGGTGATCAATCCTGGTTACTGGGGTTTTTTATTTGCTTTCTTGAGTTGTCCAGCAGGGTCTTTCCCCCACCCACACATTGGCCTGTAGGAAAATTTTAACAAAGGCAGAATTCATAGTTAACAGTTAACTTATTTTTCTCTGCCTTTCATTATTTTCAAATCCTGTTTTATAATTGACATTTTCTAAGTAGCTTATTTTTTCTTTAGCAGCTTTTAAGTTAATTTGACTTTGCTTTAATTTTCAGAAGTTTAATGTCTTTGTCATAGATTTAATTAGATGTCTTATATTTGCAGTTTGTCATAATTTTCTTCTTAAATCTTAGTTTTAGTCAACTTTAGAATTGGAATTGTGTGTGTGTGTATGTGTGCATTGTGTGTGTGTGCGCGCATGAGCACATGTGTGTTTGGACAGTGTTTAATAGATCTAGGATCTCATTACATGATTATATGAGACAAGCACTCTCTCACTAACTTTTAAGCTATAAAATGCTTTTCCCCCTTTTTGTTGATTTGTATTTTTTTTATTTATATTTCAGTTGGAAGGTCCATATATTGTTTTTCTTTTACTGAAAATAGATTATTTTCATACTCTGTATCCTGATTACAGTTTCTCCTCTATCTAATACTTCCAGTTCTTCCCTACGTTCTATCCAATCCAAATCTAACCCATTTGTTTCTCTCTTTAGAAAGCAACATGTGACACAGGAACTGAGAAGCAGCCTGAGACAGAATTCTTCCAGTTTCCAACTGTACCTGGAACTGAGCCACAGGACTCCATACTCAAATACCTCTGAGAGAGAGCTGATCTCCCAGGAGTGTGTACAAGCCTGTGAGCACAGGTAAGATCACCACTTCTGCTCAAATTCCTGACTCAAGAGGGACCTCCTAGAGCCATCAGGAAATAGGAACCAAGGAACATATGGGGACAGGATTCTTCCAGTTTCTGTCTGCACTCCAGAGCTGACCCTGTGCCACAGATCTCCATACACAAATTCCTCCTGGAGAAAACTGGTCTCCCAGGAGTACTGACACAAAGGCTTGCAGGAGGGAGAAGCCACAGTAAGAGACATCAAGACCAGCTAACACCAGAGATAATCAGATAACAAGAAACAAGGGCAAGAACATGAGCAACAGAAACAAAGTCTACTTGGCATTATCAGAACCCAGTTCTCCCACCACAGCAAGCCCTGGATACCCAAATTCTCAGGAAAAGTAAGATTCTGATTTAAAACCACATCTCATGATGATGATAGAGGACTTTAAGAAGAACATAAATAACGTCCTTAAAGAAATATAGGAGAACACAGGTAAACAAGTAGAAGCCCTTAAAGAGGAAACACATTAATCCCTTAAAGAAATACAGGAAAATGCAACCAAACAGGTGAAGGAATTGAACAAAACCATCCAGGATCTAAAACTGGAAATAGAAATAATAAAGAAATCACAAAGAAAGACATCCTGGAGATAGAAAAACCTAGGAAAGAGATCAGGAGCCATAGATGCAAGCATCACCAACAGAATACAAGAGGTAGAAGAGAGAATCCAAGTACAGAAGATACCATAGAAAACATTGACACAAAGGTAAAAGAAAATGAAAAAATTGAAAAGCTTATAATCTAAAACATCCAGGAAATACAGGACACAATGTGAAGACCAAATCTAAGGATAATAGGTATAGAAAAAAATTGAAGATTCCCAACTTAAAGGGCCAGTAAATATCTTCAACAAAATTATAGAAGAAAACTTCCCTGACATAAATAAAGAGATGCCCATAAAAAATAAAAGAAGCCTAAAGAACTCCAAATAGATTGAACCAGAAAAGAAATTCCTCTTGTCATATAATAATCAAAACACCAAATGCACAAAACAAAGAAATGATGTTAAAGCAGTAAGGGAAAAAGGTCAAGTAACATATAAAGGCAGACCTATCAGAATTACACCAGACTTCTCACCAGAGACTATGAAAGCTAGAAGATCCTGAGTAGATGTCATACAGACCCTAAGAGAACACAAATGCCAGGCCAGCAAAACTCTCAATTACCATATATGGAGAAACCAAAATTTTCCATAACAAAACCAAATTTACACAATAGCTTTCCACAAATCCAGTCCTATAAAGGATAATGGAAAATATCAACACAAGGAGAGAAACTACACCTTAGAAAAGGCAAAAATGTAATCTTCTTTCAACAAAACCAAAAGAAGATAGCCACACAAACAAAAATAATGTCAAACATAACAGGAAGCAGCAATCACTAATCCTTAATATCCCTTAACATCAATTGACTTGTTTAGCTCTGCTCCCCATTTTTTAATAGGGTTACTTGGTTTTCTGGAGTCTAACTTTTTTAGTTTCTTGTATATATTGAGTATTAGTCCTCTATTGGAAGTAGGATTGGTAACGATCTTTTCCCAATCTGTTGATTGATATTTTTTGTCCTATTGACAGTGCCCTTTGCCTTACAGAAGCTTTTTCCAGGGCTTTATCCTGAGGTAATGTCTGTTTTTGACACTGTGCATTTCCTGTATGTAGCAAAATGCTGGGTCCTGTTTATATATCCAGTGTGTGAGGAAACTCAAATGGCTGTGAAGCACCTAAAAAAATATTCAACATCCTTAGTCATCAGGGAAATGCAAATCAAAATAACCCTGAGATTCCACCTCACACCAGTCAGAATGGTTAAGATCAAAAACTCAGATGATAGCAGATGCTCGCAAGGATATGGAGAAAGAGGAACACTCCTCCATAATTGGTGGGATTACAAGCTGGTACAACCTCTGGAAATCAGTCTGGCAGTTCCTCAGATAATTGGACATAATACTACCTGAGGACTCAGCTACATCACTCCTGAGCATATACCCAAAAGATGCTTCAACATATAACAAGGACACATGCTCCACTATGTTCATAGCAGCCTTATTTATAATAGCTAGAAGCTGGAAAGAGCCCAGATGTTTTTCAACAGAGGAATGGGTACAGAAAATGTGGTATATTTACACAATGGAGAATTACTCAGCTATTAAAAATAATGAATTCATGAAACTTGCAGTCAAATGGATGGAACTTGAAAATATCATCCTAAGTGAGGTAACTCAGTCACAAAAGAACACATACAGTATGCACTCACTGATAAGTGGATATTAGCCCAAAAGTTCAGAATACCCAAGATTCAATTCACAGACCATATGAAGCTCAAGAAGAAGGAAGACCAAAGTGTGGGTTCTTCAGTGCTTCTTAGAAGGGGGAATAAAATACCCACAGACGGAAATATGGAGACAAAGTGTGGAACAGAGACTGAAGGAAAGGGCATCCAGAGACTGCCCATCTGGGGATCCATCCCATATACAGATACCAAACCTGGACACTATTGTGGATGCTGGGAAGTGCTTGCTGACAGGAGCCTGATATGGCTGTCTCCTGAGAGGCTTTGCCAGAGCCTGAGGAATACAGAGGCAGATGCTCACAGTAAACCATTGGACTGAGCATGGGGGTCCTTTGATGGAGGAGCTGGAGAAGGGACTGAAGGATCTGAGGGGGTCTGCAGCCCCATGGAGACCAACAGTGTCAACTGGCCAGACACCCAGAGCTCTTGGGGACTGGACCACCAACCAAAGAGTACACATAGAAGGACCTATGGCTCAGGCCACATATGTGGCAGAGGATGGCCTTGTTGGGCATCAGTGGGAGGAGCATCCCTTGGCCTGAGGATTTTTAATTCTTCAGTGTAGGGGAATTTTATGGCAGGAAGGCGGAAGTGGGTTGGTGGGTGAGGGAGCACAATCATAGAGGCAGGGGGGATGTGATAGGGGGTTTCCAAAGAAAAGACCTGGAAAGGGGAAAACATTTGAGATGTAAATAAAGAAAATATTCAATAAAATACAAAAACATAAAAGAAAAAGAAAGCAACATACAAGTAAGAGATAATAGTAAGATTAAATATAATAATACATCAGGATAGAACAAAGCAAACATACATAAAGAAAAGAGCCCAAGAAATGGCACAGAAAATGAATATAGACACCAACGTTCACTGGTGCATATTCTGGCATCCAATAAAAAACAAAGACAGGATATATATATATATATATATATATATATATATATATATATATGTAGGCATGTGGCCTACACTTAAAAGGAAGAACAGGGACAAAAGAAATGGAACAGAGACTGAAAGAAAGACCATTTGGGGACTGCCCCACCTGAGGATTGCCCCACATGGGGACCCATCCTGTCTGACCACACCAAAACTGACACTTGCCGTGGTGGTCAAGAGGCACTTGCTGACAGGAAGTTGGTGTGGCAGCTCCTTGGGAGGTTCAGCCAGCAACTAAGCAATGCAGATGTGGATGCTTGAAGCCAACCATCAGACTGAGCTCTGGGACCCCTGTGGGGGAACTGGCAGAAGGACCAGGAGGAGCAGAAGGGGATTGCAACCCCATTGGAAAAACAATATAGGCTGGCATGACCACCCAGTGCTCCTGGGGACTAGACCACCAACCAAAGAGTGTACTGGAGGGATCCATGGTTCCAGATAGCAGAGTATATAGCCTTGCCTGTCTGCAGCAGGAGGGGAGGCCCTTGGTTCCTGAGAGGTTTGATGCCCCAATTCAGGGAGAGGTGTGTGAGTGCAGGAGTACCCTCATATAGGCAAAGGGAAGGGGGAAGCCAGATGTGGAATGAAGGGTTGGTGGAAGGGTAACTGGGAAGTGGGATATAATTTGAAATATAAATGAATGGAATGATTACTTTAAAAAATATATTTGTCTCCATAGTAAAACTCCCTTGAAGAAAGCTAGATTTTTATTTGTAAGTGGATATCAATTGGAGATAGCTTCTGGGTTAGGGATGGAAGCATGTGACTTCTCCTTTCAGCTCTGGGATTCCTTCTGGTACAGATTCTTGCAGACCTTGCTTCCTTGGTAAACCATCCCCTCTGGCTTTTACACTCTTTCTACTTCCTCTTCTTCAGGGTTCTCTGAGTCCTAGGAGAGGGATTTGACGGAGATTTCCCATTTAAGGTTAAGTGTTTCCATGTCTCTGACTGCATATTTTCTGGCTTGGGTTTCTGTATTTGTACTATCTGCTGCTGGATGAAGCTTCTTTTATGATGGCTACATTGTTTTTAATCAAATAATGATGTATGGTTTTGTCCTAGGTTCTTGAAACTCAGTTTTGTTCTCAGGTTCTTGAAACTAAAACAGTAGTATATATGGGTTCCCTTTTGTGAAGTGAGCCTTCCATGAAATTAGATATAGGTTGGTTGCACTCACAAGCTATGTTCCATCATTGAACTAACATATCTTGCAAACAAAATAGCATTGTAGATCAAAGGATGTGTAGGTGGGTTTGGTATCTACATTTTTCCTTTCCTAGTGTTGAGTACTGTTCTGATTCTAGTAGGTAGATGTGTAGGTTTTATGTAAGCACTTGGTTGACTTCTCATTGTTTAATGAATTGTGTAAGTGCTGTCTGTAGCAATAGGGCTAGCTCTCAGTTTGTGTGGAGTAACCTATAGCTTTGACAACAACCTGGATTGTTTGGGGTTCCCATAGCCAACAACTTTAGCCAACAACTCAAATAGATGTAAGCCAATCCCAATCCAAGTACCAAAACCTTTATTCTGAGATGCGTAGTTGGGGCTCTGTTGACTCTGTTATTTGGCAATTTCATTTAGGACATACACACACATTCATAAATACACACACACACACACACACACACGTTTGTTTTATAAAAATTCTAATGTAGTAGATTTCCATACTGCTAATCAATTAACCCTTAATTTTAGTGGTCTCTCTTTGTATTCTCTCTTGATCATCCCACGCTAGCATTCCCATTCCTGTGCAACCATCCAGCTATACCAATATATTGATTATATTTTCCCATTATAAGAGATCTATCCATTCTCCCTAGTCACTTACTCTATACCTAACCTCTATGAGTCTATGGATTGTTGCTTTGTTACCATTGTCTTACCAGCTAATACTCACATATAAGTAAATATATATCATACTTGTCTGAAGAAGTTACCTCATTCAGGATAATTGTTTCTAACTCCATCCATTTACTTATGAGTTTCATTTTTTTTAACAGGTGGACTTATATGTCATTATGCAAATATATAACATTTTCTTTATTGTTTCATCTGTTGAGGAACGTCTTCATGGTCTTCATCATTTGGGTTTATGCTCAAGAGATGCATAGCTAGATAAGTAGTTGCTTTACAAGTTAGCAGGCCCACTAGCAATGGAGGAGTATTTCCCTTACTCCCATCCTTAACACCATGAGCTGTCATTTGTTTTGTACATCTATGCTGTTCTGGCGTAAGGTATAAGATGAAATTTCAAAGTAGTTTTTATTTACATTACTTTGATGAATAAAGCTGTTGAACAATTCCTTTAGTGTTTCTCTGACACTAAAGTTTCCTCCTTTGAGAATTCTCTGTTTATCTCTACTCCTCATTTTTAATGTGATTATTTGTTGCAGGATACTTATTCTGCTACATTGTATTTACAGTGGAGCTTGGTGTTTAGGTAGTAGAAGAGGAGGCAGAGTCGGAAGAAGAGAGGAAGGAGAGGGGAGAATGAGAGAAAAGGGAGTGGAGAAAAAGACAAAAAAGAGGGGAGAAAAAGAGAAAGAAGAGGGGAGAAAAAGAGAAAGAGGAGGGGAGAAAAAGAGAAAGGGGAAGAGATAGAAGAAGGGGAGGAGAAGAAGGAGCCTATCAGCCATGGAGAACCATGGATAGGCCGAAAGCTGTCCTGGGTAGCAACTTCTATCAAAAGATATTGGGTAATAACTCTAATTGTGTGGGCATCTTGTTGATTGGGCATTTCTAAATATATTAACATTAATATATTAATCCTTTAGATAATCATTATGCTTTAAGAGTCTCATTTCTACTGGGTATTGCAAGGATGTCTGATATTGTCTGGGGTTAAGCTGACCTTTGTGGATACAGCATGGAATTGTAGAGCAATCCCACATGCTGGCATCTTGTGTCAGGGCTTGCACATCTAACTTGCTGGAGGCCCTGTCAGAGATGAGGAGCAGCTTGAACATGGTGGCTGCCAGGGAACAAGCTGGACTGGGCACTGTTTTCTAAATATCACCCCTACAATTATTTGTTTTCTCTATCAGATATATAGCTGGTAAAAATCTTTAATCATTGAACAAGCTGCTACTATGTTTAAATTATAGTATTCTTGGCCATGTAGATATTTTTCAGTTTCATGAGGTCCTATTTATTAATTATTGATATTAATGCTTGTGCTATCTATGTTTCCTCTGTTTAGAAAGAATATATATTATACTGATCCATGAGCATGGAAAATTTTACATCTAAAATTTGTTTCTTCAGTGTCTTAAAGTTTGCATCATACAAGTTTATCACTTTCTTGGTTAATGTTACCTTAATTTTTTTGTATTTTTGATATTATTGTGAAGGGTGATTTCTTATGATTTCTTCTCAGGGCATTTAACATTTTAATATAGAAATACTACTGATTTTTATGAGATGGTTTCATATTCATTTGATGAAATTGTTTTCCTGCTGTAGAAGTATCTGATGAAATTTTAAGGTCACTTAGGTCTACTATCATATCATTTGCAAATAAAGACAATTTAGACATCATCTTTTCCTATTTATACACCTCTAATTGCCTTCAGTAGTTTTGCTTCTATAGATATGACTTTAAATATTATGTTAAATAGGTATGAGATACTGGACAATCTTGTTTTAGTACTTATTTTAGGAGTTGATTTGAGTTTTTCTGTTCTTTAAATTGGATATTTAATTTATTTAGATTTTAAATGTTATATCCTTTCCTGGTTTACCCTCTTGAAACCTCTATCTTTCCCCTATCCCTCTGCTTCTATGAGGGTGCTCCTCATCCTATCCACCCACTCCACCTAACCACCATAGCATTCCCCTACACTGGGGCATTGAGCCTTCACAAGACCAAGGGCCTCTCCTCCCATTGATGCTAGATAAGGCCATTCTCTGCTACACATGCAGCTGGAGCCATGGGTTCCTCCATGTGTACTCTTTGGTTGGTGGTTTAGTCACTGGAAGCTCTGGGGAGTCTGGTTGGTTGATACTGTTGTTCTTATTATAGGGTCACAAACCCCTTTAGCTCCTTCAGTCCTTTCACTAACTCCTCTATTGGGGACTTGGTGCTCAGTTCAATGGTTGGCTATAAGCAACTGCCTCTGAATTTGTCAGACTCTGGCAGAGCTTCTCAGGAGACAGCTACACCAGGCTCCTTTCAGTAAGCACTCCTTGGCATCTGCAATAGTCTCTGGGTTTGGTGTCTGTATATGAGATGGATGCCCAGGTGGGGCAGTCTCTGGATGGCCTTTCCTTCAGTCTCTGCTCCATACTTTGTCCCTGTATTTCCTTTAGACAGGAGCAATTCTGATTTAAAAATTTGGAGATGAGTGGGTGGCCCCATCCCTCAAACAGTGACATTGCCTAACCTCTTGATATGGGCTCTACAGATTCCCCCTCCCCTTTGTTGGGGATTTTAGCGAATCTCAACACCTTTGAATCCTAGGAGCTTCTTGCTTTCCTGGTTTCTGGGACTTCCTGGTGGCTATCCCCCAGTTCCCCACTCCCCCATTGCTATACACCTCTGCTCAGTTTCCTGACACTCTGTGTATCATTCCAGTCTCCTCCCATACCTGATCTTCCCCACTTCCTCTTTTCTTCCCAGGTCCAGACAACCCTCTCTCTCCTGAGAGTATTTTCTTCCCTCTTCTAAGAAGGACTGAAGCATCCACACTTTGGTATTCCTTCTTCTTGAGCTTCATGTGGTCTGTGAATTGTATCTTGAGTATTCTGAGCTTTTTGCCTAATATCCACTTATCAATAAGTACATGTCACATATGTTCTTTTGTAACTGTGTTACCTCATTCTGGATAATATTTTCGAGTTCCATCAATTTGCTTGAGAATTTCATGAATTCGTTGTTTTTAATAGTTGAGTAATACTCCTTTGTGTAAATGTACCACATTTTCTGTATCCATTCCTCTGTTGAGTTGTTTCCTTTGGGTCGTTTCTAGTTTCTGGCTGTTATAAATAAGGCTGCTATGAACATAGAGGAACATGTGTTCTTGTTATATGTTGGAGCATCTTTTGGGTATATGCCCAGGAATGGCATCAAAATTTCAACTTAATTCTTCATAGAGTTAGAAAGAGCAATTTCTTCATTGAGTTAGAAGAGCAATTCACTTGGAATAACCAAAAACCCCAGGATAACAAAAACTGTTCTCAACAACAAAAGAACTTTTGGGGGAATCACCAACTCTGACCTCAAGCTGTGCTACAGAGCAGTAGTGATAAAAATTATATGGTATTGTACAGAGACAGGCAAGTAGATCAATGGAATAGAATTGAAGACTCAGAAATGAACCCACACATCTATGTTTACTTGATCATTGACAAAAGAGCTAAAACCATCCAGTGGAAAAAAGGACAGCATTTTCAACAAATGGTGCTGGTTCAATTGGCTGTCAGTATGTAGAAGAATGCAAATCAATCCATTCTTATCTCCTTGTAAAAAGATCAAGTCCAAGTATATCAAGTACCTCCACATAAAACCAGATACACTTATCTAATAGAAGAGAAAGTAGAGAAGATACTGAAATACATGGGCACAGGGGAAAATTTCTTGAACAGAGCACCAGTGGTTTATGCTCTAAAACCAACAATCAAGAAATGAGATCTTATAAAATTGAAAAGTTTCTGTAAGGCAAAGGACCTTGTCCATAGGACAAACCAGGGACCAGCAGACTGGAAAAAGATCTTTGCCAATCCTACATCTGATAGAAAAATAATATCCAATATATACAAAGAACTCAAGAAGTTAGACTGTATAGAACCAAGTAACCCTATTAAAAATGGGATGCAGGAATCTTGAATGGCTGAAAAGCACCTAAAATATGTCCTACATCTTTAGTCATCAGGAAAATGAAAATCAAAAAGACCCTGAGATTCTACCTCATACCAGTCAGAATGACTAAGATCAAAAACTTAGGTGGCATCAGATGCTGGTTAGGATGTGGAGAAAGAGAAACACTCCTTCATTGCTGGTGGGATTGCAAGCTGGTACAATCAATCTAGAAATCAGTCTGGTGGTTCCTCAGCAGATTTGAGTTTTTCTACATTTGACTTTGCTATGGGCTTGCTGCAAACTGTTTTATTATGTAGAGGCATGCTCCTTGTATGCTTAGAATCTCCAGGAGATGTTGAATTTTGTTAAAGATCTTTTCTGCATTTAATTAGATGATCATGTGGTTTTGTCTTTCAGCCTGCTTCTTCCTGCTTCTTCGGTGGATCACATTAATCTGTTTGCATATGCATAACCACCCCTGCATCTTTGGAGTGAAAGCTATTTAATTGTAGTAGAAGATTAGGAAGAATTTTACTGAGGATATTTACATCTAGATTCATAAGAGAATTTGTTCTGCAATTCTATTTCTCTTTTGGGTCTTTATGTGCTTTAGGTATCAGGGTAATTGTGTCCTCAACTCATATAATAAATTCAACAATGCTCCTTCTGTTTCCATTTTGTGGAATAATTTGAGGAATATTAGCATTAACTCTAATTTGAACATTAGATAGAAATTTGAACAAAAATTATTTGTTTGTTTGTTTCATTGCTTTTGTTTTGTTTTAGTTTTTGTCCTTTTTTGTAGACTTTTAATCATCGCATCTATTTCATTAGAGATTACAGATGTGTTTAAGTTGCCTATTTCACTTTTATTAACTTTGGTAGGTAGTATGTACTGCAAAATTATCCATATAGTTTAGATTTTCCAATTGTGTATATGGCGGTTTTTAAGGTATGTTTTTCTGATTCTCCTGATTTCTTCAGTGTTTTTTGTTATGTCTCCCCTTTTATCTAGTTTTATTAATTTAAATGCTTTTTCTCTGCTTTTTAGTTAATTTGGCCACAAAATTTTATATATTATTTATATTATCAATTAATATAAACAAAATCTATCTATTAGTTTTCTTGATTCTTTGTATTGTTTTGTTGTCATTGTCATTTCTATTTTACTGATTTCAGATCTGTATTTAATTATTTGTTGTCATTTACTCCTTTTATGGGTGATTTGTTTGTTCTATAGCTTTCAGATATGCTATTATTTACTTGGATGGGATTTCTCCAATTGTTATATCTAGTTTCTTAGTGGATGAATGAATCTCTTACAAATGCCTTTATTATATCCCATGCATTGGGGTATAGTGTGTATTCGTTTGCATTCAATTCTAGAAAGTTTTAAATTTTATTTTAAATTTTTGTCTGGACCTAATTCTCAGAAGTACATTGTTCAATTTTTATGAATCCATGGGTTTTCTTTTAGTTCTGCTTTTATTGATATCCAGCTTTAATTAATGGTAGTCAGATAGGATGCATTGTGTTATTTCAATTTTTTTATATCTGTTGATATTTACTTTGTGGCCAAGCATCATTTTTAAATTTGGAGAATGTTTCATGAACTGTTGAGGAGAAAGTATAATTTTGTCTTTTTGTGAAATGTCTAATAAATATCTGTCAAGTCCATTTGGTCTATGATGTCATTTAGTACCAGCATTTCTCTGTTAAATTTTGTTTCAATGACCTGTGCATTGGAGAGAGTGGCATATAAATCCACTTTCAGTGTGTGACAGTTAATATGTGATTTAAGCTTTCACAGTGTTTCTCTTGGGTGCCGTTGTGTTTGTTGCACAGATGTTAAGATTTGTGATGTCATCTCAGTGGGTTTTTATTAAGTATCTTTCTATATATCTTTGGATTAATTTTGCATTGAAGTCTATTTTGTTAGATATTACAATGTTTATAGCAGCTTGATTCTTATATCCATTTTCTTGAAATATCTTGTTTTCATCCTTTTTCTCTGAGGTGATTTTTTTTCAGCCTCATTTGATTTGCCTTTCTAGGATTAATTATTCTTTGCGTCTTCTTGAGTATAGTTAATTGCTTCAGGTTGAATTTGTCCTTTTAGCACCTTCTATATGGTTGGATTTTTTTTAGACTTGATACTGTTTAAATGTGAATTTATTATAGAATATCTTTCTTTCTACATCTAATGTAATTGAAAATTTTGCTTAGTATAGTAGTCTGGGTTAGTGTCTGTGGTCATTTAGCATTTGTAGAACATTTTTGCACCACCTTCTAGATTTTAGAGTATTCATAGTAAAGTGAAATGTTGTTCAAAGTAGGTCAATCTTTGTATGTTACTTTGTTGTTTTTCTCTTGCAGACTTTAATATTCTGTTAAATAAATTTAGTGTTTTGATTATATGTGTTAAATGAAGTTTTCTTTCTGGTCACATCTATGTGGTGCTCTGTGTGTTTTTTGTTCCTTTTATCATCACCACTCCTCTCCTCACATCCAAATCCAATCCCCTAGTACCATTCACAGCTTATCACACAACCTGTTGTGGCCTCTAGATCACCTCTGCCAGGATGTTCAGAAGACTATGCAGAACTCTCCAACTTTCTACCTCCCTTATCCTTTTGGCCCAGCCCACCAAATCAGCAGACATCCACTGGCCACGTGTTGCAGAAAAGCAGGTAGAAGAGCCGAGGAGCTTCATTTTCCACATCTAATCCTGGAGTCTTATTTCTAGTTCTGTAGCAGACTACCTGCTGCTGCTTCTCCTCACTTTCTGGCCCCATTACCAGAAGATCCTGGAGGAACACTCTAGTTTCATCTTTCCTGTGGACTTCCTCAACAAAACTTTGAGGCCCCGTCAATTTCTAAGTGTAGGTTCCCAATATCTAGAAACAAATTGTAAAAGACACTACCATCAAACTTTACTGGAACAATTGATACTTAATACCTAGGGATAAAAAGCCAGCAGTGATTAACAAGAGACCTACATCATTAAGGCAAAATCTTCTTGGAAGATTTTCTCTGGACAAGCACACAGAATCTGTCGTCTATGATGTCCAAGGTTGCTTGTCAAATTGATAGCTGAAACTGGTATTAGAGAAAGTGCCTCTCTCTTTTCCTAAGAGTTCCATAGTTAAGGGTGAGAATTGCATACCTATCTACCCTTCTGTTCTAAGGTTTGGTCTGGCTTACACCCAATCAGATTTTGTATATTCCCATTAAAGCCAAGCAGTCTGAAATCTTCAGTCTGAAGTCTCTTATTCTCTGTACTTTAGTCAGTTGTGGGCCACTGTATTCATTACCATGTACTGCAAATAGAAGGTTTTAAGATCATGGTTGTGATATGCATTAATCTACAATGATAACAATTGATTTCTTAGTATGTGCACCATAAAGCCTAACTATTGTCTAGCCATAAGTTATTGGAACAATTATCGTCTCATGTGATTTCCTCTTATGGAGAATCACTTAAATTCAAACAGAAAATGTTTGTTTACTCATATGATGTTTGTGCCTGCCACTATTATATAAATGGGCATTTATTGCCAGGAAGGTAATAATTAGAGCTTGCATGGTTATAGGTGGGTATGGTCTATGACTACTTTCATCCACTGCTATGAAAACTAGTTAGTATTGATGAAGTTTTCAGACCGGTACCAGCTTGATATCTCTATGTTTGATGACTGAAGTAAGGATATGCTCTCTTCAACAACAGAGTCTTACCATCAACTTCTGTAGAATATCCAAGAGTAATGTCAATAAACTATAATATTTTGAGGTCAAAGGAATTTTCCTGGCTAATATCTCCAAAGAAGTAACCTGTTCTTTGCACTGAGCCTTTTATTAGTTTTATTAGTATCTGGTGTCTAGTAGGGTCACTGTTTTTGTTCTGTAATATAACTTTTTTAAACTATTTGAATGCAAAGTCACACACAAGTTTCTGCAGAAGTCGGTTTTAATATAGCTTTTGTAATAGTTCTTTAGTGAAACTTATTCCTCTTATATTCCTTTCTCTATCCTATTCTCTGTTTCCTGACCAGTTTAATCATTTCTCTTTTATCATTTACTTTTTAACCCTCTATATCAGTGCATTCTATTCCCCCATTGAAAGGATCTCCCCTTGTGCCTTACTAATTCCCTGATATCTATGGTCACCCCAAGTGAAAAAAAAGTATCTAAAAGTTCAAAGCTAACACCACAGATAAGCGAAAGCATGCAATATTTGTCTTTCAGGATCTGAGTTCCCTCACTAAGAATGATTTGTTTCCAGCTCCATGCATTCTTATGTCTGCTAATTTCATCATTTTTCTTAATAACCAAATAGTATTCAATTATGCAAATATATCACAATTACAGTATCCATCCATCCCTTGATTAGGTGTAATGAAGATTTGGGCACATGCTTTTCTCAATATTTACATCATTTTCTTCTATAGCTGCCACTTAATTTTTGATCCACAATTGGTCTCCTCTATTCTTGTACATGGTCAGTTTCTATTTTTTGTTACTTCTATGTGTTAAAATATCTCAAGGCTCAGTACTCATATGTTGTCTTTCTTGCTTTGCTACTTTATTGAAGAACCACCAGTTTTAAGGTGATTTGATGTTTTAAAGTGTTCGTTTTTAAAATATTAAACAGTGGACAAGGTGAAGTGAGAAAAGAAGTGAAAGTTTAAATAAAAACTCCATAGGAAATACATTAAGTGCAGGTGACTTTCAGAAAGCACTGTTCTAGATTGATAAAAGGAAATGGCATAGTCTGCTAGCTCATCTTTGCTTCTCTTAATATAGGGCCACACTCACAGATCTCCAGGTTCAACAAGGGGCTTATTTCACTTCCAACTGCCTTAAAATGAAATACTTTTGCCATGTTTATTCTATCAGAAAATTAGAGTTCTTTAAAAATGTCAACAACATGGTCACATTTACCTCTAAGATCATATAATATATTCACGTACGTACTAGAATTTCAGATGTCTTCAAATTTTCTCCCTATGTAACCAAAAATAATGTTCTTGATTTCTGCTGTTTTCCTCTCAATCAAGCTCTTCTTTATATTCTTTAAATGATAGAGGTAAATGGGTCCTGAGCCAGAGAAGGAATTTTACAGTGATGGGAAAAACAATTCTTAATTCCCAGTCAAATGTTTATTGTTCATAAACAGACTAGTGAGATAGTTGCTTACCAACTTTTCCCTTTCTTTTTTGTACCTTTCAAAGTCCACAGGTCATATGTGCTTTGTTAGTGTGCAGAGAAATATGAGAAAAAAAGAGTGAAGTAATACACAGAGTATGCATCACTTAAGAATCCGCAGACTTCAAAGTCAAAGTTTTCCAGCCTATCAAGCCACTTGATGTCTTTAGATTTCTTGAGATAATTTGATCTCATTGGCTCAGTAAAGCATCTGATTTCATGTGTGATACCAATATAGTGAATATAATCTTTGCATCCAGCTATCTTTGAATATCTATGTTGGCCAATATATAGAGAAACAGACTTAATAATATTTTACAAAATTTTAGTATACTTAAGACGTACCAAATGGTTTTTACTTTTCTAGTAATAAGAGCACCATTGATAGAATTTTATACTATGTTCCAATCACTGCACTTGACTTTTGGGTGTTGTTTTAAAATCAAGACAATGCTATCTCTTAGTTAATATGTTATTAGGTTGAAAATCGATATATCTCACAATCTATTAATCTAATTCATAAAATATCAATCAAATCACAAATATGCCAGCAGTACTCTAATCCTATTATACTGAACCTGAAAAAGAGAATGTTGAATCCATGCTTCAGCCTATAAAATAATGTTTCTGCTAAATGGGCATTTTCAAATTGTGTGATAAACTCTGGATTGAGGTATATTTTTCTAAAAATTGTAGGCTATGATTTTGTGGTTTCAATTTTCACGTGGTGGCTCATGCCTTGGATTTCCACATATGTGCTATAGAAGCTCAGCACACTTTCCAACTCCTAAATCATGTCTCCCAAAGTAAAGAAAGATGAAAAAAAGCTTTGAGCTGAGCAGAACTTCTAAAGTCAGTACCTCTTATGCTTAACCTGAGTCATTTTAAACACCTATACACAACCTGTATTTCAAGTCCTGCCTTTACACTTCTAGTTCTAGGAACTCACTTTAAAGGATTCTCCTTGTGTTGGCTGAATTGCAGCTTTCTGTAGCTCCAATGTTTTATAGTTAAGTTTCTTGGAACCTTATGTATACTTTATTTTCCCCCATTGTTTCTGTCCAAAATAAGAGCTCCAGTTCATTCAGTGATCCACAGGAATTATGGGCTCTTGCTCATGTGTCATTCTACTGAATTTCTTTTTTAACCCAATATAGAAAACAGAATAATGTCACATTTTTATATTTTGAAAATAAATATCTTGTTGGCAGCAATTTAACATTACCCATATTACTGGGATTTCCTTACAGTTGTCAAGGACAAGAGACTGTGGATAGGGCCCATGAAATTTTAAAACAATATCTTCATAAAATAAAAAAGGGGGAGATATATCCCCATACACCACAAATTTATTTAAATCGTGTTCTTTTTATTTTAAATTTAAAAAAAAAAAATTGGATGCCAAGGAACTTTCTGCTGAGTGTCTATGGCACTCTACAATTAGGCATACTTATGCCTAGGTGAAAGTGAAGGATCCACTTACTGGCATAAGGCATGATACAGTTCAGGTATTTAATATGGGGAAGAGGGCATGTTTGTGTTTTTTTTCTGCAGGATACTGAAGGAGCATGGTGGCTGCCAGAGTGACAGGTGAGACATGATGATGCCAGGACAAAGAATGATGCTGATCTATGAGCTTGCTGACTGCCCTGACAATGGGACTGGGAAGCTGTATTGGACATATGTTCCTGACCTACCTTTGCTTTCCTATATCCCAGATGGGACAAGCTGCCTTGCCTCAAGTTTTCAGAACTTTTGGAACAGAGAATCAAAAAGAGAAGTTATAATGACTCTTGTATTGTTCTTAAATGTGACCGGTTATTTGGACTCAGTCATGGGACTGGTCTCCAAATCAATCCAATAGTCTTCATTTGGAAGTCTGGTTCTGAACATTTTCATAGACATATTTGGAAGTTAGTTGCAGTTCTCTATGATGTTATTTTAGCAAGAGATTAAGTTGGGGCAGGATCTGGACTTCAAACAGGTGTTAAGGTTCTTTTAATTGTCAAGTTAAAATTACCTTTGTTTCTTCTACAGTATTTAATGTAAGTTGCACTGATGGTACACCTTTTAAATGTGTTTGTGTTTTGAAATCTGGCATGTCAGTTACAGAGGTTTATCAACCAGCTTTTGCTTTATTTCCCTGAGTATCAGAGAACCTTGGTCTTCTGAAAAAAAGCTTACAAGTATTGGAAGAAGTGAGTCAGGCTTTAAGCGGAAGCAAGAGGGTAGTGGGCTTGATTATTGCTGGTATAACAGTTTTAATTACATTAATTGCTAGCACCACAGCTTCTGCAATTGCTTTGAAACAAGAAGTTAAGACAGCTACTTTTGTTAATCATTTAGCAAAAAAATGTTACTAATGTGTTGAATATACAAGAGGATTTAGATAGGCATTTGGAAGAACAGAATGATGCTCTTTATCCTATTCAATTTATTGGAAGGAAGTTCAGAGTTTAAGAGTAAATACCTCAATCAATATACTTTAAAATGGAATTCTTTTCTTCTTTCTCCCCCTTTCCCAAACTTCCCATATTAACTTACAGATATGTATAGTCATCTTCTTTTTCTTTTAAAGATATCAGGCCACACCCCTCTGTAGCATTTCCCTAGACAGATAAAATGTTGACAAGTCCTCCCTCACACTTGCACATGCAGAAAAAATTGATTGTCTCATCTAGTGAGTTTTTCCTTGACTCCTAACAATATATCAAAACAAAGGCTAGTTCATGTAATGTGAAAATTACACTCCTATCCTTCTAAAAATTAGTGAATAAAAGAAATGTAACTTGTTCTCAATTTCTGAAGGAAAATGAGGGACCTAGTGGCTCCTGCCTTTTCTTTCAAAGTCCCCAATCACTGCCTATGGCTATCAAAAGGTTTTCCCCTCAATGCTCTCCCAATTCAAAGCCTTACCATGGTTGCTCATGTCTATGTTGTTATATATTATCTACATATCTTCCCTTTCACAACTAAGTAAGACAAGGACCACAGAAAAAATAATGTGCCTTAGTTAGAATTAGAGCTAAAAACTGAAACCCAGCTATCTTATAGCTAAGCAATTACCCAAGATCCTATATTTAATGCATGGTACTACAAAATAAGTCTTTTTTTCTCTAATAAAAATCTATATCCATGCCTTCATGGCTGCCCCTTTCCTTCACTTCCTCATTCTCTCATCACTCTTCTTCCCTCTTCTGTTTATTTCCTTTCTCTTTTTCTTACCTTTTAAATCTTTTTCTACCTTTCTGTCTTCTTCCTTTAGCATATTCTCAGCACCTTCAGATGTTGTTTACAGTAACACATAGGATGCAGTTTATGTAAAGAAGAGGTTCATAGTCTCTGAAAAAGATGGACACGTAGGCAAATATTTACAAAAATGCACTCCTATCAAGATACTAATCAAGATACCTATCGAGGTCAGTGACTAATTTAGAATGAAAGAATAGTGAAAGGTTTTTCAGAGGAATTTTTGTCACCTCACAGGTGAGAAGACAGATGCTTGCCAATTCTAGATAATGTGAACATTGTGTGTAAAAACATTGCCATGCTTAGATAAGTAAATACAAAAGCATGGTTGATACATAGGATATTATAGGAAATGGTCAAGGAAAATTTTCAAAGACATAAAAATAAAAACTAAATTATCGTTGACTTTTCACAACAGATTAAATATTTAGAATTTGGCCAGTTACTACCTCTACCAGCTAAGTACCTTGTGGAGTCACGTACCTCATGCAGGTAGTAACACCCACCCACCAAACCAACATTGCAGCATTAAAGAGAATGGTGCAGAACCAAATGCAAGTAGCATAGCGTACCCTGAAAGTATCAGCTTGAACTTGAGGATCAACACAGAAATATTTCTCCCAGCTTCCCAAGATACATTGTCTGACACTTTGGGGTAAACAGAGCTTATTCAATGTAATGTTACTAGACTTACCAAACCACAAAGTAGGATAAACAGAAGAGGAGCAACAAGAAGTGTGCTGGATCTTGAAAAGTGTCTGTTCCATTAGCCAGTAGCAGAGTTTCAAAATGCTAAGGATAGGAGAAATTAGGTCACATAGGGAAAGCCAGTGAGAAATTAAAAAATATATATATGAAAAAAATTGTGAGAACTGTGGTACACCAAGAGAAGAACTGACATTTGAATTATGTGCATAGAAGAATAATACATAAACAAAGGCATAACTATCTTTAGTAAGACAATAGAAGAAAAATTCTTAAACCTAGAGAAAGAGCAGTCAGTCCAAGTACATAAGTCCAACAGGGAAATAAAGAGACAGACCAGAAAAAAAAAACCAACCATCCTCACAGCATATTAAAGTACAAAAAGAAAATAAAAATAAAAACACAAAATAAATAGACGCTCTAAAACAGAAAGGATAAAGTAAATTTAATGGTAGGAATATTAGAATAGCACCTGATTTTTTTGGCAGAAATCTATAAAATTTAAACTTTCTGGAAAATATATATGGCAAGTGTTTTTATTTATTTATTTATAATGAAAATAGATATTTTCACCCAAACATTCTGATTACAGTTTTTCCTCCCTCAATTCCTTCCAGATCCTCCCCATTTTATCTCCCACCCAAAGTCTACATCCTTTCTGTCTGTCTCTCATTAGAAAACAAATAAGCATGTAAATAGTAATAATGATAATAATAATAATAATAATAATATTAATAATGATATAAAACCAAACCTTAATAGGACAGAAGAACAAACAGAAAAAGGCAGCCAATGAAAAAGCACAGAAGACACACATAGAGAAATCTCCTAAAATCATAAAACTGGAAATATATATATATATATATATATATATATATATATATATATATATATGACTTGCAAGATTCAAAAAGCCAAATGTCCAGACAAAGCATTTTGTGATAAAGAACATTGCAAAAGGACATGTAATTAGCTTTGTCTTGGCCATCTATGCAAGGGCATAGGGCCTGCCTTTAAGAGTGTTTGTGTATCCAGTGAGACTTTATTAGGGAAAATTAAATTTTACTTTGTGGGCAGTTATTAGTGGGAGAGATCGTCTGGTTTAGGCATGAAATTGTGTCAACTTCCCCTTTCAAAGTTGGGACTTCTTCTGGCTTAGACCCTTGTGCATGTTGCAACAGCCTCTTTTAGTTCACATGTGCATTGATCCTGCTGTGTTTAAAGGGCCTCATTTAATTGATGTCCTTCATTCCCTCTTGTTCTTACAATCCTGCTGCCTCCACTTCCATGGGTTTCCCTGAGCCCTGAGGGAAGGGAGTTAATGAAGACATCCCCATTAGGACTGAGCGTTTCAAGATTTCTCACTAGCTTTACATTGTTCAGCTGTGGGTCTCTTTATGTCTTCCCATCTACTTGTGGAGGAAGTTTCTCTGGAGATGACTGAGCATGACACTGATCTCTGAGTATGGTAGAATGTTATTAGAAGTCATTTTATTTCTCCTATGTTCCTTTAGCAGATCAGTAGTATTTGGTTTTGTTGTTTAGATCTATGACTTATCTATTCTTAGGTTATTGATCACCTGGGCAGTGTCAGGAATGGCATTGGTCTTATGGAGAACAGCTTAATTCCAATCAGATGATACTCAGTCACTCACACAAGCTCATGCCACCATTGTACCAGCATAGCTTACAGTCATGTCACCATTGTAGATTAAAGTATTTGTGGCTGGGTTGGTTATTTACACGTCTCCGTAGGTGATGTTCAGAGTACTTTCCAGTAGCATGAACACTACTCAGTAGAGAAGAAGGTTTGCAGTAGGCACAAGTTCAACTTCTCCATGCTCAGTGAGTTGTATAGGAGTTTATTCCAGCAATAGGGCCTAACTGTCAGTTTGTGGAGTACAATCAATAATCTTGTTAATACCCTGAGATATTTGGAGTCCCTTTGGCCAAAAGCCAATTAGATATAACCCATTTCCAGAACTGGAGGTTTGATTTTGCTATTAGAGATGTCTAGTTGGGGTTTTGCCTCCCTCATTATTTGGTGACTATATTAGGACTTCTTTTATCTATGCATATATTTTGAGATGTTTCTTTATATTAGGTTTCCAAAGGATCACTCAAATTACTCATAGTTTTAGCTGCTCCTCCTCACATTCTCTACTTTACCCACCTCTTGTTTCCCCATCTCTGTTTGATGCTCCCATTTCACCTCCCACCTAGTCCAACTTTAACAATCTACTGAATTTCCCATTCTAGGGAGGACTGTTTCTCCCCTAATATTCCCTTACTCTACAACTAACCTTTCCTGTTTATATATATTGTAACCTACTTCCTGAAGACTTAAAGAGATAATATCCTCATGTAACTGAATACATACTGTATTTGTCTTTGGGTATCTTCATTATTACATTCAGGATACTTTTTTCTAGATCAGTCCAAATATCTACAAATTTACTTTTTAAACAACTGAATAATATTCCACTATGTCAATGTACCATATTTTATTTGTCCATTCATCCATTGGTGGACGTCTAGGCTATTTCTAATTTCTGGCTCTTATGAATAGAGCAGCAATGAATATATTTGAGCATGTGTGTTCATAGTTGGATGTAGTATCCTCTCGATGTGTATCCAAGAATGTTATAGCTGGATCTTGAGGGAGATCTATTACAAGCTTCCTGGGGATTTGCCACAATTATTTCCATAGTGGTTGTACAAGTTTGCACTCTCATCAACAATGGATTAGTATTTTCCTTACTCCACATTCTTACCAGCATGAGCTGTCATTAGTTTTATTGTTCTTGGCCAAGCCCATTGGTATAAGACAACCTCACAAAGTAGTTTCGATTTGCATTTCCCTGATGATTAACAAAATTAACATTTCTTTTTTAACTAGTTCGTTATTTTATTTATTTAACATTGAAATGCCATTTCTTTAAGTGCATTTCAGACATCTGAATTTATTTTTTTTGAGATCTCTCTGTATAGGTCTGAACACCAGTTTTTGTTGGATTATTTGTTTTCTTGATGCCTAGTTTTTATCAAATTTTCAAATATATTTTACATAGTAGCTCTCTATCAGAGGTATAGTTGTAAAAGTATTGTTTCCATTCTCTAGCCCTCTAATTTGGTTGAGTGATGCTGTCCTTTGCCCTGCAAAATCTTTCCTTTGCTTGGTTAGAGTTGCTCTAAGATATTTTATTTTTTTTTTTGAGGCTATTGTAGAAAGTATTGTTTTTCTGATTTTTTCTCAGTTCATTTGTTGCTTGCATACAGAAAACCTAATCATCTTTGTATGTTAATTTTGTACACTGCTACTTTGCTGAAAGTGTTTTTTAGCAGTAGGAGCTTCCTAGTGGAATTTTTAGGGTCATTCATGTATATAAACTATAGCATCTGCAAATAAAGATGCTTGATTCTTTCTTTACTGTTCCTACCCTCTTGAGCTTTTAGAGTTAATTGTCTTGCTGCTGAAGCTAAGACTTCAAGTACTATATTAAGTAGGTGTGGAGAGTAGACAACATTGTATTGTTCCTTACTTTAATGGATATGTATCAAATTTCTCTTCATTTAGGTTGTGAGTTTTCTGTAAATTGACTTTATTATATTGAGCCATGTTCCTTATATCCCTACTTTTTCCAGGATGTTTATAATGAAGGGGTGTTGGATTTTGTCAAAGACCTTTTCTTTAGCTAATGAGATCATCACAAGGTTTTGGATTTCAGTATTTCTGTGTTGAGTAACATCTATCAGTTTACTCATGTTGAACAGTTCTTGCATATTTTAGATGAAACCTACTCAACATTGTAGATGTATTATATTTTTGGTGTATTTTTGTATTACATTTGGAAGTAGTTTATTGGGAAGTTTGGCAGCTATGTCCTTAAGGGAACTTGGTTTGTAGTTCTCTTTCATTTTTGGGACTTTATGTCGTTTAAACATCAGGGAAATTATGGCTTCATGTACATAACTAGGCAATTGTTCTTTCTGCTTCTAATTTACAGACAGATTTAGGAAATATTGATATTAATTATTCTTGGAAAGTCTCATAGAATTCTGATCTAAAAACATTTGACCCTGCACTTTGTTGTTGTTGTTGTTGTTGTTGTTGAGAGACTTTTAATTACTGTTTCTATTTCATTAAGGGCTCTAGTGTGTTTAAAGTGCTCATGTCATCTTAATTTAGCTTTCGTAAGTGATATATATATATATATAGCCATTGCTTTAAAATTTTTCAATTTTGTGGCATACAGTTTTTAAAAATATGTCCATCTAATTCTCTCAATTTCCTTGATGTTGCTTGTTATGCCCCCTCTTTTATCTCTAAGGTTAATTTGAATATTTTCTCTGCCTTTTAGTTAATTTGTATAAGGGTTTGTCAATTTCACTTATTTTTCTTAAAGAACCAAGTCTTATTTTAATTGATTGATTTCAGGTCTGAGTTTATTTCTTGCCATGTTGTCCTTTAGGAACTCTTCTTTTTGTTCTAGAGCTTCAAGTGTGTTGTTCAGTTACTATTATAAATTATTTTTCTGTTTTTATAAATGTAGGCTCTTAGTACCATGAATATGTCTCTTAGAACCACCTTCATTTCATCCAATAATTTTAGATATGTTGTGTTCTCACTTTTATTCAATTATAAAAAGTCTTCAATTTCTATCTTATTTTCTGCTGTAACGTTTTTTTCTTTTTTCAATTCTGTGGTGAATTGTTCAGTTTCTATGAGTATGTAAGTTTTTTGTTATTTCTACTTTTTGTTGACATCTACTGATATTCCATAGTCTTCAGATAAAATTCAGGGTGTTATTTCAATTTTCTCGTCTGCTGAGATTTGCTTTGTGTCAAACTATGTGGTTAATTTTGTAGCATGTTCCCTGAGCTACTGAACAGATAGTATATTCTTTTGTGTTTGGGAGACATGTTTTATAAATAAATGCTAGGTTCGTGTGGTTCATGATATCTAACTCTAGCAATTCTTTGTTTAGATTTTGTCTGGAGGCCCTACCTGTTTGTGAAGATAGGTTCTAGATGTAACACACTATTAGTGTGTGAGGGTTAATATGTGACTTATCCTATAGCAGTGCTTCTTTTATGAACATGGGAACCCTTGTGATTGGTGCTTAGATCTTTAGAATTTTGATATCTTTCTTGGTGGATTTTTTTCTTTCATGGGTATACATATCTTTCCCTATATTTTCTGGTTAGTTTTGATTTGAAGTCTGTTTTTCCAGATACTAAAACGGCTATACTGGCTTACTTCTTGGGTTTAATTGTTTAAAATATCTTTTATTATTTTTTTACTGAGAGGTGATACCTACCTATGATGTTAAGTATTTCTACTTGGATGCAGTAGAAAAGAAGGTCCTAGTATTGGATCTAATTTGTTTGTTATTCTTTGTCTTTTTTGTTGGAAGGTTAAGACCAATGATATTGAGAGTTGTCAGTGTGTATTTATTGCCATTATTTTGTTGGGATTTATTTTTTATGTTTTCTTGAGTATGGCTAACCTATTCAGTTTTCCTACTAGAAGTTTTTATATATCTGTAGTAGGAGATAAACTTTGCTTGAATTTGGTTTTATTATGGAATGCCTATCTTTCTCAATCTATTGTAATTGAAAGTTTTTCTGGGTATAGTAAACTGGGTTGGCATATGTATTCTTTTATAACTTTTAGAACATTTGTCCAATCCCTTTACTGCTTTTAGAGTTTCCATGGAAAAATCAGGTGTTATTTTAATAGGATGCCTTTGTATGGTACTTGGATTTTCTTTTGCAACTTTTAACATTCTTTCTTTGTTTGGTACATTGAGTGTTTTGGTTATTATACTTTGTGAGTAATTTCTTTTTTGGTCCAGTCTATTTGGTATTCTATATGTTTCTTGAATTTGATAATAACATATTTCTTTAAGTTGGGGAAATTTTCTCTCATGTTTTTGTTGATAATATTTTATGTGCCTTTTATCTGATTTTTTCTCCTTCTTCATATCAATATTCACACTACTCGTAGATTTGGCCTGTTCATAGTGTCCCAGATTTTCCACATGATAATTTTACATTTTTTTTTAAAAAATAAACTGAGGTATCAATTTCTTAACTTTATCTTCAGTGCCTGAGATTCTCTCTTCCATATCTTTACTTTCTTGGTGAGTGTTACCGCTCAGAATTTTGTTAAACTTCCGAAATTTATCATTTATCAGTTTGAGTTTTCTTTAGTAATACTATTTCTACTTTCATGTCTTGAATTTTTTCACTTATTCCATTCTCTGTCTTTTCATATATTACATTAAGAGATTTATTCATGTTCTCTTTAAGCTCTATGAATATACTCATAATAATTACATTGAAGTCCTTGTCTTATACTTCAGTCACTTTTAGATAAGGAACTACTTGGAATTTATATCTGCTAAGAGACAGAGAGTCAAATTTTGAAGAATGAGATCCCCATGCTCTCATAGATGGCCCTAATTTGTGTATACATCTCCAATACTAAATTAACCCCTCTTCTCTCCTTTCCTTTCCTTTTCTTTTTCTTCTTTTTACAATTAAAGAACATGTAAAATCTGGAAAGAACATGTATATATATATACATATATATATGTATATATAATATTTATATAATATATTTAATATGTAAATCATGTATAAATATATATTTATAATCATATACATTTAATTTTGCACACACACACACACATATATATATACTAATCACTTTACATCCTGCTCTCTACTCCTCCTCCCAGTCATCCTCCCACAATTCTTAACCCCTCCCTCTCCCAGGAACACCCCCACCTTGGCCCATCAAGTCTCTGTGGGGCTAGGTGGAACCTCTTCTCACTGAAGCCAGACAAGGCAGTCCATTTGGAAGAAAATATCCTACAGATAGGCAACAATTTTTGGGATAGCCCCCACTACAGTTGTTAGGGACCCACATGAAGACAAAGCTGCACATCTGCTACAAATGTCAGGGGGCAGCATCTAGGTCCAGCCAGTGTATGATCTTTCATTTTGGATTCATTTCTGAGAGCCATAAGGCTTCAGATTAGTTATAGGAGTATTCAGATAGTTTACCTGATCTTGATTTAGCTGTGGTAATTAGTATCTGTCTAGAAAATCAATCATTTCATTTAGATTTTCCACTTTTGTGGAATACAGGCTTTTGAAGTAAGAATCATTATTCTTTGAATTCCCTTAGTGTCAGTTGTCATGAAATCCTTTCCATTTCAAATTTTGTTAATTTGTGTACTATTTCTCTGCCTTTTAGTTTGTCTAAAGGCTTGTCTATATTGTTGATTTTCTCAAAAAACCAGCTCTTGGTTTACTTGATTCTTTGTATTGCTGATCCTTTTTTTTTTTTTTCAGCCATGACTTTGACGATTTCCTGCCATCTACTCCTCTTGGGTGTGTTTGCTTCTTTTTTGTTTTTTTTTCTTTGAGGAAATCATAGTCTCTTTTATTTTAGTCCTATTTAGTAATATTAACTCTCAGATACTTCACAAAGCATGAATATATCACATAAAGTATAATTATATTATATATGACATATTATATATAATCACTGTATTATATATGTACATGTATACAGGTTACATGATGAATACAAAAGTGTTAAGGAATCTCCAGCAGAGTTCAGACGGGTTGTACTGAAAACAGAAAGAACATCATAGACAGAGAGCCACTGTAGATAGTAGACAAGATGGCTGTGAACTCAGATGTGGAAGGAACCCAGGTGATCTGCTGGAAGCACAGAGCTGCAACATGAGGTAGACTAACACCTAAGATAAGGTGAGTTTTGGGCTAGTCTTGTCAAATGGATGAATGCAGGGACAGACTAATAGGAATTAAACTCTGTCAAATAGTGGCACTGCTTAGAAGAAGACCCAGAGCAGGTTTTCTAGCCCATCTGTCCCTTGACTGACACACAGGATTGGTAGGATGATAAGTCCATGAATGTTTGCCACTGCAGGGTTGTCTTTTCTTTTACAGAGTCCAGGACAAAGTATTGTTTGCTTTGTTGGTCTGGTATGTTAGAAAAGTGTTTGGGCCTTTTTAAAAATCTTTTTTCTTCTCCTTCCTTCTGTCATTTCTTCCTTCCTTCCTTTCTTTCTTTTTTCTTTTCTTCCTCTTTTTCCTTTTCTTGTTTCAGATATGGCTTTAAAAAGACCATGTGCCCATGTGTCCCCAGTTCACTTTAGTAGGTCACAGGTAGTTCCTTTTTTACCTTAGACTAGATGGCTTACAAACAGGAGAGATTTGATTCTCATAGTTCTGGAAGATGAACGTTTAAGATCAGCAGAGCCTGTAGCTGGTAAGGACTACTCTTGTCTCACATATGGTAGCTTTTTCCTGTGCCCTCTCCTGAGAAAAGAGCACTGTTCTCTGTGGTTCAACCCTCATAATACAATCCCCCTCTAAAGGCACAATGGAGAAAGGATTTCAACACAAACTTGGGAGACACAAACACTCAGTCCATAGAATCCAAAATCACATACCTACCTAAGAAGCAATCTCAATGCTTTTAATCTAATTAAAAGATCATCAAGATCTTTTAATCTTGATACTGTTCACCTCCAACCTGTTGTGGCCTGTGCACTTGCCTATTTCCCCTTATTTCTTCCTGGCTTATCTCTCACTTCTTTCTCTACTATTACTCTTTCAGGGAGGAATCTGGTGAACTTATGTAGACCTAAATCACAGCATACACATGCATATGACATATGTATTTATATACATAAACACACACACACACACACACACACACACACACACACACAGAGAATTCCATTCTTCTTACTATTAAATTAGTCCCTTTTATGTTGTTCTAATCAATACTTGAGGCTAGATTACTTTATAAAGAAAAGAGATTTATTTATTTCATGGTTCTAGAAAGTCAAAGGCCTTTCTCTGGTGATGGCCTCCTTGAAGACACATGCATAGAGACTTCTGCTCTTTTTTTCTACTTATGGAGACATCAGGAGTCGGTCATGGAGGCAGCTTTTTATTTGTAGAACCTTATTCAATATACCTCAGCTCCCAAATCTCCAGTTATCACAACACAATAAGTTTCTTCTGTCCAGATACTATACAGTGAGAATTAAATCTCAACAAGAAAACCCTCAGGATAAAGTAGGGGACACTTAGACTGTACGCAACACCTCTACTTGGTCTATTGTATGTTGTATGTCTCTCTATTACCTGATCCCTTTCACTGGAATGACTATAAGTACCATCAGATGTCTTTTTGTCTATTTTATTACATTCTCAGCACCTAGAGAACTGGGAAAATGCTTTAAAAATAAAAACTGAATGAATTCTGAATTTCAAAATGGAGTCTCCTTCAAAGCTCACTAACCTGTAAGGAGAAGGCTCTTCACTGCCCACTGTTTCCTTCTAATTTGAGAGGATGCTCAGAAAGTAAGAGGTTGAGCAGGTACCAGACTTGTGCAAACATGTCTACAACATGACAGGATATTCTCAGACTACAGGACATGTTGAGGGGACTCCATGTATTAGACCTGACTTGAATAGCAGAATGCTTCCTTTGGGAGCTGAAGCCAGTGTAGAGCCTGATCAACTAGATTGTCTGGGGAGTGCACTTGTGAATACAGAAGTTGTATGGCTACAAAGTAGCACTGTCTCAGAGAGAAAGGCAGGGTAGGTATTAGATGGGTTAACCTTGTGTTCAATACCATTCAATGCAGAGATTTAGGTAAACAGTTCAGATTTCCTCCAGCTTTGACCTTGCCTTCAGAAAGAGGCAAGAATGCCATGGTCCTTGCTGCCACCAACTCAGTGATCACTGATGTTTACCCACCTAAATCTGTGCCTCTAAATTTTCCTGTCTCTCAGGAGTTGGGAGAAGGGACAGAGGCAAAGTTGCAAAGGAAGTCAAGTCAGCTGGTTTTACAAACATATATTTCTTTTTTTTAATAGGTTTGTGTTATTGAATATTTTATTTACATTTCAGATGTGATCCCCTTTCCCCATTGCCCCCCGGCCCAGGAACCCCCTATTCCATCCCACTTCCTCCTGCTTCTATGAGGATATGTCCCCACGACCCCACTCTCACTTTCCCACCCTTGAATTCCCCCACACTGGGCATCCAGCCTTCATGGGACCAAAGATCTCCTCTCCCACCAATGCACACAAGGCCATCCTCTCCTACATACATAACTGGAACCATGGGTCTCTCCATATGTGCTCCCAGGCTGGTGGTTTAGACCCTTGGAGCTTTGGTTGGTTGGTATTGTTGCTCTCCCCATGGGGCCCACAAACCCTTTAAGGTCCTTCAGTCTTCTCTCTCTTCCATTTGGAACCTCAAGGTCAATTCAGTGGTTACCTGTGAGCCTCTGTATATTTCAGGCTCTGGCAGACCTCTAAGGAGACAGCTATATCAGAACCCTGTCAGCATGCACTTCCTGGCATCACATCAGCATCTGCCTTTGGTGACTGCACATGGGATGGATACCTAGGTGGAATGGTTTCCAGAAAACCTCTCCTTCAGTTTCTGCCCCACACAGTTTCTGTCTCCATATTTCCTTTCATGGGTATTTTGTTACTCCTTCTAAGAAGGACCAAAGCACCCACACTTTGTTCTTCCTTCTTTATGAGATTCATGTGGTCTGTGTGTTGAATGTTGGGTATTGTAAGCTTTTGGGCTAATATCCACTTATCAGTGAGTTCATACCATGTGTGTTCTTTTGTGATTGGGTTACTTCACTCGGGATGATATTTTCTAGTTGCATCCATTTGCCTAAGAATTTCTCAAATTCATTGTTTTAAATAGCTGAGTAATACTCCATTGTGTAATTGTACCACATTTTCTGTATCCATTCCTCTGTTGAAGGACTTCTGGGTTCTTTCCAGCTTCTGGCTATTATAAATAAGGCTGCTATGAACATAGTAGAGCATATGTTCTTGTTTTATATATATATATATATATATAGTTTTGTCATGTAATATTTTGGTTTCTCTATCTATGATGATTAAGAGTTTTGCTGGGTACAGTAGCCTGGGCTGGCATTTGTGTTCTCTTGGGGTCTGCATGACATCTGTCCAGGATTTTCTGGCTTTTAGAGTCTCTGTTGAAAAGTCTGGCTTACTTCTGATAGGTCTGCTTTTAAGTGTTACTTAAACTTTTTCCTT
Organism: Rhabdomys pumilio; assembly: GCA_030674055.1. Taxonomy (NCBI): domain Eukaryota; kingdom Metazoa; phylum Chordata; class Mammalia; order Rodentia; family Muridae; genus Rhabdomys; species Rhabdomys pumilio. Next base: position 72,086,146 of record JANHMN010000005.1, on the reverse strand, counting down.
TCTAGTTTGTAATAGTCTTTCTTTGTTCTGTGCATTTAGTGTTTTGATTATTGTGTGTTGGGAGGATTTTTTTCTGCTCCAATCTATTTGGTGTTCTGTGGAGTTCTTGTACATTTATGGTCAGCTCTTTCTTTAGTTTGGAGAAGTTTTCTATAATTTTATTGAAGATGATTTCTTGCTCTCTGAGCTGGGAATCTTCACATTTTTCTATTCCTATTATTCCTAGGTTTGGTTTTTCATTGTGTCCTGCATTTCCTGGATGTTTTGGGCTGCAAGTTTTTTATACTTTGTATTTTCTTTAAGTGTTATGTCAATGTCTTCTATGGTATCTTCTATATCTGAGATTCTCTCTTCTATCTCTTGTATTATGTTAGTGATGCTCTCATCTGTAGCTTCTGACCTCATTTCTAGGTTTTCTATTTCCAGACTTGCCTCTATTTGTGATTCTTTATTGTTTCTACTTCCATTATTAAGTCTTGAACTTCTTTGTTCAATTCCTTCACCTGTTTGATTGTGTTTTCCTGTATCGCTTTGAGGGGTTTATTTGTTTCCTCTTTAAGGGCTTCTACCTGTTTAGCTGTGTTTTCCTTTATTTTTTTAAGTGAGTTATTGATATCCTCCTTAAAGGTCTCTATATCTTCATGAGATGATACTTTAGGTCAGCTTTATACTTTTCAGGTATATTGGTGTATAGTCTTGCCGTGGTGGGAGAGTTGGGTTGTAATGTTGTCAATGTATATTGGCTTCTGTTGCTTATAATCTTGTACTTGCCTTTCACCATCTGGTTATCTATAATATTAGTTGGCCTGGGTGTCTCTGTCTGGAGCCTGCCTTCTGTGTCCCTTTATTGCAGCAGATCTCCTAGGGGATCTGTGACCCAAACTGCAGTTAATCTCCTAGGAGACTTATATACTGTTGTCATGGGTGTAGCTTATCTCCTTGGACCCCTGCAGACTGTTGCCCTGGCTGCAGCAGACCTCCTGGGATCCCTGCAGATTATTGCCCTGGCTGCAACAGATCTCCTGGGAGCCCTATAGACATTGCCTTGGTAGATCAACTGGAAACCTTGTGGACTGTGTTATTGAGAGAGAGGGAAAGACAGGCTGATATTTCCTTAAGCAGGTACAGACTGGAAGGGAGACGGGGAGGAATCAATTGTCACTGGGCCCCTGAGGGTCCCAGCTGCTGCTGTTGTTTGGGTGGCTATCCTACCTGTTGCCTAGTTGCAGCAGATCTCCTTGAAGTCATGTAGACTGAGCAGTGTTGAGAGAGAGGGGGAGACAATTAGGATCATTTTCTTGTGTTTCAGTTGTGTTTAGATAATTCAGGGTTTTCTGTAGTAGAATAGCTAGCTGTGCTTTTAAGGTATCATTTTCTCCTGTCTTTGGTTCAATGTAGTCTTTTGAGGGCCTTTAGCCATATGGCTTTGTTTCCTGGATGTTCCTGTAGTAGTAGGTATTAGTATTGGGATTAAGCTTGATGGTCCATCTGTGTCAGGTATCTGATGTTTATCCTTTGTCTGTATGGTTCTGGATCAGCAGATCTATATGGTTCAGGAGTCTCAGGTCTGATGAAGGTGGGCAGAGTTGTGAGGGATGGAGGTCCACTTGGAACAGCAGACTACTCAGAGCAGCTGGAGGCACCCCACATGGCTCAGTTAGAAGGGAAAGGTGGGTGGAGGAAGGGAAGGGAACCTGTATGGTTCAGGCTCCACAGCTCTGATGAAGTTGGGGTGCAGGTCTGATGAAAGTAGACATAAAAGTGGTGGGAGAATGGAAGTCCACTGGAAATAGCAGACTACTCAGGGCAGCTGGGGGTGCCCCAGAGGACCTGGCCTCTTGAAAGAATATTAGTGGTGGAAATCTGTGAAGAAGTGGAGAGGAGAGAAATGTGTTGAGCTTGGTAAAAACATCATATGTGAGTGTGATGGTTTGAATAAGAATGTACCACATAGGTGCACATATTTCTATAGTTGGCTCACAGTTGGTGGAACTATTTGAGAGGGATTAGCAGGAGTGGCCTTGTTGAAGGACATGTGTACCTGGGGAAAGAGATTTCAAAATACATGTGTGATTTATTTTGTTCTCTCTCTGTCTCAATGCATAAGTTCCCAGCTATTCTTCGTCCCAGCCATCATGAATTTTAACTGTCTGACACTATGAGGCAAATTAAATGTTTTCTTCTGTAAGTTGTCGTGGTAATGGTAATTTATTAAAGCAATAGAAAAGTAACTAAGACAACATTTCTCTTGTCTTACATTCTCAACAATTAAAAATAAAAGAACACAGAATTCAGTGCAACAGAATAAAGTTTTAAAATTATGTCAGATTGTGCTATAAATTTACCATTATTCAAAACTAAGGACATCTTTTACATTGATCACAAGATATCCTTTTTAATTTTATTGGCTTATTTTGTTGTTGTGGTGGTGGTGGTGGTAGTTTTTCATTTGTTTGCTTGTGTGTGTGTGTATCCATGTAGCCACCAGAAGTCAAAATAATTATTATTCTTCAGAAGATATCCACATTATTTTTTGAGCAGACTCATTTTCTGGGACCTGATATTTGATGTTTAGTGCAAAAGGTTGGCACACAAACTCTAGGAATCTGCCTGTATTCTGTTTCCCAGTGATATAATTAAAACTACATTTAATCATGACCAGATTGTTTTTTTAATTTGAGTTATGTAAATAAAACTTAGGTTTTCATGCTTGTGTGGCAGTTATTTTACCAACTAAACTATCTTTCCAGCCTCCAACAAAATATTTTGTCCATATTTTTATGTGCTCTGCCAATGTGCTATGTACTTAGAGAACAAGTGAGGTTTGTAAACATTGGGTTGATAATTATCAGTCTGATTTTGAAGATTTCCATTGCTATTTGGACATTGTTCTCCTTATAGCATCTGTTATTTGGTCATTACTCCTTTTTACAGACTTAAATATGTGACAAAGTAGGTGATGTTATATTCAAGGAATGTCCAGAAATAAATAGGTGAAATATGGAGAGGGCTAATTAGCATTAAAAACACTGTGAAAAGACACAGAGAAAGCTACTGCTTAGAAGTATCGTGTGTGTGTGTGTGTGTGTGTGTGTGTGTGTGTGTGTGTGTGTGTG